>JAOWBP010001760.1:34898571-34942578 GCA_028571105.1 Tragopan temminckii | reverse complement strand
AATGTTTACAACATTGCTGCATCCCATCTTCTAGTGCCAAGGCAGTGTTTTGTGAAGATCCAGAGGAGAATGTCCCACTCCCACGTTTGTGATTAGAACAGCAGTATTTTCCTTATGTTTTGTGGAAGTGGGTTTTCATGAATGTGAAATTTTACTGTGAGAGAAAAATGCTATTTCTGAATTAGTTTTAAATGCTGCTAAAAAAAGTAATGCATTTTCTTTAAAATGTCAACCTTTTTTGAAAAGAGAGTTTGTATTTAAAAATATTTAAACAGCTTTAATCAATATTTTAACAATTATTGTTTGAATTTTAATTTTGAAAATGTATTTTTCAGCTAAGCTTGACCAAGAATTATTGAGTGATAGAGGAAGACAAATGATGTGGTTTAATAGTCTGAAAATCTTGGTCAAACCAAATGTCTTGGGTTGACAAAATATTTTCTTCTGTTTAAAATCCCTTCAAAGCCATATGTCACATCACCTCATGACATTCCTCCCATATATCATTTTTTGTTCTGTTCTGTTTAGCTCTCAGTTGAAAGATCAGAACCTTTACTTATCCAAGGCAGTCTATCTCTGACTTTCTCAATAGACTTTCCATTCTCCTTGACCTTATTTACATTATTAAATCTGAAGAAAATCACAAGCTGACAACAGCAAAATGATACTGCTGGAGACTATTGTTAGCTCTCAGTATTATAAGTACTGTGATGGGTAACCACTGAAAAGACCTCTTTGGGCATCTATGTGCAGAGGAAACACAAGCAAAGCCACTTAAGTGTTGTGAGCACTTAGTTTTTTTCCTTCCTCCATAGGACAACTGAAAACACCAGCAAAGTACCACTTTGTATCCCAAAATGTCGAAGGATGAGAAAATACAAAATTTGTGTATCATGGAAAAGAACTTGAAAATAAGTATTTCTACGAGTAAAGAAGTTATGAAACCCGTAAAAGTGAATTTGTTTCCCAGATCTGCAGTAACGTACACATAGATGATCCCAGAGGAGAGCCCGGTCAATAGTAAGCCTATGCTAGGGCCATCAGCACTCATTATTTGCAGTTCTGATGCCAGCTGTGCCTGTGCAGAAGATGGGATTAGACACTGCCTTGTGAACTTCATCTCTGCTTGAGATGAATAAATTTTGCCCTGAATTTTGCCTGCAGAAGACAGAAAGGGTCTAAATTCAGGCCCCACACTGCAAGAATTTTTTCTTCCCTCAGTTGATAGTGATTCATTTCCATGTTACACCTGCAAGGTTGCCAAAGTGGGAAAGAAACTCAGGGCTAGGAGAAAACTACTATATTTTGCTGAACTTTTTAAGTAAGTGCAACAAACCTAATAAGAAAAGTTGTTTCTGACTACTGATTTAGCTTATCTTCCAGTCTTCTAATCTGGAAGGACTCCTCATAACCCTGGGCCTTGGAAACAGAATGGGAAGGTTCAAATTATATTTTTCCTATAATCGCAATAGATCAGTGAACTCCAGGGGATATTGTCCACGATTGATATGTTTGATATGTAAGAACTTTTCATTCCACTTTTTTAACATGACTTGAGTGCACTCACTCAGTGTTTCCAAGATTATAGTATTAATAAATATACTCAGTATATTGTGCCTTGCAATAACCTGGGCATATGTGAATCTATTCAAATACCTGATTTCCCAGAAAGTTATGCCAAAAATGATTTAACTGAGATGTTCCATCATGAAAAGTCATTAAAACTGAATGAACATAAAAGGAATACATACACTCCTTAAAAATAAAAAAGGAAAATTGCTGAGTTTGGGTCCAGCACTCTCAAACTTAAGGTTAAAAAAAAAAAAAAAAAAAAAAGGTCTTACTGATGCTTTTTTTAAAGGGTTGTTATTAATGGTACAAATAACTTTAAAATATATTCTAGAAGACAGAATAGTTCAAATATTCAAAAGGTTTAGACAGTACCCAGGTTTTTCTTTTACTCTTGGAAGGAGCTTCTCAGCTTGGATAGGCACTTGGCTATATAAGAGATCCCAGAGTTGAACTTGGTTTCAGAGAGGTGCTTAAATCGTCTACTGAACTGAGAACTTTGGAGAAGTGGCTGTGGGGAAGTGACTTCACAGTGTCCAGAAGAAATGCTGAGATGACAAAGCAACAGGACAAAACCATGGGCAGTTGTTGTATGACACTGAGGCTGTGTATAACTATACTGATGTCATTCAACAGAAAGAGAAGGTGAATAATGTGAAGTGTATATTAGCATTTCCTGTATATGTGTGCTTTAGAACTATGCTGATGAAGTGTGGTATATATTGCCATTACTTTGAACGTTTTGCTATTGTGCACTCATTGCTTGAATTCTTTACACTTGAATTCCAGCCTTGCTACAGATAATTAATAAAAAATAACCTGGGAAAGGTCAGCAGGCCACTCTTCATCACTTAAAAGTGAACTTGGTTATAGAGAACCACTACAGATATAGAGATCTCAGTGAGAATTTTCACTGTTATTGTTTTTTTCTTTTTGCTGAGGCAAGACTGTTTTTCCCCAGTGTGCACTTTTCATCACATTGTCCAGACTATTTAAAGTGAATGGGCAATGGACTTCCCACATTTCCCTCAGGAGGCTACTCCACAGTCTAATAGATCTCACCCTTCAGGATTTTTCCTGCTGACACTGAGCCAATGTTTTCTTTTTTTCTTTTTCAAACCAGTGCATCTAGCTTTGCTCTATTCTCTTGGCTGCTTTATGCTCTGAAAATAATTAGAGTTTTATTATCCTCTTTCTTTCTCATTTAGCCATGCTAAACACATTTAACTCCTATCATCGCTTATCGTGAGTTGCCTTCAGTCCTTTCAGATGTTTTAATTTCACTTCACTGAGTTATCTCCAGAAGTGCGCTCTTTAAGTCATTCCCTGTTTCTGAACTCCTTTTCACCTTTCATGCTACTAACATCCATCACAGAATACATGAGCTGTGGCACAGCCAGTTATCACTGGCCAAAGACAATAGGTGTCCTCACTCTGCTGCCTATTTCTGTGTTATTGAGTAGTGTGATAAAAAAGAAAGATGCTGTGATATACAGAACCTAACGTACAATTGCTTAGACAAGATCCTGAGGTGCTACACCTAACATAGACTTATTAGCATCCTCCACATTACAAAGACATTTTTACTTATCTGTTTCTTTCCACACCATACACTTTAGTCACAAAGAAGCACATTCTTTTCCTTTCTCTCAATATAAGCATTTAACTGCCTTAGTTATCTGCCTGTCCTCCCATAAACCAGTAAGAAAATGCTGGAGAGCTTCTCCTTAGTACAACCATAAGCACTGCTGTATCTGAAACGGACTGACACATCTCTAATAAGAAGGGCTGCAGTGCCAAGGTTGAAGGCCCCCTCACCACGCAGCTGGCTGCTGAAGGTGGCCAAAGCTGTCCTGATCTCCACTCTCCTGAAATGCTGCTCCATGGATGACTGCCCACCATGGATTCCACCATAGTGTGTTTGGGAATAGTCTCAAGGATTAACAAACGCATCAGCTTCATGTACAGAGAAAGCTGTTTTACTTTATGCTTTGCAATCATGCTTGTCTGGCTTTTGGTAAAAATGTTTCCATCTTCAGTGTACCTTCTTATGTGAAGGGAGTCATATCCAGGGAGACAACGGAGTTGATTCCCAGCCAAAATATCTAGGCTTGCTAAAACCTATTCAGGGTAAATCCCATGGCAATCTATCTTGGCAGCCAGGCATCTCAGAGGCTTCGAGATCTCAACAGCAGTTGAGCAGAGGTCTTGAAGGCCAAGTTTGGCTGTACATTGTGCCCATTCTCTGTCAAATTTAGCACAAAGCTGCAGGAATATTTCTTCTGGGACACTGCAGAGATTGGTGTAGAGGAGGGAGTCCTCAGCTGGAGATGGCATCTAGAGGAACAGCAGATGTCATCTAAGCCTGATTATCAGCCCTTCTGCTGAACAGGAATCTAGAGCCATAGTCACTGAAAAGTCATATTTGTGAATGAAGTGTGATGGATCTTCAGTGCAGCACTCTTACTCCTTGTTGCTATAACCATAATTTGTGTTCTGATGGTTCTTAGGTGTTTCCCATATGTGGGAAAAGAGACAAGATCAGCCAGCAGACAAAACTTCTGAGGCCAGATTCACTGTTGTAGGGCTGAGTGTAGTGGCAGTAGTGGATATAATGGCCCCTGCTGCACACTTGCACGGGCTAGGGCCAGAATCAATGAAATCAATTTAAAGGCAACAAAATAGTATTGTCATTTTGTTGTACTGTGATTGTGAGTCAAGAGTAAAGCTGGAACTACTGTTTAATGTGCTTTCCCCTCAAGCAGAAGATGCCATCTAGTTTCAGGGACTTCTGAGACTTATTTTATTTGAGAGAGAACATTTCTAAATTTATAATGTCTGCCCAGTAGAGAATTCAGTATCTTGTGCCCCCTCACCAATAAAATGATTTCTTTTCTCACTGGTAACACGAGTTTGCAGTGCTTAGCTGGCACCATGGTTGTGAGTGCTCTTTTAGATGAGACCTGTCCCTGTCACTAGCACTGCACGGGCACAGCCCTGCTGCTTTTTGCCTCCAGGCTGCCCTGTTAACCACCCTTCAAATACCCTGATCTCTTTTTCTCAAACCTCCTACAAGCAGGCATCCCAAAAGGCTGAAGCAGTTCAGTGGGTCAATACAACAACAGGGAAAATAAAGGGCCTGATGGGTGTCCAGCTCCCCTGATGTGTGGTAATGCAATTACCAGCTGATCAAACAGCCATATGTCGCTGAGGGCAAGAAGCAGGGGAGGCAGCAGGCATCGTGTCACCAGCCCCTTGTCTCTCAGCATCTGGCTGACCCTCCCCAAGGCAAAGGCTGAATTACAGGGGCTGGCAGCCAGGCATGCTCTGCCTTTGGCTGCACGTTCAGCCTGCCCTTTGTGATTTGCTGAACAGGGGGTGTCCTCCAGGAGAGCAGGCTGGAGGGAGTCCGTCAGCCCAGGGCAGCTTGCAGGGAGGCTCTGGGGCAAAGGCGACATGTCCAGGGTCACAGTTCAGTGCTACTAAACGTGACACACCACGAGACGTGTCAAGCATTATGTTTGTGTCCTCACCGGCCTATATCCTCTGGAAGGAACAGCTTCTTTTAATTAGGAATGGTCCTCGCTGACAACGTTTTAAGAAGAGGCAGAGCTGCCCATCTCAGGAGGCCTAGCAGGAGTGGTGTGGGAACACTCCAGCTGGGAAGGTGAATCTGTGGCTGCTCAGTGGTCAGGATGAGGAGGAGACAGCTCTGCAGTCAGAGCCGTGGCCCAGGTTCTGAGGAATGCCCAGAGCCCATTCTTCCATGGGCCGGAAGAGGGTCAGATCTGTCCTCTGGCCTGTGATAAGGGAAAGGGCGAAGGGATCTAAGAGAAAGGGAGGACAAAATGCCACACGAGCAGGAAAAGTGTTTGATTGTAAAAGTGATGTGAGGGTAGCACAATTCTTTTGGAGAAACAATTATGCCCTATCTTTAAAGAAAGTGCTGAGCGGAAGTGACTTAAGCGGAATGGTGTTGTTCAGGCGTTTGAACTTAAGATAAATAGATAGAGTTTCCTCAGTATCTTCAGTATGCCCTTGTTCAGCACTTCCCTATATTTACTGTAGGAAATACCTCCAGTATCTCAAATACTGAGGTTATCTGGCTGCAAACACTTATTTAGTCATCTAAGTAACTTGCACCAAGGCAGAAAATGGGCAGTTTAAGTCATGTTGGTCCTTAAGTCCCAAAGGGGCTAGATGAGGTTTGCTGACAGGTTCAGTCCTGGGGAACCTTTGTATCACTCAGCCGTATGCCCATGATCACAAGTGTCACTGGGACTGAGAAATCCCTGCTCTGCTCTTTTCAGTGTTGTGAAGTTATAATGAGTCAACTGCTTTTAGGAGAGGCCTGACTTGTCTTGCCCTTGAAAGCAATACCTTTTTGTCCCAAATCCCTTTGCTACCAGAAGTATCATGTTTGGGCAAAAAGACATCAGAAAGGAAGTTAGCACTAGAGTGGCTCAAAAAGCCACAACTTCAGCAAAGAGTTTGAGGAAGTGCAGATGGCTTTAACCTGTAGCTGGCTGCTGGACATGAAGATTAGGGTGTCAAACCCCAGTCAATAGAAATAGAAAGAGAGAGATATAGGTACTTTGTTCTGAGAAATGGTGCCAGCTCTGGAGTTAGAAAAATTCTAATGACTCTAATAGCTTCACTCTTTGACTGGAACATTTTAATAGGTAGGAGGGTAGCCTGCTAACAGTCTTCTGCCACAGAGAATTGGCAATGCCTATTTATTAAAAATGTGTACAAAATGTCAATAACTTACCATTTCCACTAGAAAGAAGAGGAGAATGTCTCTGGTCTTAGAGTCAAAGTGAGAACCAAGTATCAAAAAAATTAATGATTGAACAGCACTGTTAAATTTCTGCCTTTTAGTTCATAAACAAGGCACACAGAGCAGCAACAGCTCACAGTTCAGGAAGGACACAACTATCCTCTATGCTGACAGCCACTTATGCTCTATTTAACATGTGGAATTTAAGTCGTGCAGAAAGTACACTTGGCCAAGAGTTGTTGTTTCTAAATCTTCCCAAAGGAAAATGCATTTACTGCCAAAAAAATATTTGCCAATTTCTTAATTTTCTGTCGAGTCATAGATTTTTCTTCTATTCTTCAATTAGACATCAAAGGAATGTCTGTTATTTAAATTAAAATATACTGATTGAGATCCTTTGAAACAGCAGCACTGTGTATAAATAATTAGTCATATTTCTTTTTGTTTTAATCTCATTAATCTACTGTTGAAAGCCATTGTTAAACAAGCAATCTGACACTGAAAAGAGTCCTGTTAACTTTCACATGCTCTGAAATAGGCTCCAGCACTTAACAGGTTGTGCTGATGAAATAATACCCGTGATATATATTACGCATATCTGTCCACAGTCAGCTAGGATGGGTTGCATTTATTTCACTTTATATCTGGTGACTGGGTAAAAATGAATGGCCTTCACTATGTGGGAGGTCATTCAGAGCAAATACCCAAACTATGCCTGCCAGTCCTGGGAGGTGTACATTGCACATTGCACATTAGTTAGGGTATGACATGGCATAGGGAGTCCAGGAGGCCTTTGTCAGCGAAGAAATGCCAGTGAGCGTTGGAGGTTTGCCAAAACCAGAGAGAATGGAGGCAGCAAATGGTGATCCCATATGAGATTGGAGTAGAGGAACACAGAGGCTCCCCATGTTCCATTTCTGTGAAATATGGCAAAGCAATGGCAGTTTTTGTACTTGCTTGTCCCCGTCCCTGGGAATATATAAGCTCAGGTCAGTATAAAGATGAAGCTGGCAATACAGGACCTTTATAGCCTAACCATTGCTTTTTGGGGGATCATTTGCTTAACCTTTGTTGTTACAGGAAGACAAACAGCAAAAACCATTGAGAACAAAGCAAGCCATAAAAGAAGGGATGGTGCCTAACTAGTAATCAGAGGCGCGGTAACTGGATGCAGATAAAGTGTTTTTAAAATGTCAGCACATAAGTCTTTGGCATTTCCATCCAGCCTATTTTCCTTTTAAAAAGATTGTCGAGCAATTGTACTGCTTGAAGTATAATAACCTACCTTGCTGTGTCTGAATACGTCAGTTAAAAGAATCCCAGCTGCACCATTGAAACTCTTCAGACACTATTTGTTGTTGTTAGTAGTATTAGGCATTGAGTTTATGTCAGTTGTTCACACAGTGCACCGATGGGTGTTTGATGTATGTGATAAAAGAGAACTATAAAATAGCATTCATCACTGACACACCTACTCTGGATTTCAGAGGATGTTAACAGTTTTTTCCTGATACTCTGCCACTCTGCCTTTCTTTCACCTTGTCACCTAACCAAGATCAACAGAACAAAGTCAAAACTAAAGGTAGTAAAAGGTAAGTTTCTGTTCTGTTTGATTTTTATCTGGTAGAACAATCTTAAACTCTCATGAAAAAGACGTAGAGCAGTACAAATACTGATGTGTTTGCTCAGTCACTCATAAGTACAGAAAGTGGGTCCTAAACTGCCTTTGATATTTCTTGATGTCTCTTCTTTGTGTTACAGTAGCAGTGGGAGACCAGAACCCTATATTTGTTTGTCTCTGAATATAAATAAATAAATAAATAAATAAATAAATAAATAAATAAATAAAACAGTGCAAACTTTGATTCCCACTAAAAATGCTTGTAAGACAAACCTCAACCAAGAGGCAAGAATGAATGCAATAGTGAGTTGCAGGGTATCAAAACAGTTTATCTGCAGAGGCCACGTCCTCTTTTTAGATAGTAACCATGCTCCTTACTGTCATATTGACTGAGCAGTTGTTAGCAGTAGATTCCTCAGAATGTTTGTTCAGTTAAGGATTTTTCCATTTACCAGCACTTTGGAAACAAAAGGATTTTGAAAGCTCACTCATTGTCCTTTCTCTCTAGTGCATTCTTCTACGCCAGACATATTTTCACAAAATACACTGAGTTCCCTCTATCTGTACATCTATATAGCAATACACACTGGCTATATCAACTCTCATTGTTTCATGGTGTGTTTTTTATTGTAATTCTGCAAATCTGTTCTGAAAAGGAAAGCTACTCCAGCCAGTTTCTTACCAATTTCATAATAAAAAGAGGAACTCTATGTAACATGCATTAAATGTCAATTATTTCAACACACCTTGTTCATTGGAGACCTGACATTAAATCTGACATGGCTGGAGTGTCTGCTTCTGAGGTTGCTAATGATGTTATTCCTGTGCTGAGAACGGGAACCAGGATTCCACCTGTCAGCGCTCATTTGCTGTGATTTACCCGAGGCAGTGAGCCACCTATTAGCACTCCTCTCCAACGGATATGCACCAACAACACTTATTGTGCATTTGGTTAACTCTCTGTTTGGGAGCCATGGGAGAACTCCCTTTCAGTTTATTCTCATCCTCACCTTCCTTTCCAAGTCAGTGCCTTCCAAAAAGTAGGTTGGAGTACTCTAGTCAACTTACGTCCTTTGCTCTGAGATGTTTTTTCTGCATTAAGCTATACTCAGCACATGCTTGAATGACCGATCTAACTGTGCAAACTGAGCCACTCTGTGATGCTGCCCTGCCCTTGGCTATATTTAACCAGTGTTTGCAGTCTCTGGATGTTTTATCAGTCGGACTTTTGCCACAGAGCCTGGATTTGAAGGTCATGACTTTCCCAGGCATGAAATCTGGGTGATGTTGCTGTTTTTGAAAAGCCAAGAGCTTTTTGCTGCTTGATGGCCAGAGGCACTTGGGTAGGCACTAGGAGCTGAAAAAGCTTTATATAAGAAGTCTTTGGTGTTGGTTTGTTGCAGGAGAACTTCTTTTACCCCCTTTTCTCTCCCCCTGCCACCACAACAATGTATTGGCATCTCACGTAGAAAAAGGCTTTTAAGAGCAAGGGATATGCTAATTGCAACCCTGAATTCAAGCTGTGATGAGGGTATAATGAGTCTTTCACATACAGCAAAACAGTATATCTCAGAAGTGCCCAGATCTGCAAAGCACTACAGTTATCCTTCCATCTTCTTTTCTCTTTTTTTACGTTAGGTTTTCCAGTCGACTGGCATCTATCCTCCCTTGGTGGTTTATACCCTGAAGAACTATGATATTCTTTCTTCTGTGATGTGATTCTTATTCTGAGTGGACCTTTGGGCAGTTGTTACTCTAGATAAGAGTAGCAGTGTGATTTAGAGTGGAAGTGCACCTTAATGAAGGAAGACAAGTTATTATTATCAGTGATGCTCACTCCATAAGCGCATGCAGGAGACCAGTGAATAGATGCCTCTCCCCCACATGGGTGAACTTCTCTATATGCATGCATACATATATATATTGCATTATTTTAGTATGAGTTGAAAAAAAGAAGTAAAAATATGTAAAAAATACAATTACATGTTGAGATTTGAAGTGGGCTTGTGTCTCCAAATACCTTTTCAATTCCGGGTTTAGCTTACCAGCTGCTTTTCAATCTGCCTTTCAATTTCCGTTTTGGTGCCAAGGTGGTCCTGCAAAGCTGGATGTAAATGATGATCTTTGTATTTCACTGTGCATTTACACAAAGAGAAGTCAAAAGGCAGAGCATGGAGCACAAAAACTGAGATAGTCTTTTGTACTTTCGGAGGGAGTGGAAGATGAAACAGTTTACAAGAAAAGGTGACTCACTGGTCTGCATGGATGGGTGCAAGCAGGTCCAAGTTCATTTGCTCTGAGTAGGTCTGATTCAGAAACCATGAAGCTGTACTTATGCTATGCCCAAGTTGACTTGCCTTGCTGAGAAGCTCATATATTGTGTGGCTTTCAAACCAATGCTGAACCATGGCCAACCAGCTTGGAGCACAGATAAAGTGAGCTCATGTCTGCCTGAATCCACTCAAGCAGATGGGGCCATCAAGGCTCTGTTTAACATGACTGCAAGGATACCATTTCTATGTGTTTCAAACCTTAATGAGCATCACCCTTAGGAACAAGGGCTTTGGGTTTGCCTTGATCAGAAAGAAAAAAAAATGTGTAGGATGTTCCAGAGAGCACATGCTGAACTCAGCAGAGACAAGGAGACAAATGATTTTCTGAGTAACACTGAAAACCTGGGGTAATCTCCTTTTAAAGTATGGCTTATTGGATGACAGTGCTACCTAGTAGAAGATACAACTTGTTGAAGTTTTAAGTGCTTTGCTTTTTTTTCCCTAAAATTAAAGTTAAATTAGCTTCAGAACTCTTTTGTTTTCTTTCATTATCTTCTGCTTTTATTTCTCCATCTTGTGCAAAGCTGAGGGTTCTAATTGGAGTTCCAAACTTTTCAAAATCAGTTGCTCAAGTCTTTGTGAAAACAGTCTGGTTATACAGAGTCTATTTATATACACTCAGACAGCAGTGTCTAACATCATAAAAATGAAATTCAAAGAAATAATTATTTTCCATATGATGTTAAATTTACTAAACCAGCCAAAGAACAAATTGGCATCTGTCTCCTAGCATTTTTTTCCATTAGTTAGCCATAGTCTCTCTTGAAATCATGACATTTCTTCCAAAATACTAAAGTATAATTAGGTTGTAAATTTATCCTACATATTCTTATAATTCTTTAATTATGAATCTAATTCAAGAAGATCCTGTGGTAAATACACGTGTCACTGTCACAAGGCCACCAATCAAATTTCCAACAAATGAATGTTTTAAAAATGTTATCAATTTACTGGCAAATTTTAATCTAAGTAGATTCAATACATTAAGTGTGCGGACACTTCTTAAATTACCTCCAAAGTGGGAAAAAGAAGTTGATTTTAAAAGTACCATATTCTGTAATGAGAACATCTTTAAGGTTTTTGCTTCATTATGAGCTGCCTGTTAAAATTTCCAAAACATTAGTAATGCAAAAACATTGCTTTGGTTTACAAACAGATACCTAAAGTTTGTTCTCCAACACCATAATGAATGTCACACTATTCTTGTGGACAATGACACAAAGGTGCAAAAGATTGCTTAGGACGCGATGCTGCTGTCTATGTGAAACTTCTGATATTTGGACTAAACTGAAAATCTGGGCATTTTGGTTTTGCAAGATTTATGAGATGAGGAGTAAATCATTTTTTATCACAATGACTTGTCCAAACCTCCCTCAAATCAAAGCAGGTCTTCACCAACAGCTCCCAGTGGCTTTTTTCAGACACTGAGCAGAACAGGATGCTCCCAGTGAGAGCTTATTTTCTCACAACAGCAGCATGTTTCCAATATTATATTGTGGCAACAAAGTGTTTTATTTATTAACCAGATTGCAGTTAAAGACTGAACAGAGACAATGTTCCTGTGAGCACTGGAACAGGTTTTCATGATCTGCATCATCCCACTTTAACTAGATTTTAGCAGAGCTAGTTGAGACTTTGCCATGCAGCTGGTATTAAAATGAGCACTTTATCCATCTATGTGAAAGGAATATAACTCATTATCTCTTCACATGCCATCAGTAACATCCTTTGCATCAGTAATTTCAGTGACATTTTGAAGTCAATGTTGGGTCTTTCAAAGGCTTGGCTTGCCTTTATTTCTGAGGCTTGTCAGAACAATGGTTAGCAAATTCAAGGTATTCCATTATATACATACATATGTCAATACCTCCTTCAGGCAGTTGTGAGAAGATTTGTAGGTTGTAATGAACACTTTGCATCTGAGATCAAGCATATTGTTTCACAGCAATAATAGCAGGTTTCCATTGTTTTTTTTTTCTGGGTTAAGCCAGGATTTGGTCCTGGGTGTTGGGACAAGACAAGAGGTTGGCAGATCAACAGTCTTTAAGAAGTATTGTTGTTAATGACAGAGGGCAGTTAGATCTGCCTAAATAAGTGTGGCTTATTTATGAAAAGTTCTTGGGTATACAATGGACAGCAGAACTTGACCCAGTGTACATGGATAACCTCTTTAGCATGGAAGAAGAGCAAACAGACAGGGAGCTCCAGCAGTACCTAAGAGTCTTGTCAACAAAAGGGAGAGCCTCCATTCATTGTGACTAAGAAAATCATGCTTCAGCAGGTTGCCATAGCAGTTGAGCTCCTGGCCAGCACCATGAACAACAAAGAGCTATGGGCTGACAATATACTTAAGGTCTGTCACTGAAGGTTAAAATTAGGCAGCAGCTGCCTTTCAGGGAAGACAAACAGTGGAATACACCCTGGAAATGTGCTTCTTCCACTGACATATCTACTGCTGCACTCTCAGCCAGCTTCTTGGAAACTACCAGGGAGCTACCTGGGAGGTTTACTGCTCCAACAGCCACAAGAAGCACGGGCAGATGCTGAACAGTGCTTCCACCAGGACTGCTCAAGTGCATTGCGTGGACATTGAAAGTGCACTCTCTTGTAACAAAACAGTGCAAAATCTCTCAGTTCCAGGATTTTGGTCCTCTAGTTATTTTTTTTATTTCACTGATCTGAATGTCTTTGTTTTTCCTATTCTACCCAGAAAATCTTTCCAATTTTCCTCTTTCTTCAGAAAAGAAGAAATATTTATTTTAGATAAGTGAAATAAAAAATAATGCATCTGAACCCTGTAATATGCAAAGGGAGCTGTAGAAGGCTCTTCTGTTCCCCAAGGGACGTTCCCTCCAATCAGAGAGGCTCTGGTGGAAAGCACTCTTGACAGAAACGTGAAGATTTCTCTCCCTTCATGTATAAGGTTCTTCTCCTTAATGCATATTATTTTATCTGTTATTTTAACAAGACAATTTTATTAATCACTGAAGAACTACACAAACTATCATTCGTTGAGAGAAGAATTTATAGTGAATCTGAAATTCATAACCTCAAGAGGTTCAAGAGGTTCTGATGCCTCTTGCATTTACTTTGCAGACTCCTGGCCAATCCGCCTGAATTAAATAACTTGAGAGTGCTATCTCCTGATCAGTCTAGCAGAAAATTTGTACTCAGCCTCATGTACTAGTTAAAATTATCAACTCTCTCTAGAAGCTTTGCCCTTGTAATGCACATCTTAACTGTAAAGGAGATGTGACTGTGCTGCAGTAGTTGTTGTGAATGGGAAACAGTGATTCCCCTTTAACCACGGGATAGTGTTGTGCAGGACCCTCAAAAAAAAAGATGCAAATGATGAAAATTTTTCTAGGAAAATATCCATATGTGTCAGACTTTCTCCTTTTAGCTGAAATCATGCTCATAAGATCAACAGGATAATGAAAACCATTGTGTATTTGGGCTGGTGATTTTAAAATGCCTACAGTTAGCTTACAGGGAATTCTGGAAGTACTCAGGAGTTTTATGACTAACTTTATTTTCCTTTGTATTATCGAAAGAAAGATTGCAACGGCACTCCTGAATAGCGAAGAGCTACATGCAAAGTAATGTGATGCTATTGTATTTTTTTTCTGGATGAATAAACCCACTCTGATGTCATAACTGCCACCTGCCCAGCCAAAATGTCAATAGTACACAGTAACTCTCCAAGCAGTTAGGATTGAAGTGGGCAGAAATGGCAAAACATGATAGAATAGGCAACTGTTTGTTTTTGAAAAAAGCATGTAAATGCACAGGGTGTCTAGTAACAAAGGAATTAACCACGTTACCAGTATTATAATTTAAACATCTGAGCTTGCCAAGTTGTTTTCACTAGGAAAGCTGGAAATAAAGAAAGCAAAAATGAAGCACATGCCACAGCAGCTGCCATGTATGACTGACCCACTCCCAAGTTTCTGTATGTTTATGAAAAGAGGGAATAAAATTGACAGTGGAGCTTGAGTAGATAGCAAGAAAGAAGCATGGTCCTGAAAGCAACAAGCAGAACCAGAGTGTGTTTAAGCAAATACTCTAAAGGAATAAAGAGTCTGAGGCATGCTATTGGTATGATATTATAAAATCACATTAAAAGTAGTATCAGGTCAGATCAGATGTCCATATCTCTTTGCGGCCAGTAAGAGCCATGACGCAGATAAGAAGATAACAAGCATCTGTGATTTGTTCCCCACTCTCCAGATATTCCTAGCTCAGGGACTTCCCAGATCTGATTCTGGGCATCCTCCTAAGCTGTTCATCCCACAAAGACCCAAGGAACAGGGAATTTGAGGCATGTTCTCCTCTACTTCTTCCTTAATAATTATCTTCCTTAAGTTATAATCACAGTTATTCTTGAAAGTTAGGCTTAGCTGATGGTCATATTCTGCATTTTTATGTCTATTCCATGTCTACAGCTACCACGAGTTAGATATATGTATACATATATAATTATGCATATAAATATATTTTTATGAAATAAGAAAATAAGTATACTATTATGTAAAGTTATTTGAGCAGCTGTTACTGAGTTTTAAAAAATAGCATAATTCAGAAGAATCATATTAATATCCAGACTCAAATTAAACACAGCCTAGATGTCAAAACTTGAAATATTTTCCTAAACATGCCTCTCTGAGAGTGTACAGCTGGAGTGACTTAGAGAATGCCAACTGAAATAATTGCTATTTGTATAACGCAATATTGAATACATTTACATTACAGATGATTGCTGTTGTTACAGAATGCAAGTAATCAAGTTAAGTTCAATAATATCCAGCAACACAGTCCTGAATTAGAGAAGATTTTAATTTCCTTAGGAGGATGAATACATTGATTTTCCAGTTTTGTTCGCCTCTATCAAGAAATGTCTTGGCATATCCTTTTTCTTACACTGATTTACTCTTTTCTGCAAGTCAGGAAGACTTGAAAGAGTTTTAAATCTATTTCTCTCCATATTCCCATCAGTGAATAAAAAATGATCATGGATTAAACTTCGATGTAAGCAAAAGAAACATAACACATCTCATCTGAGAAGATGGATGTTTCAGTTCAAAGTGTCTACTTCCTAAGTGGATTCAACGTGTTTGCGACCGAATGGGGCACCTGAGCTCAGAGACTCTTCTCTTAGAAATACCATGTCTCCAAGGGTACTTGATGGCATTTGGAAGAAATGTAATTTCAGTGAGAAAAATTTCAGCAAAGTGACCTGACAGAAAGAGGTTGCAGTTGACTTGCACAAGAATTGGCCAAGAAGTGTCATCAAGAAACAAAACTGGAATAATATCCCTGGGTTCATGTGTACTGATGTATATAGTGATATCAGAAAAATCTCTCTGCTACAGTATAAAATACCTATGAATTAAATTCAGTGCCATTTTACAGAAGCTCTGTTTAGGCTAATAAGAGTGATTAGAAAATATATTTAAAATTTTATATTCTTTCTGGACAAGATCACATTTTTTTTTCTGTGCACAGAATAGAACAGAATGCTGATTACAGCAAATTAAAATTTTGTGGCATCTTAAATCAGTGATTAAATTATAATCTGAAAGCTGTTGGGTCCACTGAAAATGGGACCATTTTCAGCCCTTGGAGAAACAATGTTAACCTCACATTAAATAAGAAAAGCAGGCATGAAAACTGTTGAAGAGATCAGCTGGGGAAGGCTTAGCCGAACTAAAGAAAGAATGACTCATTTATAATGCATGAAGCCCCCTGGCCTTCATTAAAATATAAGTATGCTCTCTTGGATACTGTCTTACCTCACCCCAGCATCTATAGCCCTAGGTTTTGGATGATGTCCAGATGAAGGCAATAATGATATGTAAAGATAAAAGGGAATGTACTAATGGCTTTGAGGTTACATCTTGCCCAGCCATGTAAAAGGAATCCAGCTGAAATATACAAGCACCCGTGAGAGCAGTGAGTACTAAAATGTCCTGAAAGTTGCATCAGGTGTCACCGCAAGCAGAGCCCACAGTGAGTGTGTGTGCAGCCAGCAGTGAAGGTGACCGAGGATGGAGGAACGTGCTGTGATAGGGAAGAAACGCCAAGAAAAAGAGATGGTCTTCAGGAAGAACCTCTGCTCAAGGCTGTGCCGCATAGATGTGTGTTAAAAAAACAATTGTTGGCTGTTGCAAGATGCCTACAGAAGAGTTTTGAGGTGAAAAGCCCAGGGGATCGCATGTCTAGCCTGTTGGCTTTGCTGCTTGACTGGTCATTGCAAAGTAGAAAGTAGGGAAAAGACAATAAGAAGATGGAAGAGTTCACTCTTTTGAGCTGAATCTGCAAATCCTTACCTCAGAAAAGGTGAGGGTTTTCAAAACTGGATCTGTCTGAGACCCAAAGAGAAGGTCACAATTCAGGGCCTGGCCCAAAGCCTCCTGAAACCTGCGGGTTATGGACTGGATGTGCTGTTGTAAGAGGATGTTACAGCGTGTCCATTAAGAGTGCAGAAACTTTGAACATAAGACTAGAACAAACATCTTCATTCATCAGTTCTCACTCCCTTTCTATCACAGTCAGCCATGAAATACAATCATACTTACATGTGCACCAAAGGAGATTTTATGCTGCTATGCAAACTTTGTTTTTACATGTAATATGAAATCAGCTGAGCTGTGCTTAGAGACAATGGAAATGGAGATCAGTACAGAAGAAGATGCTAGATGGAACTGTCCTTGTGGGAATATATGGATAGAGAGCAGGTAATGATCCAGCATTTGGGGAATGTGTTTCTGCTAGAACTCTCATGACATTGAAGGAAGAGACTCAGTAACAGATTAAGCAATGGAGAACACAAAGACAGAGCCTGTAGTTAAGGAAGGTATTCAACTGGTTATTGAGAATATTTTTTCAGCTTCCAGTCCAGTTAACTGCACAGACAGTGCATGCACGTGTTCTTCTGGGGATTTCCATACATCAGTGCATACATCACAGAAGATCATCAGGTAGGGCAGGAGTTAAATCCTCATACTGACAAGCTGAAACAAACGTGACTAGAAATATGATCACCTATAAATGTAGAGCATCTTGTAAAAGAAGTTGTTACATTTCTGAAAATGCTGAACATTAAAATCAATTGCTAGATTGCATGCCTGGAAAGCAGTGAATTTAAAATTGAACTCTGTGGTATAGCAGGAGCAGTAACAGACTGATGAGCCTTCGGCAGGAGGTCTGCTATTTTAAGTAACTGTTATAAAAGCACCTAGATGAAAATTAGATGATTAGGGAAACTGTGCTGACTTATTTCAATGGAAAACCTTCTTTCCAACTATAACTATACGGATTCATTGAAGTGTCAATCAGTAGGTAAAGAAGCACTGGAAGATATAATTATTCGGATTTTTGTTGAAGTCCCTCAAAGAGGCTATTGAGGAAAACCAGGCACCTACAAGGTGAAAGGTAATGCTTGGCTGTGCCGTGGAAACTGGCTTGGAGACAGCAATACAAAGGATAAAGAGTCAGCTTTCATCTAGAAATGAGGTTAATAGTGAAGTGTTTGCAATGTATCTGCTGGGACTGAGACTATTTGTTAATAATCTGATGGAAGGGCAAAGTAACAAAATTTGCAGATGGTGCTAAGTGATTTAAATTAGTCAGGGATTAAGACATACAGACATGACAAAACTAAAGCTACCGGACAATGTATCAAGAGTCTGATTCTTCTATTTTTATTTTTTAACTAGAAACTAGTCATAAGTATTTAAAGAAATTAAGGAAAGCATTGGAAGGTATTCTAAAGGAAGTGATAACAGGTTCAGAGGATGAATTGCATGTTATTACAGATGGCCCAGAAGAAACCTCTGCTTAACGCCAATGAAAGCAAAAGGGTTTTGATGCTATTAAGAAAGAGGCAGCGAGAAGAGGGCAGAATGCTCTAAGGCTGTCATATCTCAGACCCCATCACCTCTTCACTTTTAATAATGTTTACAGTTGTAGTCAGCCAGCCCTCATCAAAATGTAGCCAGGGAAGAAAATCAGTTCCTTCTAAAGAGCAACAGATACGATCTCCAACATGGAAATCTCTCCAGATACTGAGAAAGATCAATGAAGACATTAATAAGAGGGAACAGAAGCTGAGAGACTCATGATAAAGAAAGGAATGCTCACCAGTTTTTAATACAGCTTTTCATAATAGGAAAGAGAAGAATTTGGTAATGTTTAAAGAGAAACAGTTTTGAAATAGAAAAATAGTTACTCATGTACAGTATGGAATGAAGTCACAGAATTTGCTGAAGAAGATATTGTTAAGGCAAATATTTTAGGAAGACTGTCAAGCTGAATAATAAATACCATCAATAACCATAATAGCTGGATGAAAACTTGGAAAGAACTGCATTTTTACAATAGTGCTGACTCTGAGACATGAGCTAAACACCATGATAAACCCTGTATAGGGTTGGAAAAATGATTTCCTTTGCCAGACTTTCTCATATCCTTTTACTACACAGTTATGGCTGCGGTGAGGTACACATTCTGTCATAGACCTTTATGGTACTTTTTCCTTCTCCAATAAAAGAGTCAGAGACCTGTGGTACCCTCCAGCCTATGGGATTATATTTTCATTTAATTATTTAGGAAACAATGCAAGGCAGCAATCGACCCTCATCAATGAAGAAAAGCTCGGCAGTAAATATGCTGTCTGAATAGTAGTCAAGCTGTCATCTGCTTCCTTGGCAGAGGTAATTTTAGAAAGACTGGATGGTACTTAACATAAGAGCATTATTTCAACTGTGTTATTAGACCAGAAACTTTGAATTAAACAAGAAGGAAAAGAAGTGTAGAGAAACTTCAGAGTGAAATAGAATGGAGCGTATGAGTTCTGAAGACACTAAATAAAGGTCAGCAGAATAAAGAAGAGACATTTGGAAATTAAGAAATGCCTTGTATGAATGGATTATAACAAACTACCATTCACAATCCAATAAGCTGCCCTTTCTACCCTCCTTCCCCTTTTTTCTTCTACTGCTGTCTGGCTTTTAAGTGCACATTAAGATGCCAGTCATATTTTTGTAGATGTTGAGTATAAAATAAATGTCACTGTTGTCACACTCTGATGTATGTATTGATCTGTCCATTATTTCTCTTTGAACATCATACGGAAGCTGAATCTAAACTACCATTTTCTTATTATAACATAATTTTCTTAAGGATATACCTTTATTAGCATGTATGAAGAAATTTAAAAGTGAAGCGTCACTCATTACTGGACACAAACCTCACCTAATGTGAGGTGGGGCAGACCAAGGGCCCCCAGGACTTTGCTCCCTCCCTGGCATGATGGAGCCCAAGTTTGATGATCTGGGCTCCTTTCCCTCTCCTTCCCCTTTCCAAATTTCATAGCCCAGTGGACTGAACAGTGTTTGTTATCACAGACTCAAAGAGGCTGACAGTGTGAAAAATCAATTCAGCCATTCCCATTAATTATTGGCTGCCCTGTGGGCACCAGCCCTGCAGTCTGACTCATTATCACTGTGGCTTTCCCGCCTCCGCTACTCAAGTCTCCCCAGCTTGCCGCCCTTTACTTGGGATCGGAAGGATCCTGTCCCCTGCCAGAACGGGATGGACTTTGGGCTCCTGCTGTTGAGTCAAAGCTGTGCTACCCTCCTCATCCCTCTGCATTTGGAGCAGGAGAAGAGGAGCCCTTGTGTGCCCATTAACAGAAATGGAGGGGTTTCAAGCTGGGTCTGTGCAAAGATTTCACTATCTTGTGTTTTTTTATTATGTTTTTTAATTAATGCAACACAGTATTAGTCCCATTTTAAGGTATCTATAAACTGTACTGGGCATTTATAAACTGAACCAGAAGGATTTATAAACAGAGGTGCATGCTACTGTGCTCAAAATATACAGTAATGAGCAGGTAGGGGAAGACAAGGAGTTTTACACAGAGACTAACAGCTCTGACTAAATAGACTGACAAATAAGGGAATATTCCTAGTGACTAGGTACAGGTTATCACAACTGGCCACGTTCCCCTCTCCTGCTAGGACAGGACAGAGCACATCCCAACTCCTCCTCTTCAACCTTCCCCATGTGGAGGAGCTCTCCTGTATCTGGGGTGCAGAGGGCACCTGCATGCTCCAATCCATCCACAGGCATCAATGACCATCAACCCAGGACCCCATGGCAGACCCTTGTCCTTTACAGAGCTAATCTTGCAATCCTGGAGAGGGCCGATGCACTCATTTTCTGTTAATTACTGTTGTTTCCTGGCTTTCTGAAACTCAGGTGAGGAGTAGGCTGTGGGATTCCTGAGGGAATTTGGCTTTGAAAGTTTGTGCTTGATGTGTACTTGAGCTACTTCCTTTCTTTCTCCCTGCCTCTGAATCTCCCACTGAAGATGTCACCTAATGCTCCATTTTGCACAGAGATGGCTCTAAAGCTGCTTAGCCATCAGTCTGTCAGTAGAAGTCACAGGGTTCAGGGAAGCTGTGCAGAGACCATGCATCAGTGAAAGCAAGAGTGTTTTGGACACTCAACTAAGAGAGAAGTTCCCAACCTCTCCTGGATTGCAGCTCCAGAGAGAAATGAGACTTCCCTCAGGGAGAAAGACGATGCTATCCACCAAGCAGCCACCAGATACTTTTGAAAGCAAAATGTTTTTCTTTGAAGGCTTATTGACGAGCTTTTAAAGGTCTATAAGGCCCACTGAAGATACCAAAAGGCACAGGATAATATCAACATTCAGTAATACTTACCTACAGTTTAACTGTGTTTTTCAAGTCTGCTCATTCCTCATTGCACCTAGATGCAAGACAGTCAGTGGAGTTCAGGTCCATAAGAAATCTGAGTGTGAGGAAGAGCAGGGTCTCAGACTTCAACAGGATTATAATGTTAACTACTAAAGAAGATAGCATCATATTCTGAACTATGATAAATTAGGATGTTTCTGCACTTTTCCAAGGAGTTATAATGATTTACATCATTCACCTGGCTTTATACTAGCCGAGGGTGTAAGGTAAGACTGTAGTTTAATAAATACCACTTGAATTTTGCTGTTGAGCTCCATGAGATCCCACCATCAAAACTCAAAATCAGTCAAGCAGCACAGAATTCATTTCATTGCATAATTTTCTTTTTACTGAGGACTTTTTTGTTTCTTTAATATTCTGTTTGCAGTATTTGAAGAGAACACTGCAGGTAGCAGAAAAAGTGACATTCGGAGTTTGGTGTATTTTGACCTCATTACAGTGACTGAAAAGACATTGTAGGGAAAATTAGTAGAGCTCTGCAAGTCAGACAGAAACTAAATTACTTACTTAAGTTAAAGACACCAGGTCTGTTAAAGATACCAGGTCTGCCCTTTCGGTAAATTTTCCAGGGAAAAGACTTCTGACTGGACTGCTGTCAGAGCGAATCAGAGGTCTTTCATAAAATACCAGAGATTACAATTTCTTTGTGTCAGAAACTGGCTGACACTGAGGGTCTGGAGAGAATTAAACTGAACCCAGTTGATCAATACACAAAGCTTATGCAACCGTGTATTCTTCTGGGTGGGGGAAATTCTTCGATCCATCATTGTTCAGCTTCATTCTTCAGTAAATTAACATCTCAAATGACTGCTCGGGTCACATAGGTTCAAATCGCTAAGGCAGAAGCAGCTTTGCCTCTTGAGGACTATCAGGCAGCAGAGAAGGTAAATAAAGAGTTTTGTTTAATGTTTAAAAGAGCATACTAATGGACAATTAGCCAGGGGATTTGTGAGTGCTTTTTAAATCCACAAAAAGGCAAAGCTTCAAACCCTTAGCAAACTGCCATGAGAGTGCTGTGTTTTGGGTTAACACTACAGTACACATTTTAGAAAGACAGAACTGATGGCCATGGTATCCCAGGATTGTAACAGCTTCTGACGGGAAATGGTGAAAAGAAGGTTGCAGGTGTTTTGAAAAGAGAGCAGTAATTTTAAGGAATGTGAAATCTGCATCTAGACCAAAGGATTTGCCTCTAACCTAAGACTTTGACTCATATCTTTAGACCACTATGGCTGTGGTGTTGCTATTTGTATTATGGATGTTTTGGGAAGAAACACTGAGTCACCTAGTGCAATAAAATTAATAGAGTTGTGCAATACTTTGTTAAGCTCTTCAGAGAGAGTAGGCCATAGCCTAAATAACATGGCTAGTAGTTATTTCATTTCTTATTTACAATGGGATGAGAAACAATTCACACGGTTATGCTTTATGTTGGTCACTTCATCCCTGCAGTCAACTGAAAAAAAAGGAAATGTTATTTCAGAGGAGCAGATAATTTCAGAGGTGTTTTAGAGAAATTGTGGCTCTGGAAATTAGGCAGTAGAATAGGGCTTGCTTTTCACAGTTCAGTTTCCAAATTTAGACAGTACCCTCATTGTTGAAACAAAAAGCAAAAGGGGAAAAAAAAAAGAAAGATGGCACGTTTGCTTTGGAAAAGCAAAAACAGCTATTACTAAGATATTCGTTTTTGAGTTTCACATTTCATTTATATCAGAGGTTACTGGAGTTTATATATCTGCAATCCTGCTTCTGAACAACTTTATGGAATCTTTTTAAAGCCATCTTTCCACAGTGGCATTTCCTTCTGTGACAGCATCGAAGCTTTTTCTAGCTTTTGAGGAGTAAAATTTTGCATTGCTTTCCTAATGAATTGATTGATGCTTCTCAAGCATCTTGAAGTTCTCACACATCAGAGGTTGATGGAGAAAACCTGGATAGAGACAGCTAAGTACAAATATACCTGGAATTAATAAAATAAAGTCAAATTAAGCAACCAGCAATGAGCTAAACTGAGTTTGTGTGTCATAAGTATCAGATCATTTTTCGGTTTTCTGATCTGGAAGGGAGTTACTTGTTTCTCTGACAAAATTTCTTCCAAATTAGGCTTGGCAGACACCTGAGATGTTCATTACACCGGCAGTCTATTAAAAGAAATCTGAAAAGTCTCAGAAATTCTGCTGATAACTTCATGTCAACAAATTATTTGTTTTCTTCATCAAAGTAATTTTATTCCCTCTCAGGTTTGTCATTTCCCAAACCATACTCATCAGTTTCTAGATGCAGCATCCTGTTACAGTGTAGGGGATGATAACAAGTTGATTTTTTTCCAGATATTAAGTCAATTCTTGCTTTCTTAACACAACTCGACCCAGTTAGATTACTGGTCTCAGTCTGACTGGACCAAGGATGTCAATAAAATAATCTTTGCAGTACAGAAATGTCACTCACAGCACATTTCCTAAGAAGTTTGAATTTATCAAACCAAGTCAATGGACAAGTTTCGAGGAGAGGCTATCTTATACTCCTCAAAGACAAAGGCTGACATTGTGTATACATTACACTTTTGTACATAAAACTGGCTGCAAGTATCCTTACATCATGTATATGCCAAACCTGACCAATGCGTAATTAAATCAAGATGAAGCCCTTACTAATACTTATTAAAAATTTAAGTACCTAACTGGAAAAGTTATAGTGTGTTAAGGACATTATTTGAACACTTCATATCACATTATTTTTCTTTCTTATTTAGAAATAAAGGATTAATTCTGCACCTTCTACACCACAGGTACTAGAATATAAATGTGTTCGGTCCCCTCCAAACACAGCACACATGACCTGCAAACACATAAGTGTTTCCTATCTGTGAGCATCTCTAAGATCTAAGGATAAAAAGAGAGAATTGGAAACAAAATATTGTTGAAAGGAATTTACTTCTCCATGAAAAGATTATTCGCTGCTCTAAAACATCTGGAACTACTTCACCTAAAACCCTCTGTAGACATCTGTGGTTTTATCAGGACCGTGTCTGGTGCTGGAATTCATTTGTGGTGTGTCAAGTATCTGTGAAATCAGCTTCTTGAATCTGTAGCCATGTTTCCAAAGGAACAAGTAATTAAAAATGCCTCCTTTGCAAGTATTTCAGTAGAGTTCAGTTGTGAATTTTGCTGGAAGATGTGTTAGCTGTAACAAGGTTTTAGGTGCTGTTGTATTAATTTAAGGGGCTGTATAACATATGACAGTAGTGTAACAGCCCTGGTCAACCATGCAGCCATTCCTGGCAGCCTGCAACCAATCCAAGAGCAAAACTAAGCTCTGAAATGCTCATAGCATATCACTGGTTGACCTCTGACAGATATGTGGCTTGGGACAACTTGGGGCAATGGCAGTGGTTGCCAGGAGCCTCCAGTCCCTGGACTCGATCATCCCAGCTCACACATGCTTAAAAGGGTCCAAGGATGGTTCTGGCCTCTGCCAATGAGCAGTTGCGTTCCAGATGAAACCTTCCATTCTGTTGAGATGAAAACCTGAGACACACATAGTAGTGGCAGGAAGACAGGAGGAGGAGGAGGATGCAAACCAGGTAATGCTGTGACCCATGGCAGCACTACAAGTGCTGGAAATGTGCATCACCTCTGATTTTCTCCTCCTCATCTTACTTTAGTGCAGGAGAGTAATGGGCTTTCATGGCAGTCAGGAACTTCTCAGCAGGCGTAGCACTCACAGGATGCAATGCATCCTCTCTTGTCTAACACTTAATTTTTTATAATCCGCTCCAACTGCCACTTAATCAGAACAAAACTGAAATAGTAACATAGGCAGAAGTGGAGCAGATGTTTGGAAACGGCTTTTTATCCTAATGAGTTATAGCTGTGCCTCAGTCACAACACACTAGTTTTCATTTTATGGTTTTTGGTGTGGTGGTAGCCAGGTGCAAATGGATGTCTCACAACTGTTGGGCTTTTAACCCCTTCTCATGGACTATAAAGGGTCTTTTCAAGGCTGAAAGCTCCTTTCTATTGCAAAGATGACTTAAAAATTCTGAGGGAGTCTAGTTCACCTTTGTGCTACCTGCTGCACCCTGCAGACAGAAGCAGCATGTTCTTGAAAGAGCAGTCAGCCTAAGTGAAATACAGTGGGGTAATAACAACAGAGAGGCAAAACCAACAGGACATTTCTGGTGAATTTAGAAGGCAAGACATCAGCAAGTCAGCTGCTGATTTTTAAGCAGCAGTTTTTAAGGTCACATAGACTTCTTAGCAAAGTTGACTCACTGATGCTCAAAGAACAGCAAAGAACAGTTAAAATAGAGTTGTAGGAAGATTTGGTGCCTTTGTAGCCTTGGGAAAATTTCATCTCTCTCATCCAGAACTTTATGTGAAAGGGGAAGTGTTCAGTCTATATGGACTGTCATGATTAAAACAGGAGTGACAAACTAGGGTTACAAACTGGGAGTGAGGTTTTCCTGCACACAAAACACCTTGAGCCAAGGGCTTAGCTGGCCTATAGGCATGCAACCCAGGTAACAACTTTATCACTCTTTTACACCTGATAATTTGCCTTTTTATGTAGCTATGTACTTTACACATTCAATGAGTACTTGAGAGTTGAGGAAGTTTGCCAGTTAGGAGAGTTTTCAATCCCACCATTATCTTGCTTCATTAACATTTCCTCCCTTTGTTCCTGAGCTGATCTAAGTATCCACTTCCTATCTTGCAGTGATACTTTCTTAAAACATATCACAAATGTTATTTATTTCTGCCTCAAAATAAAACCTTCGTGTGTATTATCCCTAGCGCACATATTATCAAAATAATCTGCCCAGAGTCATCTTGGAAACCTGCCTTAGATCCAACAGCAAACTTGGATACTCAGGCACAGAGGTGAACTAGAGAGGGTTAGTATTTGTAAGGGGTTGTAAGAGCCTCCAACCACGGGCTTTAAGGGGAAGGATCCAAGCTAAAACATTTCACTATGGAGATATCAGAACTTTTTGCTCTGCCTAATTTCTGAAGTGACTTCTGGCAAATCAGTTAGGCAGTATAGCTGACTTTGCTGTTCAGTGTATATGAGAAGGCTGTGCAGGTCTGTGGCCACCGTCCACCCCTTAGCTGTGGCAAAACCAAATGGTATGAAACAGTCTGAGGTCAGTTATAATCCTTGGAAGTCCTTCAGTCAATCTGCCATGACCTACCCTGCCTCCAGGAATAGCACTCCCAGAACAAGGCAGCAAGATATCAACATCCGCCATACAAGTCCACAGCTCAGCTGAGTCCTCACACCTCCCACGCTGAAAAGAGAGAAGAAGATTTGTTTGTAGGGCTATCGGTCCAGAATATTTCATTTCAAAAATTCTCTAACCCCTCAGATCTTGAGACTGTCTTTTTATTTTTTTTACAGAATCATTTAAAAATTATTCATCATTATGAAGCAGAAGCCCTCTGCACCTGTAACTCACAGAACACAGGTTAATAATTCAGTACTCTGTGTCAAGAACTGTGGAGCAGTATAAAAACAGGCAAGAAATTATTTTTTTTCCAAATATGGGGGCAAGCTTGTATCTCCATCAGGTCAGGATGAGTAAACCTGTCCCAAAGTCGGAGTCTCACTCATTGCCAGTGGTACCAGGTAGAACTCACACAGTCAGTGAAGAGATTTCAGAGAAGAACATTACTCATTATGAGCCTTTATCTTTTGTTTAATATACTTGTTTAATCCTGAGGGATACAGCCTGTCAATGAAAAATCTAATAAATGAGATTTGACATTAAAAATACAGCACCATGTTCTGTAAATTCCAGCCAGGTGTATTTAGCAACATTTCATTCATTACTCCCTGTGAGGATTCTCTTTTATATTTTCTGCAAGCAAAAAATATGAGGGATAATTTACCATAATGCTCTCAGGTACCTCTCTGGGAAAGCTCAAATGAATCCTGATCACTACAAACCAGGAAACATTTCTCAAAACTCAGACTTGCGATATAAAATATAAACAAATAATCCTGCAATGCAGACTTAAAATTTGCAGCTGGTCTGGCACTGGGGAAAAAAAAAAAAAAAAAAAAGTTATTGAAATGTGTATGGAACACTTCCATGTGCTCTAGGCATCAGTCAGTGATGTTTCATTGCTCTTTCAGCTATCATGATGTTTATTTGCTGGGTGATTATCACATATTTTTATGTAGTTTAGATCTATTTACCATCACAGTCTGCTGACAGGATGCTGGGAGATAGTATACCTGTTCCTTTTCGTTTGGAGATAGATGTATTGATTTCTAAACAACTTCCTTGATAGCTGACAATTCCTCAGTTTCTGCCCAGAGCTTGGTGTATATTCTGTATGAAGAATCAACTGCTGACAGCTAGAGTGCATTTCTTTTTAGAGTCCATCTATGATTCACAATTAGGAACTTTCAAAAGCAAGCTTTTATTCTGAAAACAGGGTGAATTAGATGTTGATATGAGGTAACTGATAAAAATATTGTTGAAATAAGAAAATAAAGTGGCAAGCCATGTTAAGTTTGACACATAGTCTCATGCAAAACAGAATTGCTATTAGTCAGCAATGTGCAAATTCATGATTTTCTCCCTGTATCTATTTCCTAAATTTATTCTTACGTGAAGGAACACTTAAGCTACAAACTGAGATTGGAGCCCAAAGATACATGCCTCTGAATGCATCTGGCAATAAGAATACAGTCTAGCCCATGTTCTGAAGTAGGTCAGTACGTGCACTTCCATTTCAGGCAAAAACAAAGTTTACAGTAGAGGCAGGAATCAGTCCTGTATGTCTTGATCTTGGCCCACGTTGACCATCTAGCCAGACTTTCCCTTTTGGAGCTTCATAGCATGCAGGAGCTGAGGATGGGAGTGCACATGGAAGGACTGCTTCCTGACTGCATGGGCATGGAGCCACTCTGTACTCAGGGTTATGGACTGCTTGAGCACAGTCTCTTCCTAGATACTTTGCGTGTAAGAATTATGCCACGTTTGAGCCTCTTGGCCCCTACATTTTATATCTGCACCAGCTAAGCATATGTGCTTCAAGGTACACATGGGTGAAGAGCCACTGAGCAACATAGCAATTCTAACCATGCAACTTTGAGGTGAAAGCAACCTCTCTGGCCTTCTGCAACTGGGAATGAACAATTTCTGTAGCAGCACTTAGGGAAGAAAGGGGTAAGCTGCTATCCAAGTACCTTTGCACATTCTAAGTATCCACCTGTTTCAAGCACATAAAATACATTAGCACTCATCACTAACACTTTCAAATACCAGCACAACAGCAGTCCTGGATTGCGTCATCACCAGAGAAAGGTGTCCTGATGTGCCTTAGCAGCTCTTGCCTGGTGGAAACAGCACAACTATAGCAATAAATAAACAACTGGAGTGGCAGGGTAACTTTGTTAAGCTGTTGCATGCTTTCTCTTTGCTTAGCATGAAGGAGCTTCAGTGTT
The DNA here is from genome assembly GCA_028571105.1 of Tragopan temminckii. Lineage (NCBI taxonomy): Eukaryota > Metazoa > Chordata > Aves > Galliformes > Phasianidae > Tragopan > Tragopan temminckii. The sequence continues at coordinate 34,914,030 of JAOWBP010001760.1, read as the reverse complement.
TTGTTCTGAGAAACACTGAAAGTAGAGTCCTACTGCTGTTTTCATTTCACACAGAGCTTGGGGACTGCTCATTAACAATGAGCAGCTGAGTTATGCTACCCAGGTGTGTCCATTTAATTTACTAGTATAGGCATAGCCTAAGTCCTTGACAGAAGAGACCTTGAAAGACAGCATAGCTGTAAGAGGTGAGCTCTGAGTGGGATGAAGTAGTGCAGAATCTGTGGGTGAAGGGGATGTTGGGCTGACGTGAGTGCTATTAGTCTCCAGTGATTATTTCCACTCTAGAAAAAGGATGGCTAAAGTTTTCTACACATGCATAAGATGTCATATCTTGTGATCCATTTCTTCTCCCTTCATTTTCCTCCTTTGTAACTATAAGCCTTTTCTGGAGCTGATAGCTCTATCCAGAATGACTCATAGAGATGTCTGAGAATCCTTTTATTCTGGATGGTGGTAATGGCAAAATTCCCACTGATGTGAGTGAACTTCTACAGACCATTGTAGATTTATTGTATGTTCTTAATTCCAACTGCCCTGAGGTAAGAACGTTCTTAAATACTTGTATGTTCTCCATTTCCAAACAAACCATCCTTTTTTTTTTTTATTATTTTTTTTTTTCCTCCTGATCTAAAAGCAAAAATCTGTAAGGAATGACTTTTTGAACCAGCTAGGATGAAGAAAGCTTTTTTTTCTTTTTCTGGCTTTAAAGCAGATCCAAGTTCTTAAACCGTTACACTAGTTTCTTATTAACGTTCAACTCTTGCTTTTATCCATCTCCTCTCCAGCACAAAAGCTCATCTGAAAGCTATTAGTGTCCTACCTTTGGAGCTCAGAACAATGCATCTGTTGCTTGTAAGTGTGGTCTGATACCAGTGAGAAATGACTCCATCATTCAGCACGTTTATCATTCTAAGGAGGGAAAGCCAACTGAATATGCTGCTAGAAAGTGTACGCATTCCTTAAGTAGACAGGCCTCTGTTTGAATTTCCTATAGGTCTGGGGGAAAAAAAATGAGAAAAAATTATGGGCTTTAACTGATACCAGTAAATCTCCATGCGCTTCTGCCCTCAAGGTGGGAAGGTATTATAAATTCAATTCATCTGAAATGTGTAAGTTGGAAATAAAACATCTTTCATCTTTATAGATATTATTTGGATTTCTCCTGTAAGTTGATTCAGCATTATAACATTTTATAGTTTGTTTTAGAGTTAGATTTTCTTTCCTTACGAACATGGAGGTGTTATTTATGGGTACTGAATTTAGGCATGTTGTTATGCCTCATGTTGCATTATACCTGGCTTTTTTTTGTTGTTGTAGAATTGGTTTCAGTGAGAATACTTGGTGTGCACATGTCAGAATCTGCCTTTTAGGGAATATTTTTAGAAGTGAGTGATGGCATTTAGTGCTCTGAGGGTGTGCTTTCCACTCACAGGAGTGTTATGTTCATTACAAGAACAGACAGAAGCCAAAATGCTAAGTACTTGTTTAGAAGACTAGTGCCAAGACTCTATTCAAGAAAACAAGTAGAAGTCCTAAGTTTCAGAGTCCTGGCAGATAGCAGACAAGGACATATCAGCTAACAGAGAATGCTACCACATCTTCACAGTAAGAGCTTTTGCAGATGCACTTGCACAGAAGTTGAGTAATTGAAGGCTTTCTATGTAAGCGTAGGGTACTTTGTGGCAAAATGTCAGCTTGCTCTGTCCAGGCTTCAACTTGGCACAGTAGCTGAGCATGTCTAGAGATGCCCCATCCTATGGCAAGGCTTCCCAGCCCCAACTTTCACAGCTCCTGCTCACCTGGGAGTACTGGCAGCTCTCACTCACTTCTGACTGCAGGAAATGCTGTAGACAACAACCTCAATAAATTTTGGCAGCAAAATTTACTCAGCTTCAGCAATCAGGCAGCATTGTGGTAAACAGTGACAGTCACTGAAGAGCTTACTTGCAAGCTATTGACTGAAGTTGTTCCTGTAATGGAAAGTTACTCAAGTAATGTTTTATGGATTTTTACACACAAGCAATATAGGCTGTTTTCAGACAATTTGTTAGAGGAAGAAGCTATGTTTGTTAAATCAGTTATTGCAAAAACAGTGTTGGGAGTACAATAAAGCTTCCTTGATCCTTTCAGAACTTGCAAAGCCAAGATAAATGGAGAAAGACTAGAATTATAGTTAATTTGGGGGATTGGTAAAGATGTATGACTTCCTTATAGCTAAAAAACTCCCTTCTCTTTAGGAAAAGAGTACTCTGCAGCACAGGAGTATGTAATACACAGCTTGCATAAGCACTCATGATCTCTGAAAGCTTACATTTCTTGTCTGCTTCAGAGGTTATGAGATAGATATAATGAATAGTTGCATTTAGACTTTAGTGGTGTTTATTCCTGGGACTGATTAACTGGAGACCAAAGACAGTCTGCAGCAATATGTTTCTGCCTGCTTGCCACGGTGTGTGTAAGTGTGCACTCAAGAGTTCATTATTGTGTGAAGTATATTAACCAGCTTAAAATACATATAATTTCTCCCTGCAAACATTTCATTGTTTATAAACAAATGTACAGAGCGAAAAAGAAACTGTGTGAATTATAAAGACTATTGTGGATGCTGTAGTGTATGTATGTGATAGAGACCACTGTGAAAGTTATCACAATGCCTTCTTTCATTTATGAAAAGAAGTAAAATTCTTTAGTACTGCCGTTATTGCTGTTCAGTAACTGATTTGTTTGCAATATTTTATAAAATAAGCGCAGCTCCTGGGAAGCTTTGTTCTGTCTGTACTCGTCATGCTTTCACTTTACTTCTACTTTCACCATAATACAATCCTTTTACTTGCCATTTCAGATGAATGAAAGCTCAGTTATCAGCACAGAGTTACCTCTGGTAGAGGAAGCGTGTACTCAGAATAGAAGTATTGTGCCACCAGCTGTGTTAAATTGCTGCCTCTGAGCTATTGCGGGACAATTCAAGCCTGCTTGTAAAACAGATAACAGGAAGGCATGTGCGTTGCCAAGGAAACCCTTGGCTGCAAGTTTATTGTATAAATAACACCGAGGTGGGGAAGAAGTAGCTCACAGAACAGAGGGAGGAAAAAATGAAGAAGCTCCTGGCATGTCTCTGTGGCTGGGGGAGGGTCAGAAGCAGAAGCAGTGAAACAGCTTTTCTGCTTCAAGGGGCTGACCTTCTTCAAGCTGGGGGAAACAGGGAAAGTGGGTCTGTCTTTCAGAAGTGGGGGAGCAATTAGTGGCTGGAGGGGAGAAATGTGACCATGATGGTCAAGTCCATGCACTGCTGAGTAGAGAAGCAAAAATGGCCCATGCACATTCTCACAGTCACTGGAGGAAGAGAACAACTACTGGATTTGCCCAGTGCTATGTAAGGAAGTGGCAGATCAGGTCTGTGATGAGTAGTGCTGTGACAAGAAAACTGAAAACAAAACAAGGAAGACAGAAGTTAGTATAGTACTACATGATTCTACATCTAAACTTTGGAACAGATTAAAAAACAGCTGCAATACATTTATGTCCTTTGAAGCTTATCTATGTATAAATTCCCAAAGTCTTGTGGGCAAGATGCTATGAGAATTCAAAGCCTAAGTAGTGGGCAACAAATCACGTGTGCCATTGGCAGTAGGTGTGTGCACTGAAAAGCTGGTCACTTACATTAGATCTTGTAGATAGTGTCCACAATTAATTAGTAGCATCAGCAGTCATTTGTGAAGGGGTCGCATTAGTTTTCATCCATTTGAGATGCTTTACTGCTTTGTAGCTAGAATCTGAGCACGGCAGTGCTATGAGAAGGACAGATAGGGCAGGGGTTTCTAGCAGAGAAAGCAGCAGGCTTACAGCTCAGAAGGACTGATTTCCTTGCTGCAAGTGATGGGAATAGGTTGCTTCAACTCCTCATTCCTTACATGCTACATTCAGTAAAATGGAATAATACCACTTAATCATGCTTAAAGCATTTTGAACTATGGACCAAGAGAGCACTATGTAAGAACTGGCAGTATTATTAATGTCAGGCATCTGCGTAAAGATGCTGAAGTACTCCAGAGCAGATGAGCAGTAAAAATACCCACTTAGCTATGGCACCTGGCTAAATATCAAATAAAATGTTACTAGTGGGATTAATTTGAGTGACGTTAGTTATTCATGACAGTGTTTTTATTTTCTTTTGATACTGTGTGTGCTTACGTGCACCTGTCTGAAGTTAATGAAAGTCCAGACAATCCTTGTGGAAAGACAGTGGTGAAAGCAAAATGATTAGATATGCAAAGTCTTAATGAATTCTTAAGGACTCTCATTACCAGAAAGCATAACCAAAAGCAAATGGATCAGCATGGTGGTGTGCTGACTGCTGGAGCTCTTCTCCAGCAGGAGCACAGTCCAACTCCTCCTTTCTTCTGCAGTCAGTCTTTGCATCATTTCTGAAAAGCGTGCTCAAGTGCATCTCTAAAGATCATTTCAGGCGGCTGCCCTGGCTTCTTTTTGCCTCTCAAGGGCTGTGTGGACACATTAGCCGCTTTGCCTTCAGAAGAAGTGAAAGGCCAAAAGTCCACAGAGTAAGCTGCAGATGAGGCAGACTAATTGGTCTCAAAATCAAAACATATGGTTTCTTTCAGGATCTTGACTTTTTAAATACTTGTTTAAAGTAAACATTTGCAATTCCTCATGAAAGGCACTTTTCTCCCTGAATCCTCTTGACCCTCAGTGACCTTTCTTACCAATTGCACATTGCTTTACCCTTGGGGATGATTAAATCTGGAGAGGCTTTTTTTCTTCTTTTATCCTCTACATTTGTCTCCAAGGACTAAGTTAAGATCCAGCTTGAGGAAAGCCAACCTGGGTCAGAAGGACTGAAATACACCAGATGCCCACCTGAGGAGCCCGTGCAGGGGTCTCAGCTGGGGCTGGAGGGGAAGGAAGCTGCTATTTACACTTGTTGGCATGGAGATTTGTGGGCCAGGAAAATAACCTGTCTCACAAAAGCTAGGTTTTCAAGCTAATCTTTGAACTGAAAAGCATCTGGAATGCCTTCTGGCCCCCAGGCGGAGGGGGTGGCTTGAGGCAAAGCCATCCCTGAGATGAGGCATTTGGAAGCTGCGGCCTGTGGCATGCCTCCTCTGGCAGAAGGCTGACGGAAGCACTTGACTCCAGGGTGCTGTAGTTGGGGAGCAGTTTCAGTTTATCTCCTGCGTGTCTGTGCAGGAAAGTTGATTGAAGTCTCTCTGAAGCCACTTTATTCATGATTTGTGTCCTGGGCTGGGAGGCATTCCCCATCTCCAGTGTGCAAGAGCTGGTGTGAGAGCCAGTGGATATGAGCGTTGCCCAGTCACCTGCTTCCCAGCACAGCAGACCCTATGCTCACTGGAAATACGGGGTGAGATGTTGTCTGAGTCAGGACAACAATTGTTCAAGTGCTTCTTTCTCTCTTTGCTGAGAAGCTAGAGAGGATAGATCTCATCAGGAAAAAGTCATTTATGCAGTTCCTCAACGTGCAGCCGTAGTCAAGGATTCAGCAGGAAAACAGACATTCCCATTGCAGGGTGAGGGCTCCCTTTTGCAAGGAAGTAAGCCCATGCAAGAATTTTCATCCTACTCAGTTTGAATTAGGACCTTGAATCCAGATTTCTCATGTACCTTCACTTTCTCATTGCTGGATATCCTGACCTGACTGAGCAACTTAAGATGCAGGGAAGGTACCTGGCTTCATCTGTTTTATTTCTGCTAAGTTCTTCAACTGGTGCATTATGAAATCACAATTTTCTGATTTGATTGATATTCATTTCTTTGTGAAGAGTGGACTTAAATACAGGAATCAAGGCAAGCTAGGCTGAAGAAGACTTTTGAAGTAAGAGAATAACCAAATGTCATAGTTTACTATGGCTTAATTTGATATCTTCATAAGCTTATTTATCAGTCTCTTGGACAAGGTCTCATTTTGTGTATATGGCCATACAGTTTGGAAAATGTATATCAAAACTATGCAGTTTCTTGTGGCAGGAAGCAGCATAGCGATTTTGCAGGGAGTATTTCTTCACAGAGGTTAATATACTCATACCTATGCTCATCAGTTGTCTTTGCTGATTAAGTTATCCCTTCAATTACTGTTTTCCTTAAAGTATCTTACCTGATTACATTAGCTGACTCCACAAGTACAGTAATAACTATCTGTTTTGTAGGTTAGATATGTTGTTATAATCCTGAAAATAGAAAGGTTGGCATTTAAAACTTCTATAGCATGCAAAAGTTTATGGCCACCATGCTGTGCTGCTGAAATTAATCACTGGAAAAGAGAAGATAAATCTCAGCAGTATCTGCATGAGTGACAGAATGAGACACAAATGAAGAACTTAAAGTCCCAAGAGGGATACTTACTCAATGTGTTAATATTAGACAGACTGCACTGAGTGAGGATAAGTGTCCACCTATAAGTTTTTTCACACATTAACACAGCTCCTGGAACTAGATGGGGAAAGTTCTTTCCTGTTTGCTGATAATGAAGCCCCACTCTTCTCATTTTCAGGTGAAGCAGAGACATGCCTGAACTTATCCCTGTCTATACCTACTCTGTGGATTGGTTGTTCTTTATCATCTAGATCTTGGTCTGGATGGAGTGTGCTATAACCCATCACAACTTGCATGACTGAGTTCCCCTGGACATTTGGGGAAAATAGTGAATGTGCAAGCATGGAGCCTGGGTGGGGCTGAGCGTCCCTTTAGAGTCTTGGAGGAGCTTAAGGCAGACAGCTGCTGAAGAACCATATGGCAGGAGGAGCATCCTGGAGCTCTATAGAGTGGTGCAAGAGAGACTTATGGTTCTGAAGGTTTTTCATAAAATCATAGAATCCTGAGACTTTGTGCAGAAAAGCTTACAGTTTCATTCTGAAGGGAGCTTGCAGTACTCTGTCAAAAATTCAGCTTGTCACTGTATCTGCTGGTTGAAGAAGTTGTAAAAGACAAATTACCTTGGAAGTAACACACTAAAACGTGCAAAGAGGTTTCTTCATCTAAGTTATCTCTTAAGGTGCTGATAAGAAATTCCTTCCTCCCCACTCCCATCCCAAACCTCATCATGAATTCTCACTGAAAACAACTCTCCCAGTCTCCCAAGAGGTGAGGCAACTCCCTGCACTCCACCCTCCTCTCTGCTCCAGCACACACTGAAAGCTGAGAATTGAAATTCCATAGAAGGAGGCTGCTCTTTGCACAGTCATTGCATCAATCACACAGGGCTTGCAGATGTAATGAGTACAAGTTGCCTCAGGAGAGAGCATGCAGATGTCCACTTGTTTGTAGAGTGACGGAGCCTAATATTCTGATCACAGGTTTGGCATTAATTTTGTGGCATGGCTGTGTGGGCATTTCCCTTCCACATGTAAGATGGTGACTACCTACAAGCACCACTGTCAATCATACTTAGGAATGTGTTTGATGTTTAGCAAAGAGTTGAGCTGATGGCACTTTTTGTAGCCCCCTGAAATCCTGCCATGCAAATCCTGTCTGCCTCAAAGGCCTTTGGACATCTGAGCTGGCTTTGGAAATACCAGCCTCGTTAGCAGTGACATTAGCGGATATTCTTAAATCAGGATGATTCAGTTAGTTGCTAGGCTGCTCTGTAGTCTGATGCCTGAGAGAATTAATTTTAATGGCAGGGGATCGCTCTGAGATGGGGCTGTCCCAGTTGATGTCAGACACACAAACTCAGCTTCCCTGACATCATTTGGCAACATGATATAGAAGAAGTGACATACATCATGGAAAAGGCATGAGGCACACCCTGACCTCATTGCTCTGCATGCTTGCCACCCAACAAAAAAAAAAAAAAAAACCAAACCAAAAAGGCTGCATAGCTAGACTGTTTCCATTAGCTGAAGTAAGCACCACTTTAGCAAAAGTAGGAAGGAGACGGGCCTCCTATTGAAATATCTGAGTGCTTTCTAACAAGGAGGTCTTTCAAATGTTTAATGTTATTTTCCCGAGACCATATTTATATTTAATAGCAGTATTGTGCAGAAGCAGTTTGGCCCAGCACCTCTATGAATGAATTTTTGAATGGATTGATTCAGATTCTCTTGCTAGGGGAAATGTATCTCACAGAGAACACGGAAAGCAAAGTTGCACCATAAACGGAGACTATTCTAGTGGTAAAAAAAACAAACCAAAAACTATTCTCTTAGCTCAGTTTTAATTCCCCCTCTCTCTTTGTCTCAGATGATTCTTTTTAAAAAACTGGAAACTGAAAGTTACATTTTGGCTATTCTGATAATCAGGGACTCAACATACGAAGGGGACTCCAAAGAGCGTACCAGCCATTGCTCAAGGGCTGATTCCTGGACTTGGGGGGGGAGATGTCCAGGTGCTGCCATCTCACCTCTCACTGCTCTTTGAAATTCCAGCTCGTGCTGTTATCTGTTCTTATGACTGCAGTCCATAAACCCCTGTGCAGAATGGAATGAACAGCAATCATCACTCTCACATTTTTTTAAAATCAAGTTGGGAAGAGCATGTGCAGGATGCCAACCCCATGCCATGACCAGCTGCTGCAGAGCCAAATGATCTTGCTACCTTCCCTAGCAGCAACACAAATCTGACTATGTGGCTGTGGCTTGCAGGGTTGCAGAGAGGCTGAGTTGGTCAGAATTAAGTGAGCAATGCTGCTATAGGAAATTTGTGATTAGAACTTTATGGAAATTCAGAAGTGAACAGTTTAGGGTATAAAATGTATGTTAAAATGTTTTGGCCTGAAAACAATACTCAAATAAAACATACTCATTTTTCAGACTGACTCTTAGACTGTCAGGGCGCTGGCTCCAGCATCTACTCAGGCAAGGTGGGCTTCACCTCAGCACAGATGGGGAGCAGACAGCAAGAAGCGTATCTGTCAGGTGTCCTTCAGTACCAGAGATGTGCTCTGCTCCCAGCAAGTGAGTCGGTAGGCAGCTATGGGTATCCAAGCTGAGTGATGGCACAGTTCCCCTCCTGGATGCTTCCTCCAGCTGAAGGGCTCTATTCTTGTTTTAACCAACATATCTACTCCCATGATGCTCATATGCTTTCCACTTCATTTGCATGTAGGAAACATCCATTTCTGGATGACTGACTACACCATGCTCTCCTTTGATATCCTGTCCAGCTGCAGTCAAAGTCATCTCTTGTTATGTACAAATGGAGTAGGTCCCTTCTGCCACAGCCTGAGCTGACTCTAGCTTCTTTCTGCTAGTCTGCACTACACTCCCAGTTCCTAGGGTCTGCCTTCAGTCTAGAGGAACACAACAGACATGTTTAAATGGGGCCTTTCCTACAAGGTGAAAGCCTCTTTAAACCTGAAGCTCCAAAGATGCAGATAGGATGCTGCTGAACACAAGTGCTTGTAATTACTCTCTTGTGGAAGTAATCTTTTTCTCTGGGAGCGGGTAGCTACTCTTCTGTGCCAAGGACTTTTATACATACTGACACTCCTCTGCTTAAACCACCTTCAAAAGCACACTCATCCACAACCTCCACTTCATCTTTTTGGTATCCCTTTCATATCTTCTCTATTATAGCCCATTGAACATGCTTTGAACAGTACTCCTCCAGCATTTTGACCTGGTTTAGCCCTTTCCATTGCACTAGAACGATTTCTTCCAAAGCAAATCCATTAATAGAATCATTTGTATCCAAGTTCACGCTCCTCTTGTTAGCTATCTGCTCTTCCTCTGTCTACCTGTTTCTGAAACTTCATCCTCTGTTGACTTTTTTGACCTTCTAAGTGGGGCACCTCAAAATATTTGCATTCCTTCTGAATAATAGGTTATTAAACTTGGACCTGGAGCTACAATGCAGCTATGCAGCATCAGTCAGATTTGGGGTGTGGGCAAACAAACATTCTCTTGCCAGCCAAACACAGTGGACTAACATCAGGGTGTCTTGTTTCTAAGACAGGAAGGATAACAGCTCCCAGATAACTGGCATGTTAAGCAGAAAACATTGCAAGGCTCTCAGATGCATTTGTGACTGGGGGCCACATAAATATCAGCACGCATATTTCAGATAGGTAGATTACAAGGTAATGGATAACTTTGTGGACTTCTAGCTTATTTACACTGATTTCTAAATGAGAAGAATTACAGAGCTTTTTTTGCCAAGATTTGAGAAAATACTCTTCTCTAAGATAAAGATCTGTCTTGTTACAGCACTAGAAAGTATAGGATGATTGATTTCATCAATATGAGCACAAGCTATTGCTGCACGAAACTGGCAGTACAATTCAGCAGTATGAAGAAATCAATGAGAGAAGACAAGGATATAAAGCAGATAAAATCTAGACCACTCTGGCTGTGTGATGCACATCCATGCACATGAAATATGTGATGCAATGAGTAGTCAGCTGAGAATTTCAGCCATCATTTGATAAATCTTGAGTGGTTCTAAATAAAAAGGAGTAGGAGAACACAGACAATATTTTCAATTATATTCCAGGTGAGTTTCTTTTAATATGTATAGATTTTAAAGAAGCATGAATTATATAGAAAGAGAAGAATGAAGAGTGGTTTTATACCATCTACAGTAACGAGGAGAATAATTTTGTCTGCATATGTTATCTGGCCACTGTTGTTTTAAACTTGCTCTGGACTATCTGTTCATCATTGCAGCCCCTTACATGGCCTGCTCTGCTTTTTTGCAGGTTTACATAGGGCAAAAGGGCAATATGCTGCAATGTGACCTCTGCAAATAGGTTTGCAGCTTCATGTTCCAGGTCTGTGACTGTAATTAGACTCCTAAAGTAGTGGGGGGAAATGCTGCAATGAACTGAATAGGGAACCTGGTGCTTTTGTAGGGGATTATAGGTTGGTGGTGCCTACAATAGCCAGGAGGCAATTGAATTTCCGCTGGTAAACACTGGTAGCAGAAAGAAAAAAATGAATAGAGATTAAGTCAATATAAAATACGTAATTCAGAAGAAATAGAATGAAAGAAGAGTCTCTGCAGGACATGGCTGCTGTGCTGCATCACAGCAAGATCTCTGGGAGCAGATCACAAATTTCTCGAGGTTTGAGGCCATTACTGAAGGTAGCCTGAATATATCAAGAACATTTCTCATTTTTATAATCGCTTAACAATAGGCTACACTATCATAGGGTATGCCAGGGACATAAACTTCTGCTATAAATTGCAGGAATTGCATGGCTGTTTTCTCCCAGAGTGGAAGATGAGAGCTATCTGTGCTCAGTGAGGACAGAATTATTTTCATCTATGTGGGTCATTTTAGAAAGCATTATTAAAAACAAGCATAAAATTTGTCACTTTAATTGTGGTTGTTCCTGAGGGTAAAAGCCACAGACAAATCCATTAATGAGATGGGATGCAAAGGAAGCACAATACTGCCACAAAATGTACCTGTGCGTTCCCTCTGAGTGACCAACATGGCTAAAAAGCAATTTAGTCTAGCCTCATTTTAAATAAGTAAGAGCAATCATCTGTCCAAAGACAATCATAGCTTTTAGGAAAGAAGGCTATGGTCTAGCCAGAGATGAGAATTTGTGTGGACCTTGGCATAGCCACGAGTTTGCAGTCAGGGTCAGGGGATGGTACAAACGAAAGAGCAGTTTTGCTTTAAACTAAATTGCTTTGAGACATCAGGGACAGCAAAGCATTTCCAGCTCACACTGGTGATGGGAGAAGAAACACACCAGACCAGGACATAGCCAAGGAGTGACCGGTGCTCACCCTGGCCGAGGGCAGGATGAATCAACAGAAACCAGCAATTACTGGACTTTGCCCTGGGCTTTGATAACCTAAGGAGCAGGATGTGGCTAGACAGGATGAGCCAGGAGAGGTGATACACAGGCACCACAGGGCCAGACTCAGGTGGGTTCTTGACCTTCCTTATTTCAGAGCTGGATTCTGAATCTTAGTCCTTCCATTGCATGGAGTGCCCTTGCCATCAGTTTATCAGCCATTCTGCTCATCCCTGTCTCATCTGAAAAAGCCAAAAAAGCCAGACCAAAGAGCAAATACAACTAGGCTACAAAGAGAAAAAAAAAACAAAACACAAAATAACATTCTTTAAAGATATAATTAAATAATTAACTTCTGTTTCACCTACCTTGAGATGGCACTGCATGAGAGTGCGTATTTATGTGTTTTATTAACAAAATCTCATCCATTAATTTATTTCAGGAAGGACAGGGACAAAATAAGTTGGAAAAGCAGCAGACCATGCTGTGGAAATAGGTGCCAGAGAAGGGCACAGAGCCAGCAGTGGTGTGTCTGCTCTGCTCTGTGGCTTTCTCAGATAACATTTCTTACAGTCAGAATCACACTAGCAAACAAGAACTGCTTTGTGCAGCCTCTTCCAAAACGTTTGGCTCCAGGTGGAACCTAAGATGCTTGAGTTCCAGGAGGACTACAGCCAAGGGATGCAAAATAAGTGAGATTATTAGTTTAGATAAGAAAGCCATCTGATTGATCTTTAACAGGCATTTCAGAAAGAAGGGACAAGCACAAGTCTCTTGGGACCCTCAGGAGAGCTCTGTACAGAACACTTGTAATACTAGATTAAAAAGAAAAAGAGAGGAGTGTGAATTAAAGAATATATTAGTCAACTAAAATAGTCTGTTCTAAACTATAAGAGTCCTATCTAGCATAGAAATCATAACGATCACTTAATAGGCTTGGTCACAGCCCGTATTCTGCCTTTCTACTCCTAACCTATTTCCTTTCAACTGCCTAATGGCTTCCTCTGGAAAGGTGCGACGCATTTTACTTTCCCACTTCAAAAACTTTTTGTTTATTAGTTAATAATTTCCTAGCAGCCTCAGGAAGTTTCTCTTTGTAAAAAATGCCTAGGTAATCCTAGCTGCAAAGGCAGCCCTGGCATATTTACACCTCCACATCCTCATTAAATTACCTCATAGCCGTTCAATATAAGGTGAAGAGCCTGGCCACTGCACTCCTGCTTCATCAGTGCTCTGTACGATTTGTTATTAAAAAATCTGCCTCCATTTGGAGGCGTTCTAAAGGGTCTGAAACTCTAGTGCTACTTTTGCACCAAGACATAGGGATCAGGTCTAAAATTCTTGGAGTCCTTGTGCTTTTGCAGCTCCTGCCAGGAGGATCCACGCCATTTGAAGGAAAAGTAGACCTTGGTGTAACTACCACTGAATCATGTGGAAATACATGTGGATGTTCTCTTGCCAGGCCATGTGGATGAGAGGTAGGGTTTTACTGTTCTATCACATACCTTGCTGTATCACACATTCAGGAGGGAGGGCTGACACACAGTTAAGGTATTCCACTGAGTGAGGGCTTCAAGGTCTTCATGGTGAGGAGCAGAAGAGTCTAATCTGAAGAGCTGGTTTGCAGCCATATTTACCTGACAGCGCAAGCGTACCCCAAGGAGTTTAAATCCCTATGGGAACTCACAGAAATGATTTCCCATAGAAAAATGTATATAAATCCCACAAAGTCTTTTTGGTAGCGCTCTGAAATTTAAGTGTTAGTCACAAAAGCGCATTCTTATGAACAGTCAGAGTACAGGCTTTCCATCTGAATGAGCAGTACTACTGCAGTGAGTGACCAAACTTCTGGCTGAGGGATCTCAGTTTGATTTCCACCCACTCCTTCATTCTTCATCTTTATGCCAGCGATCCAGAATGGGTGGCAACTGCAGACAAGTACATGTTCACTAACAAGATTTTAGCTACCTAAAAAGATAGGTGAGCAGCCTCATTTAGTTATCTAGCCTTTTGTTTGTCACTGGGGGAGAGACTGTCACTTTCAAAAGGGATTCCTGGTTGCTTACTTCTGCAGCAACTTCCCACGTGATTTTTTCAAAATGAAAGTTGACTACTTCATGCCAAAACTTATTTCATACGAAATAAAACAACTGCCAAAGCATCTGTCAAAGTGGAGATGTCTTTGGGAGTGGGGGTCAACCTCAGCTAGTGAAGTATGTGCGTGTATATGCTGAATTATTTGGGAGGTCTCAGGCAGTACCACATGGAAGGGCCCATTTTTACCAACGCCTCAGAACAGAGCTTCTCTTTCTGGATCATCTCAAGATATTTAAAAATCTTGACCTGCAGGGCTTTTGAAACATTGTGTATGGGTTCCTCCTTTTAGGGGTCTTGTTTTCTACCTACTGTCCCTCATTCCTTCCCCAAAGACCAAAGCAAGGATGTTCGGCAGACTTGTAAGTGTAGAAATACCTCAGAGAAGCAAAATGCATTGTTTATTCTTAAAACAAAAACAAACAAACAAAAAAAAAACTGTATTAAATTGACATGCTCATACTGATTTAGTTGTTTGTTTGCATGTCTTTTCCTGAGGCAGATCAAGTGTGCTTTTCCACAGTTAAATTTCATTTAATATTAGAATTGGTGATGTGGGTAAGTTTTACTGAAACATAATCACAAAGGATGTTCTTCATGGTGTAATTTTTTGTAAGAAGCCTCACAACTAATATCATTTGCTCTGCAATGCCAAAAGACCAGTAACTGGAGATAATGTGGGAAAAAATCTTATTTATGAGATTTATGCATTTAAATAGTAGATGCAAATCATAATACATGAGACCAAACTTTACTGAGTTAAAACTTTTAGTATGAAATATATGGTTTGAATGCTCAAAACATTCTATTTTAGTTCATAATTACATCAGTCAGTTCCTTCTCTGCATCAACTACATGAGGAAAACAAACTTTGTGTGACTAAACAAGATACAGTTTCTGTCCACAAGCTTGCATTACGTATACAAATACTTTGGAAACTGTGAATAATTTTGTGTGATCATTTAATAGTAAGTCTTAAAATCCAGAACTCATCGATGTATATATATGTACATCTACTCATTGCAAGCTAAAAAATGAATGCTGGCTCTGGCCCAAGTTGGGCAGTATATCTAAAAAAGAGTTTCCATGTTTAGTAAAAGCTTTCCTCTGTCAAGTTGATTTAAAAACTGCAGCTGCTGTTTGAAGCTGCTGTATTTCTTAGAAATTCATTATAATCCCAATTGAGTGCATTCTAAAATTTTGTAGCCCACATGATGCAGTATATATGCAGAACGCTATTTAATTTCCTTAATTATCTGTTTTTTTCTGTGCGATACACCCATGAAAGCCAGATATACTAGTGGTCTCTGTAAAGATTTAGATGAGTTACACTGAATGATGTATAAGCCCGGGACCAGATTTGAAAAGGTTATTTTATGAAAGTTTTGTAGCTATTCCTTTTGCAGTTCGTTATGAAAGAAAAAAACTGCATGATCGTTTTTTTTTTTTATTTTGACAAGTTCGAATGAGTAACATTTCCTACATTAAAAGACGTCTCTCCTCTTCCACTGGTTTCTTTCAAGCTTTCTTACTGTGTATCTTCTTCTTTTAAATCAGGTTTAATATAGCAATCGATATCTTCATAATATCTTCCTGTTACTTCTTAATCTTAGTCTTCTTGTTTCACGTTTTCCCTTTATCAGCC
>JAOWBP010001760.1:34871774-34898523 GCA_028571105.1 Tragopan temminckii | reverse complement strand
TCATACTTTTGTCACTACAAAAGCGTATCATGGTGAGTGGAGAAGATGAAGCCTACTACTCTCTTAGTAATGAATTCCTCCCTAACCCCAGTCAGCCCCAGACATCTGGTACACATTTAAGTTTTCATGAAATTAGAAGCTCTATAAAGGTGGGATTCCAGCTTCTATAATCTATATTTTGCCACACACAAAATCTGATATATCATGTTGTGAGAGCTGACAGAAATGCATGGTAGTAAAGCTACATATGAACTAGTAATGTACCTAGCAGCACTGTTCTGACAGATGTCACCTTAAATTGCAGTTTTTAATGTATTTGAATAAGCTTCACATAATTAGGATTAACATTGCTATCCCCATAGTCCTGGCTGATTTGTGATTAGTGTGTGTGTGCTTTAGTGCCACTTAAGAGAAGGATCAAGTGGCGTTAATTGGTTAATTGTGCACTAGCACAGGTTGCCCAAAGAGGAGGTGGATGCCCTGTCCTTGGAGACACTCAAAATCAGGCTGGATGGGGCTCTGAGCAACCTGGTCTAGCTGTGGGTGTCCCTGTTCATTGCTGGTGAGCTGGACTAAATGATCTTTAAGGGTCCCTTTCAGCTATAAGAATTCTATGATTCTGATTCTGATTTTGTCCAGCTTGCCCAGTTAAGTGCTTGATTTTTTTCTGAAAGAGCTGCTTATGCATGTAACACACCTCAGTGAAGTGATGCTGATCTTGTAGCAGCTGATCATGCAATCTAAGTTTCTTTTAAACACTGTAAATTGTAATTTTAGTTATTCATGTCTTTTGCAGAACTGTACTTCAAAACATTCCACGTTACAATTAATAGAGAAAAAAAGGCAACATAAAGAAATAGGAAATGAGGTTCTGAAACCTTACTTACATGCATCAGAATAATTACTCCAGTATGCAGAAGTGTTTCTTTCTTTTTGAGCTAAATATTTTCTTTACCAATTCACTGTTAAAGCAAACAGAATATGTATGTTTTTGATCTTATTGTTGATTAAGAAAACCCTCCTGGAACCCTGCACCAGACCTCAGAGGCATCATTGTGCAGTGACAAAAGCTTTTTATTGCTAATTGCAAAAGCAGGGCAGTCTCCAGCTGCGAGTTGCTTGGTTGCTGACTGATGCTTTGACAGATAACAGACAATCGGTGCAACACTCCAAGATTCCCGGTGGAAAAACAAAAGACACTTAATTTATGAACAACAACTAGGCATCCATTTAGCAATACCATTATGTACTGGGAAAGACTCTGTGCCATACAGCCATACAATGAGCTCACCAGAAGCTCCCCTTTTCACAAGGGGAAAAGTTGGGTTTGTCTGTGAGTGGGCAAATAATGAAGGAATGACCATGCCTCTTATTAAAAGCTCTGAACCTTTCTTTTCTGGCTTGGGTGGGACTGTCTAGTGTTTGCACAGTAACTTTCTGCAACAGTCTGGAGGAGAACTGTGTCCACCTTGAGATTCAGAGTTATTTTAAAAGATTTTCTGTCCTTCTGCTTGTCAAAATGGGACTAGCAAGGATTTCAGCCATCTACTGCATCCAAATGGGAGTGTGATAGCAAGTAAGTGATACCAGAGAAATTAAGAGATGAGGGACTTAAAGCATTTTCTGAAGTTTCCCAGCGGCTAGTTCTTCTTCTTCTTATTATTATTAAATGGATATTCCCTAGAGTGAAGATACCAGCTGCAGTTGTAACCCATAGAGGCAGATGCAGAAGAGGGGCTCTGTCCCACAGCACCTACAGTATGAGGCAGAAGGGCACAGGCAGAAGCCAGAGAAACATATGACAACAGCCAAGGATTCAAAAAATTTAGCAAACAGTTGAGGGAGACTGCAGTCAAAAGGTATTTCAGAGCATGAGCCCGTTTGTTCTCTGTGCTGAGAAGTGAGAGGTAGGGCAGAGCTATCACATCAGCATTGATAATGCACAGCAATTTACTTGCTGTCATTATTTTTACTAGGTCTTTCTTTGAATGTCACTCCAGCCTCTCTGAACTCTGCCATCTCAGTGAGCATCCAGGTCAGGTGTGAAGATATTTGCCTTTTGTGGAGTTTCTCATAGCTGTAGAGCACAGGAAGAGGCGGATAGCACTCATATAAAATCTGTGTACAGTTATGTGCTTTGCAGGAGTTGCTCCCACCCTTACTGCCTATGTGATTGAAGCAGCACATAGCCAGTGCAGAATGGAGCACTGAAATGGGAAAAGGCAAGCTAACAGCTTGCAGTGAAACCCTGGGTAGGCTTGTCCAGACATGGGGAAGTGTGCACGTGAGGAAACAAACCTGGTCAGCCTTTGGCATGAAATCAAACCAGCTGGGAAAACCTGAGAACAGGGGCCTGCCGAATGGATAGCTGAAAGCCATATGAGGAAAAACAACATGATGATAAATGACTAGCTAAGGCTTGGTTATCCCCAACAGCCTGCATCTGGTGAGATGGCAAAGCTGAGCAGCTGCTCCTCTCCAGACAGCACGCAGAGGCACATTCAGATTCCTTGCTGTGCAGGGTGCTCTAGAAATAGTGGGTCTTAGTCCGAATGGTGCAGTCGTCAGAGCTGAGCTGAGCTGAGCTGCGAGCAGTGACCTTTTGACCATGTTTGGTAGGTTTTTACACTGTGCTGGAATGTACATCGAACAAAGGGAGCAGTTTCTATGAAAACAGGTGCATTTGAACTGGTCAACCAAATACAGACTGCTGAACAAAATGGAAATGCTGTGGAGATTCCTTCCAGACCCCCTGGGCAGGAAGCTTTCAGTTAAGACCAGAGGGAGCTATCTCTTGCATAAGATACAGTTAAGTCCAGTGGCACCCTATAGCTGAATGACCTGCCATCAAAAGCTGCCCTCCTCCTCTGGCATGCAGGAAAATTGTCCCTTCCCATTCATATGTACACGAAGAGCTCATGGAGCTTGCGGGAACTTGCTCTGAAGTTTACTGTTATTTTTCTTTTTTTAACTCCCAAACAATATCCAAATTACATTCCAGAGCTGAAACAAACACAGCACAGCAACTGCCAAAACTATTCAGCAATTTCCCTTACGAGAGTTACGAAAGCGCACCTCTTACTAAAGGAAAAAGAATGCACGTTACCTTTATCTAGCCCACCCAACGCAGTATCCTGCTGGGAAAATCCCCATCTCTGGAGCCTACGCTTTTCCCCTTAAACTTTTTTTCTTCAAAGTTTGCTTTTTGTTATTGTTTTTACTGTAAACTTCCTAGAAAAGTACCCAGGGCTTCAAAAACCGACCATGTGCACATGTCTAAGTCAGTGTAGCTTATCTACTTACAAATTAGCATTGGCAAAGGAAATGAGATGCAGTACTTCACTTTATAGTCTTTTTTTCACATGTATGTCTGTAACAGGAGATCTGGCTTCACTGCCTGAGACTCCATGTGTTTAGGTGAATCTGCAGAGGCTTAGTGACTTCGTTCCCTCTTACTCAGCACCTGGCAATTCGGACTATTGCAAACAGAACATGAAACAGGGCAAAAATATGAAGGAATTGGAATAGGTCTAGTTTTGGAGCGGTCTCTGTGAAACAGGCCTATTTCTGCTGAGAGAGTTATGTGTAGAAGACTAGCAGCATCTAGCCTACCAGAGCCACTTTGCTTCCACTCAGCAGTTCTCAGCAGAGAATGAAACTTTTGTCATGTCTTGGGCAAGCTTGACACATGTTCTTTCATGAAGAATTTATGTTGATTTCTTTTTGTTCTTTTGCTCAGAATTAAAGATTGGTGCTTCAGAGAGAAAGTCTCTTTTTCCGCTTTTTTCTCTGTGGGAAGAATGGAAGTTTTTCACACCTTTGGAATTATGGACATTCATATGAAAAACACTCATTTTAAAAATCAGCTGCACTTCTCAAAGCCTGTGGAAAACCAGTTATATGTGAATTCCATTTGTTTAGATGTAAGGGACTATGTAAAGAGCAGTAATGTGCCTCCTTGATTTTTAAACAGAACCAATAAACCAATTCTTAAACAGACTCAATAGGACAATAACTAAAACCCTAAAGAAAGAGGAGCACAGTCTTGCAGGCTGATGTCAAAGAAGGCAGACTCTGCAAGTTTCCAGGCACTGTTGGCTATTACCATTTTTTTACAAGTCTGTTCAAGCTTTGCTGTCCTCCAGAGTAAAACTAATTCATCATCTCTTCAGAACAAGTCAAAAGAAAAGCATGAGTTTAAGGGATTTCTTATATAGCAATTTTTGACTGATAGATTCCTGTTTTATTTCTTTATTCTCAGATGAATCCAGGGTTTGGATATCATTTACAACAATGTCACAGCTGTATGCTGCGTGTTTGCTATGGCTTGCCCTTACTCGTACCATCTTTAAGAGCTGTGCCTACCCTGAAACTTGTTACTAGCATTTCCAGTGCTGTCTAAAATAACTCTTTTATGAAAACCAAAATGTAGAAATCCCCTTCTATTTCTTCCAACAATTCCTTAGATTACTGCAATGACAAATATCAGTCAGCAGCAGCTCCACACCCTCAGTAATCAAATGAGTCTCATCTAGTGTTACGTATTTGAAAGACAGGCATCTACCCAAGTGAATCATTGCGGCTCCTTTAGAGTCAGCACTTCCCGAAAGTGATTTAGCCCCCTGTCTGAGACATCTTCCTTGGAAGGAGATAATTTCATTGCTGGAGGTGCTGCTCACTCTCGCCAATGGCAATGAGGTGCCTACGGGATGGGTCTAGCCCAGATTCCTAAATTCTAGATGCCTCAAAACAGACATAACAAATTCCATCCCAAATCCACAGCTATTTGCCTCTGAGACATTGGAAGAGACTTTTTTTTCTCCAGCTTGCTGAGAAATGCTAAAATTTCTCGTGATCTAAAGAGCATTCTCATCTTAAAACAGAAATTCAGCATGGGAAACAGAATAAAAGATAACAGACTCTAAAGCTCAGAAGGATTACAGGGGAATTTAGTCTGATCTCCTGCACATTGCAAGCCAGATGATAGTATGAGATGATATTTTTTTCTGCAGACTGACATGTAAATATTACTTCTGTAACAAAAAGGGGCTTCTACTGAACTAACGAAGTAATTTCCATTGAATACAATCTAATGGTAAGACAGAAATTCTTCCTCATTTTTAACTAGGAAAAGCATTATATTCTTCTAGAGAACTGTTTGGGTCTGACTTGAACTCACAAATGCTAATTGGAATGCTGGAGGTGACTTTACAATGCAGAGATAGTTTTGGCTCTGAGGCTCTTTAAAATGAGGTTTGTTTTAAAGAAAATTTAATTATTTGCTTCTTTGAACATAATTTTGCAACATCATAGATAAATATTCAAAGGGAACTGCTATCATTATCCAGTTTTCTTTTATTTAAAGAGCAGAATGTCTGCTAAGTCAGGCAGCCAGGTAAGCCACAGACAGTAGGCTCTGTGTTTCAGATAAGACCTTTAACTTCACAGAAAAAAGGTACTTTCCTACGTGTTTGAGTAAAAGACAGCAATTAAATTGATGTAGCATTAAGCAGCCAAGCAGGTATGACATAGCATGGCTGTATTATTTATTACTTGTAAGACTTCTAAGATCATCCAGTCCAACAGTCCACCTACCACCAGTATTTCCCCACTAAACCATGTCCTACAGTACAATATTTAAACGTTTCTTGAACACCTCTGGGGATGGTGACTCATCCATCTCCATGGGCAGCCCAAGAATTCTACTGAGATAAAGGAGACTGCAGGTTGTGCACTGTGACAGATGCACCATAAAGGGCCCAAAGCCTGACTGTCACAGGACACACTTGTTCACTGCCAGGCTGGTGTGGCGATCTTGAAAAAATCATGGGAAGCATCAAGTAAATGTGAGAGTGAAGGAAATTAGCTCTGTAATTGCAGTATCTATTTATTGATGATGGTGTAGAGAAAAGCTTGCATCCCAGAGTCCTGAGGAAATTGGCTGATGTAGTCACCAAGCCATTCTCAATGATATTTGAAAAGTCATGACAATGAGATCAAGTCCCTGGTGACTAGAAAAGAGGCAGCATCATACCCATTTTTAAGAAGGGTGAAAAGAATGACCCAGGGAACTACTGACCTGTCAATCTCAACTCTGTACCAGGAAAGAGCAGATCCTCATGGAAGCTATGCTGAGGCACATGGAAGAGAAGGAGTTGATAAGGGAGAACTAACATGGCTTCACAAAGGACAAATCCTGCTTGACCAACATGATGACCTTTTATGATGGTATCTGTGGACAAGGAAAGAGCCACTGATGACATCTATCTTGACTTCAGTAAGGCCTTTGATGCGGTACCCCACAACAAATTGGAAAGATATGGATTTGATGGGTGGACTGTTCAATGTACAAAGAACTGGCTGCAGGATTGAGTCCAAAGAGTGGTGGTTAATGACTCAGTGTCTGGATGGAGATCACTGAGAAGTGTTATCCCCCAGGGGCCAGTGCTGGGACCAATACTCTTTAATATCTTCATAAATGACATTGACACTGGGGTTGAGTGTACCCTCAGCAAATTTGCTGATCACACCAAGCTGTGGTTTGCAGTTGACATGCCTGAGGGATGAGATGCCTTCTAGAGGGACCTTAGACAGGTATGAGCAGTGGGCCCAGGTGAACCTCATGAGGTTCAACAAATCCAAATGCAAGGTCTTGCACCTGGATCTAGGCAATCCCCACTACAAATACAAGCTGGGAGATGAAAGTGTTGAGCACAGCCTTGCTAAAAAAGAGCTGGAGGTACTGGTGGATGGGAAGCTGAATGTGAGCCAGCACTGTGCCCTCACAGCTCAGATAGCCTACTGTATCCTGGGCTGCATCAAAAGAAGCATGGTCAGCAGGGCAAGGGAGGTGATCCTGGTGAGGCCTCACCTGGAGTACTGAAACCACATGTGGAGTCTTCAGTACAGGAGAGATGGACCTGTTGGAATGCATCTGGAGAGCCACAAAAAAATGATCCAAGGGATGGAACACCTCTCCTATGAGGACAGGCTGAGAGAGCTGGGGCTGTTCAGCCTGGAGAAGAGAAGGCTCTGAGATGACCTGATAGTGGCTTTTCAGTATCTAAAGGTGAGCTACAGGAAAGAAGTGGACAGACTCTTTTGCAGGGTCTGTGGTGATAGAACAAGGGGAAATGGTTTCAAGCTTGAAGGGGGTGGATTTAGGTTAGATATAAGGAAAAAGTATTTTACAGTGAGGCTGGTAAGGCACTGGAACAGTTTGCCCAGAGATTTGATGGATGCCCTGTCCCTGTAGACTGAAAATCTAGGTGAGCCTAGATGCAGCCCTGGGCAACCTGATCCAGCCGTAGGTGTCCCTGTTCATTACAGGTGAGTTGGTCTAGATGACCTTTAAATGTCCCTTCCAACTCTAAGGATTCTATGATTCTATGAAAATGGCCATATTTTGTTTCTGTTCTTACTTGTGGATGCATGTGGAGCTTTCAACACACCTTGAGCTGTAGCTGATGCAAACATATTTGCCACTCTACAGCACTGGGCGCTCAGCTCCCAAGCCCACGTTTCCATGGCACGTGTACCTCCTGACAGGCACAGCAGCGGTGTCTCATGTGGGAGGCTGGTTTAGGGATGTTTAGGTTGGATATCAGGGGGAAGAGATAGTAGCGAGGTGCTGGAACAGGCTGCACGGAGAGGTTGTGGATGCCCCATCCCTGGAGGTGTTCAAGGCCAGGTTGGATGGGGCCCTGGGCAGCCTGGTCTAGTATTAGATATGGAGGTATGCGGCAGGGAGGTTGGAACTTGATGATCCTTGGGGTCCCTTCCAGCCCAAGCAATCCAATGATTCTGTGATGTGCTAAACAAGGGCTGGACAATTATTAACCCTTCTGTAATAACTAGGCTTTAAAGCACCCCTTTTTATCACTCTCCCTACCTACTTTGCAGCTTGTTTCAGTCTTTCTCCATACTTCCTTAACACCATCTGTGGAAGACTTTTCTCCTTGTTTAGCTGTAACTTATCACCTGTGAAATTGTGACTGTGAAATTGGTTTTCTCAGCTCAGCTTTCCTGGAACTCCTCCTGGTTCTGGCTTTATGGATTCTTTGCTTGGAGGTTCTCTTCCTCTCAGGTACCTGGGATACAATTGGTGGTTTTCAGGCTTCTTTGATTTGTGGAATCTGAGAAATTTGGTACAGTGAAGTTAAGCCTGCTGGTATTAGGCTTGTTCTTCAAGGTTACCTCTCTCTGACCTCTTAGAAGCAGCCTGTGCTCTATAAATACTAGGTATAAAGCTGTGGCTATAAGTATACAAGTATTATATCATTTCCAGTGCCCTAGTGACAACAAAGGAGACTCAGGACACAAATATAAGTAAACCCACAGAATCTAAATGTAGCGTGAAAAGCTAGAAAATCCCTCTACTATCACTCTCATTTTATTAGAATACTTTGTACTTGAGCAACATGTTTCTGCTCTTCTTGGAGTAATGGTGAAAAAGAGGCAGAGTTTTCTGGTAAGTGCTTATGAACGTGCTTCAGAGGATTCAGATTTCAGGTGCAAATTGAGCAGGCACATATGATGCTTCCCTAACATCTGGATTTAACAAAATACATCATGGAATGATTTTCAAGGAATTCAGCCCACTCCGATGTCAGATTGGATAGAACTATTGCCAAACTCATTCGCTTCTGCAGATGTGATTAAAGAAAAAAAAAGAAATTTTCACAGTACTAATTTTAATCAGCAGTATTTCATTCTCAATACTTCTTTACTAAAGACTTACTTTCTTTGGAAAATTCAGTCAGTCTGTGACAAGACACAGAAACTGTGATGTGTAGCCCAAAGCCCTTTTCTGCTCTACTTCCAAGGCAATGTCTGTGGACTTAATTATATCCACTCATCCACTGAATTGCCCCTGTTCGAATCTTTATATTCATCTAATGCTATGAAGTTGTACGGCAAATTTCCACTTCAAGAAATAACCTCATAGACCTCACTCCTTATGGGATATATAGATTTCTGTGCCAAGGTGAGGTACCCAGCAATCAGACTGCAGTGTAGCTGCCACTGTGAAGTAGCTATATTGGGGCAAAGAGGCCTTGATCTGCTTATACTTGGAGCATGGTGCATCAAGGCAGCATTGAGTGAAGTGACCTTCCTAATGAAGAATGTGAAAATGAACTTTTACAATTCAGTATGTTAATAGCAAAGATGGGGGGGAAAAAAAGTCCTCACAGAGGGCACAAATTAAGAAACGCATGCTGGTAGCATCAGATCTGAACAGATTTTGCAGTGTCTTGGTTTCTCTTAAAAGTGACCCAACACTGTAGGCTGCAGCCTGCAATGGCTGGTGTGGTAATGCTTTTGCTTTATTAAGGAGGTGGAATAATTATGTTTTTCTTCATCTTCTGCCCTTTCCCTAAAGGTCTCTTTCTTAAAAACAGACTATGAGAGCAAGCTTCCAAATAACCACACAGAAGGATGGGAAAACATGTTCTGATTAAATGTTTTTCAGCCACAGCTTTTACCTTAAAGCCAAGCCTAAGCAAATACTTTTTGAATATTTAATTTTTTTTTTGTTGTTTTTTTCAGGTTCATGTCTTTTTAGGTTCATGCCTTTTTTTCCTTTTCCTCTTAATTTTATTCTTTTGGGAATATTAAGTAGAAAACTGAAGAATTGTGTATAAAGCTGTCCTGCTGCCAAATCATGTATTCCCAGAGAGTTGCCAGACTCAAAGGCTGTTTTCATAATTGAACTTTTTGGCTTACATCAGTGACTGAGCTACAGATCTTACAATATTTAAGGTTGTATTGTGTTTTATTCTGGATCATTGCAATGGGAAATTTTATACATTTATATATTGAATAGTAAAGCTCCTGTTGTTGCTACATCTTGTTGTGTGGGTGTAAGTTTTGTTTCTGGATTTTTGCTGAAGGGCTCATCCAGTGGTCTAGAGAGTAAATGTACCTACACTGCTCTATCTTGAAGACTGTAAAAGAATTCCATACAGAATCTTAAATGTAGTAACTAATTGAGTAAACTTTTGACTTTACATGAACCTTTAGCTTTTTATACCCATTTCTGGGGAAATAGGAGTGGGGAGAAAGTATTGTAAGTGAATGCAGAAGTAAAGTTTGCAGCAGTATTTATTTCTCAGAGCAGCTTGTTGGCCTCAAATATCTATCTTAGATGCTGAGGAGTGGCACCTGGAGTGATTTGATGGAGCTTTTTGAACACATCCAGCTGCTCAAGTCTCATGTGGAAAACTGAGATTATTCTGGGGCTTGTAAATCTGTAGTTGGTTTCAATATTACTTGGTCAATTTGATCTGTGCACTTCCTTCTTTCTCAATATGTAGCTTTATGGGGACAGAGATCACCAGATTGCTGATGCTCTTTTCAAATTGTATTTACAAAACCAGAGTAAGCATGAAAAGACGTGACCATGCACAGCCCTTCCCACATCCCCTCTCCCTTGCTAACACAGATGTGATACTACAGCAAACGTTATTTCCACAGCATGCAGCCCAATCAAAAGCTGAAGGTATGAAACCCTTCTTATTTTCCGTCTGTTGCTCCCATCATCCTGCTTGCTGACATCTTGAGAACTGTGTGTGAGGGATAAAAGAATCTGTGGGGTGGCTCCAGTGACGTCCCTGGAATTATGCCATGGGTAAACTTGATGCACTGCATCCCTAGTTACAAATTCTGAGCCAGGAAAGAAAAAACTTGCTTGGAAAAAAAAAAAAATCAATGTCATCTAACAATAATCTCCAGGCTTCATTATAGTGATATCACACAGGAAATAATAGAATTGATAGTGGCTGAACTTGGGCTCATTTCAGCTGTTATTCTGCTAATTTTCTGCACTGCAGTATAATGAGACATACCACAATGGTTTTAAATCTGAAAAGTGCAAACATCAGAAAACCACCCTTAGCTGAACATTTTCCTGTTGATTTCACTTCAACTGTTGTGAAGGACCGGAGCTAATGGTGGCATACCAGATTTCTTTCACATACATATAAGAAAAGAGGCTAAATGATGTATCTGAAAGATGTGGTCATCGTATGTTTACATTCCTCATAGGGAAGCTTCAGAAATGGGCAGGGTGATCCCTTCAGCCTCTGGATGGTTGAGGAGGGCTCAAAGGTGCTTGAAAACGGAGGCTGCCACTGCTGCATCAGAGCAGTGGCTGGTCAGTCTATCCCTGGCATGCTGTTGCTTTGTCCCCTGTCTGAGGCAAAGGTCACAGATGCCTTTTATCTACATGCCTACACTGAGCAATCTTTGCATGTCTGGGGATTTTACACTTGGTCTAGAAGAAAGCTGGGCTTGGGCTCTCCCTTACCTTCTAGCTTAGGAGATGCTGGCCCATGGTTTGCTTAATAGATGGAGACTAAAAAAACCTAAGATTGCATCAAAGACAAGAAGGTTGCTAGTTATCCAATTCCAAAAGTATTAGAGTAATAAAAGGATTAATTAAACTTTAAAAATCACAAGCTTGGCCTAGCCTGTAAATGGTTCTTGAAGCTTCCTTAATTCCCTTTCTAGTCTCTTTCTCTCCCCTCACCCTTCTTTCCCTCCCTTCAGTTTCTTTTCTTTCTTGTGGTTAAAGATGGTTAAGGAGCAATTTGCTTCTACAACAAAGTGTAAACGTCATTTTTCTTTGGTAGAAGGAAACTGCTGATGTGGTGCATCCATTTCAGCAATAAATGACTTTGATTCACTAACACTTGGAGCAATGACCACACGTGTTAGCTCCTGTAATGGAGACGCTACATAAAGCTGTTTCTCAGATAGCTGTCAGAACTATGCATTTGCTAAGTCACAGTGAAAGTGCTACGCTTCTCACTCCTAAAGTGTGCCAGGTTTGGTGCTAGACATTTAATTGACTCACCGTCTGACATTTTTTGCGTTCTTTTAGGCCTTTGTACTACTAGTAACTGTGAAGTAGATGGATTTTGCATATTGCTTCTGATGGGGAAAGTAGATGGTGAATATTTCTGTTGTGTATTGCCACAACAATCAGCAAAGTTGAGCATCTCTAATTCTCACTATAAGGCTGCATATGGAGTTGAAAGCTGTTTGTATGATGTTCAGCATACACGTATAAATTAACATTGCATCAAATTGTTTATAGATATTTTGTGATTGTTTCAGATCTGTTTGCTTTAGTAGTGTATGTTTGTCAGTGCTGTCAGCAGAGTCAGCCTCCAGTCTTTGATGGACTGAGTACTGATAGGCTTCTCCCTTGTATCTGGTTGTTATTAAAATCCTCAGTGTACGTGCCACCAGAATATACTGATTTTTATCAGTGTAGTGAATCACAGCCATATTTTTGGTGCTAGTCTTCCTGGAATATTGGCCATCCAAGTCTTTGCATTGCCCTATTTCATGCCTCCAGGGCTTTGGTCCCTTTCTCCAGCTGCGGAAAGCAATCAATTTCCAAAGGGAAATTGCTAGGGAGGAGGTCCACTCTCCTGGAGTGATTGCATTGAAGTAGATCTGAGTGTTTTTCAAGGGACTTTGTGCAACCATGTCTAGCACTGTGGGATGAAGCTCCCCAAAGATAGCTATCAGTTCTCCAGCTCACAAAGAAGAGAGGGGAGCAAGGGAAGGTGGAAACTACTGCCCACGCTGCCCCCAAAGCCATAAGTCCAGCTATTCCCAGAGTGTCACGGTCCAATGGTATCACTACCTGTGGTGAAATGGTGATACCTCAACACTTAATAGCATGTCTTCTGCGCAGCTGGGATTCTCCAGGACTACGGGTTTGCCCTGGATCAAGTATGGGCACACAGTCATATTTCTGTCAAATCAGCTGGGGCATAAAATGATGAAGCTTGTGCCAGCTTTATATTTTTATGTTGGCTTTATGCTTGCTTTGGGAGGAGAGACATTATCTGACCTGGCAGAAGGTCTGAGCAGTAGAGGCAGTGATACCTCATCTGGCACAAAACCTGTCAGTACGAAATTAAGTCATCATTTTTCTTTATTTGAATTGGCGGTGTGCGTTCATTCTGGATCAGCACTTTCATCATGTGTCTGGCAGCATTTCTGACGGAGCATTAACAGCTCTAAAGTGGGATTTACTGAGCTGTGTGATCACAAACTTATTGTTTCAGCTTACTCTGATAAAAAGGCGGGGAGCTACTGGGTGGTGGTATTTATCAGGTTTCAGAATGCTCCTACCCAGAACAGTTTTCTAGTTAGGAACATTTCCTCCCCCATGGAGGGGAAAAAAAAAAAAAAAAAGAAAAAAAACCAACTCAAAGTTCCCATCCATCCAGAAAACCCCACCCCAGAACAGAAAACTCATGGACTAAGGTTCATATGTAACTTTTGACACACTCCCCCAAGCCAAACCTTTTGTGTAAATGGGAAAAAGAATCCTTTTGTAGTGTAGAAAGTCAACAAAGCATAAATCACTATTTTGTTTGTTCTGTTGCTGGACATGCCGAACAAGAAAACACCACCAGACTTGTGAAATTCTTCCATTAAGCCTACTGGAGTAGTTACGTCCAAGTATTCTTCAGATCATGAAAAAAACACTTAAATATATTCCACCGACTAAAATGTAATACTTCACTAGTTACAGTAAGGATGGTGTTAGGCATTAGCTCCAAATATTCAAGTAATTTTTTACCTCTTATTTCTATCTCTATTTCCAGAAATGATCTGTTAAAGAGTAGTTTAAAAAAATAATTTAGCTTCCAAGCAATAAAAGGCATTGTCAAAAAGTTTAGTCTTCCAATAATTCTGTTTGTTAAGGAATCCTTGGAGTAAACAAGCACTCTTTTACCCACAGTTTCTGCTAAGTACTTGTCTTTTGTTTCAGACCCAGTACATTCTTGAATGAGGTAGTGCCTACATCTCTTAGGCCAGGAATGTATTCAGATTGGGTATTGAAAAATAGGGGATAGAGGCGGAAGGATAATACCTGGTTCTTGGTAAATACAGGTTGAATTTCAGCTCAGGTTCCAGATTCCTGTGTCCAGAGGAAAGAATTACGGCTGCTTGTCTGAATGTGAAATAATAACTTCATCAGTTTGTTAACAAATTTAAAGCTTCATGTATGTGCCCTCAAGTCCACTCAAAATATGTTGTGTGTACAAATGTGTCTTACAGTAAAACTGCATCAGTTTAAGTAAGACACTACTGTCCTCAATGTAAATAGTTTTCAAATTCACTAGTTTAGAAGCAGCTGCTAAAGCGTATGCTTCTTCACATGGAAGCTGAAAAGGATCCTGATTCCTCTAAAGCTGTAAGTGAACCTCTAAAAAGTAAAGAACCCCTCTGCATAATGATAATGAAAGAGCACATCTGTTCCACCAGAGAATTCTCCTCCTGCATGCCCCACGCAGTGTCAGCATCTTACGTTTTCCCAGAACCTTTTACTCTAGATGTGAAAGACAGACAAGCACAGTTTTCAGAAGTACATTAAATAATTTTTATTGAGTCTGTAATTTCAGGGACAAAGCTATAATCTCAGTCCCAGTTACCCACGCACTGTTGTATCAAGCTCTCATTTTTTCACTCATTCAATAAATGAACAATAACATAGAACATTATTAAGAGGTGGAACTGAAAAAAAAACCCTATACTCTCAGTTTTGGAAACAGGAAAGTCTTATTCTCATTTGCAAACAAACTGCCTTTAGCAATAACCATAGTATGTTTATACGGAAGGACAAAGTAATTCTCCTGAAGTTTTGGAGATGGTACATGAATAGTTGTCCTGAAAGAAAGTAGAACTATGGAGAGCACTGAGAGCTTTTCCATATCAGCAGCGTGAAAGGAAAGTGATAAATGCTGCTTTAGACTAGAAAGAATTAGTCACAAGAGGGAGGGACATTCCAAATCTCCAATTGGAAATAGCCTCTTAGGAGGCCTTTGTATCTGAGGCTTTTTCTGTGGGTGTGCATATGGACAAGAGCCTCCCTGCAAAATCTTATGACAGAGGTTGTTTGGACATGTTGTCTCTCAATGACGCTTATTTTTTATCACGACGACCCTTCTGCATAATTACAAAAAAAAAAAAAAAAAAAGCATCGCAATATATACGGATACATATTTACAGAATAAATGGCAAAAGAGGAAATTAGATACAGTGACATTTATGTCCAGGCATTAACAAACAAAAAGGTCCCTTGTGCCGACTCAGAGGTTGTTCAAAGTTCGTTAAGCAAGTCCTTTTCTCTGCACATCGGTTCTCTTGTTTTGCAAATGAGAGCCAGCAGGATGTCTCAAGGCAAGAAACAAATGCTTGTTCTCCTTTAAACCATGGTCATAACCTTCAGAGAGGCAGGTTGGAATCTCCTAATCTTCTTCTTCAGTGCCTTTGAAGCTTTGATGCGGCAGATTTTGGGCACTGGGGGAAGAGGCTTGGAAGAGGCCTGGACAGTCCCCAATTGTCTGACCGAGCCTTCAGGCCAAATCAGCTCACTTTCATCCCCCTCATCATAGTCAAGCGCAAGGCTGCTACTGTTACTGCTGTCATCTGAATCACTTTCACTGGACTCACTGTCCCCAAAACGGTTAGCTGTGAAATCGCTGACCTCTCCTTCGCTCGTCTCTGCGATGGTGGAGTGGAAGAGGGAAGCACACTCTGCTGAGTACTCAGAATGGTCTGATTCACTTTTGGCATAAGCTCCATGGTGATGACTCTTGGGTCGAGCCCTCATACTAACAGTGCGCAGGACACCGGCTCTCCTTGCTGGCTGCCTTTGTGCCCCTACACCAAAGCTACCAGAGAGGTTGGCCCCATGGGTCTTGGCAGAGATCTCCAC
Source organism: Tragopan temminckii (assembly GCA_028571105.1). Lineage (NCBI taxonomy): Eukaryota > Metazoa > Chordata > Aves > Galliformes > Phasianidae > Tragopan > Tragopan temminckii. Next base: position 34,882,775 of record JAOWBP010001760.1, on the reverse strand, counting down.
CGTGGACTGCCACTTGCGCTGCTTCTTCTTGTTGGCTGTGTCTTCACAGGTTGCTTCAAGGGAATGGAGTGCGTTGGCAGAAGCTCTGTAGAGCTCTGGCCTGGATGGCACAGTGGGAAGCCTGACCTGCACAGGGAACAGGCTAGACTCTGAGCACGACCTGCCAGTCACATCACCAGAGTATGATGGTCTCCGGGCAAGGCTCTTCGCTCCGTGTGATCTGTGGGGCTGATTCCATTCAGCAGGCAGCCTGGCAGCCCCATGAGTCCCTCTCACCTTTTCCAAATAAAAGGCTTGCTTCCCAGGACGCAGTACCTTTTCACTGTTTCTCCTCTTTATCTTCACTGCCTTTGTTTTGGAGCTGGCAAACTTGACTCGGACTTGATGGGATTCTGCGGGGACAAACTGAGCATGGACAAACTCACCCCGTGCTGCTCGCTCCTGACCTCCAGCATTAGCCAATTTGGCACTGCCACATTTTTTGAGGGACAACTTTTTAGGTGGGATGTCTTTAGCATTCCAGGTACAAAGGCTGGAGTCCTCCTGGCACAGCTGTGAACATGATGAACTGTGCTCCAAACTGCTCTCCCTCGCTTCTGCCAGGGGAGAGCCCCTTGCAGCAGACTTGGCAGGATAACAACTATTCACAGCTGATGGTTCTGCGTCAGGGAAACCGGACGGCTGCTCTTCATTCACACAGTGCACGGCCTCCTGCAGCTTGGCACATTCCCCCTCCGGCAGCTCTCTCTGCAGCTTTCCTTCAGCTTTGTTACTTTCCAGAGAACTTGCTTGTTTTTCCAGCTGGCTATTGCTGCTGTTAATTTTCACTCCACCAGCACTGGGGGTTATTATGAGTCTCTGGTGCATTGTGGCTGGCTGGCTCTTTGTTGAAACCCGCTCACTGGCATCAGCTCGATTGTTCCCTTTGCATCTCGTCAGCTGCAGTAATTTATTGATGTAACCCCCTGGCTTGGCTTCAGTGGTTGGCCTAGTCCTAATCAAGGTGGGACCTGTCACACTAGGCATGGGTTTGCTGGGGGAAGCCTGGAGGTCTGCTTCTGTGGACGTCCCCATTAGAGAGAAAAGGGGACTCTGTAAAGCCACTGCATGAAGGGGGCTTGGGTAAGGGTACACATCGATACCATTCTTGGAGACCAAGTCGTTCTGGAACTTGGGGTCCACGCTGAGCAATTGCAAGTCTGCATGGCACAGAGGCGATGAGGATTTGGGATCTGTCTCTTTCTGAAATCTAGCATCTGCTGGAATGAGTCTTTCCAAGTCACCTACACAGTGGATGAAAATAAATAACCTAATTAAATCACAGGCAATTACACTCAAACTGGCTTATGTTAAAAACACTGTTTCAGAGGGATGTGCTAACTTTTACTAAAATCAGTAGCATCAATGCAGAAAATAGTTTCAGTCCTCCAAGAATATCAAATTATCTCAAGGCTTTAGCAAAACAAAGATTAGAATGCATTTTATTGGCAATGATAAAACTAATTACTTTCCAGGAAATGTTAACTGTCCTACTTAGATGAAAGTAAATCTGTGTATATATAAAAATGATCCAGAATTTCAGATCAACAGGAACACAACAAAAAAAAATATTTTGATTTCTTAGTAGAGGTGAAAAATGAATTCAGCAACCATACAGCCTGAAGCTAAATGTCAGGTAAAATTATTCAATGCAACAAATACAGATTTTTTCATACTCTTTCCCCAGGATAGGATAAAGACTTCCCATGCCTAAATGACTTTTTTAAAAACTATAACTCAGAAATTCCTGATATTTCCAGCATACAAGGAGTTGTGTATGCGTGTGTGTGTATGTATATATATATATATGAATTATATAAAAATTATATAAATATATATATATATAAATTAAAACGCAGTTATATTGTAATTCTAGCTTCTCCTCCAACCCTTTTATCACGCGTTTTGGAAAAAAATCTAAAGTACTGAACCAGCTGCTTTAGGAGGACTTTAACAGACATCAGGTTATAGTGCTTCTTAGCCACTTTGTGGCTGGAAGCTGTATCGTCCTACAGACTAGAGTGATGTGATTCTACTTTTCTTCAGCCCCAAATCCAATGAAACTTCCTAACCAGATCCCTAATTTAATTTGGTATCATTGTCAGCCTCATGCCTTTCTCAAGTAACTTGTTTTATACTCAAACTTCTTGGAACATTTAATTCCAGAAATACATATTCAGAAGTTTTACTACAAGGCAGAAAATTGGGACTGCTGTAATTGCGTGTGTGGATTTTTAGTAAGTCTACCTTAAGTACACAGAAAAATGGACTAAGAAACCTTCTTCTTTTGACATAAGAGAAAAGATATCTAAGAGCAAGTTACATTTGACTGCTGCACCTCCCTCTCAGGAGCATTTCCTATTCTTTGAGAACCAGGTTGTGTTTCAGGAGCAGGACTGCTCCATCTGGATGAGTCTGCCAGTAGAATGCTATGGTGCTAAGAGTGCTGGAACTATCTGCAGTTAGCTTGAATTTCTTGGTATGGCAGTACAGACCGCCCTACACGTTCTCAGCTAGCTAATTTGCTTGCTGCTGATTCGTGCTGCCATGAAAGCTGAGCATTACATCCAAACGGATATTGTAGTTACAGTGACTACTTCTGTCCTGTTAGAGGAAGCTTCTGGAAGAATTAAAATTTGGAGTTTTCTGCAGCGTCCTACCTAAGGTGCTCTCAACTCTGCCACAGCAAAGATCAGGATGATGACATCTCACACAATATAATTACATAATGAACATTCTTTAGGAATGCTTTTTACATTCTGTGCAGCATAGAAGTTCCACAAAAAGGTGGTTTGTTCCACCACAAACCGATTTTTCCTCAGCGTTACACTAAAGGGGAAGGCAAAACTCAAACACGTTCTAGCTCAAACAAAGCATGTCTTTGTATAACAGAAATCCAGACTCATTACAGTGAGATGAGAAAGCATCGGGATCACAAGCTTTTCACAAGAATAATTTATTCCACTACAAAGTGAACAGTTATGTTAAAATTCAAAGAAGTGACTCAGCACTGCAAACAAACCAGGAAAGGGTTAAAAGAAAGCTGTGCTTGTGGTGTTTTAGCAAGCCTTTCTGCTGCCACTGAAAGAATGGGCAACCTGTTTGTACCTGTAGTTACCAGTGGGGGCAAGCTAAGGAGAGGAAAAGAGAATTTCTTCCAATTTCCAAATGATGCTTTTCTGAAGTAACATCTTGACTCACTTTTCTGAAACACGGTCAACTTTGCAGGAATTGTTTTTTCAAGACTATATGGAAGCAACAATCCCACTACTTATGGTTCTCATGTTGAAAAAAGGAAGAGGTTGTAGCCAGGAAGAAGGGAGTAGGAGGCAGGAAAGGAGGAGAACTACAGGAGGTCTGAATCCTCACTTTGCCTCGATTAACATCAACTATCCCTTTTTCAACTGGCCTATCTCCATATCCAAAACTCATTAAAAGCCCCATTTGCTAAGAATAAAATGTTGCAACAAGTCTGCAATCTGAACTTGGAAGACAGACCATTAAGACCAACTCCACTCATTAGCATCTAAGAAGACTTGAGAAGATTGTGCTTTTATGTTGCAGTTTACCATAATCACTTCAGGTGTGTCTGCACAGACAGGTACATCTCATGTGGTCTTTGCTTCTGCTCTAAGCAAGCCAGAGGTAAGCTAGGCTAGGGCAAGAAGCTGCAAAAATCACAGGGACACTGTACCTGAAAAGACATTGTCTACGGCTTTACTACNNNNATAATGGAACTGCCTCACGTCTGGTTGGGTCACCCTAAGAACTACTCTAACACAAGGCTGTTCTGAGGCCATGGAAGGATTCAGAGTGAAAAGTAATGTGACGCCACTTAACAACTCAGTAAACAAGAGACTCAGAACATTACCAGGTTCATCCATTACATGTAAATGTGTGACATAAATTCATAATTGATCCAGAATTAGAGTCAAGTCTGGTTTCCAGACGGTTGATTAATATTTGGTGTTTGTTATCCCTAACTGTACGTAGTAAATTATGAAAAATAATATTGCAAATCCATGTTAATTTCAATAAATATGGCTTGAAAAAAAGTCTTATCATACTTGTTTTACAACAGATTGAGAACACAGACATTAAGTCTAGAAATGGCTATTTCTCTTAAAATTTGTTGTAAAATCTTTCTTGGTAAAATTTAACAACTCTAATACTGAATTCACTCCATATTTTTCACACATCCTGTACTTTCACACAGGCATTTCAAATATGCATTTTTTTTAATTTCAGAAGCAGGTAAATTAAAAAGTTATCTAGAATTTCATTACAATTTTACCTCATGCACTTAGATACTTTTCTATCTCTAATTGCTTATGACTGCGTATTTGTTACTGTTTAAAAGTGTCCAAGTGTGAGGCAAGTGAAAGTGGTACAGTAAATGGCTGGGCTCTGTGGTTTCAATTAATTCTTACTTTGCGTATTTAAAAAGAGTGCTTTATATTGATTACACTAGTGGTTGTATATTGCTCTAAGAGTAATAATGAGGACTCTGACCTTCTCTTGAATGAGTACCAGTTCTGCAATTGATTACCTGTGGAAACTGGCCTCGGTCTGGACCTGGCAGGAGTCCCAGAAATGTCCATGCTAGCTGTAATCCGACATCCATCGCTGACATAGGTTCCCTGCTGTTGGAAGCTGATATTGTGCACAGTAGTTTCATCTGCAGATTTGGGTCGGTAATCAAACACGCTGAGCCTCGCTTTAGGGTGTTGAGAGCTGGGCAAGAGACTGGTGTGGGAGGAGGAGATGGACTCACTGTACACAGAGGTACAAGAATTGGAGAGTGAGCAAGAACCACCATCGCTCAGGTCGTAGAAGCCTGCAGAGTTTAAATAAATAAGACAATATTTCTGAATTACAGTAACTAAGTAGAGGAAACAGAGAAGATAAATCTCCATTTGCTATTTGCCATAGATCTAAATTTGTGATAATTTATTCGGGTAAATTTTGCAAAGGTATGCTTTAGATCAGCTACCTTTTATTGGACTTCTGCATATGTACTTTGGCCCTGAGCCAGCTCAGCATGGATATGCGTATTTAGTTCTGAGGGTGAGATGGGGTTAAGTGTAGCACCATCATGCTCTGTTCTTCATCGGAGAATGTCTTCGGTGTATGCTATGCAACTGGTGTAAAACAGGACCATCATACAATGTTGTAACTTGTGCTAGGTGCATACAAGCAGAGTTTGCTTAGGAAAGTAGACAAAAACTAGCCTGTGCTCAGGTAAAACAAACAGCAAAGGATGCACTTAGCTTTCCAACTGTGTATGTGCCTAAGTGTTCAACTCCTGAACACTCCTGACACCCACAGAAACTTGCACACTTCACAGCTACTGCAAGTATTATCCTGCAAATCCATATACATACCCATATAAATATAAAATGCATGATTGAAAACTATTGGAAGAACTAGTTAGTGGTCAGATTCTTCATTTCTGCTCAGCTGTTTGTAACACTTCAGGAAAGTATTAATATTTAATGTTTATATATAGATCAGGCATTAGAAGATTTTCCCATAATAAAAGTTTTCGAGAATAAAAAAAAAAAAAACTTTCCTTGTCTCAATGAAGACTTAAGGCTTTTCAAAATTCTGTTTAAGAGGTGTTCCCATTGTCACAGACCAGATAACAGAAACTGGCTTTAACAGACATTCCCCAGTTATAAAAGACTGAGGATCAGCTCTCCATGTCAACCAGACCAGAAACCTGTTTCTCTGTCTGTGAAAACTTCAGTCATCAAACTGCTGGGTTTTATTTTTTTCAATGTCTTTCAATAAGGCTGTTTCATTTTTCTATAAATGATGAAACATCCATTAGTGGTAATGATCTTCAAGGCTTCAGTTATGTTCAAGACACTGCAGATTCAAGCAAAGTACTGACTTGGCTGTTGGTCTCCTTTTCTACCAAGTACTCCAGCCACTTTGCCATTCTCTGCTGGACAAAGTAATGAATAAATAAATCTGTATCCTCTATCCTTCTGTTCATGGCTAAAATATCATTTTTTTTTTAAATCAAAAATTTCCATTAAAAAAATACCGTTGAGTCAAACAGCATTTCCCAAGTAAATTCACTTTCCAGGAAGTTTCCCATCACCTCTGCGTGTGCACTCTATGCGAGATCATTATTCTCCACCTCAGTCCTGGGGCACTGTTTCTGACCAGAACAAAGAGTTCTGCTCAGCAGCTGACATCTTCAGTTCTACCCAAACCATATCCCTGGGAATAAATGACCAAGTGCACATTACCTGAGCTGGGGCGGCTGTCGCTGTCCAAGTATTCACTGGAGGTCTTACTGACGTCCAGTTTCAGCTCACTTATTCGCTGGTCAAGCTGATCCAGGTGGCTTTTCAAGCCGACATCCTGTCTCCTCAAGCGAGACTGTTCATAAATCAAGAAAAGAAGGGGGAAAGGAAGAATAATCACAGTTAGAATCTCAGCAGAAAAACATGAATTCAGGTCATCTGTGCTGGGCAGACTCTGCACTCAAAGTATTTTGCTTAGCTAGGGACTGTTGCAATTGGCTCTCTGTAATGAGAGTGACATAATGGGCAAGTAGAATACGTTTTGTATCTCAGCATTTATTGCCTTCTGCCCAGCTGAACGTTTTCTCAAAATGTATCATTCTGAACATATTATTTTAACCTCTGCTTGTTTGTTTTTGTTATACCTATGGCAGGGACTGTATCACTAAGCAGTCTTTTCACTAATTAACATATGATGTATGTACTGCATTTTCTGTACACTGCCTCTGGGCAGTGGATGAGATCAACATCATGAATTGCCTGAAAGAACTCTAAGATACTTTCTGATGAATGGAAATTACTGTGCATGGGTACATAGAGATATTCTACTAGCACACGAAGTACAGTCAACATACTGAATTCTGCAAAACACTTACTCTGTTGACATCTCCTTATAGTAGAAAGAGCACATTACACAAATTGTGCCATCTATGTTGCTGAAAAATTCCCTTGCACATCTCATGTCTAGCTAGCTACTTCCACACATTTTATGCAAGGAGAAGTTGGCATTTGAATTCTACTGTGAAAGTGACTGTATTTAAAATAAGTGATGTCTCAACCTTGAAAATAATCCTTCATAAGCTAACAACATGGCCCATTGCCTACTGCAGTCCCTGACCAGGCTGATCTGAAGTAACAGCTCCTGCAGTTGCTTCCCCAGTACTTATGCAGCCAGCCTAGCGGGGCAGATGGCCAATCATTAGGGTACCAGTCAAAGAACCACAGTTAGTTTCTGTCAAACTTCTCACATGGCACCTGGCAAATTATCTAAGCCCAGACGCTATTTAGGCAGCTTGTAATTATATCATGCCTAGCCATGCATCCTACAGCACTCTAAAGAAAGGTAGTCTCTTGAAGTTGGTCGTAAAATGGTGCTCATAACCTTTGTAAGGCCAGGTTTCCATTCAGTAATGGCAAGAAAAACATTCTTCTTGAAACACTCTTGAAAAAGATCCTTCTTTATGAGTACATTTCACATTTAAAACTGTAAACGGCAGTTCTAGAAGCATTTCCAAGCCCCTATAAATAAATAAACAAATAAATATGTAGGCCCCTGAAAATATCTACAAAATTAAAGAACGTGCAGAAAATGAAAATTAGTATGTACGTATTTTCACCTCTACTTTCCTTATGTTATGATTATTCAGCTTTTAAGATTTGCATTTTTAGGTTTCTCCCCAGCTATAAAAAGAAAACACAAGGGAAGCAAAGATCCTGCGGTAATCAGTAAATGATTAGAAACTGAGACTCAAACAAAAGGCAAAAGGCAGATGCCCTGAGTTTCACAAGGTTGTTGATACCGATGAAAAAACTAAGAAAGTATTTTTTGCACGCTGTTATAGAGAGCTAGAAAACATATGAGACAAGAAATAAAGCTCCTTTCTGTTAGTGTTGCACATCTAGAAATGTTTAAGCTCAACAAGCTCGTTATTGCTTCGTAGGAAAACAGGTGGTGATTTTCACACTTCCTGTTTCACATAAACAGAAGGAAGACCGGGATAAAAAAGGAGATTTTCTATCCCATCTACATGATGAATGTATGACCTCCTCAATACTTCCTCATTTCCTTTATGGTGAAAAAGCAAAAACATGCCATGCCTCCTTCAATCCCAGCTACTCAGGAAATCATGGCTGGAATTAATTGCTTAATGATTAATGTTTTGCCAGCCAATCCCTCAGTCTGTGGTTTCTGATTAATGACGGAGAGGCCACAAGGCTCTCAGGTATTCAAAGATTATTTATTATACCTCCAGGTTCTGTCTGCGCTTTCACAGCATTTTAACCAACACACATGATTTACATCATCATCTTTAACCCTTTTATGGTGTCTCACACCACTGGGTTTTCATGTTTCTGGCAGACTTCATAGCTTTGATCTTTCAGTTAACTCCTTCTGCGCTCCAAGACAAGAAGCACTTCTCACACTGGTTGGATAAGGACAACTTTTCCAGTGTGTTGTTTGAGGTTGTTATTGTTCTAATAACTACACTAAGCAGCACCCAGAACAATAAACCCTAAACACACTTTCCTAATTCACAATATGAATTTTACATGAGACAAAACCTGGCAGGTGAAAACATCTGTTTGCTTTGGGCAACACAGATGTGAAGACTTCTTTTGCACACTGTACAATGCAGGACCAAAGTTTTCAAATCAACTTGTACTATTGATGGACTACAGTTCTGTGGAGCCAAACCTGGGATATCATCATACTATTCATTATTGAAAAGGAAGAACACTCTTTGCAAAGCAGGTTCCTTTGAGTCGAAGGAATTGGCACCCAAAATCAAGGCACCAAAAAGCACTAGTCAGGTTTGACTATTCTGCTCTGCTATTCATCAGCTCAGTTCAGCAGTAGGGTTTGATATATACTGCTGTGGTTGTAGATAAGCACGTACTGATTTTATTAATCCAACTACATTTTAGAATGAAAAAAAATATAGCATTAATCTTAACTCAGCCTGTACATCTAAAAATCTATTCACCCTTGGGTCTTTTCTGACTGATACTGCAAAGCAGACAGTTCCTCACCTGTTTCAGACCCTTATTCTGGTGCGAGATGAATCCCTTCTGGAAGCACCTGTTTTTATCAGCTGACCAAAACTTTAACATTCAAAATATACATATCCAGGATGTACAAGATGTTTTCTCCTATTGAGAACATTCAAAGGAGAAAAAAATGTGCAAAATGCAAGGTACCAAATGTTTTATTTTCTTTTCATATAATTGCTGTCCGGTTTTTACATTTTCCTAACATCACAGGCTTGCAAAACAAAATCACTGGATTTCAATTAAATCAACAAGATCTCATAAATATATTATCTGGGAAAGTGTGAGAAATACTGTATATTGCTGCCTTAGGTATCTACCTACTTAATGAAAGTGTCACAGACTTCTTTCTTTGTATTGTCTGAATTCATTTGCATCTCTTCTTTCTCCTGGGGGGTCACCATGATAGAGTTTGGCCAAGAGACTAGCTTAGCACCTTTGGGATCATTAATGGCATCACATCCACTTCTTTTCCCAGTCTTTACTACAGATAACTACAGTATCTTGCACCTATCAGAAGAGCCCCTGGCCACGAAAAAGAGACATTTGCTAGGGAAAAATAACCTGTGACTGCTGGGGCTGCAGAAAGCTTGTGGCTTTGGTGCCTAAGGCAAACATCTGGATAGGCTAGCTGCTGAGGAAGACTGGGATGCTGGAGTGACATCCACAAATGATTCCTTAAGCATATGAAGGCTCCACTCCATCTGCTCCTGCTGGTAACACTCAACTCCTCAGGAAACTTCTGTGCCTGACTCCTCAGAAAGCCTCTGTGCTTCAGTTTCTCAACGTCCCATCATAGGAGAAGCCTGGACTGACTCTTACTGATCTTGTATCCGCTGCCTGGAAGCCTTGAGCCAGCTCTGGTGATAAAATTTCCCCATTTTATGTTGCAAAAACCAAACTTTTTATGAATTCAACAACCACCACACAAAAGCCCAGGGCTGCAACCCTACTTGAAACTTGGCTCAAGACACACTGCAAGGCAAAACCATGTTTACATTGTTAATGAGTTTCTCAATCTGAAAGCTTATAGAGCCGTGATCACATACTTCACTGTCCCTGGGCCAAGAACAACAACGATGAAGACATAACACTCCTCGAGCAATGCTGTGCTTTGCATTCCCTGTTGCTTTTAGTTTTAAATTAATTTCCTGCGATCGTGAACAAAATTTTCAAAGGGTTTGACTGCAATATGCTGACCACAAGGCACAAAGGAACTTCTTTCAGCCTGTGGTCTCAGTTCCTAGGATCTGTGGACACCTAACAGTTCTTTGAAGATCATGTTTTCACTTACGCTTATTTTAGTTTAATGCAAAGTTGAGGCCTGCACCTCTATTTAAATATATGTCTGCAATTTGCAGGGAGAAAAACAACAACAGAAGGCTACCAAGATGCCAAACTGGAAGGCTTCCAGCAGCCACGGGTCAATCGGAAGTGCTTCGTATGACAACCTCAGGCATTCACAGACAACCACAGTTCTGTGGAAGAACCTGCTCCTGGTTTGATGCCGCTGTGAGTTGCCCCACTCAAGTGTTACCATCGCTTCCCTCCCAAGCACCCCCAGAAGGTGTTCTCCATATTACACTGGTACGTACTTCTGAAACCATCCCTCCTCAGCACTGAGATACTCTCGCCCTCCGAATCGTGCAGGCCCAAGGGACTGTTTCTTCTATTTTATTGTCTATTTTCTCCCATGCCCTTGAAAGCCTTCTCAAGTAAAGTCACAGCATCATAGAATCATTAAGGTTGGAAAAGACCGCCAGGATCGTCTAATCCTGACAAGATAATCTTCTATTTTCAGACCTTATTTGAAAAATATATAAACAAATGAGTAATTAAAGCACAACAGCTGACATTAAAAAAATAAAATAAAATA
>JAOWBP010001760.1:34850215-34869674 GCA_028571105.1 Tragopan temminckii | reverse complement strand
TCCTGGAAGAACGTGCTCGCTCTATGGGGACGTTTCCTGCCCAGAGCGTCTCTGAAAATACGAATGTTTTCTGCTTCCCTTCAGGCTCTTCAGATCCTGGCTGAGCCCTGCGGGTCAAGGTCCGGTCTGGTTTGCCTGTCAGCGGTTCTACAACGTGTGCACGAGACTGACATTGTCCGTCTGAAAACAGTGTGAGGATGTTAGTGTAGTGAGAGCTCTCAGGTGTAAAATTTCCCTTACAAAACGTATGGTACTTGTAACTCCATTCCTTCCCCTGTTTGTTAATGCTTTCGTGTTAGGCACACGTGCAGAGGATTGGCACGTGTCTCCTTGCTCTCTAGAAACCAACCTGCGTCATCTGATCACAGGCATTTGCTATCTAGTATTGAATCTTTGGTCGTCTCTTTGGAAGCACAACAAACATCTGTTTTGTGGGTTCAATGTGTCTCTCGGCCTCCCAAAAAGTCACTTCAAGGGCTCAGAATTTATTTTAAATGGGTTCTGGAAAAGGTTTGGTCATGGAAATCCAAGTCTGTGGAGCTGTTTCTACCAAGAGATGCAACTGTTTAAAGCTTCCAAGACAGGCAGCTGCAGTTTCTTAAGAGGCAATGGGTTAGCAGGCATCAAAGCCTGTGTAGGTCGCTTACTGTGAATCAAAGGAGAGAAGCAGCTCTGATACCAAGAGCCCAGTGAACATAGTGGGGACTATGCATTATTCTGTTGCCTACACTGAAATAGGAAGCATTTGAATCCCAGAGAACCTCAAATCACTGTGTTACATTCAAGGAGATTCTAATAATTTCAGAAAGATGTATGATTCTCTGCAAAGCAGTGAATTGGTTAGTCTGTGGTTATCTCCTTTTGGCCCTTTGATGTATCCTTGAAAGCTAGCATACTTTAATTTGAATGCCACTTGAATTTGTACTGGAATACATAAGTTGAGCCTGTTGCTTTGTCAGTTGTGTTCCAAGTAGTCTTCTTTGAATACCATGTGTGGGTGGCCATTTCCTCCTCCAAGACTGCAGCCGGCCTCGCTTTCCTGGAAGCAGGCCCTAGCTGTAGAAGTGCCAGAAGCACTAGTGCAATATGAAAACCATCTCCTGCTAGGAGGCCAAATTATTGATGTTTGTTCACTGAATCCCATGAAACACATTATTTGGCAGCGTCACTAAGGCCTTTACTATGTTGCTTTTTACAGATTTCGTGGAGCTTAATGGTCTAGGAACTGCATCTGCCCTACAAAGTTGATCTACGTCCAGAGGGGTTCAGAGAGATCCTATTCTGACAGGTTTTGGATGGAACTCATGAAGAAGCATGACTGATGATCACAGCCCTGAGGTGCTTAGTTAATGTTTTATCAAGAGTACAATATGAATGATGTAACCTATGTTTGTTTGTTTGTCCTCCCAGTCCATCTCACTGAAATCCTTTATGCAGAGAAATGCCTCAAAGGACTCAAACTATGAGATAGGAAGAAAAACTGACTGCAAAAATGAGATGCTTTTCAAGGTGCTGACAAAAGAGCATGAAATGCTGCCTCCTCTCTGGGGAGGGTGGCAGATTACCAGCTGTGCCCACAGGTGTGGGAATCTAGAATCTTGCAAAATGGCATTGCAGATATGAGGAGCTGAAGCATTTTCTAAATCACTTGGCTTGGAGTTGGTTTAAACAGACATACAGCACAGTTTCTTATTTTATTCAAACTGTATTTTAACTTGTCTAATGCAAGTCACGCAAATACCAGTTAATGTATGGGTGTCCAACCTTTTGGTTTGCCTGGGCTGCATTGGGTGATGAAGAATCGTCTTGGGCTGCGTATACGTAGGTCACTCTAAAAGTAAGACCTCCTATTTATTTCCATGGGAGTTACAAAAGACACAGTGAGTGCAGTAATGCTGATAGAGCAAATTCTCAGCTACAAAACACTAATTTTCAACGTAGTCGCCACCATTAGCTTTGCATTTTTGTCAGAGATGAATAGGAGCCTGAGTGTCATACTCATAGAGTCCTGCACCAGCAGAGGTGGCCCACAGTTGCTGTTGCCACTGCTGAAATGCACCACCCACCACCTTGCTGTGCTCACATCCACTGGTCTACATAAATGTTCACAAGTGTTGACGAATGCAATGGGTGCAACTGTTTCTGCATGGTGGAATTCAGTAACATACTTGTGCCTTGAACTTACTTTCATGTCAGTTGCTGTTGTGTCAGGCTGCCCCTCTCCTGCCATCTGTCTCACAGCAACGAAATGTAACAATATTGGTGGGAAGCTTCAACTTCTACTGCCATACCATGAACATCTGCCTCTGATGTTGTGGACCAGTGTCATAAAATAGGAGGCATTACTTTTGGAGCAGACTTCATAGAATATATAATACTGTTAATGTATATAAGTAATAAAACATTTTAATTATTAATTAAAATATAAAAAGGAAGTCACGAAACCCTAAACCTAGTGGGATATTTGACCTTGTTTTTGTGAAACTAATGCATCAGCCTGGTTTGATGGCAGTGGCTGCACTTCTCAGTGAGTTCTCAAGATGTTCATCAGATTTTTGGCGAAATTTTATTTTTCCTGTTCTTTATCCTTGTAAAGAAATAATTTCAAGTGTACTTACTGTTGAAAAGTGATGACATGAATCACACGCGACTGTAATTGAGGGATACTTCTTTTTGCAAAGATAAGGCTTACAAAACTCCAGTAGAGAGACATGATCAGATTTCTTGGCAGTTGAATGTCTGATTGCAACTCTATGCATTCTGTTTCAAAATGTGCAGGTCATGTATTTTTGTTGGATGAAAATGGAGTCGCGAGTATACAAGAAAATGGAAAACTCTTTGGCCATCTTGAAACCTGTTCTCAGATTTCTTTATCAAAATGGAAAGCACAGCTGCATGTTTTTTTTCTGTTCACAGGGCAGTGTTTAGCCAATGTATCCAAATGCTTAAAATTATTTGCCATAACTTTGGTTAGCACTACTCAATGATGGTGTGAGGTAGGGAGTGGCCATATTGCAAACTGTGCTGGGCATGAGTTGGACATACCTGGGTTAGTGTATACTTGCTAGGTGAATTGTATAATATGAGGTCATATATCTTTCTTTTCTTCCTTCACTTGCAGACAACTATTATCTTTTTGTTCTTCATTTTCTTTCATCTTTTTTTTTTTTTAATGTTTTCATACATTAAGTCGCAAATGAGCCGTATCACAGCAGTCTCTTTATTCTAATCAGATTCCTGATTATCCCCTGTGTTGTACTGATTACTTCACCAGAACGCTTCTGATGTCACCTAATCTTTTCAGATAACTCCACAAATCGCTTGTGCTATCTGATTTCTGGGGGGAAAAAGTAAAAGGTGTGAGTTGCCCCCAGGTTTAAAACTATGAGATTATGTGGGACAATGGTAGTCATAAAGGTGAAAGCTTTACTCAGAGGGTGGTGAGGCTGCCCAGAGAAGCTGTGGATGCCCCATCCCTGGAGGTGTTCAGGGCCAGGTTGGATGGGGCCCTGGGCAGCCTGATGTGGTGGGTGGCAGTGCTGCCCACGGCAGGGGGTTGGAACTGGATAGGCTTTAGGGTTCTTCCAACCTAAGCCATTGTGTGATTCTATTATAGCAGTGAATTCTATGATAGTCTTCTGTTTTCTATATGTGGATTCTGGGGTCATTACATAAATTGTATTTTAAGAGAAAGCTGTAGTAAAGGTTGAATTAAATGGTTGTGAAATCAAACACCAAAACAGTAAGAAATAACACAGTTTATCTGCATAACCTTACTCTGGGCCCTACTTTATATGATATGATTGCTCAGTGTTGTTCTACCAGTCTATTTCTGTGTATAGAATGAAGTTGTGTAGTGAGTGGGTGACCATTCCACATCCTGTTGCCTCATGCCTCACTTACTGCGGATTACTGAAGCTGCTTAGCATTCTAACTTACAAGTACCTTACGGTAGGAACTAATACTATCTTTACAACATCCCAAAAAGCGTGCAGGTTTTTGTTGTTGTTGTTTTCTAGGAGGGTACCTGAGGCACTGCGTTTCATTTCAGAGATATTCATTTTGGTGCCCATTGGAGACGCCTTTGGCCTGATTTTTCAGACTACTTATTACTATATTGTTAATATACGTCTGTTAAATTGTTTCAAGGAGAGTTGTCTTTTTCTTTGGTTGCAGTTGTGAATGGTCAGCACTTTGGTAAATTGAAAATTGAGTATTTTTGTTTGAATTCCTAGAAAAATGAGGAGCACAATTAGTGCTGCTTTTATGAAGTCAGCTTGGGTGTGCTCACACCTGTGGTATAGAAATGCCCTCAAAGCGTCATAAACTATCAGAAATTAGGCAGGTGTTATTTATGCTGTTTTGGAAATGGAAGTGTACAAAGATGTTAACACTTGTAGTAGGTCTTGGAAGTGAAGCCACATCATTAATTTCACCAAGAAGTGACTTTACTCCCTGTATTGTATTAGCCATTTTGTGTGGGACTAATGTTAATGGGAGGACAATTTGTATTGACCTCCAGATGTATTTAAAAGGAAAATAGTTGAATATTGACTTTGCATGAAGTCCAGCGTACAGAAAATGCAGTGGTAATACCAGGCAGCTTCAAGAGTGAAGCTATAGCTTGTTTTCCACATTTGCTTAAGTTTTGTTTTGGAAAAATCATTCAGAATCCTTTTAGTATTACCACCTTGTGGAGAGGTAAGTCTTTCCTGTACGGACTTCAGCCTGTGTATCTCTTAGCTGTGGCTTTAGCCTGTACTGACATTGGCATGCATAGCATTAACTGAGGGAGAAACTCATCCCATGCCGTTTAGGACTGCGTCTTAGCATGACAGGAACTTGTCATCATCCTTACTTTACACCATCATCCTTACTTTGCCATCCTGCCTCCCTGTCCCCTGAGCTTTCCTGTTGCTCCTGGGAGCTCTGCGAGCCTCTTGCTGTCTATCCTGCTGGATGTCTCATGCAGAGGTACTGCCTAAAGGAATATTTCTGAGCGTTAGCATCTGGCAGATGTGTAGGAGGTTATTTGGAGAATGCTGAACAGCCAGATGTGGATTGAGTCAAGCCTAACAAGTCATTGTCCTACTTATGATAATCCAAAGTGCAATTATTGTACCTGTCATTACTGTTCATGTCCAAGAAGGCCTGTTGTGAGCATATCATTTAATGGAGAAGGCTGAGGCACCTCTCAGAGGTGTAGGGTTTGCCTCGGAAATGGGATAGAACCTTTTGTTATTTTCAGGAAATGTTAACTTCAGCAGTTAAGAATATTCTGAAAGTTGATTAAACCGTTACATTGCCCACACTGTGTAGTGCTAGTTCTGTGCTAGCACTGTTTGCCAGAGAATGCACAGTACTGTGCCTTGCTCTGAGAGGTGACTGTAAGCAAATTGCATTCATCCAGGCATTGTGCCTAATTAGCAGAGCAGCTGCTTTCGAAAACATTCTTCTTAAGGAATGATGTCTCAAGGATTACTTTATTTAATTAGAAAGAAACAAATCACTGGTGAGATGGTCTCTTTCTAGAGGTCAGAGAATTCAATTTGAATTGAAACAAGTGACTTTTTGAACTGTAGCTTCCATGGTAATTGATAGAGGGAAAAGAAGTGAGAATGCAGCTGACGTACAGCTTCTGCTAGAAAAACAGAGTTGATGGTGATTTTTATGAAGAGGAATCTTCTAAAAACAGCTACTAGGGATTAGGAGATGTCCATCTGTTTTTGTGATTATTTCTGTTTATTTTTTTCCAAGTCCGCAGATTGATTCTCTCTTGTTCCTCCCAGCAGGGTGGTGGGAGTTGTGCAGATGGGAGGAGGGATGAGGTTTCCTCAGGACTGTTACATGTCATCATGAAAGCATTCTTTCTCACCTTCCTCCTGTTTGTGCCTTCCAACTGAAACCTTCCTGTCAGAAAGGCCTTGTTTTGGACCATGTAAGAATATGTACCTGTTCATATATCTGTGGATAGATGCATAAACTGTAGATCAGGAACAACTGTTATACAGATGAGGACTCAGAAAGTGCAGAATATGCAGGAGAAAAGAGAAAATGGTGGAAATCCAGGGATGGGCTCCATCAGAAGAGAGGTGGCCAGCAGGGACAGGGAGGTGATTGTACCCCTCTACTCTGCTCTTGTGAGACCCCATCTGCAATACTGTGTCCAAGTGTGGAGCCCCCAGTACAAAAAAGACAGGGAACTGTTGGAGAGGGTCCAGAGGAGGGCCATAAAGATGATCAGGGGACTGGAGCAGCTCACCTATGAAGACAGGCTGAGGGAGCTGGGCTTGTCCATCCTGGAGAAAAGAAGGCTGCGGGGTGACCTCATTGCAGCCTTTCAGTACCTAAAGGGAGCCTACAAATAGGATGGGAGTCAACTCTTTGAAACAGTAGATAACAGCAGGACAAGGGGAAATGGTTTTAAGTTGAGGGAGGGGAGATTTAGGTTGGATGTCAGGGGGAAGCTCTTTACAGAGAGAGCGGTGAGGTGCTGGAGCAGGCTGCCCAGAGAGGTTGTGGATGCCCTGTCCCTGGAGGTGTTCAAGGCCAGATTGGTTGGGGCCCTGGGCAGCCTGGTCTAGTATTCAATGGGGAGGTTGGTGGCCCTCCCTGTGGCAGGGGGATTGGAGATTCATGATCCTTGAGGTCCCTTCCAACCCTGGCCGTTCTGTGATTCTATGATTCTGTGAGGCAAAAGGAGTGGCAAAGAATAAGTAGGATGAGCCTGAGGACAGAAGCCTGAGAATTAAGCCAGAAAAGAAGGGATGCAATTATGTATGGCTGTAATGGCTTCTTGGCAGGAACCTTGAAAGCACTGCAATCCTCATTGGACTGAGAAGAAGCTGAAGCACAAAGAAATCATTTGAATGGTAAAGGTCTAAGTTTATAACAGATTGTAACCAGAGGTGCCCAGGGGGAGAATGTGGTGAGTACAGTCAGTCTGAGGCTCAGACAGTCACTTCACCTCTACCTACTCGTGTGACTGAACACAAAACAGATATTAAGAATCTTTGGAATAAGTGAAAGATTTAATTTGGTTTCTGTAAGGATGATAACTTCTTTTACACCAATTGCTCTCTCTCACTGGCATCTCAATGAGAATTCAGAACTGACTGCAAGTCAGTCCTGACATTATTGTCGATTCTCTCTCCCAGTTTCCCTCTTTTCCACATTTTCTCCCAATGACTATAGCTATTATTTTTTTCCCAGCATAATCTCATCTTCCTGATTTTGGTGGGCCCTGCAGCACTATTTTTATGCTCTCATTAGCATTCATAATGCTTAGCATTTTCCTATCACCTGGAGATTTCATTAAATTATTGTTTAAAATCTCTTCCTGATCATTAATGTTAAATGATAATTCCAGCTATTAGTAGTACAGTTCCAGGCACTTCTTTTAGTTCAGTCCTTGCTCTTAATTATTGTTTTTCCTTTACTTCATTATCCTTCAAAAGCTTTTCAATAGAAGTAATTATGTTTGCATATCCAAGCTGCCATTTTTTCAGTTTGCATACTAGATTAATCCAAGTGACTCGTGGCCCATCATTTGATGGTCTGCTCTCGTTCTTACATGCTTATTCTATTTTTACTTTTGGGCCTTCTTGCTAATATTTGAAGTACTTCTGGTTTGCACACTTGTCTTCTAAAAATACTTGGAATCCCAGTCTGTGTTATTATGTTGATTTAATCATTTATCGTTTTCATTTTCTTTTAGCCTGAGGAATCCCAATTTTGGGGGATCAAATGGAACCATCATAACCTCTAAAGTTACACCAATTGGAGGATGGCATCCCATTGCTTCATATTTCACACTGGACAACTCATGTCAGAGTCTTAACTAGCATGTGCAGATCTGTCTTTTCACTGTTTTGTGTGTGATCTATGATCTTGGTATTTTCAAAAGTCCATACTTCTCTGAAAAACAAAGCAAAAGCAGTGGTGTGCAATATCTTAAGCCTACTTCTTTGAAAAAGGAATGTATTTCCAACCGGAAGAACTAAACATCAATGTGTGATTCTTCAGTATAAAGTTTTCCTTCTGTCCTACTTCAAGATCTCTCTAGTTAGTTCTGAAGCCCTATAAAGGAAAAGTACTACCTCTTTTCAGGACAGGTGAAATTTCAAGCTTATTGCAAAATAATCCCAAATAGTTTTTCCACTAAGAATAAAACTTAATACTGTGTTCTTTCATAGCAACATATTGACAAACTTAGTCAAAGATGGCAAAAAATTTCAAGACATATGGTTGGAAAGCCCCAAGGCACCTATTCAGCAGGATATTTAAACACTCGCCTACTTCAAAATAGGTGAGTGGTCCTGCTGAAGTCAATAGCTCTACTTCTGTGCTTAAAGACAGGCATATGCTTTAATATCTCTCTAAACTGAAGCTTAGGGTCCACTTATTTTAATCTTGTAAAATACTTCTTCACATTCTGGATAAGAGAATTCAGAATGAAATGTCTTTTGTTAAAAATAGATCTGTTACCTTAAAGGTAACCAGGAGAAACATGTAAAAAAAGAATTCTTAGAGTCTTACAGAATGCTGGTATAGGTGACATTTCTGTTTATTTGCATTGGAGATCTGTGCAGGTAATGGGGGTTAGACTGCAATGCAGAGGATGGCATTTATTGACTAACAGGCATTGAATGCATTCAGATAATGCGCTTTTAGCTTGCTGGATGCTAAGAGGACTGCTGCTCTTGGATTCTTTCTCTAAAAATAACCCACCACCTCTACCAACAAGAAATACCCAAGTCAACAACTTACTGACTTGTGAAGACTGCAGATTGTATTGGATGTGCTTTGAAATGCTTTCTCCTTTCCAGTAAAGATAAAATGGGGCAGATACAGTCTGCTTCACTGACATGTATAGATAGTGGGAATATTTTTGTGAGTTTTGTCAGCTAATAAGGTTTGTATGATTGCTTGTTAAAAGTCATGCTGAGCACTGTGGTGACTGGGTAATGTTTTCACTTGAATTACTTTCATTAGAAAATGCAGATCTATGTATGCCTGTAGAAGGGCATCAACATTGGCAACATTTGAGACCGGCGAAAAGGCCTTATCAAGTTCCTTGTTTCATTCTAATAGTATTAAAACCTAATTCCACTAGGGTGGAACTGTATGGAAACACATATACTCAGTTGTGTGTTCCAATCATTACCTTACCTCTCTGTAGAAGCACACCTGTGTGCAAAACATGCCTTGGAGAGCATGTTTTCCTGCAGGCTGCACTGAAAAAGTTTTTTGCAGAGCCTCCACTCTTTCTCCATTTTTCCATTAGGTGTGTCAGTGGTAAAACCATAGCAGAAATTGCCTCAGCACAGTAAATTGACAAAAGTTACTGGTGTACACCACACCACTGCAGTATTGCTGAATGCATCAGTGGAATAATACTATGGTGAACTTTTCTAATCAATGAAGAAAACTTTTGCTTCACTTGTCATCTCTAAAAAGAACAGTGGCAAACTAAAATAGTGGTATTTATTGCTCTTTCACTTTTTTATTTCCTATGAAGGAAGAATAGGAAGATAGTTCTTACTGTGCAAAACTATTTTTTCAGCATACCCTGTAACATGAGCAGGTTTGTAAAACTGTTTTGACATGTAAGTACTGGCAGCATCTCACATGCTTTGCTGTTCGCTTGTAGGGTCTGCTAAATTCATCACTTGCTGCAGGATGGTGATTGGGGGAAGTTTTAAGTCATTAGTGAACTGTGGAAAAACAAATTGAAAACTTACATGCATGCTGAGATAGTGGCTGTGTGCTCAGCAATGGGATGGGCTAAAACACATATTGCACATTCCAGGCCAGGGAAGAAGAATGGGAGATGCATAGCTGATCTCTAATTCCTCTGCTCCTGAGGCTATGGAGTTTAACATTGCTGTTCACCAATTTTTATGTGAATAGGCAGTGAGCAAACACACATGCATGCATACATTATCTTTGTTTTCTGACTTTGCTGTGTCATCCTTCAACTTATTCCTCTTCAGCAAATTTACATTTATTGTCACTTATTGTACCTGAGGAGATTCCTCATTTATATCACAGAGATATGAAATTGCATTTTTATTAGACTTGGTTGACTACAAAGTACATTGCCATATGAATAGCTGGGAAAGATAGGAGACAGGAAATTAGAGCATTTTATAATGTATTAGGTTCTTAAAATCACTTGTAGTATGTGTGAATATCAGCAACTCATGTCTAAATCTTAATCAAATCATTTGCTTTGACATATAATGCAGTACCAGTTAATTGTGCCTGAGGTTATTTGGTATTATATGAAATACATACTACAGCACTTAACATGTTTTCCCTTAATACAAGAGTCTCATGTGACCTTTCCACATGCCTTTCTGGTATAAGAATGTGAGCATACGTGGTATCTCTTATTTCTCTTGCTGTCCTTTTGGCTGCAGTGATACCAGATACTCTTTCTTCCCACTTGTGCCAAGCTACAAAACAAGTATATTGAATTTTACCTCCTGCTAAATATTCTTATAGTCAAAGAGGTGTTGTGCAGGACTTGCTTGAGTGGACAGGTGTTCAAGAGCTTACAAAAACTGAAGGGGGTCTTTATGAAGAGGGTGCCAAGTTAGATCTCCATCAAGACTGAGAAAGCAGAGTTGTTTTCCCAAAAGATGCCACTCTCTAAATCCTGGAGAAGCATCAGTGATGCTAGAGTGCGCTCCAGTCATAGCAATATTAGGAAATTTTATGTGGTAAGGACTCAGTACTTCCTACGTATGAACTGTCTATTCAAGCTATTAATCCAGGTTGACTGTGAACATAGCTAAATCTTTCTTGAAAAGTGTCCAGGTGATTAACTACCTCCAAACTTGCCTGTCAGACTGTTTCCTCTGACTGCTATCGGGTTTTTGGGACAACAGACATGCTGCCACTGTGAGAGTGCAGCACAATTGCAGGAGTTCCTATGGCTCTTCTTCCATTGACTGAGGTAGTTATGCTTTGATGCAGTGGGCACAGGTATTTTCTAAAATGCCAGTGCCAAAGACATGGCAAAGGAATTTCAGAGGGGCATCTATCCCTCGCTCAGGGGCTTGTATTATGTTAGTATGATTTTTTTTGGCTATGCACAATAGTCAGTATTGGCATAAGAACCAGAAAAAAAAACATGACTGCTGCAAGGTAAATGTGACTTTTAGGTCTGTATGGGTGGGCATTTCTGGATCTTGGTCAAAGATTTACGTCAGTGCTTGCCTTACTGCATTAATTAAACCTGGAACTTGTTGAAGGGTTTGAAGATGCATGATCTGAAAATGTTTCCACAGCTTGGTATTTAAGAAAAATTACAGAAAAAATTCAACACCACCGTTAACCATGAACCTCGAGTGTCATAGAGAGAAGTAGAGAAAATCTGAAGTCACTTAAGGGATTAACAGAATAGATCCTGTCTGGATTTTATGGCTTGTCTTTCTATCTGTACATGTTTCCTGTGTCTTTCAGATCAGAGACTTTTCCCTCTCAGGGGAGCCTTCTGGTCTTTTTGATCACAGAAGTACTGCTCCATTTTGAAGGTCTGAAATGAGGTGCCACATCAATGCCACTGAGTTCAGGCATGCTTTCTCATGTTCTGGCAGGACTGCATAAATGTCACTGTGATGGTGTTCCCAAGCTCTTTTGTGCCTCACCACAATTCCAGCACAATTTGTTTGTGATTGTGGTGCTAACTCACGGCCTCACACCAGGGCTTGAGTATCCCCTGAATACATTGTGTGAGCTTGCCTGGCAGACACTATAGCTTTCTCACTTCTATGAATTCTGCTATAGCTTTAGAGTGATGTAGGATCAGGAGGTACAGAATCTTTTTATCACTTTTGCTGAGCTGAAATTATCCATCTGGTTGTTTCCATTCCTGTTTCTCAGATTTCTCTTCCCTGCAGCACTGACAAGTTTCCTTTCTTTTCTGTAAAGACAATTTTTAAAAGCTCTCAGCAGAGCAGGAAAAAATGATTTCAATGCAGAAATCCTTATGCAGAGTTCGCCTTGCAAATGTGGAGAAGTTAGTTCCCAGACCCATGGTAGCAGCATGGTAGATTTCTCTTTTGTCTTATTCCTCTGACCTTAAGTGAAGCATATTAGAGCTTTTGTAAAAAACGAACGAAACAACAATAAAACAAACAAAAAACCTTACGAGAAAAGCTAGAAGTCTTAAGACAAACCCTCTCTCCAAGAAAAAGTGAGGAGCAAGGTTTTTTCCGTCTTCCAAAACTGAGGCAGCTGCTGTCCTCATTGTTACAATGAAGAACATCTGTCATGTCTTATCAGGAGTCTGAAATCGTAGCTGGCAGCTACATTGCTGGATGTTTTTAATACCTGTAAAATAACACTGATCTACCAGCTGCAGTACAGATTAAGGACAAACACAGAAACATTTGCAAAAAACCAAAGCATCTCCACATGTGTGGGCACCCAGAGATATATTTCATCATTGCAGAACAGGATGTTTTAGATTAGATGCTTAAATCTCCTTCCCTGCAAGCAAATTCTTGTGTGAATCCTGTAAAGCTGTACCCAGAGAAAATTTGGAACGCTAGATTTGTTTTGTGTACACTTTCTGTTTGTGAATAAGCATAGTCCATTGCAAATCTATACTGGCTAGGAAACAGTAATCCACCTCTCCCCAGACATCAAATTAAGGTAGCAACATGTGGTCCTTGTCTTTATATTTGTCTGGAAGTTATGTTGAAACGAATGGCATTGTCTGTGCTCTCCACCATGTAAGTTGATATACAGATACGGTTGCCATTATTTTGCAGTGCTGTGACAGAGACTGGGACTAAGTTCTGATTGTTCTTTGGATAAATGTGGGAAACTGAGGAAAGAAGATGAGACTGATGAGGATATAATGGTGAAGGAGGTACTTATGTTTCTTACACTGCTAAAGAGAGGGAAGGTAGGACAAAAAGACATCTGTCTTCTCAGCCTGCAAAAAGAAGATTGTTTCAAAGTAACCTTCAGAGCCTTTGAGGATGCCAGCTGAATCATACAGCAGTTTTTCCAGGGAACAGTTGTGGTGTAACTTCAGCCATCCTTTTTCCAGAGTATAGAGCAGCAACTTGCCCCTTGTAGTGGTGAAAGTGATGGTAATGGTCAGAAACTGAAAGGTATTGGTATCCCATTGGAAAATAGGCCCCCTCAGTTTGAAATCACATAGCTTTATCTCTTACTTCAGATAACACTTATCATGTGATGCTAGTTTCAGGGCAGTATATACATGCCAGACTGGACTTCGCAACACTTTGGTGTTTTTCTCAGTTGTCCTGTATCCTTGGTGTTTGGGGGCAAGTGGTTGCCACTTTCATCCTTCCCGTGTATTGGGAACCTCCTAGAACAACCATGTGATGTGACACACAGGAGCTTGTGCTCTGTCTATGGATCTCTGGAAGAGAGATAAGAAGAACTGCTTCCCTATGGTTTCTGAACTAAGTTCTCCAATGAAAGCTGTCAATTCTGGTATGTGAACTCTCAGCTTGACAGTGTTATAATTCTTGCTTATTTACGCAGCTGTCAGTGCTCATACCCAAAACCACTGTTCTTTGGGCTTGCCACCTGTGTGTGGTTTCTTAGAGGTTACAATGCTTCTGCTATCAGAAAGAAGAGACTCTCGATTTTTATGATTCTCTCTTCATTTTAAATTAATCCAACCCGTCTTGCTTAGACATAAGTGGTGATCTGCCTAAAAATATATAAATGTGTTTAGATTACGAAGTACTCAAAAGATGCCCCAGTGTTCGTGAGCTGCCCAGCATTAGTGGAAGTATGCAGCAATGGGCAAAAGTCCTATCTTGGGTAGAACTTCTCCCTTTGGCTTAAATTCCAGGATGTGTCAGAAATACCACAGCTGTTGTGTGCAACACAGTCTTGTTAGCAGGAAGTCTGAGAACTGTTTGAATTTGTCCTGTTTTGATGTGGCTGCTCTGCATAAAATGCTGTGATGCCTTTAGACAAGAGAGCTGGGAATATAATAAATGCCATAAGGGCAGTAAGACTCTGATCCTTCTGGCACAAGAAGTCAGTGTGTGCATGTGTAGGTTTCTCTGGATTTCAGCTTCAGTAGAATCCACCCTACACAAGTGGGAGTGCTTTACTTTGCCATCACTATCTCTTCTCTAAGATCAAAGTTACAACAACTCCCCACTTCCCCTGAGGGATTAGCAACAAACTGATGAACCACTTAGCTGGGAACGACTCAATAGGGATTAAGCAGCAAACAAACTAACCAAAAAGACTAAAGGAAGATGATCTCATAAGAAGCAATGTAAGAACAGAGCAGTTAATCAGTTGGCTTCAGATCCAATCTAGCAAACATCCCACTTACTCAACTATTTACTCAGACACCATGCTTGGCATTGCCTCCCAGAGGCATCATGCAGCTGTGTTTTTTCATAATTCTCTACCTGTATGACTGATGGCCATGGCCCTTAGAAATTGTTCCTTTTTGAAATTAAAGGAACACTGGGCCAAATTTGTGCTAGGTGAAGCCTAACTGGCTTTCCAGTATGTGCTGTTTTCTCAGCACTGCTGGTACTCATAGAGGAACATGAAGATGGAGTTGAAGGTGTGTGTGCTGGAGAGAGTACATGGATAAGATGCAGCCTTAGAAGATGTATCTCGTATTCTGAAACTGGTGTCATTTTTTGCTGATCATGCTAGTTCATGCGGCGATGTTTTTTTTGTGTGGTCCAGGGTGACATCTAACGGCACAGTAACAGATAGCACCACAGCTGAGGAGAAGTAAGTGGACAAAATAGTTGCCAATCATTTATCCATTGACAAGGGCAAGGTAAATTTAGCAAGTGGTTTAAAAAAAGAAAAGCTATAATGTTCCATTTGAAGCCGTATTTCGATATACAATATTAAATATATACATATGTATATATACAATATACAATTTCAATATTACCTTAATAAAGCTGGCAAGCTGTCTAAAGTTAGAAAGTGGCAGAACTAAGTTGACTGTAAAAATGTATTTCAAATGTTAGCTCAATGAACTATCAGTGAGTTTAAACAATACGATTGGAAGAAGGAAGGGCAGTACTCCAGAAATGAGTCAACCCCAATCATTTGGAGTAAGTTTTTCACATAGATCAACTTTTATTAAAATCAGCAAGATGCTACAAAAATAGGTTTGGTGGTTTTTTTTGGAGGAAAACAGCACATTCTAATACAAGAACCTGTATCAAACATTTTCAACCAATTAGTGCTGTGTTGTAGCTGTTCTGAACTATGAAAATTGTAGATCTGTGTTCCCAACATAAAAATAAATTTAATATGCTGTATGAATTACCTTTTAGGCACCAATAAAAGCGGTTTTGCATTACTAATTAACATTACAAGAAAAATATTTTATGTATTGCATTCAAGTGTAGGAGGCTTGAGTTTAAAATACACAATCCCAAATAAGGGCTAGCAATAGAAAGGGAAGCTTTGGAACTATTAGGGCCCACCTTTTAGGGAAATAGCACTTTCCCTGTTTACCTTAGTTGGTAAACTGATCTTTATTTGCAGCACTGAGTACGGAATGACGTTGTATTTAGAATGGTTTCAAAACTGCAAGATTAAAAGGAAAAATTGAACTGTATTATATCTGTATGCATATAGACAGCACCACATTTTATTTATATGCATATGTTGGAGCACATCCAGAGGAGGGCCACAAAAATGATCCAATGGATGGAACACTTCTTTGAGGGGCTGTTCAGCCTGGAGAAGGCTGAGAAGGCTGGGAGGTGACCTGTTAGTGGCCTTTCAGTATCTAAAAGGGAGCTATAGGAAGGAAGGGGACAGACTCTTCAGCAGGGTTGGTGGTGACAGAACAAGAGGAACTGGTTTCAGACTTAGAGGGGAGGTTTACCTTGAATATAAGAAAGTCTTTTATTGTGAGCATGGTGAGTCAGCACAGGAGCAGGTTGCCCAGAGAGTTGGATGCCCTGTCCCTGGAGATGTTCAAGGTCAGACTGAAGTGGGCTCTGAGCAACCTGATCTAGCCTGTGGGTGCCCCTGTTTGTTGCAGGGGAGTTGGACTAAATGACCTTTAAAGGTCTCTTCCAACTCCAAGGATTCTATAATATATAGGTATATGCTTGTATGTGTGTGTATGGATATATACAACAAAGTAGCTTGTGCATAGAACACTTTAAAAGTATCAATGGCTTAAAGGCATTAGAGCACACACATTTTAAAGGTAAGTTTTCAGCTCTGGCATGAATCCATAAAACAAAGCCTCAACTACAAGTACATAAGACATATGCATAGCTATTCACTTTGTTTCCATCCTTGAAAAAGCCGAGCAGCATATGGGAGAAGGTGGCCTTAGTGTGTTTTGCATCTGTTTAATCATGACATGTCGGTAATGTGTTCCTCCTGCATTCCTTTAGACTTATGAATTCATAAAAGAATGAGGTTTTGCCTTTTACCATAGCACTAAAAACATACATATTATTTTCAAATGATCATTTTCTTTATGAGTTTCTACATAAGGAAGTTTCTAGCTACCTTTCTGCCCAGAAAACTTCAGAAGGGGATTGAAATACTGTCATGCTTGTTGTAGTACATTGTTCTCTGGCTGCATCATTTCAGGCTTTTTCCTTTTGCATCCAGAATTAGTTATGATCAGGAATGCATTTTAGATAGTTGCAGTGTTGCTGTCTAACCATATGGCTGTTATAATGGCTTTTTTTTCCCTCCAAAATGGTGGGTTTTTTTAATTATTATTTTATTTTTATTTTATTTTATTTTAAGTATCATGTATATTAGTTCAAACTGGAATGGAAGTTAAAATCTTAAACTAAGAACAAATGGGCTCTAGTTTTAAAGGTAAGTGAAGTACCTTTGTGGGCACGCCACTTTAACCTCATATCCAATGTCTTAGATGATAATTAAGGAGGCAAATCTGGAAATGTTTTTGGTAGCCTGAGGCTTCTCTTTGCAGTGTATTCATTGTGCTCAAAATGGACTTTCAGCTGAACATCTCTAGCCTTCAGGCAAGGAGCTTTTCTTTCACAAAGCATTTGGTATCCAGCAGCTGGAGGTCTGTCGTTTTAGACACTGGTTCTTTCTTCAGCTGTGGGGAAGGTGTTTAATTATACGTAATTTCATGTCCAGGAAGTAGCCTGGGAATGCGACAAAGAGAGCCTACAAAGCATACTTTGTAGTCATTCTTTGTGGAAAGACAAAGTGTTATTTTTTTCATTATGTTTTCTTTCTGAAGACCTTTATCCACCTCAGAGAAAAAAATAGAATGCTATTTGGGGATACAAGACATTAGAAACAATGCGTACCTTTTTGGAACCAGGACAATTAAGTATTGGAGCATTTTAAAACCAGTGGGAGGTGACTTTTTAAAGGGCAGAAGATAAGTGAGAAATTCTGAATACTCTGTGACCTGTTAGAGGTCAGTCTGACTGTGGTAACAATCCCTTCTATCAGCTGAATAAAAAACAACAACAACAACAACAAAATGTGTGAGTTGGGAATCTTAGTTGACTGTTACCTTTCAGAAACAAGGCCACGCAATTATTATTATTTCTTTAAAAACATCCGATCAGCAGCAAGCTGCTAAGATCTGTAGAAGACAGTAGATGGTGCAAAAGTGTAAGGAAATATATTGGGTTTTCTTTCAGGTAATTTTAGGGTGAGGAAGTCAAGAGCAGAAGATTGTAACAGATTTGTCTCAGATCTATTACTCAAAATCCAACAAGGATTGTGTGTGGGAAGAAATGAAAGAAGTGCGGTCTACACTGGTGCTGCACATAGCAACTCTGAGGTGAGTTGTCCTCAAATGCAATCTGTTGAAATTCTTTGCTTACAGTCTCGTTACACCTTGATTATTGTAAGTTTTTTTCCAGTTTGATTTTTCTGTTGCGTCCTTCAAGTTTGGACTTTTGCTGCTTTACTATGGGATGAAGCTAAGCCATCAGAGCCTCAGAATAACCAGTAAATCACCATGCAGTATGACCCCACACCTGGGCCATAGAAAAGGCTATTTTTAGCACCTTTGTTTCTGGTTGCCCCTGTATCCTTATTCCAGACTCCCGGATGCTCTTGCCATTATCCTGTTCAAGGTAGACTGGTCTCTTTCTGTCTCCATTCATTCTGGAGCTGAGAAACTTTTCCTAATAACAAGTATGTGTAAACATTTTACTGGAGCAAGTGGGATTAGCTGACGTTAATCCAGCGTTTGCCAACAACATCTCTCCTGACAGGTTTCAGACCAGTGTGGCATTGCCCTGCTTTCATGGGATGTGGGAGTTGGCAGTCTAGCTCACCTCCAGCCCCTGGCACTATTGTCAAGGAGCTGTGGGTAAAACAGCCCAAGTGAAAAGTAATAGATTTTTTTTTTTTTGCCAGAGATCAAAACATTTTAGAATTTCTCTGCTGTAAGACAAAATACTGTCCCCAGATTGATCCAATCACTTTATTTTTTGTGCTCTGTAATATCTTAGAATTACAGAATGGTTTGGGTTGGAAGGTACCTCCAAGATCATCTAGTTCCAATCTCCCTGCTATGGGCAGGGACACCTCCCACTAGACCAGATTGCTCAAAGCCCCATCCAGCCTGGCCTTCAATGCTTCCAGGGAGGGGGCATCCACAACCAACAAACTTCAAGGATCTTGGATACAGTGGGCTCTGGACAGGCATGGAGAGGAAAGAAAAGGAAAGGGACTTGAAAAAACAGGTGCCTGTCTGGTGTATTGAGCGAGAAGCTTAGTATCCGCTGGAAGCAATCAGAAGTTGTTTGATGAAAGAAATTTAATTTGGAAATTACTTTTTCAAAGGAAACATTTTCTAGTAATATATTGGCTTCAACAGACTTCTGATAAATGAAGGTGGCTGCTTTCTATCCTACCTGGAGGCAAACTCAAACTTCTGGAAGTTGTGGCTATCTGACAACCAGGGTTTTTTAGGCTCTTCCTTACCATACCCACAATAAACCATTGCTTGATTCCAGCCTAATTTATACCGAGTAAAGGACTCTGTGGAAAGACACTGTAACTAGCACTAACCCAAGATGGTGCATACACCTGGTGCAGTGTGATCTGCAGAGAAAAAAGACTGTCAAAATCATTAATGCAGGATCATCTCTGAGGATATAATGCACTCTCTCGTTCTTTTGCTTACGCAGCTGGTCAGGGAATCACTGCACCCCATTTCGTTGCGTAAGGAGGATTTCTTGCTCAGCTTTTGCTGACAGCTTATTGCTCTGCTGCAGTAGAACCATACGATCAGAATAAGGAAAGAAGTTGTGTCAGTACCAGCACTCCTGCTGTGGAGGTCAAAATCAAATGAATTTGTTGCAAGCTGTCAGAATTATATATAAATATGCAAAAAAAGTTCATGTGTAGTCTTCACCTGGCCTCCATACCTGCATGTGTGCATACGGTACTTGGTGGCATTTTCCTGTTATGGCACATACAGTATAGCCCACTT
>JAOWBP010001760.1:34833524-34846907 GCA_028571105.1 Tragopan temminckii | reverse complement strand
TTTTTTTTTTTTTTTTTTTAAAGTTAATGATGGATCAGTTTTTAAAGTCAAAGTGCCTAAAACTTTCTCCAACCTCATAGTCCTCCCTGTGAAGGACAGGGGCAAATAGATCTGTACTTTGAGAACTCATATGTGATCCATAGTCTTTTTTGTTTGTTTGTTTTTCTTTCCAGTGTCTGTAGTACAGCTGATGAGAATTTTTCCTATAAGTCACATTTTCTTAAAGATGTGTCCGTTATTTAAGAACCAGGTTCATGATGGGAGATTTTGCTTCTGAATGGATTGCATCTTTGCCCAGAATTACCAGTAGGTAGGGGTCAGCTCTTCTGCTTCCAGCTGCTTCCATGCTCTGTAGAGGTCTGTACTTTTATGATGGCAAAGAATGAGGTCAAGTTTCTACTCCTTACCCCATTAGTGTACTTTATCTCAACTACATATATAGGTGAGGCAATAGCAGGCTGCAGGCCGGTACAGTTTCCATTCTTGTAATTTTCTATCATTTATACAGTGAGTAAAATAAAAAACAATGGTGCGATTTATTGAAGAGAAAAACTTTTTTTATTATCTTATTCTTCTGAGTATCAAGAAGAAAATGCAACTGGACAAAACTCCCATGGTTTATACTATACCTGTTTAAGCCCTAACTAGGACAAGTCTTGGTCATGACTACAGTACCATATACCTAGTCATAATGGCCACATTAAGGAGAGAAGAAACTATTTTCCTAATCTTTTTTCTCATACTCAAAAGTGGCAAGATTCATTTTCACATAAATTCCTGTAAAAATATAGCCTTTGGCAAAAAGTCAAATTCTTAGCCTGGAAGTCTTTGAGGTGATTGACAGTATTGACATGGTTCATTCTCCATAAAATAATATGAAACCATACTTACAGACCCTACAAGTACATTCATTGATATGTATGGCTAGAATCCTCTATTTTTAAGTATAATTGTCAGTTAAGCAAACAGAACAGTGAAATAAAAGCTGAAAACTGATTCTTTTTCAAATTGCAACCTGAGAAGGTGCTTAACTATGCACTTTAAACAAACATTACCTAATATAACATATACTGAAGTTCTAGACACGTTTTAGATCAGACATTTTATTTGTTTTATTACATGATAAGTATTGACTCTGGCCAGAGTCGCATGACAAGAGTCCAAGTTAAAATGAAGTCTTTAAAGAATATGAGATCCTAGTGTTCCATCCTAAAACAGGCTAAAGGTATATTTAACTGTGTCCTACGTACAGAAGTGGACAAGAGAGCGTAACAAGAAGGAATATCCCTTGTATAAAAATAATTCCTCAAAACGGCCTCCATGTCCCCAACAGTCTGTACCTTAAAGCTTGTTTATGCCCTCCGAAAGCTCTTCAGCTTTCTGTACCACGTCATCATGCAGCAGGGATTTGCTTGAGCTGGTTAAATGTTTTTAAGATGAAGCTAGAACTAAGCTACTCTTGCTTGTAGCATGGAACATCTTCCTTTGTGTTACAGCTGGAACAGTAGAATTATTAGCTCCATAATTTAAAAAGTTATTTATAGACCATTGGTTACAAAAAGTAAACATTTTCTTTTACCTTTGGGATCAAAGTACTGCTGATGTACTTAGCCCATCCTTGTATATCAAACCTGCCAGTGTGTTTCCATGCCTTGCTGAAACCCTAAGTGGCAATAAAATGTTGACTAATTGTTCTAGCTGATTTTATTTTTCATGGAAAAGAAGATGTCTGAAAAAGCACAGATGTACATTCTTCTTAGAGCCCACTGATCTGCTTCTTCCATCACACTTAGCCTGCTGGTCTGATGCTCGGTGACACTGCAGTGTACGTTCAGGCTATCTGCCATCAAATGGAGTTGCTCTCAGATTGGCTAACTTAATCCCAATTCTGAGGACCTCTTGCAGTTCATCCAGCTCAGTCTGAACTTTGCAAGAGAGCCTTTACTACTCACCATAGCTTTTAGCTATTTAAGAGTATATGCTCATTATTTTCAAATGTAAAACTACTTCTGACATTTAATAATAGCATGTTTAAAGATAATCATAGAACAGAATCACAGAATATTCTGAGTTGGAAAGGACCAGCAAGGATCACCTTCATGCTGCTGTACAGAGGAGCAGCTTCTAATCTATGAAGAACTCTAAGGCAACCATGAGGCATTTGGTGGTGTTCTCTTATATAAAAGTGAATTTTCCAGTCATTTTAAAGACAATAATCTCAGCATTCCTGTCAAAAACGAGGAAGGAGAAATTTAATATTTGTTTCGTAAGTATTAGCTGAATATTCCCAGTGATGAAGAATCCATTCAATAGACTTTCTAACTTTAAGAAATAATTAATTCGCAACTGTCTTGGAACTGGCTTAGCACACAGCTTTATGGACGTCTTTGCTCTTTTGAAACTGTGTGCATCAGATTCACCAAAGTCAGCTAACCTGAGACAGAGTGAACCAGAGAGCCGGTGATAGGGCAGTGATTCCTTTCCTTCTGTGCAGCGAAGAGGAAATGGGATCTCATCCTACTGCAGGAAATACAGATAATATATCAGGCATGTCCAACCTGTGGCCCATGGGCCACAAGCAGCCTGGTACAGCTGGCAGTGTGGCCCAGCTGCTGCCCCATGCCATTTGCCCCCTCTGCCAATGTGGCTCTGCCCCAGGGGTGCACCCACTGCTCAGTAGCAGCCAAACA
Source organism: Tragopan temminckii (assembly GCA_028571105.1). Lineage (NCBI taxonomy): Eukaryota > Metazoa > Chordata > Aves > Galliformes > Phasianidae > Tragopan > Tragopan temminckii. The sequence goes on along the minus strand of JAOWBP010001760.1, from coordinate 34,844,217 downwards.
TCAGTGAGCTGTTAACACTGTCTGAGCTGCAACCAGGGCATGGGGAGAGCGCAGTGCAGTGCTGAGTCAAGTTATAGCAAATAGTTGTATGCATTTTGATTTGTTGGCTAAACACTGTCCTGTGAACAGAAAAAAGTACTCAGCCATGCTTTTCATTTTGATAAAGGAAATTGAGAACAGGTTTCAAGATTGCCAAAAAAATTATCATTTTTTGTATATTTGTAACTCCATTTTCAGTCGACATAAATACATGACCTGCGAATTTTCATATGGAATGTATGGAGTTGCAATCAGACATTCTACTCAAAATTCTGATTGTGTCTCTTTACTTTCTGTAAGCTGTATCTTAGCAGAGAGGTATTTCCCTCGCCTCACAGTCACAACTCATTCATATCACTGCTTTTTGGCAGAACATACATTTTTGAACAAATATTTTCATGGATGAAGTACAGGAGGAGTAAAATTTCATCAAAATTTTCTGATGGAACACATTGAGAACTCACTAAGAATTGCAACCACTGCCATCGAACCAGAGTGACGCGTTAGTTTCACAGAAACAGATTCACGTATCCCACTAGTTCTGTGTTTTTGTTGCTTTCTTTTTTTTAAATAAAAAACATTAAATATTAAAATATTAAAATAAGCTTTGTTACTTAACAAAACATTAACAATATGAAATATTTTATGAGGGCTGCTCTGAAAGTAATGCCTGCTATTTTATTATGTTGGCCATGGTGTCAGAGGTGAATGTTGGTGGTATGGAAGTAGAGGTTGAACCTTCCCACCAATGTCTCATTATATTTTGTTGCTGTGTGACAGATGGCAGCAGAGGGGCAGTCTGAAAAAACAGTGTCTAGCTGATGAAACAAAGGTGTGTCATTGAATTCCTCCACACAGAAAAAATGGCACCCACTGACATTCATCAGCACTTGTGAGCATTTATGGAAACTGAACAGCAGATGTGAGCACAGTGAGGCAGTCACTGGTGCATTTCAGCAGCAGCGACAATGACAGTGGGTCACCTTCACTGGTGCGGATTTTTATGAGCGCAACATGCAGGCTCTTGTTCATTGCTGGTGAAAGTACATAGCTAATGGTGGTGACTGTGTTGAAAGTTAGTGTTTTGTAGCTGAGATTTTGTTCTATCAAATAGTGTTATTGTGCTCTTTGTATCAGTTTTAGTTTCCATGGGACTAATTAGGAGGCATTGCTTTCAGAGCAACCTTGTGTATGAGGCCCAAGAAAATTCCTGTTCACTCAGTGTGGCTCAAGCAAGCCAAAAGGCTGGACACCCATGTGTTAGATGACATCTCTAAGCCTTTTTCTCCAAAGTGTCATCGCCATCTTATACTGAAGTAAATCTAGAGATATAGACTACGGCAGGAGTAACTAGCTAGTTGGTAAAGAGTTCCCAAAGTACAGCCACTGTCCAGTTAGTGTATTAAGGTGACCAAAAAGCAGGCTAGTCGACTTTATTTCACCCATGTCACAACCCAGGAGTTGGTCTGTGGCTACTCACTCATCCCAGAGCCTGGGACCACCTGCTGGATAAGTGAAGCAAAGAGCTGATACTCACCTCACCAACGGGCCCCCTGTAGTCTGGCAGAATTGCTCAGGCTTGAAAAGAAATCATATCCTCTAATAATTTAACGCAAGGAAAAACATCTGTCCTGAAAAAAACAAAAACGAAAACAAACCAAAACAAAAAATATCCCTCACCTCACTTGTTGTGTAGAAAGATATAAATGATGTTTCCTACGAAAATATCTATATTGAATAGTACAACCTGGGTTGGTACTGCTTCTTTTACGCAGCACTAGTGACTGCAGGAATCTTTTAAAGGAAAAGCATAGATTGTAAATTGGCAAATGTTTAGCGGACCACTTGCAGCAACCGCTTTTGGAGCAAAGTTAAAATATGATGTGTATTGCAAAGCCTGAAAGACAAACAGAGCTGGTAAAGCAATCAATTCTTGAACTCTGATCGGGATTGCTGTTTCATGACACTTCAGAGAAAGGTCAAGGTTGCAGACAAGTGTAACAGTATTCAGACTACACCTGTCCTTACAGTGTTTGTAGTGTGCACCAGATTTTAACCCTGAACATTATGTGCTGAACAGTGTGTTTACTGGGCAGTATTTTAATTAATCACATACAGAGGGATCTAACGGCCATGTTAAAGAAATATTCTCTTTCCTCTTCTACTGTCAAATTCTCTTGCATGTCTCTAGAAGGCTAAGGGCCATTTGGCACCTGGAAACTCTTATAAAGACCGTATCAATTCAGACCACTTCTTAGCAGAATGGTGGCTGCCATCATTAAATTCTCATCCAAGTATGATTCAAATCAATGGATTTTTTTTCACTGACTTCTGATCAGGAAAGACAAAAGCCCTTAACATGTCAGCATTTCTATTTGTTTGATGTATAGTTATCTTTATATGGTCATAATATTAGACTCTGTCCTTGTAGCTTTGGGTAATATGAAATGCAGAGCAAACATCTGGAGAAGTGTTGCTTGTAGACATCTTATGTTTTCTCAGGATTTGTTAGGTGTGACACTTCCAAAAAGAGTTATGCTGGTAAGATCACCATGGAAGTAGCAAAAAAGTATTTATCACTAAATCATGTATTTGAGCTTTTAACTGTTATTTCTTCACTAAATATCATTAATCTTCATAACCATTAGTTGGGCTAAGATGACATAGATAATTGTGAAGAGAGTGTTTCTAGAGAATTGATACCCAAATTATTGTTTCCCCTGCTATTCCCTTACATCAGCTTCTCACACCTGTACCCTCATCTCTATGAAGATAGGAGGCTATGGATGCATACAGATAACCCTCCATTTCCCAACCTCTCTTTCAGTAGTACACCACAGTCCTCATCCTCCTCCAGAACACAAAACATCGAGTGCAGTCAACTCAGTCCTTTGAGAACAAAGAAAGGATAAAGAGTATGGGCCAAGAGTAAATAGGATGAACTATCGGCAATGCCCAAGTTGTCCTGGTAGCAAGATATTCAGTATCTGGATTAGCTTATGGACTGGCAGTCCATCTTAAACTTTCTGAAGGATTAATTTACAGTGTCAAAACTGTCTGAAGGATTAATTTACAGTATCATGACTGGGACTCAGCAAAATCTGTGGTGAAATATGTTCTGAAACGAATCACAGAAAAATGTTCTATAGTTCATTTTGCTTGACTTTTTAGTTCTGATGCTACAATATTTGAAGAAAACTAAATGTCTTTGATAAATTGAGTGAAAAAGAAAACAACACACCAAAACAGTTAAAATATGATATTTAGGCAAAGAATTATCTCTGTGAAAACATAAAATTTTGACTTCATGTTTAAGACCCAAACTGCATACTTCCAGCTCCCAAAGGGATATATACATTTATGTCTCATATATTCCACTGAGCTTATTATGTTTGTTTTAACATCCTGATTTGTGATCCAGTTCATATACTGGAATTTTTTATTTTTTTTTTCCCCCGAAGAATGTGGCAGTTCTATTTTTTTTTTTTTTTTTTTCCTGTGGGCATCTGAATATCCTGTTTCAAGATACATGCTTAATCAGCTCTACTTAATATCTATTACATTTGCATTATATGTTTAGCCTCATTTGTATCAACACATTACACGTTGTATGACATAATTACTTCAAAACTAAAGACCCTGGAAGTCTGACTGTTTCAGAGGTGTCGACCATAGTGAGATTAATGAAAGGTTTGCAGGAAACAGAACATTTAGTGCATTAGCAAAAATCAGAAAATCCTCCAAAACATTGTGGAATGCTTTGTAAGGGTTTAACATTCTTTGTCCCCTCCTGCCTGTTTTTTCCTCTTCCTCTTTTACTTTTAAGGACAGGTTGTACTGATACACGATGATGCAATAAGTTACTTTTTGACCAACACTGTGAATTGGATCATTTATCTGTCTCCCACTTCTACACATTTATGTGGTAACAAAGTTCTAGTTAATGTTCTCCTATATATATTTTTTTAAGTTCATTTCACCAATATTTGTGAAGATCAGACAAAACAAACAAAATAAGTCTCTTTTGGTGATGGTTTGAGATGTCTGTTAACATACAGCTAACGTGTTTAAATAGTACAAGCAGTTTCTCCAGAACAGTTTGTCATGCAACTCTCTGTATTTGCTGGCATGTTCTTTATCATTACTTAGTGGAGCATTAACAGGAGGGAGAAGGCATGTTAAATTTTGCATCTGTACTCTGGCAGCTAGCCAATGCATTAATAAGAATGATGAAAGATGTGGAAAATTACTTATTTCCTACCTTGTTCCAGAGAGGGGATTAAGAGAGTGGAAATTCTTCAGAGGCAACAAAACTGAGGCTGAAAAAAAGCTGTGAATGTTTAGATGGGACACGTGGGAAAGACAGAGCTGGGTATTAATTTAGAGACTAGGGATGGTCATCTAACCTGATGGTGGGACCAGCTTTGTTCTGGTCAGGGGAGGTGACTGTCATGAAGGAGACTCTACAGTTCAGGAAGAAAGCAAAAGATGAAGGAGGATCATCAATAATTTTACAGAGGATTACACCCCAGCTCGAACAGCTTTTAGAGCAGTGAAGAATATGAACCTGGATCCTGTACTGAGGATTTCTTTTTCACCTCTCTATCAGTATACACATACTACATATATTTTTAGAGTACCATAATGAGTGGATCAAGATCCATTTTAGATCACTTTGGAAAGCTGTTTCTGAAGACTTTTCCAGAGTCTTAATGAGATAAATGCAGATCACAGAGATAGTTATGGAAACCTATCTTTTCTCATATATCAGCTGAGGGCACAGTCTCTAAATTCTGAGGGATTGTTTCGTTTTATTTAACTGGGAATGACTCTTCATAAGCAGATCAGCTCACCAGGTAATTGACAGCTGGCAGTGTCCTGTAGCTATCATGGCAAAGTCACCAGCCTCTCCGCAAAGCTCTACAACCTGGAAAGACCAGGTCTGATAAGTATGGGAAGTCAGAAACCTTTAGAGGCTTGACCAACAAACTCCATTAATCTGGAGATTGCCAAATCCTTTAATCTCTTTTTAATCCCCATGTTTTAAAAGCTGCTTCTTTGAAACTTTAAACCAACTGATGTTTTCCATCAGTCTCCTGATTCAGCATTTGGCAGGATCAGAGAGTCTTTCTTATGCAACACGTACAGTGCAAAGTTCACTCCTTCTCTCTTAGTTATGGTGTCATGGTTGGTGACTATATCAAAAGCTCACATTACTAAATATTAAGCCTGATTTATTTTTTATGCCAAGAAATTCAATTCTCCTCAAAATCCCTCCACATGACTTATTTCTCCTAATTAGTTTTTCTTCAGCAACACTGTTTTTCTGGTTCCTAACGATAATGCATGTCTTCAGGGAAAGGCTGGCCTAACTTCTTTCTCTGGCAAAAATACATTGGAGATCCACCATATTTTCTCTCTCAAAATTTCTCTAGACAATTCTTCAGGAAGTGACTGATCTGTGTTTCTTTTATAGAAATCCTAGTCCAGCAATGCTATTGGCTTGAGTGGATGAATCATATATCTTTTTTTTCCTTCCTTAGGAAATGCCTACTCTCCCAACCCTTCTTTAGCCAGCAAGCAAATATCACAATTAAACACATTTTCTTAGTGCTAGTACATGATAGTTTCATGAGAATGGAAAGTAAAGAAAAAAAAAAATAAGACTAGCTGCTAATGCATTCACTAATACAATGAACATTTTGTCTCCCAGTCCTAATACTTTTAATCCAATTTCTGTGGAAAAAGGAGGAAAAAAAAGTTATGTAAGAAAACATCCCAGAGTGAACACTGAAAAGATCAGAACAGATGTAAAGAATATGCTTGTGCTATTGAAACTGCAGTCTGTAATTCATGTCCTTCTTGAATTTTGATGTACTTTATCTATCAACTCTGTGCTGTAATTACTTGCATATTTTTGTCATATGATATTTTCAAATTAGATAAATGTTTTAACCTAGGATGCAACTACATTTTTCCAGTTTTTCTTATTCAATTATATCCAATTTCTGTTGATGCTAAGATGTTCAAATGACTTAAGGTCTTTGTCTGGAGTTATGTATTTTTTTTACAATTTCAGAAAGAGTAGTAAATTATTGCTTACAGTGTCCCACCCCCCTCCGCCCCTCCACAAAGAAAATAAAAAGAAAAGAAAAAGCCCTGTAATGTGGCAACCAGTGTCTCTCTGTCAGTGTAGCATTTCACATTGTGACAGAGATAGTGTGTGAGAGAGAGAAAAATGGAAAAATCTAGGAAGAAATTTATTGATGTGATAGATAAGGCAATAGTTGCTGGTAATATAATGGATCGTGATGAACTGCTTTTTTCTTACAAAGGGATTCTCTACCCTGTTGCTCTTTGCAGTCTTGAAGTGTTCAGAGCCATGGAATCCTCTGAAGCTAGAAGTGATGATGTCATTTTGGCAGGATATCCTAGATCTGGTGAATACTGCTTGCTTTCTTCATAAATTAATTTGTGTAATGACAAATAAGTAGATTGTATTTACAGTTTTCAGAAAAATTTCTAGAACTAATTTTTTCCTCAAACATATACAACAAAGCCAAGTATGAGAACATTATATAGGAAGTTTTGCAAGTGACTGAGAAATCTGATTTTCTTAGCTATAGTGTGATATATTTGTTGTTATCTTTAATTTTTATAGTTATGAATGTGAATGCACAAATTGGAAAGAATAAAAATGCAATTCTCAAACTTGAGATAACTAGATTTCTTGATATTACAGGGCCTGCTCTTGCAGTTATGTAATATCTTTGGTAATAGCTTTGTATTTCTTCATATAATGGACTTATTGGTGCCTTCACACGCAATGGTACGTATATTTTATTTTTTTAATTTTCATATACATGTCAAAATTTTCTGAAATCTATTGTTATAAAAAAGATATTTTTGTAAACACTTGAATTGGTCACACTGATCTTTATTGGGAGATCAAGAGATCTTTGATGGGGTTGCTGCTTCTGCCTTAAAGTACCCTACACAGCCTCTTGGATGTATCACACATCCATTTTAATATAGTTATTTTTATCCTTCAGCAAAAGGATTCACTGTATCTTACAGAAGATAGTCACAGTTTACAGGTTTGTAAAGATCTTGTGCTTTTTTAAATCCTATTTTCTTTTTGAAGAAATGATATGCATCAAAATGCACTTATTAGGATTGTAATGATAAAGATGTAGGAACCAGTGTCCACAGGTGAGGAAATGGTAAGCTAATTATACAAGTTCTCTACAAGCTCTACTTTATGTTATTAATAAGAATAAAATAAATGTATATGAAATAATTTAGAGGTTTTCTGGATAAAACCCTGTGTATTGGTAAAGAAAATGAGCATACACAGCACAGTTTCAGATCTGGTACTGCACATGTGCTGAAGTGCTGAAGTTCTGTGACCCATCTTTCCACTCAAGATAAAACTGTACGGCACATCAGAAAAGACGTATGATGCACTGGGTTTTGAGGTACAAGTTTACACCCTATCTGCTCTTATATTTGTTACTTGAATCAATAGTTCTTCTCCTTTCTTACTTAACTTTTAATATAAAATTCATGATGTACTTAGCCATTTAAGTTGGAGAAAGATATGTATTGTTACATAACAGCAAAAGTAGGGCCCTGAAGGCTGATTGTTCAGATAGTCAGCTGACACGTTAAAGAAGACCAGACAATTCATGAGATAGTATCAGATACCTCTTGGCTGTCCTTGCAAATTCATTTATGCTTTTTCTCAATGCTTTACATGCAATTCTGTATTTTCTCCCCTTTCAGGTACAAACTGGGTAGGTCAGATCTTAAGTGATCTGGTGGCCGCATTTGAAAAAAAAAAGACTTGATGAAGAAAAAAGTGTTAATGATGAAGAGCTAGAAGAATTTCCGTATCTTGAAATTGGAGATACTGAGAAATACGAGGTGGGCACAGAATAATTATTAAAGATGCGAGAATGTGGTTCTTCAAACACTGAATATCTGAATATATGGTTTGAGAAATACTCCAATCTTTGATGGGAACTATCCCATTTCTATGTAGGATGCTTCTGGCCAGACTGAATCTCATCTGCATTACCAAATGCTGAAGGATAAATGATCGCTCTAGGGGGCTTGAGAGGAGCACATACTCATTAGAAATACAGTCACTCCAGAAGTTCAGTGTAGCATCTAGTTCAGTGTAGAAGAGTTTCATGAAAAGTTAAATATTGAAATAATGAGTTTTGTCTCTTCTACTAGCTCTTGTTTATTACCTCTTCTCTCTTCTTTGGATCCTTCAGCTTTACCACATCTCCAGCTAGATTCTGCATATTACATTTAGGTTTTATACCTTGTCTAACAGAACATATTAAATTCCTTAACACTAAAGAGAATGAGCAATGGATAATCTTCTTTCCAAATATTCATCCTTATGGTCTTTTGAAGACGATTGCTGAGAGAAGTCTCCTAAGATCCCAGGATAGCAATCATAAGGCATAATTGATCTACCAAAAACCGTTAACAAATTTTGCAAAGTAATATTTTATCACAGGCCAATGGAGAAGAATACTTGTAATAATGGCACTGTCTACTTTCCTCCCTTCAATTGTTAATGCAGTGAATGAAGAAGATATCTTCTCGAAGAGTTATATTAACTCATCTTGCTCCTGGCAACCTTCTGAAGTCTATCTTCAAAAATAAAGCCAAGGTGAGTGCTGATTTGAATGTCATGTAAAGAAACACACAATTGGATGTCTTTGAAAGCCAATTTAGTACATTTCTGCCAAATTTAAAAATTATTTTTATACTTAGGTAGTATGCTGTCTATTTTTGCATAGCTAATATCTTCCATTCATCTCAATAAATCTCAGTTCATCCTTATTGATATCTTTGTGTCAGTCTCAGCAAAGCAAACGTGGGAGAAAAACCTTCCAGCAGTAAAACACTATGTTTACAAAATTTCCTATGAGTGGCTTTCTACAATGTTTTCAAAGTTTCAGAAAGAATTTGTATTTGTGTTTATTCATCTAAATGATTAATACTATTTGTATTCTGCATGATTAATTTGATTAATCTGGAAAATATATTTTAATAACTAAATGAAATCAACTTCATAAGGTGCTGATTATGACGTTTTTTGTCATGCTTTGGTTTACTGATTTTTTTTTTCCAGTAGAAATAAAATATTTCAATTTTTTAGATATTGCTGCTGATTCGCAATCCGAAAGATGTAGCTACATTGTTTTTCCATTTTTCCAATGCCTTGTCGGCTATACCTTCCTATGAGACCTGGGACGATTTCTTCGTAGCTTTCATGACAGAGAAAAATACAGTATATTCTTCTATGTTTCTTATTCTATTCCTTGACTTTGTCTAAAAACTTTGTGTTTTGTAAATCAGATTCACTAGGTTTTACAGGAAAAAAAAAAAAAAGCAGGGATTAAAGAGAGAAAATTAGAAAGCTGAAGTAAATTTTATGGTATTTGTCTTACTGGCTGAAGTTCATCAGCACTGTTCTTCCATAAACAGCTTTAATTTGCACAAAGTGATATTTTCACTGGAAGAAGCAGTTCCTCCTTATCTTCCTCTTGGATCCCCTTCACCCTCCCCTCCAGTGTCCATCATCTTGTGCCCACACAGACATTTGAATATCTACATACCAAGTTGGACTGGAGAAGTGTCTTGGGCTACGTCTAAGTGCATTACAAAAATAACAAAACAACAGAAAACAAATCTCATTAGTTTAAAATTACATAAATTCTCCAGGTTGCCATATCACATGGCCAGCAGAAGGGAGGGTTAAACAAGGCTTCAGAATTAAGGTTTTAGGATTAAGTTTCCATGCTGTTTTGAGTATTGATAACACTTCAGCAGACTCACATTTGACTAAAAATACTAACTGGTTTCATCATATCGACGTTCAAATTGCATAATTTCCCTGAGATGCGTTCATGCAGAGCCAGCTAAGCTGGGCTTCTGTGGACTTTTCCTTGGCTTCTTTGTTTTTATTGTTGTGGATACTGGCCATAGCCAGCCTTCGATCCCAACAATGTGCTTCTGCCCCACTGTTGCTCTCAGCTTGTTCCAGCACAACTGTTTGTGAAGTTGTGGACCAGCTAGGGAGCTGATCTGGCCTAAAAAGAGGTCTTGCAATACAGGCGAAAAAGGGATTGGACCCATATTTTTTGCAGCACAAGCGGAGGTAGCAGGTAAATCCTTTAGAGCCACATTGAGCTGGAAGGAGAACTTACCCTGCAGGCTCTAGACTGTGTGTGTTGCAAAGATCCATAAATCCTCCAGAATGGATTAAACTCTGGCAGAGCCATGATTACTAATAGCCATGGCTTAGGGATCAACTTACGGAGTAAAAATTGATTAATATAATATGGAGCTTTTCTCATGTTCATTTATTCTTCATTTTAGGATTATTTTGTTTTATTTAGTGCCCTGGGGATCCTACTTCAATTACCTTTCTGAATGGAACAAATATGCTGCTGACGAAAATGTTATGACAATAACATATGAAGAACTAAAAGAGGTAAGGTTACCAATGGTAACAAATATAGAATCATAGAATCATTAAGGTCGGAAAAAACCTCCAAGATCATTAAGTCCAACTATCCACCTACCACCAATATTTTCCCACTAAATCACGTCCCTTATTACAATATCT
>JAOWBP010001760.1:34818989-34833424 GCA_028571105.1 Tragopan temminckii | reverse complement strand
GCCTTCTTCTCCAACTGAACAATCCCAGTCCCCTCAGGCACTCCTCATAAGGCCTGTGCTCCAGACCCCTCACAGCTTTGTTACCCTTTGAACACACTCCAGGGCCTCAATGTCTTTCTTGCAGTGAGGGACCCAAAAAATGAACACAGTACTCTTGGTGCAGCCTCACCAGAGCTGAGTACAGGGGGACAATCACCTCCTTGCTCCTGTTGGCAACACTATTTCTGATACAAGCCAGGATGCCACTGGCCTTCTTGGCTGCCTAGGCACACTGCTGGCTCACGTTTAGCTGAGCATCAGCCAACACTCCCAGATCCTTTTCCATCACGCAGCTTTCCAGCCACTCCGCTCCAAGCGTGTAGCATTGCTAGGGGTTGTTGTGTCTAAAGTGCAGCTCTTGGTACTCAGTCTTGTTGAACTTCATCCTGTTGGCCTCATCCCATCAATCCAGCCTGTCCAGATCCCTTTGTAGGTCCTTCCTACTCCAAGGCAGATGGTCACTTCCTCCCAACTTAGTGTTGTCTGCAAACTTACTGAGGGTGCACTCAATTCACTTATCCACATCATCAATAAAGATATTAAACAGGATGGGTCTCAATACTGATCCCTGGGGAACAGCACTTGTGACTGGTTACCAGCTAGGTTTATCTCCATTCACCATATTTTTCATTTCCATATTTTACACTTCAAAGAGTAATTGTTTCTAAACCAATAACCATTATACACACATAGTGTATTAAAACTGCACGATACATATATGAGTCAGATTCTTGTTTTAGAGGACAACAAGGTGGATTTCCAGCTTGTAAGCCTTTGTGTGTGTGTGTGTGTGTGTGTGTGTAAACATGATTCTTGCTTTCTCTCCCCCAGGTCATTTTAAATCAAAATCCCCAGTAATTCTTTCTTGGAACTTTTGTATATTCAGCAGTGTAGATTTGGCTCAACTAGATAAATCATATGCAATTTTCTGTGATATACAGGAGGACAGATGATGTTTTCTTTAGAACAATAACAAAGAGAAACAATACATACCACTCCAATCCGGCGGAACTCTCAAAACTCTAAATATGCAGCCAACTGAGAGATGCTGGGCCTTGAAAGAACTTTGGTAAGAAAGCAGTGTAATTTGTTTGAATGTCATATGGTATCTTACATTCCTATTTTCAGAATCGAGCCCTGGGAGTGAAGAACATTGCCTCTTTCCTTGGGATTTCCCTGACTGGGGAAGAGCTTCAGAGTGTGGTAGAGAGAAGCAGTTTCCAGTCCATGAAGGAGAACTCTCTGAAGACCCATGGGGCTCTGAACAGCATGCTCTTTCACAAAGGTAGGGAGCTTCTGGAGGACCAGAAGCAGAAACATGATGCTCTCAAGAACCTAAGCCATTCATCACTGGCTTATTTTTTACCCATATATTATAAAGTGTTACACGTAAGTATCAAGCATATTATCACTGCTCTGCTTGAGAAGACTAGTAAAGGAGCACTGGTGAGGAATCATAGAATCATTAAGGTTGGAAAAGACCTCCAAAATCATGAAGTCCAACTATCCACCTACCACCAATATTTTCCCACTAAATCACGTCCCTTATTACAATATCTAAATGTTTCTTGAACACCTCCAGGGGACGTGACTCCACCACCTCCCTGGGCAGCCTGTTCCAACATCTGACCACTCTTTTGGAGGAGAAATATTTCCTAACGTCCAAACTGAACCTCCTCTGACACAACTTGAAGCCATTCCCTCTAGCCCTATCACTACTTACATGGGAGAGAAGGCCAACCTGCACCTTGCCGCAACCTCACTTCAGGCAGTTATAGAGAGCAATGAGGTCTCCCCTGAGCCTTCTTCTCCAACTGAACAATCCCAGTTCCCTCAGGCACTCCTCATAAGGCCTGTGCTCCAGACCCCTCACAGCTTTGTTACCCTTCTTTGAACACTTTCTAGGCAGATGGACACTTCCTCCCAACTTGGTGTCGTCTGCAAACTTGAGAACCAGTGAGGCTCCTGCAGCAAGCTGCAGCCATCACAGGGGAAACAACTGCACAAAGTAAATTTTAGAGGCTGACAGATGACTGGCAGGAAGGAATAGTCTTGTTTTTGAACTACCCTCCTTCTCTGGGACAAGACCATCATGACTTTAGCTATTAGATGCTTACCTGAGGAGGGCTGACTTTTTACAAGCGGGAAAAACTTGACCGAACTCAGCCCAAGTGGCATTATCACACTTATTAGGTGTATAGTGTCTTCTGAAAGGGCCACTGTCAATCCCTTGCTCACTCTAACAAATGTAGGAAAGCCAAGTACTTGAGAATCAGATACACAGAGAAGGAAAAAAACAGGGAGCTACTTCTGCAGTGTGGTGTAAGTGACAAAAATATGAGAAGTCTAACCTGGTTGTCGTAATCTATTTCTGCATTTTACATTAAAGAAGTCACTGTCTAAAAACACAAGTTGACAAGTGAGCAGAAACCCATTTCTGGCTCCAGACAGATGATTCGTAAGCCAGCCTTCATGAACTTCCATCTTGTTAATCATAATTGTCACTGGAATAAAGAGCTGCAGGGAAATAAGGCTGCGTCCTTTTCTATTTTAGCAGATTCACAGAGCTGTAACTCCAATGACTTCACAAAATTACACTGGTGAAGAAAAGAATTAAGTTTTATCTTGAAAATATGGATCGACTCCACTTAATGAATAAGAGAATATATGTATGTATATAACTGAGAAATACGATTTCTTGTTTTTCGAGAGTTTATTTGCTTATTTGAAGGTGGTGTAAGTGACTGGAAGAATCTTTTCAATGAAGAGCAGAATGAGAAAATGGACAAAGTATTTGAGGAACGTATAGCATGAGCGAAACTAGGAACAATGTTAAAGTATGAAGTGTACTGCAAAGCCTGAAGAGTAATGAAATGTGGTTAGACCAATAGCTTTCCACTGTGCTCTTTGATCATCTGAATGACATACAATATAAAGCTAGATGAAACAATCAAAGCATCTTGGAATCATTGTAAAAGTCACATTGCAGGAACCTTTACTGTGACAACAATGAATAGTTGGCTTTTTTTAATGAATGTGAGATCTTGCTTTGGCTACAGTCATTTGCTGAATACGATGGTAACTAACTATACGCAGATAAACTTGACAGGCTTGTTTCAGTGGCTGCCACCTGGAAGGAAATGGCCTTTTTCGCTTTCCAGGCAAACTCAGTCATTCTAGATAATTTACATAGGGTTATTTAGCATGTGGAGATCTCTTTTTTTTCCTTCTTTCTTTCTTTTTTTTTTTTTCTTCCTAAAATGCTTCAGATCAGGTGACATCTCTGCAATTAAGATCACTATCAAAATATGGATCTGACATAGCCTTAATTAATGACGAAGAATATGTTCCCTGTGACTTCAGCACAAACTGGATAAAAGCTAGAGGGAAGATAATGAAAGGGAATGACAGTCATCATTTTTAAGGACTTTAATCTCTCTGAGTGTAGAATTTCCAGCTGACATTCAGATTACAGATTGGTATTAACAGCCAAGATCCAATGAGAAGCACCATTTTAATGTATAATAATTGTCTTTGTGGAACACAACAAAAATCTCAAATTAATTTTCATTCTCATATCATGTAAATTTTCTCTTGGTCCACTAAAAACAATGTTTTTTGGTAAAAAGAAAATCATGGAGGCAATGTGTTTTTCTTGTGTTTGAAGATACTCCTTAATCTACATACCTTTGTGCTTCTTGTAGGAACTGCTGTTGTTTTCCCTGCTACAGACAACAATAAAGTAAAAGAGGTGGAGAATATAGACCTGAAGATTATGTTTCCTGTCATTAAAGCCAGTAGAGTGCTAACCACAGAACTATACTTAGCATTCCCTTTGTTCATTCTTGATTTAGCAACAGGTCTACATTTAAGCTTTAATTTAAATTAATACCTATAAATTGAAATAGATTAATTTTCATAACTGAAAATTCTCTGAAAATGCCAAAATGCTTTGTAAGTGGCTCTAATAAGTCAATATGGGATTATTCTCAGGACTGTGGAAGACATTACAGTATTCAGTTATTTTGTGTCAGCACTGATATTTGACACTGCAAACACAATATTTCAGACCTGCTCAAGGTCCATCTGCACTTCAGCCACTTGTTCTGTGAAGAGAAAAAAAAAAGCAAAAGAAGGCTCTTTAAGGATAGTTGAAATAAAAAAAAAAAGGTGATAGGGACCCACACAATATATAGATACATCACCTAAGAAGAGGTAAAAATTAGAGATGCAAAAGGAAAGAATAAAATGTTCAGTAACTTTATTCTTCTAAAGTTACTCAAGGCCACCCACACAAGTAGTAATGCAGAGTTTTGCAAAGACACAGAAATGCTAGAAATAATACTTTATAATACTTTGTTTGGGAGACTAGTATAGAGGGTCCTATGGGATTTAGTCTTGGAGGGTAAAGGGATCCAGGATGTCCAGTCGCTCCTCAAGAAGGAAGTCTGAAAGGCGCAGGAACTAACTAACAGGCTAACTAACTAACAGGCTAACTCCCTGAGCCACAAGATGAGCTGTTGGGAAAGAAGACAGGCATGGATAAACAGGGAGCTTTTCCTGAGGCTCCAGGAGAAAAAGAGAATCTACCTCCTGTGGAAGAAAGGACAGGCAACTTGGAGAGAGTACAAAGACGTTGTGAGGATGTGCAGGGAGAAAATTAGAAAGGCAAAAGCCCAGCTTGAACTCCTCTCCTTTCTATAAACTGGAGCAAGACTCCTTCAACATGGTCTCCTGGGGAAGCTGGCAGCCCATGGCTTGGAAAGGTACACTCCTTGCTGGGTAAGGAGCTGGCTGGAAGGCCAGGCTCATAGAGTGGTGGTGAATGGAGTTAAATTCAGCTGGCAACTGGTCATGCGTGGTTTTCTGCAGGGGTTGGTGCTGGGGCCTGTCCTCTTCAATATCTTTATTGATGACCTGGATGAGGGCATTGAGTGCACCCTCAGTAAGTTTGCAGGTTACAGCAAGTTGGCTGGAAGTGTCAATCTGCATGGGGTTAGTGAGGCCCTACGGCGGGATCTGGACAGGCTGGATTGCTGGGCTGGAACAAAAGGGGTGAAGTTCAACAAGACCAAGTGCCAAGTGCCACAAGAATACCAGGCAATCATACAGGCTTGGGGCAGAGTGGCTGGAAGACTGTATAGCGGAAATGGACCTGGGGGTATTGATTGAAGCTTGGCTGAATATGATCCAGCAGTGTGCCCAGGTGGCCAAGAAGGCCAATGGCATCCTGGTTTGTATCAGAAATAGTGTTGCTAGCAGGAGCAGGGAAGTAATCGTCCCCCTGTACTCAGCTCTGGTGAGGCTGCACCTTGACTACTGTGCTCAGTTTTGGGCCCCTCACTGCAAAAAAGACATGGAGCCCTGGAGCGTGTCCAGAGTAGGGCGACAACCCCTGTGGAGGCCTTTTGAGGAGGGAGCTGGGATTGCTCAGTCTGGAGAAGAGGAGGCTCGGGTGACACCTTTACCGCACTCCATAACTACCAGAAGGGAGGTTGTAGTGAGCTGGGGGTCAGCCTCTCCTCTCGTGTAACCAGCGATAGGACTAGAGGGAATGGCCTCAAGCTGCTGCAGGGGAGATTCAGGCTGGACGTTAGGAAATACTACTTCTCTGAAAGAGTGATCAGATGCTGGAATGGGCTGCCTAGGGTGTTGGTGGAGTCACTTTCCCTGGAGGTGTTCAAGGAATGTTTAGATGGTTTTGTTATCTCTCCTGAGAGATTTCAATGGTCACCTGCTCTAGTGCTGTGCCCCCTTTGGTTTGCAGTCATGGTTGTGCACCCATCTGGTGCTTTATTATTAAGGAGTTGTCCCATTCAAGGAACGACTACATCAAGGCCTAATGTGTTCATAAGCCTGAGCAAGACTTATGTCAAGTGCAGAAGTTCACTGCATCCATCACAGATTGTAATTTGCAAATGGGCTTGAAGAATTAAAGAGAGTAACTGAGAGTAGATTTGGGTTCCTAGAAGCAGTGATAAGCATCCAGAGCCAGGGCATCAGCAGCAATATTTGCAGTTATATCCACTTGTTTACATAGCTGTCATTAAATTAGTTGCAACAGTGTGTTCAAAGTCCAGCTGTGTATATTGGATCACTGCAAAGTTGGGAAGACAAAGCAATATCCTTTATTGAAAATTCCTGGTTATATTCAACATTATTTTTAACATTCTGGTGGAGAAACTAGTCTGTATACAATATATAATTTTAAGTTATTTAACTTCTAAATCTGGAGACGAGGGCAGAGAACTGAAAGTAGCAGAGAAACAATTCATAAGAACTTATGGAGATACCTTTTTCTCCATCTTATTACTCTTTGTATTCTGAAGAGGCATCAGCCAGGATTCAAATAATTTCCCCCCATGTAAGAACAATTTCACCCAAAGATTAAACTATGGACAGGTGTAGAAAGAAATAGAATTGATGACATACAGATGAGTTTGACTAATGTAATTGTAGAACATAAGTATTTGAGTTTCACATGAAAGCAATCCTTCTGTAGGAAATAGTGAAGTAAAACGTCTCAGATGCGATTATTTAGTCATGAGAAGTATGATTTAGGTGGCACTTGTCCTTAGCTCTCAATATATCACATAAAGCAATGATGTTACAATGACTGACTGAAGATAGAGCCAGCACCTGGAAGAAAGTGCATTCATTAGTGGAGTCAGTAGCAAATCAGATTCAGATCTACTATCTGCATAACCACTATATGCTGGTCATTCTGTTCAGAAATCACATTGCATAGCTCAGCTGTTAAAAATATTTTAAGCAGTATTTTACAACCCTTGTAGGTTTTTCCCTTATTTCATTCAATGTTTTGAATGCTACCAATATTGCTGTTGCCTCCCTAGCAGTAATGCTTTGTAGAGAACAGACTAGTCTTGGTATTTTCAGGCATGGCAGAGACTCCATGTCACTGCTATTTGTCTCCTGTCCTGTTATTTTGAAAGGGGATAACAGTTCAAATTGAGTTAATGAATGATGTGTATCTTCATTTCTGAGTGAATGCCCTTTCCAGTTTCCTAACACACTGTATAAAGTTCTCTTGCACTGTGAAAAGACAGTTTGTATCTCTGCTTGAGAAGACTTTCACAGGGTTAGAAGTATGAGCAGAAATAGGGAAAGAGTCATTGAAGTTGTAGAAAATTGTTTTTCAGAGAATGAAAAGACTTCCCCAGAAGATCTGCTGTTTTCCTATGATGGTATTCTGTATCCTGCTGCACTTAGCAGTCCAGAAACTTTGGAAGCTCTGAAATCCTTTGAAACCAGGAGCAGTGATGTGATTCTAGCAGGCTATCCTAAAACAGGTGAGTGTTGCTTGCTTGCTTAATAGTGCAGATGCACTATGCTGTCATCCTGGAGTGCGTACCATCATTTAACACAGCAGTAATACCTGAGAAAAACTTATGGTGGCATCAGTTTCCATATGATCATGAGATTAAGTTGCAAAGCATCTTTGGAGGTCATTTAATCTAACCTCATGTTCAACGCTGTGGAAAGACCTCGCCTCCAAATTCAGGTGTGAGTACTAAAGATTTTATCCAGAAGTTTTAAAACATTGAGGGTGGAGATCTACCTCCGCTTTGGAAAACTATTGTGGAGTTCTCCCACTGTAGTGTTTTGTTTTGTTTTTTGTAACTTTTGTGCAGTCAGACATCCCCTTGTGATTTCAACATTTTCCTATTGTCTTAGCCTGTTCTCAGAAGAGTTAGCTTCATGTTCACTATTACCTCCGACAGAGGAAGACTGTAGTAAGATGTGTTTCATTCACTTTGGGTCCCGATGATTTCAGCAGCTTTAAGCAGGCTCCTCCCCAGATACTTAAAATCTTTTGTACTTCAGTGTATGACTGCACACTGTATACAAGTGGTGAAATTACCAGTGTTGGATTAATGCAGAATAATCACATTTCTTGATTTTCTAACTTGGTAATGCAGTCTTGCTTGACAGTCTTGCTAATGCAGGACAGTATGTTGTTACCCTACTTGCTACAAAGGCAATACAGGAACTGTTTTCTAGAAATGAAGGTATTACTGCATTACAGAATACAAGTGATTCCCATGTATCTAACTGGATAGAAAGGCATAAATGCTACTAGGATTCTTTTTTTCCTCTCCACACAGGCATTTTGGTTTCCTTTCAGTTTGTCCTTGATCACTTCACAGAGATATCTGAACAGGTCAAATGCAGAAAGAGGAGTTGGTGATGTTTATAACGTTCTCTTGTGTGCGGTTTGTAGAGCTGTGTACAAGCAAAAATGTCCAGCTATGCATTCCAGAAGATGTAAAATGAAAACTGAGACTTGGATCTTCAAATTCAGTGCGTGCTTCATATACCACCTGTGCCAGATTGCAGAAGTCAAGACAGCTGAGCTTAGTGCAAAGATAATGACATACCTTGATGGTCTTTTGATTTGGTCAATTAATCCTTCTCCTACCTTCCTGGAGACTGAGAATGAGGTCAAAATTTGTTGGCCGTGGAGAAACTGAAAACTGAAGCTAGTCAGGAGGAGGGAACAGGGTGCTCCCAAAGGCAATGCTGTAGAAGGAGAACAGCCCTATGCTGGGAGCAACACTGCTGTTATTTTCCTTAGGAGTATTCTGAGATGACAAAAGAGTGTCAGAGCTGGAAATAACAATAAGGTCTGCTTCTGTTACCTCTGAGGGATGGGATGTGTTTCTGAAGTGAGCAGGGTAGCATTACACATTTGGCTGACAGTTCTGCTCCTCTTGGATCTTGGCACGTCCTGATTATTACTGCCCATATCTTGAAAGGGTAAGGTGCACTGCTTCATAGATGTGAACCAGTTTGACAGGATATTCTGCCATCCAGTTGACAGGAAAAAGTGCAGATGTGCAGCCCAGACTGGATTTGCTATTGGAGTATTTATTGTTTCAGGAACAAATTGGCTTGAACAAATGGTGAGAGAGATAGAATCAATAGATGCTAAATATACTGAAGAAGAAATGAAAGAGAGAATAAATGCTGAAAAGGAGCTACAGATGTTTCCACGTCTAGAGTTTGGAGATCCTGGAGTATTTGAGGTGAGTAGTTACTGAAAGAATATTGGCAATGCTTTTTCTACAGGTAGTAACAGTTGAATAACAATGGCCTTATCTCAGAAGCAATAGAAAGCTTTAGAGCAGTAACAAGTGTAAAGGTCAGCACAGCCAGCACGTCCTATTGCCCCTAGTGTCCCAGTGCAAATGCTTCAGAGGACCAGCTAGTTGTGAGGACACTCAAGGGGGTTCAGTCTTGAAGCCAGTAGGTTTAATCTGTAAGATCTTTCCCAGGCCTGTCTCATGTGAAATGCTGCTCTGTGGCAGAGGCTAGCAGAAGCCAACACCATCAGCATATCCCTGGGATTTTCTAAGGGAAAAGATCCTTCTCTGGTTTCCCCTTTGTTTATTACCCATGATTCCTGAGTAAGTTACTTCTATTCTGTCCCATTTCTCCCACTTGCTTTAAAGAGGATGAAGAAGCTGCCTTCCCGAAGAATCATACTAACCCATCTGGCACCTCATCTCCTGCCCCCATCTCTTCTCCAAGGGAAGGCTAAGGTGAGTCTTTTCTTTGCACCACACTGCAAAAGTATTTCCACCTCAAATTTGTTTTCATCTGCCTGGATGAGATGGATTTTTTGCATAGGTGTGTTTCCAACAATGAAGAGGTAGAGTGCTATGCGTTGAGGGTATGAATAAAAATGCTCTCCAAAACCAGTAGCTCTGCTGACTCAAGTGTTTTCTGCCAGTGGGTTTGCAGCTGGATGTTACTGCTCCTAAGGTCTCAGAAACAAACTTCCAAATCTATATCAGGAAACTGAGCATGGCAAGTACTTATCCCACCTACTTTAACTTGCCTCTAAGATATGGGTACCTGTGGAAGGCCCAGGAGGGGCTCAGGCTAAGATGATCAGATGATCTTTGATGAGAACTCCTGCAGAGAAAAGCATGGATTCACCCACAGTTTGCTTGTGTGTCTCCTGGTGTGGAGACCTTGAGCTCATTTCTTTGGATCTGAGCTAGTTCAAAGCCGAGTCCCAAGGGTATCACTAAAAAGCTATTTCTTTTTATCTTTAAGCACAGAAGTTGTCTACAAAGGCTCTCATTTCTTATTAAACAAGAGGAATTAGACTGTCCTATCAGTGCGTGGTGCATGGATGTGAAGATGTGATGTGCTGAGAAGAATATGTTTTGGCCAGTTACCAAATCACAACCAAATCATGTGTTTTCCTCCTGCAGATCCTTCTGCTGGTTCGGAATCCCAAAGACACGGCTGTCTCCTATTACCACTTTTACAACAACATGCCAGTGCTGCCCTCCTTTGCTACCTGGGATGAGTACTTCGCAGCTTTCATGAATGGGAAATGTACTTTGCCTTGCATCCTCTGGAATTCCTCTCCACCTGAGGGGCATGCATAGATCCCTGGGCTTGGGAATCCTATTCCAACATAGTTTCCCAAGACAGTCTCAGGACAAGAGGATAGGTTCATGTTATGGCTGAAAAGGGGTATACCAGAGAATTTGAATTTCTTTTGTGTCTGATTCAGAATGGTAAGATTGTGACAAAGACTGAGCCTGATCTTTCCATTCTTTCAATGAAGCTGGAGGTTCAGTGCTATCTAGTGGCCATAGCTGGAGGATCCTTCATTGACCTCAACAAATGTTGCCCAGTCCGCATTTCCTCATCCTGGTGTAATGCTTAGATAGCTGTCTAGGCTGACTCCTCTGAGTCAGCCTGTTTTGGTGGATATCCTGCACAGATATGCCTCTTTTCTTTATCTGCAGTGGCTTGGGGGTCCTACTTTGACCACTTGATGGAATGGAACAGACACATCGACCACGAGAGGATGATGATGATTAGCTATGAGGAACTGAAAGAGGTGTGGCATCTAAGCCAACTCTACTTCATGGGCATGCTGTGCAACTTTCCTGAAATGTGTAGGGACTACGGGGAAGAAAAACTATTGAATCAATTCTGTCTGAGCCTGTAGAAGAGCATGGTTTTCTGAGCTATTCATGCCCCTGAGGAGGCTCATGAAAGGTTTGCTCATGTGTGGAAGAAATCATATCTGAATCAGTTGCTTCTGGGAGAGAAGAAAACCTGAGGCCACCAGGAGTGGGTTCCCCCTCTGTGAATGCTTTCAGAATTCCATGGTGACACTGTGGGAGGAAGTCTTTCTCTGCTGGCTTTATAAGCTAGCCACAAAGTCTTTTGACTTCACCACTTTTCAATGTTCCTTTATTTAGAACCCAGTACTGGAAATGAAGAAGATCGCTGCTTTCTTTGGATTCTCCGTGAGTGAGGAAGAGTTTTCCAGAATTGCCAAGAGGACCAGTTTCCAAGCTATGAAGGAGAAGTCCAAGGAAACCCATGGTAAATTTGGGGACATCCTCTTTCGTAAGGGTAAGTCTTTGCAAATGGAGGATCTCTCTTCTAAAGTCACCTTCTGAGTGGTCACTTAGCCATGAGTTTGCTGGGCTGGTTGGGAAGGGCAGATATGGATGAAGTCTCTCCTGTGGCATCTTGTACAATATGCTTCTGCCACTGACAGGATTTTGGGTCATTTGTGAGTAGTGTACTGAAGTGACTCAGTTATCCACACTTAAGGCTCTCAACCATCGCTTCCATGTTGCTCTCTTTCCTTGTGGCAACAATGCTAGTTAATTAGGCAAGTGAGATGTGCAGGTGGAGGCTAACCGTGGAGTAGGTTATGTCAACAATTGTGCACCAAACCTGCTTGGGTCCAGTGGTTCCTCTTTACGGATAGGTGTTGGTGTTGCCTTTGCTTATGATTTGTGAGATAAGGCTGATTGTGGATCTGGAGAGTAAGAAGAGCAGGTTGGTGTGATGTGTGGAGAAAGGACCCCTGACCATTTCTATCTTTGGAGTAGAGCTGCAAGCAGCCTTTTAGACTTTTCTGACTGAATGTGTCACTTCACGAAAATCCTTTTTTGGAGAAGCTGTGATACTGTGGTAAGGATCTCTTGAACCTCACGTTCACTGCTCTGTTGGCCTCCTGGGCATCATACTACATTCTCAGTGAGAGCTGAGAAATAGTCTCAATATGATTTCTCTCAGTAAACGGGCCAGTGGTGATTGTGGGGATATTTACTCAGATGTGAGGCTAGGGCTGGAGCTCGGGCAGCCCAGCTGCTCCCCACTGCTCAAGAGTCTCTGATTTCTGACTGCTGTGGGCATGGGCTTGCTTTTGCCCCTTTCCTCTGCCATCCCTCTTCACAGTCTACCCTACTGCTCCAAATAACTTGCTCCTTCAGAGGAAGGCATTTGCAAATGAGCTCCCTTTGTGACAAAAGCAGGTTCCTCTTTCTTCAGTGTAGACACTGGATGAAACCACTTTGGAAAACCTCTCTGGCAGTCTGGCACCAATGCTCTCTTTTTATCTTATCTTTGTGTCACGGAGTTAACTAGATCAATCTATGCCCGTGACAGAGGGGCAGTAGGCCCCTGGGAAGGGAAAGGGAAAAGGGATAGAGAGATGGGAGCTGGGCTCAAGGAAGGAAGGAAAAAACCAGCGGCAACGATCTATGGAGGAAAACTTATTTTACTAACTATGATATCGGAATGCAAGATAACACAATATAATACAATCTAATTGAAATTGAGTCTAATAAATAAAATAGGTGAGAGAGAGTGTTCCCGAGACTGGGTCAAACCTGAAAAGCTTGGAACGGCTAGGAAAGCACCCTCCAGCACCAACTGCAAGGCAGTAAGAGACTGCCCAACCCGGAAGGGCCAGATCCCATGACTTCTGTGATGTACAGGGATAGGTACCTGGAATTGGAGCATTAACACTTCAACTCCCAGTGCACTACATGATGTTATGATGTGGAATACTGAAAACAAAAAAACCCACAAAACCATGACATTTTGCTACTTTGCCTCTTCTAGGCAATCAGGCCTCTCAGAGACATAAATCAGACTTATCCAATCTCACACGTGCTGTGAGTCTGCCCCACTGCTGCCTATATACTGTCCCCTTTCAGGAGAAGCCATCTTCAATCCTTGTTGCTTCTTGTTGCACACAGGGGTTGTTGGAAGCTGGAGAGACCTCTTCTCTGAAGTTCAGAATGAAGAAATGGACCAAAAATTTGAAGAATGCATAGGGGGAACAATTGTGGCAGCGAAGATTAAGTATGATGTATACTGCAAGACCTGAAAATGAGCAGAGGATCAGTACTGCAGCAAGTGGTTCCCCAAAGATGGTTAGTCGCCATGAGAAAAGAAAGAAACTCCTCAGATACTGGGCTTGTATCTCTAAGTGTTTGGGCTGTGATTCTTAGACTTGTGCTGGACCTGGGGCCTTGCTTGATGTAACCAAATAAAATGTTTGCATTCTTTCAGCAAGCTCCTGACATCCTTCTGGAACAGAGATGGAGCACAGGCATTGTAAGTCCCAAGAAGGTGTCCTTGTGGCTGCATCGTGGCCTGAAACAGAAAGCACATGCTGCCATCATAAGTATGCCTGTGTTTTGGGCTAAGGTGGTCTGACACCATAAGGCTATGGCCACAGGCAGAGGCCCTAGAGGTGATTCCATGTAGTACAGGCTCTTTGTCATTTTGACTTTCAAAACCCATAGGCTCTCTCGTGCATCTCAGCTGGGTTCATATTGAAAGACCTAGTAGGACTGAAATCCTTTGCTGATCAGCAGCGTCTCTGCCACTGCTGCTCAGAATGTCAAAAGGAGTTACCTGCCTTTTCTCACTCAGACTTCTCTTGCATACAGGGGCCAATCCTGAAAATCCATTGCTTGCTTATCTCTTAACATCCCTTCTTTCACATGACCCTACCTGATAAACTACTTTGGGGAATGCAAATCAAGTGATGTGGAGGTTCTGCAAGACTGTGACAATGCTTTTAGTTCATTGAAACAGCCCCTGCATTAGGTTATGAGTTCTGGAATGAATGATGTTTTAGATGCGGAGTTAGGAAGGTGGCAGATATCTAAGAGAAGCTTTGAAAAGAAGGGAGAATTATAACCCTGACTGGAAATTCTATATTTGCAGTCCTAGTGCAGCAATTACCTTGAGCAAACATTTGCAATTCTTGCTTAAACCCCTAGGTGGGGACTGCAGCAGTAAATCCCCCCCCACTGTAAAGGCAGAGCAAGTCTGAGACCGCCTCATGAGATTGAATGCGTACAAGTCTATGGGGCTGGATGGTGTGCATCCCAGGGTTCTGAAGGAACTGGCTGAGGTTGCCAAGCCGCTCTCCATCATATTTGAAAAGTCGTGGCTGTCAGGTGAGTGCCAGATGACTGGAGGAGGGGTCACATCACTCCCATTTACAAGAAGGGGAGCAAGGAGGACCCAGGGAACTACAGGCTGGTGAGTCTCACCTCTGTGCCTGGGAAGATCATGGAACAGATCCT
>JAOWBP010001760.1:34783356-34818889 GCA_028571105.1 Tragopan temminckii | reverse complement strand
GGCCAAGCTCATCTCTCACCTCGTTGCACGCTCTCCACTCCGCATTTCCGTAGCCCAGTGCTTACCTCTCCTCTATTGCCCTGGTCCCCCTTGAGCATGCACTGAGCCTCCCCTTTTCCCACTGGCTAAGCCAAATGCCCTTCAGTACTCATCCTCCAAATGGGGATTTGGACTGAAAGAAGACACTTTGAATCCTGAAATGACTCTCTGGGTTTTAAGAATGAGGTTTTGGACCCTGAAGTGAGACTCGGCATTTTTCAAATGAAGCCCTCAGCATGGAGGGTTATGGCTTAAAAATGAGGTGGTGGGCCATGGAATGAGGCTGTAACCTCTGAAAACGGATAGGGATCTGCAGTGAAAAAGGAGACTGGAGCATGCAATTAAGCTTTGGGCTCCCTGGCTGTCCGGATCTGGAAAAATTTCCTCACATAATGAGGATATACACCGTTTTGTTGGTGTGCTGGGAGTGGCATTTCCCCCTTACACCCTGAAAACATCGGTACTTTTAGTAACATATTGTTTCCCTTTTGCAAAGGAATAGACCAAGAGTAAAATTTTTTGAATACAACGCAGAGAAGTGCAATTTTTCTTCTCTTCACTGTGGGGGCACCAGGACACATCGGGGAGCTGGTAGAAACAGGGAACGGAAATGTCCCTGCAGAAGAGAGCAAAGAGCCATTCTCAGGGAAGAGAAAGGCAGCGTCACTCTAGCTGGGAAGAAACAGCAGTGTGATGCAACGTATGTTCTGAAAAGGAAGCTATGCTAAGCCCTGAGAGAACCACGTACTGCTCTAGGCACATTACTCCCAGAACAAACAGTTCCATGCCAGCTCTGCTATTTCTGCCCAGTTTATCAGTGGGTGGCATGAACATAGCCAGAAACGGTGTCATGGACTTATCTGTAAATCTGTGTCCGTGACAGGGCACACAGGCCCGAAGAGAAAAAAAAAAAAAAAGGAGAGGAGATAAAAAAAGTTGTTAATCGTTTTCTCCGGCGCAGCCCGGCCCCGTGACTACTGTGTGACTCACAGGCTGGCGCCTCTGTAGAGCCACTAAAGGTGGGGACGGGACGGGAAGTGTAGGGAGACAGTAGATGAGTCGAAAAAAAAAACAAAACCAAACTGCGGCAATGATCTGAAGAGGAACGTTTATTTACTAAATCCAACAAAATCAAACAAAATGAGGGAGAGCCGAATGCCGAAGAATTACGTTGTGTAGCGCAGAGGGAGCCACGTGCTTCTCCGCCGTGAAAACCGAGACTCCCCAAGACAGAGAGAGACTGCCCTCCTGCCAGGAGCTCCACCTTCCTTCCTCTGCCCGCGAAGGCCTCTCGGGAATGCCACTCCTCTCCCCCCCCCCCTCCGAGAAACAAAACGCCCCGAAATGCAGTCCACAGAACCGGAACATTAACTCTTTAACTCCCACTGCTTTATATCATATGATGATGTGGAATACCAGCAACAAAAATCACAAAACCACGACAAATGGTACCTGCTATGTGCAGGGTTGCCAACTACTAGATCAGGCTGCCCAGAGCCACATTCAGCCTGGCCTTGAATGCCTCCAGGAACGGGGCATCCACAACCTCCTTGAACAAAGTGTCCCAGTGCTTTACCTCCGAGTGAAAAATTTCCTCCTAAAATCTCAGCTAAATCTCCCCTGTCTTAGTTTAAAACCACTTCCCCTTGTCCTATCAATATCAACCCGTGTAAACAGCCATTCCCCCTCCTGTTTATACGCTCCCTTCAAGTACTGGAAGGCCACAGTGAGGTCTCCCCAGAGCCTTTTCTTCTCCAACTCTAAACAAGACCATTTCCCTCAACTTTTCTTCACAGGAGAGGTGCTCCAGCCCTCTGATCACCTTAGTGGCCCTCCTCTGGACCCGCTCCAAGAGCTCCATGTCCTTCCTGCACTGGGGGCCCCAGGCCTGGATGCAGTACTCCAGATGGGGCCTCACAAGAGCTGAGTAGAGGGGGACAATCACCTTCCCCTCCCTCCTGGCCATTCCTTTTTTAATGCAGCTGAGAATGTAGTTGGCTTTCCAGGCTGCAAGTGCATACTGCTGGCTCATGTCCAGCTTCTTGTTCACCAGGACACCCAAGTCCTTCTCCACAGGGCTGTTCTTGTTGGGTTCTTCTCCCAGTCTGTATAAATACCTGGGATTGTCCCGACCCAAGTGCAACTCCTTGCCCTTGGTCTTGTTGAACCTCATTAGGTTCACATGGGCCCACTTCTCCACCGAACAGTCTGTGTTTCAAATCCATACCTCTCCAATTTAGAGAGAAGGATGTGGTGAGGGACCATGTCAAAGGTAAATGACATGCATCGCCCTTCCCTGTTCCATCAATGCCATCACATCCATCATAGAAGGTTACCAGATTAGTCAGACAAGATCTGCCCTTAGTGAAGGCATGTTGGCTGTCCTGGATCACCTTTTCATCTCATATGTGTCTTAACATGGTAACCAGGAGGATCTGCTCCATAATCTTCCCAGGCACAGAGGTGAGGGTCATTGATCTGTAGTTCCCCAGGTCATCTTTTCTCCCTTTCTTGAAAATGGGAAAGGTGTTTCCCTTTTTCCAGTCACCAGGGATTTCACGCAACAGTCATGATTTTTCAAATATGATGGTGAGTGGCTTGGCAACCACATCAGCCATCACTGGAGAAAGGAAGATGTAGCTTTGGTAGAATGAAAAAGGGGGTTTATTGCCCTGAAATAAGTCAATCGATTGCAAATTGAAGCTTTGGAGACTAAAATGAGGCTTCCTGTGATCAAGGTGTGTCTTCATTCTATGGCTCTATATCCAGCTGGAGACTGGTAACGAGTGGTGTCCCCTAGTGGTTTGTCTTGGGACAGGTACTCTTTAACATCTTTATCGATGACACAGATTATGGGATTGAGTGCACCCTCAGTAAGTTTGCCGATAACACCAAGCTGAGTGTTGTGATTGATACAGCCGAAGGAAGGTGCCATCCTATCAGGGACCCTGATAAACTTGAAAGGTGGACCCATGTGAATCTAATGAGGTTCAACACAGCAAAGTGCAAGGTTTTGCACTTGGGTTGTGTTAATCTCAGGTATGTAAACAAACTGGGAGAATTCCTTGAGGGTAGCCATGCTGTGAAGGACTAAGGGGTTCTGCTTATCTGAGTCAGCAGTGTGTGCTTGCAGCGCAGAAGGCCAGTAGTATTCTGGGTTTCATCAGAAGAAGGTGGCCAGCAGAGTGAAGGAGGTGATTGCCCCCTCTACTCTGCCCTCGTGAGGACCCGTGTGGAGTACTGCATCCAAGTCTGGGGCCCCCAGCACAGGAAAAATATAGAGCTGTTGGTAAGGGTTCAGAGGAGTGCCATGAACATGATCCAAGGGCCTGAGCACCTCTTCTATGAAGATAGACTGAAGGAACTAGGCTTGTTCAGCCTGGAAAAGAGAAGGCTTTGGGGAGACCTCATTTCTGCCTTCCAGCATTTAAAGGGAATTTATAAACATGAGGGAAATGAACTTTTTACAAGAGTAGATAGTGATAGGGCAAGGGGGGCGGGGGGATGGTTTTAAACTAATGGAGGGGAGGTTTAGATCAGTTGTCAGGGGCAAGTTTTTTACGGAGAAAGTGGTGAGGTTCCTCAGCAGTTGCCCAGAGAGGCTGTGGATGCCCTGTCCCTGGAGGTGTTGAAGGCCAGGTCGGATGGGGCCCTGGGCAATCTGATCTAGTACTTGATCTAGTGGCTGCCAGCCCTGCTTGTGGCAGGGGGGTCGGATCTTGATGATCCTTGTCCTTTCCAACCCAAAACATTCTGGTTCTTTTATGGTAGTAATAAATTTGTTATCAGAAGAGGATGGAATATATTTAGACAATGCAAATTTTAAAAGCTAGTGGTACTGAGAGAATATAGAAACTGTTCATAGAATTTGACGGGGATGAAATGAAATGTTCCCTGAACTAAACAGGAGAGTTATACAAGTTATTATGAATACGTGGGGAGATATATCCTCTTAAGAGACTTTGGTTGTTTTTTTAAAAGTTTGTAATAAGGAATTCTTTAACAAGAACAGAATTTGCTATTATATACTTCCCACAGTTCTTAAGGACTTTCTTACAAGTTGTTAGACAAAACACAGAAAAGTAAAAAAGAAAATTCATCTCTGCTGAGCATATTCAGCTCTCACCAGTAGTGAGAGTGAGGGGGACAAAGGCACATGGGGGAAATCAGCCCATTAAAGTGGCTACTCAAGTTCTCAGTCTAGAGATAGTGAATTGTGCAAATACAACTCTCATTCCTCCGTCTTAAATCGTTCGCTGCAATGTTCTGAAAAGAACACCAGAGGGCAAAAATTATGAACGGCTTTTCAGATTTAAGCTTAAAGTGAGTGGGAATGCCCAACTGAGCTGAGTTTTGAGTGAAGCTAAGGGGGCTGCTGGGGCTGCTGTGGGTGGAGAGGCACCACCAGACTGCTGCTCTGAGCTACTTCAATACCATTACATGGGAAGGTGGTCCTCCTCCTCCTGAATAAAGTCAAACCAAATGGTACCTCCCAGAATGAACAAATGCTCTGCTCTTTATTTAGGGCTAGAGTAAGCCATAGAAAATGTGAAAAATACAAAATATAAAAAGTGATGTGATAAATAGAGTTCAATAGCAAAAGGAACACGTGTATGAAATGACTTGCTAAATATATCTCAATAAATAATCAGGTAGTTTTAAATATCCTTAAGGGGGAAAAGAAAAGGGTAAATTTTCCTTTTGAAGATTTGTCAAGCGTAGCAGTAACAGGTGTACCATTTTTACAAGCCTCACTGTGTATTTAATATACCTTTGTTCACCTTTCCTATTTTTGCCCTCAAGATAGTGAACAGGCAACATAGGTACTCACTGTTGGGTACTCTGCAAAAGAATCGATGGAGAGACTTTTGGATATATTCTCCCATGTTCTTCTGTACTGCAGTGCAACATGTGAACACGATTTCCTGTGCCAAAAGAAATGTGCAGACTCTCTTCTGTGCTATTGTTGTCACCAAAACCAAGTTGTTCTGCTGTAGCATAAAATATCAGCCATGATGGGTCTCATTTTCAATCTCATACCACAGGGTATATGTGAGGAAAGATCGTATCCACATTTAACTTCTTATATATCATTATAAGACAGAAAATGCAGAGGTTTATATATCTGAAGCACCTAAAACAAGTATTTGATAGAGAGCAAGACCAGTTTCCTCCAAGTCAGACTTGTACCCCCAGTGTCTGTCAGCTGTCATTCCATAGCTGGAACCTGCCATTTGGACAGCCTGTTCAGCCAAGAGCTGAGAAAGAACATCATGGATGTGGTTTCATCTCCAGATGTTCTGTGTGATGATTCCTCACCACAGCACAAATGAAGTCCTAACAGGCCAAAGCATGACACTCTAAAGGAATGCTGCCAAATGTATGAAAATGTTCAATGCATTCTACACAAATTTGAACATCTGTGGTGCTCAAGGAAGATTTCATGGAGTTCTGTAAATATTGTTACACGAAGTTAGCCTCACAGCATGGGTGCATTATTATTCTGTTTATGGGCAAGAGAATTGGCACAGAAAAGATAAACAATTAGCCCTTGAGAAACAAAAATATTCTAAGCCCAGAGGGAAGTAGAACTCACACCGTTCAAAGAACAAACCTGTTCATCTTTTATTTTCCACAGAACCATTTTGCAGAGCTACTGTTTCTAATTTGGTTAAGACTGTAAACAACAGTTTGTTGCTTACGTAGTGGTGTTGTGCTTTAGAACAATAAATGAGTAAGGAACACTTCTCTTATCACATCTTCTCACAGGTATCAAATAGCAATTGCCACTTCGAATCACACAAATCATAAATTTCTGTAATTCATGACTCAGGCTTCAAAAAGAATGAGATTGTCTTAAAGGCTACGTACATTTTAAAAGTGTAATTTTAAAAGTAATTATCTCTTCTGCCTTCTAGATTCTATATGATATGCTTAAGTTTATCTCCACAACTGCTGAAATTAGAAGCATCGCTATTGCTCAGAATGAAAGCTGAAATCTATTTCAGAAAAAGAGCTGGAATTTTCAGGAAAAGGTGATTTCTGTGAACCTGCTGTGAACGGCCTGAGACCTGGCTCGGTATCATTTTGTCAATGGTTTACAGGCTGGTTCGGCCCTGTTCCATGACTAATGGGGTGAGGGGACTCATGGACCCATACCCTGGCAGAGGGGGAAGAGGGAAAAGGGGAAAAAGGTAGGGAGATGGGCCTAAAAACAGGACAGTGGCAACAAGCTAAGAGAGAAAACTAATTTACTGAATACGATAGCAGAATGCGAGATAACACAATATAATACAATATATTTGGAATTGAATCTAATAAATCAAATAGTGTCCAGATCCGAAGGCCTTACTCTAATGTTGAAGGCAAGACAACCAGGGAGTACACACTGCAGAGATGAGCAGTAAAAGAAAAGGGGCAATCTCGTGATTCTCAAGTTTTATCTTTCCCTCTAAATGGAAAATGGAAGCGGAACAGTGAAAGTTTTCTGGGATATGTAGTTCTTCTCTTCTGAGAATGAAGTACCCAGAAATATCGACAGTCCACAGAACTGGAGCATTAACTCTTTAGCTCCCAGTACACTACATGATGTTATGATGTGGAATACCAATAATAAAAATCACAAAACGATGACATAGTTTCACTTACTTTTGTCAGCAGAATAAAGTTTTTAAATATTGCCAATGGTTTATGGGCTGGTTTGGCCCAGTTCCGTGACTAGCGAGGTGGAGGGATTTCAAAAATCCGTGCTTCCAGAAAAGGGAAACAGGGGACCCTAAAATAATTGAAAAAACCAGTGGCAATGATCTGAGGAGAAACAAACTAATTTACTAAATACAGTATCGGAATGCAAGATAACACACTATAATACAATAGAATTAGAATTGAAGCTAATAAATCAAATATAATGAGAGTGTCTGAAAGGTGGATAGGCTTCACCATCAACCTGAGGTGAGATGCACAGTCTGGTTGAGCAGCAGGGAGGAGAGCCTGACGAAGAAGAGCGCATCAGGTGACCTTGTCAGGGGTTATATCTCCTCTTTGACCACAAAGCCCCCTGGGGTATGCAGTTCTTCTCTTCCGGACAGATGCCCAGAACTTGAGCATTAACACTTTAACTCCCAGTGCACTACATGATGTTATGATGTGGAATACCAATAAACAAAAATCATAAAACTGTGACAAATATATAGAATCATCAAGGTTGGAAAAGATCTCTCAGATCATCCAGTCCAACAGTTCACCTCTTACCAATATTTTCCACTAAACCATGTGACTCAGTACAACATCCAAATGTTTCTTGAACACCTCCAGGGAAAGTGACTCCACCACCTTCCTGGGCAGCGCATTCCAGTATCTGACCAGTCTCTCAGAGAAGATGTATTTCCTAATGTCCAAACTGAAACTCCCCTGGAGCAACTTGAGGCCATTCCCTCTAGTCCTATCACTAGTTACATGGGAGAAGAGGCCAACCCTCACCTTCCCACAACTTCCTCTCTCTGAACCTCCTCTTCTCTAGACTGAACAATCCCTCGGCCGCTCCTTGTAAGACCTGTGCTCCAAACCCCTTACCAAGTTCATTGCCCTTCTCTGAACACACTCCATGGCTATGATGCTTTTCTTGTAGTGAGGGACCCAAAACTGAACACAGTACTCAAGGTGTGGCATTACAGAGGCTGAGCACAGGGGGATTATCACTTCCCTACTTCTGTTGGTAATACTATTTCTGATACAAGCCAGGATGCCATTGGCCTTCTTGGCCACCTAGGCACACTGTTGACTCATGTTCAACCAAGCGTTGACCAATACCCCCAGGTCTGCATCCTCTACACAGTCATCCAGCCACTCTGCCCTAAGCCTGTAGCGTTGCCTGGGGTTGTTGTGGCCAAAGTGCAGGACTCAGCATTTGGTCTTGTTGAACTTAACCCCGTTGGCCTCAGCCCAGCAATCCAG
Organism: Tragopan temminckii; assembly: GCA_028571105.1. Classification (NCBI taxonomy): domain Eukaryota; kingdom Metazoa; phylum Chordata; class Aves; order Galliformes; family Phasianidae; genus Tragopan; species Tragopan temminckii. The sequence continues at coordinate 34,810,897 of JAOWBP010001760.1, read as the reverse complement.
CCTGTCCAGATCCTTCTGTAGGGCCTTCCTTCCCCAAGGCCGATCAGCATTATGTGCCAGCTTGGTGTCATCTGCAAACTTACTGAGGGTGCACTCAGTGCCCTCATCCAGGTCATCAATATTGAGAAGATATTGAAAAGAGTGTATTTGTCCAAACCACACACTGTCAGCTTCTCCAGGAGAGTACTGTGGGAGACAGTGTTGAAGTCAAGACAGACCATATCAACAGCCATCCCCTCATCCACCAGATGGGTTGCTCAATCATAGAATGAGATCAGGTTGGTTAAGCAGGACCTTCCTTTCATGAACCCATGCTGGCTAGGCCTGTCCCACACATGCTGTGTGCTCTCCCACAAGATGATCTGCTTCATAACCTTCGCTGGCACCGAGAGAAGTTGACAGGCCTGTAGCTCCCCGGCTCCTACTTATGACCCTTCTTGTAGATGGGAGTCACATTGGCAAGCATCTAATCCTCTGAGACCTCTCTGGTTGACAAGGAATGCTGATAGATGATAGAAAGCAGCTTGGCTATCACCTCCGCCAGCTCCCTGAGCACCAGGATTCCATCTGGCCGCATGGACCTGTGGCAGTCCAGGTGGACTAGCAGGTCTCTTACACTTTCTACCTGAATCAGTGGGGGTTTTATTCTGCTCCTCATCCAAGACTTCCAGGTGAGGGGGTAGAGTACCCCAAGGATAACTGATCTGACTTTTAATGTAGAGACGGCATTGAGAACCTCAGCCTTTTCCTTATCCTCAGTGATCATGCTCCCTGCCACATCCAGTAAAGGATGGAGATTCTCCTTAGCCCTCCTCTTACTGTTTGTACATTTGTAAAATAGTTTTTTGTTCTCTGTTAACCCAATGGCCAAGTTGGGCTTCTGCCTTTCTAATTTTCTCCCTGCACATCCTAAGAAATTCTTTGTACTCTCCTCGATTTGCCTGTCCCTTTTTCCACAAGAGGAAGATTCTCTTTTTTGCCTGGAGCCTCAGTAAGAACTCCCTGTTCATCCATACCAGTCTTCTTCCCTGCTGGCTCATCTTGTGGCACAAGCAGTTAGCCTGCTACTGTGCCTTTAAGACTTCCTTCTTGAGGAGTGACTGGCCTTCCTGGACCCCTTTACCCTTCAGGACTGAATCCCAAGGGACTCTCCTTACCAGTGTCTTGATTGTTTCCAAGTCCACCCTCCAGAAGTCCAAGGTAGCATTTTTGTTGCTCCCTCTCCTGACTTCACCAAGAATTGAGAACTCTACTATTTCATGGTCACTCTGTCCAAGACAGCTCTCAACCTTCACATCTCCCACCAGTTCTTCTCTGTTTGTGAACATCAGGTCTAGCTAGTCATCTCCCCTGGCAGGCTCTCTTACCAGCTGCAGAAGGAAGTTATCTTCCATGCACTCTAGAAACCTCCTAGACTGCTTCTTCTGCACTGTGTTGTATTTCCAGCATATATCAGGAAAGTTGAAGTCCTCCATGAGAACAAGGGCTGGTGATCATGTAACTTCTGCCAGCTTTTTGTAGAATGCCTCATGTGTCAGGGACAGAGGAAAATATGACCTGTACTCCCACTACATCCACTAACTGCTCCAGTCCTCTGAAGTCCTTTTTGGTAGTCCTTAGGCTTCTCTCAGCAAGTTCATTGCTGCTGGCCTGAACTATCAGTAAAGGATAATAATCAGAGGAGCGAATCAAACTATGAAGTTTCCTAGAAATGTCCCTGACCTGAGCCCCAGGGAGGCAGCACACTTCCCTGTGGGTAGAGTCAGGATGACATACAGAGCCCTCCATTTCTCTTAGGAGGGAGTTGTCTATGACAGCCATCTTTCTGTCCTTCTTGACGGAGGCAGCCTTGAGGTGTGGAGCTGTCAGCCTCACTCCAGACAACCTCACTGGTGGACCTCCCACTGCATCCTTCCCCACCTCTCCCTCAGGTTCTAGAGCCTCAAACCTATTACATAGGTGCACCTGGGGAACTGAGGCAGGTCAGGATGGGGGATACCTGTGACACTAAGCTGGGACCTATTTCCACTCCTCCTCTTTCCTAGTCTCCCTCTGCTCAATTATGGCAGCGGAGAGGGTCCACCACTGTTTGGGGGGTATCAACCCCATGTCTTTCTTGCATGTTCAGCAGAGACTTACACCACCAATTTATCTCCTGCTCACATTTTCTGATACTCCTTAATATCTCCACCTCCCCCTTGAGCATCACCACCACACTGAGTAGATCATCCACTTGCTCACACCTCACACAGGTAGAATCTTTGCTGCCTTTCACTGGCAGCAAGAGGCTTGGGCACTCACTGCAGCCAGAGACTTGAGACGTCACATTTTTAGGCAGGCACTCTGAGTCACTGTGTTCTTTCTTGTCAGAGCTTTCTGCCTAGTGGACACCATTGCTAAATTTGCTGTCTGGGAGGCAGCCGATAGGTGAATCAGTCTCCCAAGTAAGCAGAGATATTTCCCCTCCTCAGCCTCCCTGCCCAAGTGTGCCTCATCACATTCACTGCTGCCTGGAGCTGCATGGAGGCAGCATGGATCATAGTTCTCAGACACTGAACAGTTGTGATTAACATGAGATCAGTGGATGCCCTGACAAATGTTTAAGAGAAAGAGTCCAGTGCTTAGAGGAATGCAGCTTGGCTTCCAGATACTAGCCTGAGTTTTGAGGCTGTTTAAAAGAAACATTTTTTTTTAATTATTTTTTTTTTAGATCATAATAGTAGAAAGGCTTTGGAATTTGGTTGGAAACTTCTCATACCTGATACAGCGTCACACAGATGGATTGGTCCTCTTGCACGGGAGGGAGCAGTCCCATGGAAGTGCCAAAGTGGTAGATCAGTTGAAAATGAAAGATGCAGAATATCTGTATCATTCACAGTCATGCAAGGATGAAAAACACTGAGGCAGAGCGTTTTCCATCTGAATCTAGATATATCTCCACAAGCACACATAGTTGGGACAGGAAGTGCCAGAGACCATGCTGGGAGAACTGGTGGTGGTGGCCAGGCTCCAAGGGCCTCCCTGGTACTCCAGGATTGCTATGATGGGCCAACAACACCCCGTGTTCTACTCAGTAGGCCACTGGCAAATGGTGCCGTCAGCAGCTGTCTGAGAGGCAAAGGCTGTTACAAACCCACAACAGCGTTCTGGAGCCAGTACTCAAAGTGTGGGGCAAATAAATCCCTTCTGAAGAGCTAGGCTCCAGTGCATGCCCAGTTTGGGTTGTGAATTAGTGTAGACATGCTTTCCCTTCTCACAGTATTAGGATGGTAAGAAAATGGTGTGAGCACTGGTGTTCGGCAACACATAAGCACAGTTGCCTCTTTTTGGAGAAATAATGCAAAGCAGGTTCCAGTTTCATAATTCTGAAGGGGCACTACCTAATTTCTATATACTGTACTGTTACTGAAAAAGAATTATTAATCAAATATGCTATTAGTTACCCAATACATATTTCTTTAGGGGGAATTTTGAGTTACAGAAATTTGAAGGGGATTGCCATTCCAAAACCCAACAGAATTGGAAGAAATGGCATCTACACATTGCAGATAACATTACACTGAAATTGTGTTCCCACTCAAGAGGGATGGGCACAGATTGGGGAGGTAAATGCATGCAGTCCTAATGGAAAAAGACAGTGCCCTGAAGAGTGACTTGCTCATCTCAAGCAAAGCAAAGCAAAACAAAACAAAACAAAAACTTGCTAGGGAATCTCTGTAACTGTGTGATTTTGCACACAGGCTACAGTCCTCCAGTCTTAATCTGTCTTTAGGATACCAGCTGTCTGTGAACACCAGTACATGAATGCATCAAGCTGTGAGGTGCTTGTAGTTTTGTTTGTGGCAGTGTTTGGAAGAAAAGCACTGTGGGATCACACCATGGGCACTGCAGAAGCAGGCAGAAGCGAAACTGCAGAAATACGTGTTGCAATGTCAGCAGTGCTTGCCTGTTACAGATACAAGATAGGGTAGATCAGCTGCTTAGCTGGTCCCACCCCCACCACCCCTCAGGCCAAGACTGCCAGTGCAGAGATCTTCACACAAAGGTTAGCATTAAAGGAACTCCAAAAACACTATAAATACCGTGGTGCAACTATATTAGCGATCTTGGCACCATGATTTGTTATTGCGTAATAATAGGAAAATACTCAAAATTCATCAAAGTCACAGGCTATTCTTGCTCTAAGGATATGAACACTAGGTGTCAGTGCAGTCCAAGGGAAAGGCATTGCAAGGGCCCCAGGAATTGCCGGGAAAATGTCAATTTTGGTGTTTTTTTTTTTCATTGGAGAAAAAGTAGTTTTTGATGATGTCAGAGAACTTAAAGAAAAAGACAGTCGTGCTATAAACATAGGTGTGTATAAATGTAAACATAAATCTAGAAACTGTACGTGGACAGCATATTTTATTAGAAAGGAAATGGATGATAAGAACTACAAATTGCATTATAGGATGATCTTTTTTATCACACAGCAACAGAGCCCCATCTTCTTTAAGCTGAAGACCCTCATCTTGAAAAGTTTTGCTGTACTGAAACTGTTCTGTGCTATTTCCCTACTTAGCAGCAATTTTAGGTATCTGATATGCACATCTCACACAATTCAGAACTAGTGGGGCATGGTGGATTAAGGAGCACTGATAAGTAAGTACAGTGCATACTAATGTACAAACAAGCCCAGTAAGAAATCAACCATATCTCTTCAGCATCTCAAATTTCTTTGTTCATTTATCTTAAGCTTTTTAAATCTTCTCTCAATACTCTTTTCCGTCTGTATCTGAAATATCCTTATCTTCTGTACTCCTTCAACTGAAGTATCTCCAAAATAACTGAAGACATTGAGAGTTGGAAAAATGAGTGTTAAGTAAGAAATAGGGATTTATTCTCAGAGCCAGTAAGTCCTTGTGTCTCTTCACGTCTGGATTTCATCATTTGCTGACTTGTAATGTAGAACAGTGAGAATGAGAAACAAAATTCTGGCAATGTGCTGTTTTTAATTTTTAATATTTTTTCGCCGTCTTTTGACAAATGATGACTTCTGTCAAAATAACCTCCCATAAAAACTTGCATACGTCCCTTGTGAGCTCTTCCTATGCTGATTAAGTTCCAATGAAATGTAGTGGCTTTTTATTTACCTTTTATTTATTAAATGTGATCAGACAGCCTCTGGATACCATTAGAAATTTGCAGATAAAGCAGAGGTCTTGTTGATCTGTGTCAGCTGAGTGCAGAGTCCCCTCCAGGATAAAGTAGACATGTTCACCACCACATCTTCAGGCAAGAGCCTGAGAAAACAGATGAGCCAAACATCCTGTCCAAAAAATTAACAGTCTGGGATACTGGCAAACCAGTCAAGGAAATGATATCCACAGGTAGACAGAGTTCCTTCCAATGAGCTCCTGACATTCACGATGAAACACTGCTGCTTAGAACGACAGGTAAAAGAATATCTCTGCTGTCCTCCTTCAAAAAGAGAGACGTTAACTCTGGAGATAATTGAGTATTTGCCATGCCTTCTGCCGGCAGTGGGCTCAAAGTTGACTTCAGTCACCCACTGACAGGAGTACTTTTCACAGAAATGTGTGAATGATATACATCCACAAAAGGTACTTGCAGAGGTGAAGCTATAAGAACTGGGCTGTAGATTTTGCAGTTTCAAGGAAAGGATATTGATTTAAGGACTTGAGAAAGCTGCTCTAGACTGTGCTTTGAGCAGGGGAGCTTGACTAGAGATATCCAGAGGTCTCTTCCCATCACAGTTATACTGTGATCCAGAAAGTCTTGTTTAACTTCTGTGTTCGTAGGTTATATTACAGAGAAAAGATAGAGAAGTTGTGATTCTGCTTTATACTTTTGCATAGGAGGGAAGACTGTGAGTTCTGAAATGTTGTAGTAGTATCAAAGCACTCTAAGAAAAGAATGTGACCTCATGGTGGTCTTCTAAATATGCTCTAGAAACATCAGCTATTTTCATCCAGTTAGTTCAAGTGCAGTGTTATCCTGTTAAGAATAGGTGTTAGCATGTTAAAGAGTTGCAGACTGAGAAATTGATCAAACCTGATGAGAGGCAGTCACATGTCACATGGGCTGCCAGCAGGATAATCTACCAACTCTGTAGGTGTCCAGATCATAACTGAGGGAAGCTGGTAGATGACTGGAAATTATTCATAAGCCACAAATAAAAAGATGTTTGACAAGTTAGTTTATGTCAGATCATGCCTTTTTTTTGACGTTGTCAGAAAAAGAATCCATTTAAAGGTGAGCTGAGGTGAACTGAATAGTTTGGGACTGGAACTTAGCTTAAAATAAAATCTGGGAAAATCAGTTGTGCTGTTATATGTCAGGGCTTACATTCAGTGTCCAGTTCCCCAAGTAAGCTGATTGTTTCACGGTCAATGTGAAAGAAAGCATTTTGTTGAATTCTCCTTCTGATATCATTACTATGAAGTATGGATACACTGCTTTCTTCTGACAAACTAGCAAGGTTCATTGTTTCTACTTAAATCTTCATGGCCTTGATACATTTGCAATCATTCCATCATCTTCCTTTCTTGTTCTGGTTTCTGTCCTGTACTTCCTCTCATCTCAGCTTATTCTCTACCTTCTGATCACATTCATGTACTTTCCATAAATTTCACAGGCTTTTTAATTTTTCAACTGTCCTAAAACACAAATTCTCTTTCACCAGGGCCAACTCTGTAAATGTCTGAGTCTTTCTGAATTTCTCATTGGCTTCACTCAGGCATCTCTCAAACAAAACTATTTCCAGTAGTACAGCAGCACATCATGACAGCCAGAGAAAGAACTCAAAGAGAAATACAACCACCACTCAACATGCCCAGCAAAACACCAACATGTGATGTAATTCCATAACCACAGGACTTGCTGTTATTTTGTCCTGATTTTCCCCAAAGACTGATACTAGACTAGCAACTTGACAAGAAACATTTATTTAATAGCAGCCATACAAGCCTGAGAGTCTGAGCTAGCAGCTTTACAGAATCACAGAATCACAGAATGGCCAGGGACCTCAAGGATCATGAATCTCCAACCCCCCTGTCACATGCCACCAACCTACCCATTTAATAGAAAGCTTTAGAAAGGTGGAAGCTGTAGTTTGTTTTCCACCCAGCCAGCCTGCAAGTCAGTGTAAAAAGACCTCTACTGTGTCAGAGGTCCAGACAAACAGAGGACATAGGAATGTGATTTCACAAGAGGAACTGAGATTTTATATATGTTTAGTAACCAAAGGGTGAATAGCAAAGACTAAAGAGAGCATATGGAAAGACAATGCGGTCTCTTCCAGGATAAAAGGGAAAATATTTGCCTTCTTTCCTTGAACCTGGAGTTCAACAAAACTTTCTCTTTTTTATTAGGTAGGGGAATCAAGTGACAAATCAAAATTTGAAGCTTGGTTTTGGCCATAAAGTAGTAATCCAGATGTTATTTCTAAAAGAACACTCTCTTTCTAGCCCTCAGCCAGAAGTCACTTGAGCACTGTCATACATTGTACACGGTAGGATATTCTACCTAATGCATTTTCAACAACGTGTTGTTCAGCAGCTAAGAAAAGACATAGCTAAAGTGGAATTATATGGACAAGGTTCTTTGTTGGTTTCTCCTCTAGAAGAAGAAATGAGCGGAGCCTGTCATGCAAATTTTCCCAAGAATAAAAGAGGCTGTCATCCCTACTAACCACTTGTACTAACATTCAGGGGCACTAATATGGCAAACTCTACACATTCTTCCCTGTGGCTTTCTGTAATGGAGAGGCACTTGAGAGCCCAATGAGATCCAAAAACATCAAACTCTTGCATGCACATGTACTATCTCTCTATTAACTGCCTGACAGGAGACATCTCCTTTCAGACACATCCCTGCCTCTTTGTTCTCTACCCATCAGGTCACCAAACTTGCTCTTGCTTTTTTGGATCACTTTTCAGCAACACATGGCTGCTTTCTTATGAGGAGCCTGGTCAGTAGAGGAAGTTCAAATAAGACTCATCTAATAAAAATATAACAGGAAGTGTTCAGCTCCACCATCTTCAGCAAATCCATGTTCTTCCTGAGAGCCACCAAGGCTTTGTTTGTTGTACAAGTCATTAGACTTCCTTGGCTTTTGGTCATTCAAGTTTTGTCTTCTGTCTTGCTTTGTGAGGACAGCTGCAGAGAGAGGTTAAGAATGTGCACCAACCCCATGCCTCTGACAGGGCTGAACGTGATATTCCCAGTGTTTATAATATATTGGAACTACTGTGACAGTAAGGTTTGCACGTGTGCCCCAGGCATGCATGTGTATGCATGGTGGGAGGGCTCAGAAAAAAATTTTCTGTTGCTTCCCTTGCCTCTCAGTGTTTTGAAATCATTGCTAACAATTCAAGACATAAAGTGTCTATTGCTATGAACATCATCAAAGACTCCATTAATCTACACACACACACAAATAAATCAAAGTTTTCACACTGATACTTTCCCCTGAATATACTTCAAATTTTTTTATTCCATAAATTGCCTTGCTGCAGAATTTCAGCTTGTCTCTAACAGATTTGTGGCATCATATGCTATCATTTCTGCTGTCTGCTTGATAAACAGGAAAGCATTTCCTGCAAGAATTGTCACACGTGCGTTTTTTGTAATAGGCTTGAGGGAGAATATTCAGCCAGCAGTACTAATTCCTTCTCTCTGGGCGTTCATACCACTGAAATCTGATATCTTCAATATTTAAAGAAAGACTGAAACATTGAATGATAATAGACAATAGCATAAGCATATATATTTCCTTGAAGTTACAGAAGATTCTTAGATTGTTTTTCCAACTCTGATCTTCCAGAATTTTAAGTAGATTTGTGGATTTATATATGCCCACAGAGAACAAAATTTCATTTTAACTGCTCACAGAAATGTAATTTATCCTCAAATATTTCATTTGACATTCATACTTTAACTTAGGTTGTCAGCACTAGAATCTGCAAAAGAAACAGAAACATCATAACCTCTAAAATGACTGATTTTCAGTTCAGTTCATTAGACACACAAAGAAACAAACATCTCTGTATTTTAACCACAATTTTGCATTATATCATTGCATCATTCCAATTTTCTTATGTCCTTTTCATTCAAGAGGCCAAATGGCCATTTTCTTTCCATTCAAGAGGCTTTTAAGAGAACCATACTTCTCATTGCAACCTTTTAAACCCCTAACCTTTTAAAAGCCATCCATAGAAAGAATTACAATGACAATAAAATATATCTTGAAGGTTCACTGGAATTTGACAGACGTTTTACAATCTAAACTCTTTTAGTGTTGTCAGTTCACAAGATTTAAGCTTTAAGATTTTGAAAACAGGTGTTCTGCTTTGAAGCTTGAAGTTAGCCTGTTTGTGGTTCTTAGAGTAAAATATCACCATTATGTTGGGAAGTGTCCCCTGTGTGCACAAGTGCAAATTATACAATTTCTTCAGGGGGACAAATCACCTACTCAAGAGTGAAAATGATATCAGATGACTCAGTTTTGAACCAAAGTAACCCAATAGTGAGCATTTACAAATTCCTAAATAGAGAACATTTGGCATGTTAGCTTTGAAAGGAGAATTGTTAAAATCTCTGGGTAGAGCAGTTGCCATAAGCATGGAAGGCTGCTGCATAGAGGAGTTAAAAAATCTCTCAGGCATGATTGATTCAGAAAAGTGTGTGTGAGATGTATCTCTTTTTTTTCCCTGCAAATCAAATTGAAGGAAAGAGGAAAGTTAGCATCTCTCCTTCCTGTAGATGGTCCATTGCTAGAGCAAGACATCAGCTAATGCACCTATACATTGGGCATTGTGTTATTAATGGTCCTGCTAATAGCTGGTGACAGTGAGAGAGTGAATTTCCTCAGTTCACAGCCCTTTGTAAGACTTCTTCTGGAACATTTCTCTCTACTATCATCACCCTGACTCCCCCTCTGACCTCTTTATCAGTCAGTGAGTGGTACCAGAGGCTTAAGACACATAATCACAGCAGTGTGTGCCATGTGTGCTCTGCAGAGCAGCACAATGCAGAAGAGAAAAAGGGGAAAAAAAAAAAAAAAAAAAAAAAATATTAAATTATAAAGGTTGTTGTTAATATTTCATGCAACAATGATAACATGATTTAGTTTCACCTTCTCCTTTTACATCTACTAACTTCACAGTAATTTCTACACTTCAAGCGAATCTTCATATTTATAAGTGTGCAACCTGATCTAAAATTCTTCATGGTGAAAGTGCTGCCACTGACTTCAGTGGACTTTGGATCAAATCTGTATCTATCTTAGAGCTCTGTCTCCATTGAGACATCCTAGCCATGAAACCAGAGGATGAACCTGGCTTATGCAAATAGTTAAGGAATTTTAAAGTAAATTAAAAAAACACACTATTGTGTTTGCTTCCAGTTCTGTCTCACTTTGAAGTGAAATAGCTGTTTATTTCGGTGCATCCACAATTAAAGGTAAAATCAACAACTACAGACTATTTTATTTCAAACGTGCTTTGTCCTTAGCAAAACATAGAAATTGGAAAACCAATGAAAAATAGTCTTCTGACAGACAAAGAGTCTGAGTGAATCCCAGTTGTTTGGCATAGATAATGTTGCTTTTGAAGCACAGTAATGGATTTTGGACTGCACTGGTGTCTTCAGGAGCTTCTGTAATCTTCCAGGGCCTCCAAAATTTTGCACTTGGCCTTCCAGATATATGTATCTAAAGATTGTGATGCTACTGTTGGCTGTACCAAGAAGGGTGCTTCTAACATGCTGCTTCATATGAAACAGCAGAGGCATAAAAACTCACTGGGCTGTCTCTTGAAATTTCCAAAGCTCCTCCTTTGAGACACTTCAGTTACCATTTGCAGTATCTGTGGCTGTTGTACTTCCACAGAGATCCTACATATAAGCTGTGAAGTGGGCAAAATTATCCTTCTCCCTAAGAAGGAACAATGAGAGAATAGTATGAAGTGCTAGACTGTCCATTTTTTTTTCTTTCAGAAACAGCAGGGTTTTGTAGTGCATATCAGCTTCCATAATTGAAAAGTCGGTGACGCTGTTTTCAAGTCTGCTCTACAGGAGAAGTTACTTCAATCTTGCTGTTATTCTTTTCTTGTGTTTTTCACCTTGCTAGGAGAGCACTTGAACATATCTGTTTGGATATGTTCAGTATTTTAAATAGGAACTTAAATAAACCTTTCAGTTGGTTTGTTTCCCTAAAACAAAATGTGTATATTTCAAACTCAGAAAATCTGTTCAATTAGAACAATGTGAAGAACTATTCCAGTTTGCACAGTATTTCTGTGGGCTGCTGGTACAATGAAAAGAACTTCACCCTTTATATTCTTTTGATTTTGCTTTGATGTCAGCAGTACCTTTCAAAAATCTCTGACCATAGGTTATTGGCTTGAGTACTCACTTAACCACTCTATAGCCATGATTTTAGGCAGAAATTATGCCTTTTATAAGAGGCTGTATGGAGTGCTTTTTGGAATGTTCCTCTGCATTTTTTCCTATGCTTGCTGTGTAGTTCCACACAGCCCATACACAATGCTTACAGGACACTGGATAGGTATAACCTTTCTAACCCCAAAGCACATCCCTCTCAGGCCATTATTCTCCCTGCTGTCTAGAATAGGGCTGTACGATTATTTGTCTTTTTACTCTGAGATGTTAAAGGAACAAGCATGCATACCCTCAGCCTTAGGCTCAGACATACAGCTCCATCCTTTTCATAGATCTTGGCCTTTTCTTGCAACTTAGGATATTGAGAAACATTTTTTTAGTTTTTTTTCCACAAGTCCCATTTCTTAGAACCAGGTCAATATGGGAGACACTGAAATTAAAGGCACACAGGACCTAGAAATCATTCTAGAAACGCTATGGCTAATACTGCCTGGAAGCCTAATTACTGCCTCAGAGATTGCAGCAGCTGGAGAATCCTTTGGATCTTTCTCCTTCTTACCATGTCCTTCTGGCCATCTACTTTAATGAAATTTGGAGGGTCTTAATTTTCTTGGAGACAGCTATTCCTCTATCAAATTTACCAGTGGATTCAGAACAGAGAGGCTGGAGAAGTGGTGAGACACAATCCAGATATAGGCAGATCATGACAAGTGTCTCATTTATTTAGGAAATCAGAGAGGAAATCAGCTACCATCATTTTATATTCTAAAATGGTTTGGATTTCTGCAGGTTTCTTTCAGGTAGCATAAGCTTCCCAAGTTGGGCTGGACTGACAGGCAGAAGCCCAAGTTGAACAGGGGTTTTCAAGGCTGTGGAAGTGTCCTCAGCAGCTCCATGGGAAGACACAGAGATCTGCTCTGTTCTGGACGCTCCTTTGCCCAGGACTAGACCTTCCCAGATGCTGCACATGCTGGCCCCACTCCAGCAAAGCACTTAAGCACATGCTTAACTTTCAACACATCAATTACTCAAGGATAAGTGAGAGAAGCTCACCAGCCTGGAGAAGCCGCTGCTGCAGAGATAGCAGTGAAAAGGAAGTGGGGAGGTGGTGACCTTGTTGCCTCTCTTTCCCAATGGGCCGGTCTGCAGACAGCATTCAGGGCCTGAGGTAAAATGATCACAGAGGCTAATAGGTCAGTGACCTGTTACTCTGTCGTTGGCCTAGCCCCAACCTCTGCAAAAGAGAGGGGAAGGGAGATGAGGAAGTCTGTACAGTTTGTCAGATGTTATCACACTTGATAAGACAAAAATTCACTTTCAGGAATTTTTCTTTCCTAGTTTGCTCTGAAAAAAGTTGTCAATTCAGAGGTCTGTGGTGGCAAAGAGGAAACTCTCAATCTTTTATTCTGCCACTTACATCTGTGACAGGTTTCCTTTCTCCATTAAGCTGTTCCAATTTCTAGCTCTGTGTATGTGAAAATAAGTTTCCAAAGCAAATCACAAATGCATGGCGTAGTTAGAGCTGTCATACTGATGTCAGGAGAAAAATATTCTCCCTTCCCAGGAAGAGGTACACCTTTTGCTCAACAGTGTTCTGTAACAATGATGAAGAATTTGAAATTTTCTCTCTTAATTTTTTTCTTTCTTTTGGGAGTTGAGATAAAGGAAAAAGAGAAGAATTACTTTATGCTGCTGTCATGCCAGTCCTTCTCTGTTTCCAAAATTCTTGAAAAATGCTGCTGAGAGTTAGACAGCTGTGCACAACCACAATAACACACAGAAGTGACCCTAGGGTCACCTCTTCAGGAATATGAGCATCTAGCTGAATTTAAAGGAAATTTAAAATATATATTCAAAAATAAAAATTATTCAGAAAGAAAAAGAAAAAAAAGAAAGCACGGGAAATGGAAAGATAAGATCCATTCCTTTAGCAATGCAGCAACTGAGTAACTTCTTCTGAATGTTTGGAGGAATAGCTTTAAAAAGTACAGTGACAGCCAGGCATGCAGCTCAGATCCCCACTCACCCAGAGAGACCCTCAGGGACACATCTGAAGCTCCCTTCACAAGACTCCCACAATAATGACATTCTCACCAGGAGTCGACTCCAAACAGTTCTCACAGTTTGATTTTAACGGGAGTGTTTTACAGTAGTGGCAACATATATGGAGATAATTATTTCAAAGGCTCCTTCTTTTCCTTGTGGGACTTCAAATGCATGCAAAATAATGACTTTCCAAGCAAACTTCCCTGGTTTATTTTCTGAACTTCTGTGCCATATACAACCCCCTGATCTTTGTAGAATTATAGATTGCTTCCCAGTCCTCTCTAGGATACCTCAGTCGAAGGAAATTTCAGTCAGAACTGTGTCAAAGGTATGTTTTAGATGTAGATAGAGTGAAAATAGATGGAAAGAGATCTCAAATGGATACTGAAGGATAGGAAGAAAAATGGGCTTTCTAATTGAGATAAAAGACAGCTGTAATTAGCTTTGCTCTCTAACTACTGTCTGATCCACTTTTGGTGAGTCATTTGCTCTCAGTGTCTCTGGGTCCGCAGCTCTGCAGAGGGAATCACTATGATTCCTTTCGCCCATCTTTCATGCAGTTTTTGCAATCTGGCACTTTCTTAGCGTGCAGGGAGCTACTACTGTGAACCACTTAAAACAGAGAGAGGGCTCATTTGAGATGCAGTTAAGTGATGTGGTTTGCTGGTGACAACAGTTTAAGGACTCCTGCCCATCTCATCTGCTTGTCCATGTCTGTGTACTGCAATTCACTGCCCCCCTGTCAGTTGTGCCTCTAAAAAGTTTTTCTGGGAGATGCTGAAACCAGAGCAGGAAACTTATCTAGCTAAAATGAAGTTTTGCCTGACCAACATCATTTCTCATTTAGATCAAATAAATACAGTGATAAGTATAGTGTGGTCCCATCAACAGATCCTAGCACAGGCAAAAGAGCTGAGAGACATAGCACAGGGGTGGGAACAAAGACTTTGAGATTTCTGAAGCTAGTCTAGCCAGCATTTAATTTCACTGCAGTCTGAGTAAAACATTTTGGGCTGGAGAAACAGTGAGTATGGTTGTATGAGTATCTGCTGTAACTCCATTATGAAACACTGTTCTGCAGGATTTCTATTAAGGTACCACAGCAGCTCTTCACAAACATTAAGTGCTGTGTTCCTACAACACACCTGGCAGGCAGATACACTATTCTCTTATCAGATGGGCAAAATGAGCTGCACAGGGATCACTACTGGCTTAGCCATGCAGCAGGAGCTAATGTGAGAGGCAGCAAGAACCAGAGCATCTTAGTTGCTGGACTGGTTCTTTAACTCCCAGGCTTCTGCTGGAAACCAGTGGCCACTGACACAAATTGCCAGAAGAAAGATGCTTCCAGCAGCAGTAAGAATGGGGTGAGGAGTAACAATGATATGACTTGCAGATGGCTTTCATTAAATGGAGTTTTTATTGGATTAAAGACACAATCTGGAGTCTCCAGTAGAACTGCTTGAAATACTTTCATCTAATCTTGAAGAGGCTTTTTGACCAAATCAAACATTTTGCTGGGAATTTTTCAACTCCGCTGAAATTTCCTGGGGGATTCTTGGTTTGAAACAACAACAACAGAAATCATTTCAAAACATTTATATTTTTTAGTTTTATCACTAAATATGAAATGTGCTTTATAGAAAATATATTCTTATGATGCTGAGAATAATTGTTATTTTTGCCAGCTCTTGCTAGGAGAAGCTTTGTTGTGGATTATCACAAGTGATGGACTGGGTAAAAATACTCTTCTTTTGTTAAAGTAGTAACATGAAAGTACTTCAGCCAAGGATGAAATCAGTGATGAAAGATCCTGTAAGAAAGCTTCCTTCTTGTTATATTCAATGTTTATCTTCAACCTCTAGAAAATGTCCCTGTTTCCATAATAAAAACTATTATCTTGTGACATTATTTTGGCTTAGAGGTTATGTGATCAGGGGCTTAGCAGTCAAAGGGTAATTGCATTTAGCCAAATGTAACCATTTTTATATACAATCATATCCTAACAAGACCCCATGAAGGTACAAATTATCTTGATTTGCAATGCATAATTCAAATAGCATAATACAGATGCTCACAGCTCTGTATCCTGCTACATTCTGTTACTGTCTACTGTTAACGTAAACTTTCTGTAGCTTTTCTTTTCCTGGGCAAATCCACAGAGGTAACCTCATGGACAGACACTGAAGCTATGAGTGAACAAAACTAAGTAAAAATTTGAGTGCTCTGAGCAGTCAAGGGAAGAAGCTTTGCCACACCAGCTTTTGAGCCTATCTACGATTGCTTCAAAAAACAAACCAACTGAAACTTTAGCTGCATTTTCCTTCTAATTTTCAACTGTTCAAAATTAGCTGTGGACCTCAGGCTCCAGTACAAACAGAGCCCCAGACCCCACCTAGGCTGACTCCTCAAATGCCAGATAAATCCTTTCTGATTACAGTACATAAAAAGAAATAATTATAAGCATGGAAAATAATATCCATATTTTCATAAATAATGAGAACAAGCGGTGAGGGAGGTTAAGTGATACAGCTTGTAATTCTAAACTAAAGGAACAAAACCCAAAGCAAGTAACCCCCTGAAAGATTCAGAAGTCCCATCAGACCAAAACCAAATGTTTTCAAAATCTGCAAAAACCTTCTGGTGTGAAATAACGTTGAGTCTCAATGAGAGTGTGGTTTGCAAGAAACTGTAAATCACTGCACAGAGAGGTTTCTAACTGGCAAGTGGCAAACACATGAAGACTGTTTCTCCATACTTATGGCTTATGTGAATACAGTTTTTTTAAGCTGCTCATATGGGAACAGGATTTATCTACTACCACTGTATTTCTCAGTACTTTCATTCTCTTCTGAGGCCCGCTGGCTAACTCCAGCCCAAACTGACTGAAAGCTAGAGGCTTGAAGTGATTGTGGTCCTTTTAGGACACCATGTCACCAGACAGGTACTCAAGAGAGGTTCAAAGGGAGGCACAAAAGAGCTGTGGTGCCTCAGCAGACACCAGAGACAGAAAAGAGGTGAGACCTGTGGTGAATGTTCTGACAGCAGGGACAGCTGTGGTTGGAGCTTACAGCCATGGGGTATTTCAGCTGCGGAACGGGCTAGAAGCAAAGAAGTTCTGCTGCTCATTGAACAGCTTCAATATCTTGTCACTGGCAGTATCTGGGGAAAGAACCTCCACTCTGACTCAGTTCTCTTTTACGGGTTTCATAACTTTGCTCTCTTTTAGCTTCATACTGAGAGAAAAATTAAAGAACAAGTGCTGAACAAAGGCCCCTGAAGAATAACAGGGATTGGGGCGACCAGCTTGCTTTCTAATACCTGATGTATGTCTTTCTTCTTCATCCTCCAGAAGTTCTTTATTCCACAGTATTTCCACCCACCAGGTATAAAATTGTATGTATTCCTAGTTTCTGTAGCACTCACTGTTCCAACAGTATTGTGTGAACCTCTGGTGAGGCTGAACTCCAGCACGAGAGTCAGGGGCTCCTCCCAAGGACCATAAATGTTCTGAGAAAATGCCCTTCATAATTTTCCTCTCTCCAAGTCTTCCATGATAACATTTCTGTCACAGGCAGGAGAAGGCTTGTCTTCCAGCAGTGGATCCATACATGGCAGTGGGAGGAATGAAGAGAGTTGGATGCATGAGGAACAGTAGTTATCTGCATTATATGAGCTTCTTAGCAGTCCTTAAGAGCCTGTGGAAGACCAAGTTCTCCTGTAATACCCGGTGACATGACTTGGACATCTATATCAGTAACGCTCCAGATTAAAGCTATTTTAGTTGCCACCTACTGTATGGCACAAACAAGACAGCATTCAGTGTTGGCTAGTCAGATGAGAACTGAATAGCTTGTTGGCAGGTTTTCCTAATTTTTTTTGCTATAAATACATATATTTTTTGCAAATTTCCAGCAATATATAGTCAGACAGGAATCAGGAGCCTGAAATCTCACTTCCACATGCTGTGTGTATGACATGACTCTGCTGCTTATGGGAGACTGAACCTTGCTTGATTCAGCCCACAGCAACCTTAGCAGGCTATTCTGAAATGGTCTTTATTTTTTTGGAATGGGAATTAACTGCACTGAGAAAAAAATCTGTGTGTATTGAAGGCAGAACTAAATGAGAGCAAAGAGACCAGCAAGAGAGAATGGATACTCCCCAGGAGCATTCAACTGGAGTTCTGTGTTTGGGGACAGAAAAGAAATGAGCCAGCTGAGCTTGATGTTGGAGAACGAATGTGATTTGTCTTTTATTAATAAAAGAGGTCTCCCCACAAAGGAAATTCCCATCTTGGCCTGGTGATATAGCACTAAGTGGTAATTGATACATGAAATGCCAAAGCCTATAGATCTCTAGTTACGCTGGAGTAGACCCTCTTTGGGGCTTGTAATTGCATGGAGTTGGCAGACATACAAATTTCATCTTTGAGAGAGAAAAGGACTATCCTCATTCCTGCCGGCTGGGACAACTAAGCTCAGTTCCAGGCTGGACATACCTTTCAGAGCATTTGTAAAACGATGTTCAGCTGTACTTAAAATTCTTTCACACTTTGGGTTTCTGACAGAAACGAATAACATATTTTTAATGGCATTTGGAGCAGTGAGGCACCTTGGAGAGAAAAATACTGCCTCCCCACTAGAGGAAGGCACAATAGAGAAAAGGCAATAGCTCAGAGCTGTGTAGGAGGGAAACAGGGACAGCTTCATAGCGAGGCACGAATGATGGCTCAAGGACTGCTGATACTCTTAGGCACTGCCCCAGCTGTATGCAGAAACCTGCTTTCTGGAGCTGTCCTAATTTTATGGATTAGGTACTGATGTACCAAACCATGGGACAAATATGGTTTTTCAGGCACTCCACTGGAGGCAAGTTGCCCAGGGAACACTTGCAGAGTCCAGACATACTGTAATGCCCCCTGGAATGGCAGACCTGCTTTCTGTTGCTCTGCACATTTCTTCGCTGATTTGCAGTACTGAGATAAATCACACCAAGTCTGGTCTTAGGATCTATGCTGACTGCCATGGTGGCAGCTAATCAGCTATCTGATATTTAGTTAAACATCTCCATATGAAATATGTAAAAGCTGTGAGCAAAAGAGCAGTGATAATATTTTTTGGCCAAATTCTTTCAGATCCACGAGAGGACTGCAACTGAAGTCAATACAATTTACTGGAATTAGGGGCAACACTTTTTTTTTTTCTTTTTTTTTTTTTTTCTCCAGTTAATAGGGCTGGCCACCAACAAATCTCAAAGAAAAGTAACACTGTTGTTTGTTTGCTTTTCTTCTCTAACCTAGTCTCAGCCCCAGTCTAACAAAGCACCCTAGAATATTTGCTTAGGCACAGAAATTAGCCAACTTATATTTACTGTTTCTGTAAAAATGTGCAAAACCCAAAATTGTTAATGCAAAATGTTCTCAAATACTCTTTTTTTTTTTCTTCTTTTTCTTTTTTCTTTTCTTTTTTTTTTTCCTGTGCTGGAATTTTTAAATCAATAATCCCCAGAGGAGTGGTGCAACTTCCAGCAGTGCACTGCTTCCAAGGATGAAACGACACATCCTGGCAACACAAGTGGTTTGTTGCCAACACCACTGCAAGTCTTGTTGTTGTTATTGTTGTTGTCGAGATAGAACACCAGAAAAAAAGCTCTGCATGAGAAATCAAGCAGGGCCTCCACATTAGCCAGCTGCTTGGGACGTTCACCTGGCATAAACATTTCCCCAGTCCTGGCACCACTGGCTGCCAAAAGCTCTCTCTGTCCTTCTATGCTCATCCATCAGAGCTGCTTCAGGACACTTCAATAAACTGGTTATTAGGACGGAAGGTGGCAGAGCTCGGTTTCAGTCAGGCAAAGCAGGAACTGGAAGCTGCTCAAAAAGCAGCCTTTTTGCTAGTATCAGAGGCAGAACTTTACCTGATTTTCAACAGAAGCACATTTCAGCCCAAGAAGTCTTTCCCAAGGATGATGATGTTGCATCTGATACGCCTCTATGAAGAACACAGCTTTTGCATACAGGCTGTTTTCTGACAGAAGCACTTACAAAGTCATATTTCAAACAAGAAATTTCTGATCAGCTGTTGTCATGAGCTCAGGAATAGCCATATGACCTAAAGGTTGCAAGGTGCCAGTTACAGATAGTGTTTCACATTCTTTCTTGGAAAAATAGTTATGAAATTGGATTTTTTTCCTGCTCTTTTTCTGTATCTCTTCCAATGCAAAATACTTTATTCTCCCAGTTGAAACCAATCATTTACTAAATATTTAGTGTAATTCATATCTCTGTCTCTCAAGTGGGCCAGTGTTTACACTTCAAAAGCAAGAATCTTTCTTCTCATTCCACAGTCACTCCGCAGAAATAAATACAAACCACAGAACCCGCACAGATCTTTGCTAAGGCACAAAATTTTAAACACCTTATAGATTAATGTTTATGGAGCCTGTCAGAGATTTAAAACCACAGCGAAAAAGAAAAGGTTTCTTCAGCTCTGAGAGATGAACTTTTTGCCTCACGTCAGCCCCACACTGAAAAACCCTGGGCAGGTTGTTTGTCTAAGCAGACAGCCCTTATTCAGTTGTTCATGATGTCTTTCTACTTAGTGCTCGCTGTAAATTTGTCTCTTTGCCACCTCCTTTATGCTTTACTTCCATGTGCCTCAGAGATAGAGGCAGCCAGAGCTTACCACTAATTCAGCCTAAGGGGAAACGCTAGCAACAAAGACAAGTCTGCCAAAACCCATAAAATGTTCTGCTTTTTGCCTTCCTTTAAAACAAAAAAATAATATTGTCCTTTCTCTAAAGTGGTAAAGCAACACATGCCCAGCTGAGTTCTTGACATTACGCTACAGGATTTTTTAAGGATTTTGAAGCGACCTTGGCAGTTACCAACATGTTCTCCAAAATGCGTGATTGTTAATTAGTTTAGTAGTCAGCAAAAGTAACAAAACTGGTGGTAGGAGGTGCAGCCAGTCAGTAGCTTTCGGTATGGCAAATGGGAAGCCCATGAAAACCACAGGCTCTGCAATACTGAGTAAATCCACAAGGAAAGAACTGGTTAAAAGCAGAAATGGAGCCACGTTCACTGCTGCCACTCTATCTATGGAAATTTACCTGTTTTTACCGGCTGGGAAAAAACAGCCAATTAAAATCATAAAAAAAAAAAAAAAAAAAAAAAAAAAAGATGAGAAACAAGTATTTTTGACAAATTAGAGTATTTTTTTTTTGAAGGTTTAACTAAACTTCTCTCATCACTTGTCAGTTTTTCTTCTTTCTGAAGGTAAGAAAAAAAGATGACTTTCAACACACTGAAAGCCACTCTATCCACTTCAAAGCACAACCTGGTTAGGTGAAGGATGGCCACCCTTGCACAGAGCACAGTGTGCTGATAATGCCTTTCTCAGCAGAAGTGCCTGCCACTCTGCCTGCCCTCTGAAGGCAACCAAGGCCTGAGGCCTTCTGGGGTAGGAAAGAGGGGCAGATGGACAGAGGAGCAACGAGCCTCTGCCTCTTCCTACTTCCCATCTTTTTAAAAAGCATTAGTCTTTGAGCAAGTTTCCACAGTAGTGGCCCTGAAGACTAAAGCCTGTGTTTCTGTACAGACGGGAGGATGCAAGAAGGCCAAAGGAAGCTTCCCGGTGCTCTCAGGTGGCTTTGCCTCCTTCCTGTCCTGGGCTGCTCTCTGCTAGTGGCTAGTGATGATGATGTGGTTCTGGCACCAGGCCCAGTTAGGCTTTGGCTCCTGGGCTGAGGCTGCTCGGTGCGGTGAACACCGAGCCCAGGAGCCAAACACCCTGACAAACACCTTGTGCCCACAGAAGGCTGGCCTGGCATCACAAGCTTACTTTATGCTGGGCTGAGGGAGAAGCATGTGAACATAACAATTTATTCGTTACTATGGGTTTACAAATCTGAAATAGCAAGATGGTACACAATGCAACTGTCAATGCTGGGGACTGGAAATAAGAAATATTCATTCACCTAACCTAGCTTTTTATTCCACATTTGAAGCTGTATGAAATTCCCACTAAAATATCATACCTTTCCTATGAAAGCATTTCCATCCAACCCCACCACAAACTTCTTCCTCCTCTTCTGACAGGTAGCACATTTGGGATGGTGAAGTAGCATGTCTCTGACAGCTGTCCAAGATCATCCTGATAGGAAGATCTCATTCAGACTGTTCACTCCTTCATTTTCTATCTGCGGATGGAAAGATCTTCCTCCACAAAGTGATGAGGCATAAAACAAACAGGTAATGAGAGCAGAATAAATCTGGTCAAGGAAGGGAAAAAATATGAGGCAAGCACATTTTACTTGTGTGCCCAATGATTTCAAAGCTATTTTATGACTTAAACATTCCGCTGTTATTTTAAACATTCCGCTGTTATTTTATATTCTGATTTTCTCCTTCATCCTGTGTTGCTTCAGCTACTCTGCTAAGCACTAAGGAAAGCATGTTGCAGTCAATATTTCACGTCATGTAATAGCCAATTTTTTGTAAGATTTTCAGCATTGATGTAAATCTAGTAAATCTAGCACTGGAGATAAATATATCTTTCCCCTGTCTGGGCTCCTCCCACTGGCTGTCTCCAAACTATTGTTTGTTTCCATGACTCTGAGAATCATAGAGTCCTGTCTTTGTTTCCTGATGATCAGAGAGCAGACTAAGTTTGTCAGCAACATTTCCAAAAGGCTATATTTTTTTTCTTTATTCCCTCTATCAGTTCTCATATCCTTTTTGTCATCCCAGGTGTTCATCTAACAGAGGAGTGGGCTGGTTTTTCAGGGTTTGCTCCTGATCCCAATTGCACTGTTCCAAGGTCTATGTTTGGGTGGGAGGGGCCACAAAACCGTGAGGGATGGCTTAATGTAAGGTGAGTGAGTCAGTAACAATGCTTCTCCCTGCATTACAAGAACCAACAGAACTGTGACTCTGACAGATGGGGAATGTTCTAGTTCTCACCCTACAAGATACAGAGCAGCATGTGGTGCTGTTGTCATTGGCCTGAAGGATTAAGTCCTTTCCATCATGCTGATTGTTCATTAAAGTGTGATAAAACTCCAAATCATAATCTTTAATCATGAGAAATGCAACATGATAATACTGGAAAATCTCACTCAAGGATGACATTTTTTGAAGCTGTCTGTGTTTCCCAAGGAAAGCCAGTTATGCATGGGTCTGTTCCTCCTAAGCCGTCACGACTTTTGCTTTATTTCTACATTCTGTCCCCTTTCTAAATGGCTGGTTTGATGGCTTTATTTTTAATGGTCAAATAATATGTGGGCCTTGGTGTTCTGGGACTAGGATTTGGCTCACCTTTGTAGCTCTCCAAAACAGGATCTCAGCTCCTGGTTCCTATAAACACTTTCAAAAATTCCACTCTACATTTCATGTGGCACAGAGCATGGCTCAGTCATCAGCTGTTTGCTCATGGCTGTGTTAAAACAAACTGCACATTTGAGAAGTTTACAAAGACCACTTTCTACTTAAAAAATAAAATAAAATAAAATGAGTAAGTCATTTTTATTTTTTGATTAAGAAGACTTGCAACCTCCTACATATCTCTGGGATGCCATCTTCTATACTCACAAATAACTAAGGCAGCAGAGAGTTTTATTATTTCTTTACATTAAACAAATTAAACATACCTTTTTTTTTTTTTTTTTTTTTTTTTTTTTTTTTTTTTGAGTAGTCATATGTCAAGCACTGTGAATAGCACTGTGAACACAGTGTAATACCACAGGTATGGGAGGGCTAAAGTCTGGTCTTTTCATTCATATCCATATTAAAGCCCCAGGAGACTTTTTACAGATGTCAGTTGGTTTTGATTTATTACTTTTGTTTATAAGAAACTATACTGATAATATTTTACTTTTTAAAGTATTATTTGCTCTTTTAAAAAACATTTTTTATTTGTGCTTCTGCTGATCCTGTCAGTCTCTGTCACTTTGTGATGCTCAACAATGTAGAAACCTAAGAGGGAAAGTCGCTTTTTGGACATATGACACAGAAATAATTGTTCTGCACTTGTTTATATGTCTACAAATATCTGTGTATTCTCTAAGTATTATAAGAACAACTTCCTTGAATTTCAATATTATTCTCTATTAATATTCCAAGGTTTTGCCTAGTAATTTTCACAGTGGGTGTCAGAAAACCATAGGAGAAAAAGAATCTCTTCCTACAAATTGTGTTATCTTCTGCCAACCAACTGATCCTGCAATGAGAAGCAGACTCCTGAATCCTTACATACTTTAGCCAAGTAACACAGCTCTTTTTGGATCTGGCGGTCCATCCCTTTGCATGCAGTGCTGCACTGAAACTTAAAAGAGGATTTACTTTCGTAGTCTTGATACTTAGGAGCCAGACAATTTTTCCCTTCTCAGTTAGAATTTCCAACATTCTTATTGGAACAATCCTGATGAATTTAATACAGAATGGCCAACTGTCTGCGGGATTTTAAAGCTGCCTGAACAACTCTACAGGCAAGATATAATTTCCTTTTCCATTTTTTGACCTGATTAAAGATAGGAAAGGGAAGTTGTCATGCTCCAGTACATTGCACTGAGTATTTCCTGTATATTTGGATATATTGCTGTTAAACTGTACAGGATTACTCTGTGAGGCTCAATCGTTTAAGTAACTTGAGTTGCTTTCTACAACTTCCTGAGCACGGTTCTGGAAAGAGTTGGGAAAAAGGAGATGATGTGGATCTCATTGTGCAAGAACCCACATAGGACCTCAGAAAGCTTACATACGATTCCTAATGCAGCACAGATCAAGTCTGGACATGGTCCTGGTGTGGATGAGGAGGTGGCTGGGTCAAAATTCACCCTGCTGTGATTCAGAACACATCAGGCTCTGGGAGAGGGCTGTGCTCTCTCTGGGTAAAACCACCACTCAAACTGGAGTGAGAAAGGGAAAACAAAGTTTTCCTTCAGTGCCATCTATGCAAAGATCCTTTTGAAAATTTGCCAAAATCCTTAAATGTGAGAGAGATTGTGGTTGGACTCGATGATCTTTAAGGTCTTTTCCAACCTGAGCGATTCTATGATTCTACGATTCTATGTGAAGAATCATGACATGACTCTCCCATAGTCCTTCCCCCATCTATAACAAGGAATAACATTTCTTTCCCTTATTATACCCTTATCTAATCAGACTGCAAGTTCTTGAAGGCAGATAGTTTTCTTACCACCACAGTGGTGACTGGTAGCTCTGCCTTTTACAGTCACTTTGCCTTTTATGTTACAAAACACTATTTTCATTTGCTTAGTCTTTGCCAGTATTTTTATCTGTTGGTCTCACACTTTCATTTAAAAATATTTTCTTTAGGCTCAGTTATCTTATGGGATGGGAGGAAAAGAAAGGGAACAAGAAATTTTAGGTAGAATAGCCAAATCTCTTTTGAGAAATAAGCCGGGAAAATGACAGTAGACAAAATAATAACATATATTTTGGCAATGAGTTTTTATTTTGAAACCATAATGCCACCAGTTTCCGGACTCCAGACTTCCCACTTTGGCCTTTTGGCTATTGCCAACTCTGGAAATTCACTGAAATTTGATGAACTTATAAACCCTCAAAAACCTGAGGCTTGTTTTTATTAGATAAATTTCTCATCTATTCTGAGCTTGGATTCTTCCTGCAGTGTCAAACACAAACTGCCATGCCATTTAGTAGTGTCTGCTGTGTAGAGCATTTGCCCAACTGAATGGCACCACTGCTCAGAACACTGAGCTGATGGTGAAAGGGCCGTAGCAAGCTACAAAGAGTGTGGGCAGATGGGAAAGCAGCCATGGGGCTGCAGGGCTGTGTGGCAGTGAGGAGGCCTGGAATGGGACAGGGAGACAGACTGAGATGGACTGGTGAAGAAAGAAGAGGGCTGCAATGACAATGGCTGCACTGACAAGGCAAGAGGAATGAGAGGCCTGATTATAGGAGAATGGGACTAGGTCCATATGAAGGATAACTGATGTATGAAGGAGGTAACACAAGGAAGAACTTCTTTACTGTGGGAGTGATGGAGCACTGGAACTGGTGGCTCAGAGAGGTCGTGGAGTCTCCTCTGAAGGTATTCAGAACTCACCTGGATGCTTTCTTATGCTACTGTAGGGAACCTGCTTTAGCAGGCAGTTGGACTACGTGATCCCCAGAGGTACCATTCCAGCTCCTAGGGTTCTGCGATTCTGTGTGATTCTGTGAACACTTGGGCAGGGCCTAGCTGGAGGGGACACAAGCATGGATGGTTGGAAGCATGGTCACAAGAATATACACTCCTTCTCGTTCTGACAGAAACAATATCACAAGGTTTTACCACCTCCCAGCTGAGAGGAAACAGCTGGAAAAAAAGGTCCTGCTCTGCTTACTGCAGCAAATGGCAAATTCTTCTATCCCTGCTATCCTTGCTAGCATCTGCTAGGTGCTGCTAGAGGGAGACTGATGGGGGTCTGCATGGTGGAGGGAAGGGTCCTAAGCCAGCTGTGACCTGGGCAGTGCCATATGATGATTTCCTCATCTTTCCTTTTTCCCATTTAAAAAAGTCCAGGAGGTATTATGAACACATTCAGACATCCACAGACTTCGTGTTACCATGTTGTTTTATAAAAACTCCAATTTTTTACTGCTCTAGGTGCCCAGCTGAGATCTGGTAAAATGGTGACCACATTGTTGGCTGCATGCTTTGAACATTACAGGATCTGAAACAGCCAGCAGTGGCTGTCCCAAGCAGGGCACACAAATCTGTCTTCAGTTGATTTCCACTTCTTTCTGCCTTGGTTCACTTACACGAGGCTGCTGCTCCATCCCCAGGAGGCATGACAAGCCAGCGATGTCAGGTCTGTACTCCTAGGGGAAATGTCACTGGTGTGCTGCGTGTGCACTACTTTGCAGCCTCTCAAAGATGAGCACACCCGAAAAATAAAGAACCATTGAGCCGCGGAGATCGCTGCGGGCTGGCAGAAAGCCGCGGGTCTCTTCGTTAACAAAAATGCAGTAAAAACGGTTTGTTTCAGGAAGTCAGGGGAGATTTTCTGACCGTTCTAAGTAAGGACATAAGAAAATCTCTTTACACGCTTCCCAAAAAACAAGGGAGAAAAGCGCAAAACTGCCAGGAGAGAGCTTTCACCTGGCACGGACTGCATGCGGAGCAACCTGCAGCTCCTCGGGGTGCTCCGCTCCGTGCGAGCAGCGCCCGCTGCCCTCCGTGTGTGCGTGTGCTCGTGTGCGCGTGTCACCCCCGGCTGCCCCGCGCCCTCCCACGGGCTCCGCTACCGGGTGTCCCGGGCAGGGGTAGGGGCTCAGCCCCCAGGCCCGCGCTTCCCGGATTTGTGCGTGGTGCTGCAGGAGAGGGCGGGGGAGAACGAGCCCCGCTGAAGTAGAGGGGAGGCAAGCCGGCGCCCCCCGGAGCATCGGGGAGGGTTAACCCGCGAGGTCTGGGAGGAGAAAGCGGAGGCCGGGCTGGGCAGGGGGAGGATAAGAGGAAAAGGGAACGAGCGTTTCGGCGAGGTCGCACACCGCCAGCCCCGCCGCAGCGGCAGTGCCTTCCCCTCGCAGGCGGCGGACAGCGGTGGGGAGGTGTGGGAGGGTCCAGCCTTCCCTCCCACACACCCCCCCAGCATAACCTCCTCTTCCCCCGCCGCCGGGTGGACGCGGCCGGAGGGGAGAAAGGGCGGCCCGGAGGCGCGGAGCCCCGAGGGAGGAGGAGGCAGGGGAGCATCTCCGAGCCGCCGCTCCCTGCCCGGCAGACGTGGAGAGAGGGGGAAAACTGCCGGCTGCGCTCCCGGCCCCGAGCTTCAAGGGGTGAGGGTTAAAAAAACGAGAAAAAGACCTGAGCGGGGACCTCCCAGCCTGAGTGCGGGCGTCGGGGGGAGCGACATCCCGGGGACAGTCCCCCTCCTCCGCTTCCCGGAGCCGCTGCCCGCCGCAGCCCCAGGATGTGGGTGCCGCTGCTGCTGCTGCTGCCCGAGCTGCTCCCCGCCGTGCCGGCCCAGAAGCTCTCCGCACTCACGGTAAGGCCGCCCGCCGCTCCGGCCCCCGGGCGCACCTGAGCCGGCGACCGTCGCTGCCCCGGCCCGGAGGGACCCATCC
>JAOWBP010001760.1:34745271-34782366 GCA_028571105.1 Tragopan temminckii | reverse complement strand
TGTATATTTTAATCTGAAAATTTAAAACCTTGAAGGAATGATTTTGCTATATAGATTTTATAGTGTGTGACATTTCCAAGTGAGGGACAGAGAAACCGCAGTGATTTTTTTTTTTTCTCTTTTAAAAACCTCATTTGAAGCACCCATGGGCCCTCAGGTGGTACCTTATTCCAGTTAACAGGGTTACACTGTAATTTAATTCCAAGTTCACTTTCATAAATATGTAAAGGGAGTTTGCAAGAGACTACTACATGTTATATTATTTCTAAAATGCATTTTTAAAGTTCTGAATATTAGCATAGAAGTAAATCAGAAATGCTAAATATGTCCAAATGTAAAATAGGAGTGATGGTGGCTGTTATATCACTTTTAAGTGGTCCCTGAATGAAATGACACCAAAGCCTCTCCATGTGCATCTGTAAGGCTCTGTTGAATGTAACCGTTGTTCAGTGGGTGGCTGCCTGCCTCCCTAAAGCTGGAGGAATAAAAATCTGGCTGAGGGCACTTAGAAAAACCCTTTAAAAATTAAATGGCATCAACTCACGTGGATGCGTTTGACTTCAGCTGATGCAGAAATGTCTACATCCTCTCCATTCCCCCTCTCACCCAGCCAGAGTGTGCATAATTCATTTCTGCACCTTACAGTAGTGTACATCTTTATGAGCCGTGATCAGATAAGTTAGTACTGGTGGAATCCCCAACCCTCTGCTACCAAAGAGGCATCGATGCTGGAGACTTCAAGCTTTCAATCCGAGCAAAAGCCAAACATTTTGGTAGGAACAGCAGGACGTGTTGCTGTTGGGCTGTAGTGAGCCCATGCTGATCTTCCTGCTGGCTGTGCTCTTCTTACAGAGATGGTCAGCATCTCTGTAAGAAGAGTGTATTTTATGAATCCTTCCACAAAATGGGTAATGAGCCGACAGACACCCGTGGTAAAAAAGCAGTACACACACGCTCATGCACACATACTCTGCACTTCTTGCAAGACTAAACTTTGAATTCTGGTGGCATGAGACAGGTTTACTTTCTGCTATCTGTGTACTTCCCTGTTTAAACAAAACCAAACCAACAACACTGTAACAGCAACAAGTACCATCACTAAATCATTCTTCACTCCCGCAGTCATTTTGCTTATAGCTCACAAACTGTATAACCCCTTCCCACACATTTCTCAGATATTCGTGAGTGAGATCTGCACAATGGTAATGAAAACCAAACCCAGGCCATGTAGGAACAACGGGGAAATGCATGACTTCCTTTTCACCTGCTGTGCCCTTATTTAATGACAGAGAACTACCGTTCTTTTCCGTGCACCAGATGAAGTTTCCCCCCTTATTTGTGGTTAGAATTAGGAAGAAAAATAACCAGACACCACTGGGACAGAACACTTCCCCATTTCTTGTCCCCTCTCTCTGGATGAGGGTTTTATGAAAACTGCAGGATGATTATAGGGAGGGTTGTGCCTAATCCCAATGATAGCACGCTGTCAGGGATACGCGGCTTGCCAGGTGGTGGCAATAACAGCAGAGACACAGTCTCCTTAACCACAGTGGTAAATCTGCCATAAGATGAACCATAGCAACCTTATGATAGTACAGTTCATGTTTCCTCTAGCAATAATTACTTTAATGAAGCTCCTGGCATCAGTGTCATTCTTTCAGAAGTTGGCTGTATGAATCAGATTTTTTTTTATTGCCTACCTTTTGAACAACTGGGTTCTGAGAGACAAACTGGGTGATGGCTGGGCAGGGAGGGGGCACCAGTACCTGTTGTTATGTTTTTAATTTGGCAAAACAACTTTCTGAGCTGTTTTAGCTTGATGTCCTTGCTAGCTTCAGAAGTAGAGCAAGTATTGCTTTCAGACAGTACTTTCAGCAGTTATAGACCTGTATCCTTGTTTAATTGGGAATAATGTTTTTGTATTAGATGTCATGCCTTTCATTGGATTACATGCTTGGGTCCCCATCTGTGTGCCAGAGCAGAGGAGAAGCATGAAGGAAGAGCCGAATCGTTTTTGGGAAGCCAAGATATGCACCAGGGCCTGAGAGTTTTAAAGTATTTGTGGGTTCACTGGCTTAGACATAGCCCAAAGCTACTTTAAACCTGTAGCAATCTTGGCCTCTTGTGGTCAAAAATTACTCTTTGCTAAAGTTGCTCCTGGACTTGTCTCCTGTGTAGAGACGTTTTGCAGAAATAGGCACAGTGGGGGGAAAGGTGATATTCCAGTTCTGAATTACTAACTGAGTCACAGGGATTGGATGGTGGAGGAGAGCATTATTTAGTATTCTACTTATTGTTATTTCAAATAAACAAACATTGGCAACAGAACAATGGCTTTCATTTTGGGAAGGTAGACAGGGAGCTGTCTCGTAAGAAACTGTGAGATTTGGAGGGACTGTAGCCAATTTGGCTGCTCCTGTTTTTTCTCCCCTTGTGTCAAATAATAATGTAAAACATTCTTAATTTCCACAAAATATCTTCAGTGTTACCTTGTTTATTGAAAGTCAGGTAATAGCCTGGAATTCTTGTAGCACATTGTTGGAATGCTTTTTCAATGCTGTGTTTTTATTCTGCTCTACGATATGCACCCATTCTTTCTGGGTGTAGAAAACTGGTGATGGCTGAGCCTTATTGGCATATTATATTAGAGGAATAGTCATATCTTGAGACTATAGGTACTTTTGTTTTGAAACGCAGTGTTTTGAAGAGAGAATAAGCTTAAGATCACTATGCTTATCTCCATATTAGTTTGGCGTTGTTTTGCCGTATTTTTGGAACCATCGGCTTGGCTTTTATATCAGTTACAGTGTTGTGTGTGTGCATGTGCTTGTACGAACAATAGGATACAAGTGTTTCTTATTTTAAAATCTTGATGACTTGTAACATATCACGAACTATTTAATTTTGTCCTTTCAAAGCCTTGCTGAACCATGTGTCTTTCTCTATCTAGTATTGATCCTAGACCTTACAAAGGAAGAAAGTCTGCTAGAAATCGCTTCTAGAAATGAGCATCTCTGCCTGTTAAAAGTTTCTTTCATCGGAGGCTGAATATTTCAGGGAATAATTGTTTTCTTTTTCTCCCCTGGCACATGCTTTGTGAGTATTCAATAGTATTTAATGCCCTGGATAGCTTCCACAACACTCACCAGTATAGGATGGACCACTAAGGTAGTTCAGTAAAGGGAAGCTAAATACAATCAAAGCTTTCCAAGTTAAGGACCCATTTGGATGGCTCCTGCAAACTCAAACATTTGGAAAAATTACTCTAATTTTGACTCAAAAACTAAGACCATAAATAAGACCGTAAGTGGCTCCAGATCCTAATAGCATTGTTACTGCAAATGGGCATTGGTACAATCAAGGCTACATCAGCTCTGAAAATAAAGCACTTGCAACAATGCTTCCTTGCTATAAATTCTCTCTTAAGACACTTCTCATTAAAGAACCAAACCCAAAGCCTGTGAGGGTTTATTATTGAAAGAGCCAGCAAAACCTTTGATCAGCTGTTAAAAATATTTATGCATGCAGCCAACATAAACTGTACCTTATTATATGAAATACATAATGGAGATGGCAAGTCAACATCTCACCTGAAATATTGTAAAGCTAGAAGCAATGAGTGGAATTGACTGTCAGTGGGGAAGGAAGAGCAGGACAAAGGAAACAGAAAGAGGTAAATCACACATGCTTTGACCAGTTGTGATATTTTCATCCTTCCACTGTTGCCCACCGAATACCTTGAAGAACAGCTATGATTATTCCTTGAAAGCTGGTAAATCCCAGGGTTTGGTTTGCTTTGAGAAGTGTCCGTAGGTTAAGCTGCTATCCAAAACCTATCTGGACTGTGTTGGTTTGGAAATCAGGCTACAAGTCTTCTCAAGATCTGGCTCATTCAGGACTTTGCTAGTGTTTCCACTTCTTCAGCCAGACCAGACTTACCACAGGCGCAGCCATTTTCATGGTATTTTGGTACTTCCATTTCCTGTCGGGCCTGAGACCAGGAAGTGCAGAGGCGCCTGAAAATTAAAAAACTGAGTAAGAAAGGTTTGAGATCAAAGACCTGTTTTTGAGCAGCAAACAAAGATTTGAGTTTGGTTCAGGAGTGGCATTTTTATCTGAACAAATTCCTGCGATCTTTGGGAAGCTGTGTAGTGGAGTTAGATTTTGCTAAGGACCCTGAGATTTCCAAATCTGTTTGTTTACTTCAGGATCAAACCCCATGTATTTCTAAATATTCTGTGAAGGAAATACTTCAGGTTGTTTCAATGTTGTGTTTGGAGGTAGAGTACTAGAAAATTCAGATGCCAGATTGACAGTGCTGGCCATGTCCTGGTGCAAAGCTGGAAAACTTTCTTCAGAAAGACTATCAAAATCTTTTTTGACTGTACGAGTACTGCCCTCCCCTCCTCTTTCTCTCTGCTATGTTCTACAGTCAAATTATAGTGACACTGGTCGTTTTGATCTTGATGGCCCCACATATTTTCATGGGGCATGCTTCTGTTGACATTTCTCTATCAAATTCTGGTTATTAATCAATACACACTGCTTTCATTTTTATCTACTGTGGTAGATAAGACACTTTCCACTGTAACTCTGGCTGGAACCCTGAAAAGAGGAATTGCATCAGGAAAAAAAATGCAGTTTACAGTGTGCTGATATTACAGAGAATAATTGATACCAAAGAAAAAGGAAGAGAAATTTAAGATGTAAAAAAAAAAAAAATTGTCCATAGGCAATGCTTGATAATTGCCTTCAGGAAAAGGAAGTTGACCATGCAGAGAAGAGCTGGTGTAGCATAAATAACTGTGCAGTTCTTCCTGCACTATTTTGATTTTTGTCTAGTCATCTTATCTATGTAGGGAATTGTGCTGAATTACAGTCTTTGGTGTAGCATGGTGGTGTGCGTAGAAAGAACTTTGGTTACAGGAAGGTGAAAGCCACCCTAGAGTGCATTGACTGGGATTTCAGCTGATGAGGTAACATTTGGTAGCAGATGGTTTCTTAATATTACTGTATTAAATTATGAATTGTCTTCAAAAAGGCAACATTAACACATTATCATGCCTTAACACGAACCCAGGGAAATAAGTTTATGTGGAGTCAGTTTTGCAAACTGAAGTTTTAGTCAGTCTTGGCAGAAGATATTGCCTTGATGAGTTAGTAACTGCCCTTCAGTGATTTTTTTTCCCCTTTCTTATTTATTAGCTTTCAGAAATGACCAGTAAGCATTTCATCAGCTGCTGAAAATCCAGGCTAATAGAGAATACATCCTAGACTTCTTGTCAGGACAGAGAGAGAAAACATTTCCTGAAGGCGATCCATTCCAGCTCTCTCCCTGGCTTTCTCAATGCACTGCTAGAAAACTCAATCAAGAATGTTTACCTCTAACCTATCCAAACCTTGCCTTTTTTCTTCATTTACTTCAGACTGCTTATTCTGTCATCTTCTGAGACACCAAGTAAAGATTCTTTCTTCTTTTGTGTTATCTTAAATTTGTTCTGGGGATGTAATAATATACTTGCCTGTCTTTAGGTGTTCATTTTCAAACTGCATACAAATTAGCTGTCATACATATGCCATAAATCTTCAGCTCTATCCTTGAGCACCTAAAGAGTACTTATGTGAAAACAAAGAAGAATTCCACTGCTCTGGAATGCTCTTTATTTATGTCAAGCCTGCATGCTGTATTTTACAGATCCTTAGGATACAATTACTGCTATAAAGTGCTCAGAGTCTTTTGTTGGGGCTACATTTCTCATACATTTATCACTATTCTGACTCGTGTTCAGTATTAAAGTGAGATATTGTCAGTGAATAAGCACATAAGTAGTCTGGAGAGGTTGGTACATTTTTCAAAATGAAAGTAATGGCAGATAAAAAATCATTTTAATGATAATCAGGATGGACTCACTGTGATCCACATAGCAAGCTCTGATGCAGAGAAAACCTACAGATTGTGGGCATGTGTGGTTGTCAGGGAGGGAAGGCAATGACTCAGTTTCATTATCTTTCTCTTGCTCTTATCCAGAGTAAAGCAGAGGAGTGGTGGAGTTTAATCTGAGTAAGAGTCTGCCATTGAGTCTCATTAGTTCTTTGAAGGAGTGGGAGAAGGAAAGATGACATTCTGGTGGATACATGGACACATGAAGTGCTGCCTGCCATGCACTTGCCTTTCTCCTGACTTTATACAGGCATACAACACGCACTGGATTCATATTTGGAACTAGGAGGTGGTGCTCTTAAAAAGAGAGTAACCATCAGAGATAGCATTGTGAGGACATGAGGAGCACAGCTTCCACAGTGACTGGATCAGTTGGCCCAGCTCGTGTATGTGTCTTCGGGCCGTTTGCTTAGGTGAGGAATTACTCAATGCATTTAATCGCAATGTTTTAAACATTTCTCATTTCCTTTAGCATCCACAGGAATACCACTTAGTTCAGCCAAAGTGAAGGCTCTGCAGGGTTGCATTTGTCAAGCACTACTCTCACTGCGAGCCACTTTTTAACACCAGTAGTGCTGCATAGCACTGCTCAGAGGGCGCTATCATGTGGACTGATGTCTCTGTTCGAGTGAAAAATCACTGTGACATGTTGTTTTTTGAAGTCACAATTGCTATCGAAACAAATAAGTGAAACTTGGTACCAAGTATACTACTCTGTAGCTGAGGATAGCACAAATTCTAAAGATGCATTTATCCCCACATTAGGGTACAGGTAAGAAAAAAGACTGCCAGCAAAGAAACTACAGAAGACTAATTTCACTTATGTTGATTTGTTCAGTAAATTGTCTCTGGTCTATTGGATGGATGGATGACTTTCTGGAAGCAGCCATCAAAGACCTGAGAGACTTTAGATAGAAAGGAGAGAGTGAGTTTATGCACAAATTTCTCCATTTCTTCTCCTGTCTTTTCCATTGCAAATACAGCCCAGTGGCATGCTTTTGCAGCATTCATCGGGGGCAGGGAGGTCACCTGTCTTCTTCTATGGCACTTTCGGGATCCACCACCGGAGGGAGTGCAAGAGCAGCACGGTCTCCTCCGACCTCCCTGGGAAGGGTTGAAAGAAGTAGAAACACTTATTTTTAGAGCCAGCTGCCTATGTCTAGAAAGGGCTTACAATCAGGTGACCTTCATTTTTTGTCAGCACCTGTCACTCAGTTGCCCATCAGGCAGGACCTCAAATGAGAAAAATCTCGACAAAAGATATTAAAAGGTAGAATTCAGATCTATGAAAAAAAGTGACTTTAGTGTCGTGCCTTGCCTTGACATTAGTTACTCATTAGCGTTGGTGGGAGCTCAAAATAGTCAGGTGTGAAACAAGAGGGGAAATGTAGCCTAAAATGCATGCTGCTCTCAACTCCAAGAAGGTTTCAACCTGTAGAAAGTGTATGCCCTGTTTATTTCATTGTATGTACCTTCTTTCTGCATTTACCTACAGGAGTTCTGATAAGATAAAAGAAAGTGGAAAACTTATTTTCCACATTGTATTTAATAGGGTTAAGTTTCAGAGTCCATCCTCCTGGGAAAGCAGATTTCAAGCATGTCAGTTTTTTGATGGATTTCAGCCTGAGTGGATTTAGTTGCAAATCTGAACTTTGTACAGGAGGTTTTATCTTTCCATCTTGTTTCCTCCTTGAAAGGCTTCATAAATTACATTTTTGAGAGAAAGGAAAAGAATTTTTGAAAGGGGTATTCATTTGGCAAATTGCTCTTCTGTTTAAGTTTCCCCTTTCCAGGTGCTGAACAACTCCCAGAGTATGAGTTCTGTCACTACTTGGTAATGGAATTTCATTAGTTTGCAATAAGATTACAGGGCAGTATTCGTGCACTGATAACTGATTTATTTGTGAAGGGAAGAAGGCAAAAATCAAAGGAGTCAAATATTTATTTGTATGTACTTATTGCTGTAATTTTCTCCATTGCAAAATGGGTATACAGTGCTGCGGTTCTGAAATGTCAGCGTTCGCCTTCACTAAATGCAAAACCAGGAAAGACAGAAGGCAGTCAGAGAGCCAAATCAGAGTATTTCTGACTCGATGCCCAAGTCAGACCTGACACCAAGATGGAATGTCGTTAATGTTATTGACAGAGATTGCTTTATCCTTTTATCCAGGAGGCTGGTGAGAAACCTGCAGAAGCACAGCAAACAGCAGTGCTGGTTTGTTAAAGTGGTCATGGCCAAAGGGGATCTGCAGTGTGCAAAGGGCCAAGTGTCATCTGCATGGTATTTCCTGAGTTGAGAGACCTTATCATTGCCCTAAAGCTGGGGTTCTCAAGCTGTGATATGTATTTCCTTTCACAGTGCAAAACTCTTTCTCCCCTAAAGGAGAAAAAGACCCTAACCAATGCAGCCTGATCTTTCCTTCAAAGTACAAAGGGAGTGTTTGGGTGCCTCTTCCTATTTGCACAACTATCTCAGCATGGAGTTGGGATTCGTTGCCTCTTTCTAGCTTTTCTTGAGAGAAGAAAGAAGATGGGACTTGCACAAGATGCTTCCATCCTGTGAATCCAGACCAAAGAGCTGAGAGCTGTTCTTGCTGCCACTCCAACTAATGACTGTGTTCTCTTCTATAAGCAGTAGCATCAAGAATTCTTGATGGGAAACCTTACCCAAAGTGTCTCCTGACAACCTCAGAGAACTGTCAAGTATTATCAAGGAGCACAGATCTTCTTCTGTGGGATACCTGGGGCTTCAAAATATTTTCTGTCCACTGCAGTAAATTCCCTAGATTGCAATCTCCTAACTTAGACTATCCATGTCAGTCATATATGTGTATGGAGGTGTGCCCTATATACACTTTCATGAAATGCTTTTCTTCCTTTTGTTTTCCAAGGGTGACTGGAAAACCCCAGTAAGGACCTAAAGTTACACCGGGGAAAATAACCGAAAATTCAGACTTTTTTTTCCCCTGAAGTTTATTAATTTGATCTGAACAGTTTGATCTGAAACTTTTTTGTTTGTATTGGTCTAAGAAAGGGGAAGATGCTTAGAAGTCTAGCGTTAGCTTTCATTTGACAAGACTTCTCACTTATTAGGTTTTGACAGTGTTGGAGATGCTGAAGTTCACCTGTGTTTGGTAGCTGGTAAATTTGTGGAGTTATCTGAAAACTGAAAAGAACACCATCAGCCTTCAAGTTTCATATCAAGTCCACTTCAGGATTTGCCTCAGGCAATCACTGGTTTTATTTTAGAAGCTCTCTTGACTATTATCCTGAACTGCGAGAACAGAAAGTGTTGTTTTTTTTTTCCCTTTTCTGCTTGAATTTCTAATTATTACAGGAGAAAAAAAAAAAAAAGTTGCACTGTTTTTCTTCTTTACACCAAGTAAATCACTTCTTTAAAAATGCTATCCTGAATCTTTCCTCATACCTGGGCCTGAGGAAACTCCAAAGTGAGATTCATTTTAGAACTATATCAGGAAATCATACAAGTAAGACAAGTCAGAAGCAACCAGAAGTGTTCACTGAAATTAGGTGGTTACAAAAAGATTATTTGCATGTAAAAACTCATTATTTCCAGCTGACAGCAATTAAACCAGTGTCAGAGATGGAATGAAATTCCCTGAAGGGAGCCTTGTATGAATGAGACAGTTAAGCATTAGAAAGAGCGTGTATGACAGATGCAAAAGCTTGAGAGAAATGACAAGTCTATCAAAGCTGAAGGGGGTCACAGTTCATACTCTACAGCTATTTTGTGGTATGCAGGATGTCTCTCAAGAAGAGCCCTGCAGCTCTCCGCTGTCAGCAACAGCAAAGCAGGTGTGCACATGTGTCTGAGAGGCAGAAATGGATGCCTTCTATTTTGCATGCCTGATCTTTCTTTTTTTTTTTTTTTTTTTTTGAATATATATCAACACTTTTTAAAACTTTGCCTTTTTTTTTTTTTTTTTCAACACTTCTTGTTTTGCTGAAATTCTGCAGAGTAGGAGAGTGCCATTTAGATGTCGTTAACAAAGTAGAATTGGAACTGATTACTTAATTTCATATCAGCCCTTTGCGACTGTAAAGCAGCCTGTGGGCTGTGTGAGTCCTGCCCTTTTAAAAAGGGGTGGGATGTGTGCCAGGTGTCTGCAAAACAGTTCAAAGAGTGGAGAAGCACAGATGAAGGGAAATGAGACAGTTTGCCCCTGGTATGCTATTTTGACAGAACAGAAGTGATTCTGCCTCATCATGTTGCAGTCCTTCACAGTTAAGAGGAGGGTCTCAGCTGCAGCTTCTGTCCTGACCCTCAGGAATCTCAGTTTGCTCTCGTACGCCCTCATGTAACTTGAAAAGCAGCAGTATCTGAGACAAGCTTTTGATAGAAGTAGGAGTTCTCTGATCATGTCATATGTGACATAGATAGAGGAGTGCAGGTGCAGCAGTACGAGTGCCATAGAGTTTATACAATAACAATTCAAGTATTCCAGAATCCTATTACAGGACATGGCCAAACTTTTCCACTAAATCCTCCAGTTTGAACTAGGCAAAGTTGGACTTGTGCTTGTCCTCGTAACTTTGTAAGAAGGAAAATTCCTGAAAGGAATGAGGGAGAATAAACTTGACTGTGGGTCTCCCATACAAGGACTGAGGAAACTGGAGATGGTTGCAATACCTGAAACTGATGCTATCAGTGAGCGTGTTTAGATGTGATAAAATCTCTGTCAGTACATGTCTGGGTAGTGGGGCTGTTCGTACCCACATTCCTTGAAGAAAACAGGAACATGTTTTCAGCTTTCTGTATGTACAGGTAGAAAAGTGATCAGAAGGATACAAGTGGAAATAAACTGAACAAAGAGATAGCACAAAATCACCTCTCCTGACTCTGTTGCTGATATCCAACTACTGGTGTTTAGTTTTTTGAGTCAGTTTTGTTGTAATAACTATGTTTCTTACATTTTGACAACTGCAGGTGACTGTAGAACTTACTGCTGAAGCAGTAAAAAGACACTCATTTTTGCAATGTAACTTCTTTCTGTATTGTCTGCTTTTCACTGCACAGTGTAAATATAGTTCAATCTCTTGATAAGGAGTTGATAAGGTGGAGCTGAATCCCACATCCAACAAAACCATTATTACAGTGCCAATCCAATGTTTTTGGTGAAAATCACAGTTTTGATCTTGGCAGCAAGGGGAGAATATTTTTGGAGACAAGATGATTCTTAAATTTTAGTATGACATGCTGTGTTCCTGCTCCAAAAACTGGTTAAAGATTGGAAATACCTGAAGGTGGTTCTTGCAGCAGTTCAGGTGAAATAGAACAAGTGAGCAGAACCTGGAAAGAGGCATTAATCGGGGTCAGCAGTATGGGAAGCTGTACTTATTCCAAAAGTGTGGGAAGAAAAAAGCTCAGACCTTGCTTGTTCCTAAATAAAGGATTCGTTTTTATAAAGCTCTTCCCTAACAAGCAAACTAGAAGATTATCTTTAATGGTTTCCTATTACCTTAGAGTCACATGTATTATCTGCACGTGAAACTCTGTTAAACTAGAGCTGAGGCAATGTATGTGTATTGTTCATCAACACAATCAGTAATAAAAGTTCAGGGAAAGTT
Organism: Tragopan temminckii; assembly: GCA_028571105.1. Classification (NCBI taxonomy): domain Eukaryota; kingdom Metazoa; phylum Chordata; class Aves; order Galliformes; family Phasianidae; genus Tragopan; species Tragopan temminckii. Next base: position 34,770,836 of record JAOWBP010001760.1, on the reverse strand, counting down.
TGCAGTGCCAAGGTACCTACTGTTAATTCTGACTACATGATACTGGCAAGCAGATTCGAGATGCAGTGGTTTCACAATGCACTTTGTTTTCAAATCTCTCACCTCTATCAGCCCTAAGTCCTGCTGTTCCATGGCCTGAAATCCTATCTGAGCTTGATTAAGGTACAAAAATGAGGCTCCTCTCAAGCAAGCGTATTTACCTGATTCTACCTTAGCTCTGAATCTGCCTTATTATCCAGAAGTGTTTGCGCATTGTGGTAAAACAACTATTGTAGATTGCATATGAGAGCATGTAACATGGGAGTTTGTATTTCCAACAGCCAGCCTCTGTCTTAGTAACTGTATGATGCATGAAACTGGTTAATGTGTTATTTTAGTTAATGTGACCAATATTCCCTCATGTCCATTAACTTGAAGCTGTGAATGGTGCTGTAAAATGAAGGGATGGTTTTTCAGTGTGTGGGTCACTTGTATTGCTGTTACAGTACATTGATCAAGATTCTAGGCTTTCTCAAGCTTAGAGATCTCTGCTGCTCACTGTTTCTCAAACAGCTATTGACTGTGTGCTGTCTCTCAAAAAGGCTTTTTTCTTCATCGCACTTCTCGTGTCAAAGGTGAACACCATTGCACTACTGCTATTTCATTTTCCAAATTGCATTGGGACATGTGCCGTGGGAATCTATTTAACTGTTATGGCATTGTTCATATACTGTAACTTGAATCAAACAGTTGGCAGATTTAGCTTGATGGGCTGTGAATCCAGATGTTATCCTTCTCCTTCTCATCACCCAATAAAATACGTATCCAGGACTTTGTTACCCTGGGGATAATTTATCAGCTTCATTATGGACCCTTCCCTTACCCTGAGGTAAATTGTTGGTCTTTCCAGTGAAGAAGTGAAGTTCCACAGTATATAGTAGGTCATTTCAGAATGTCTCTGGAGACCCTTTCTCCCAGAAAGTGTATATTAGGGCCTGGGGGCTACTTCTAAAACTTTGATAATAGACACATTGGTGACAGTGTGCTTACAATGCACCTCAGAATTAAGGAGACAGGTTTGTTTTTGAAAAATACAGGAAAATATCTCTGCTCTATTCATTAGTGACTGGTAAGTCACTGGTGCATTTCTGTTTGATGTCTGAGTATAAGAACAAGCTCACATGAGTTGTCCACTTGTTTCTGCTCATCTACCATTATCTTGAGGAATTTACCATCCACTGAGGAATGGCCTCAAGTTGTGCCAGGGGAGATTCAGGTTGGATGTTAGGAAATGCTTCTTCTCTGAGAGAGTGGTCAGGCACTGGAACGCGCTGCTCAGGGAGGTAGTAGGGTCACTGACCCTGGAGTTGTTCAAGAAACATTTAACTGTTGTACTGAGGGACATGGTTGGACGGTTGGACTGGATGATCTTAGAGGTCTTTTCCAACCTTGGAGATTCTATGATCTTTGCCATGTATAATTCATAGAAAGCCAGTCAAAAGCCAAAAAGACATCAGCTATAAGGTGGATTGAGAAAGTAGGGAGAGTCATATATATTTAAATATAGGTGCATTTATATTTGAAGGATGAAAAAAGCAAAGCACAAGAGAAGAATGTTTTAGTAAATATTATATACCAGATAGCTATCAATCTCCACGCAGTCTGGAGAAAATGTTCCCCTCTGGCCCGTATCATATATATGCATGCACAGTCTCTCTCTTTAAACAACAAAAAAGCCCAACAACCCACTGTTTTCCTTCTTTTATGAATAGATGGCTTTTTATCATCCGAGATTTCAAAATAATTGTTATCAGTAATAAAACAAGTGAAACTTCCACTAGCCAATCTGATAAGCTGAATGGCTAAATGTTTTCTTTCATGATAAGAATTGTGTAAGCAAAGCTACAAGTGATTAAAAACAATATTGGCATTAAAAAGGACCGAACAGTGAAATTTGGGTAATTTTTAATGTTTTTTTTAAAAGATAATTTGCCTATGAAACATTGCATTTTTAAAGGGAATATTTCTTAACAAACAGCTCTTCTGTTTGAATGTTTCCTATAAACTTTGTGGATGTTATTCAAATAATGGGCTTATGGCATTCTTAAATAGATGGAGAAGCAGTCATTGTAATGTAATCTAGAAACGTACAGTAATGCAAAAAGTCCTGAAGGAGTTGCCAGAAGATAAAAATGCAGGAAATCTAGCCATTTAAAAGTAGAAGAGGTTTTAAGAAAGAAATTCAGGCTGCTGTTGTACTATTGTGTGTAGCATCACATGGATAGATTACAGGTTACTGTAGTTACATGTGTAGTTTTGAGGTATCTCAGTGACCAAACTAATGCAGTTTTAAAAGTTTCACGATCCGGTTCTGTGAACTTTGTATTTCCTGAAAGATATTCTGCAAAATTTGAAACTCTTCAGCTTCTCTCATGTAGTTTCTTCTTATGTTATACAATCTCATTTCAGGTCTGAAAATGTCACAGCAGCGCTCGATGTTGCCTATTTTTGCAACTACCCTTTCTCCTTTAGAGACTCCCTCTACCATTTTTTTTTTGATGGTAGAATATTCATTTCTGATAAAGAATTCAGTGTATGTGGAGATGTAGCTCATTTCTAAAAAAAGTTTATGTCAAGACCTCTGTTCATCAGTTTGTAGCCTCCAATACAGAGTGACAGTAAACTCCAAGGATTTTTCAGATTTTGCAGGATATTTTTCAGCCTGGAAATAGCCTATAAAGCTAGACGCTATTCATCAAAAGTGTACAGGCGTAATAAATATCGCTTAATTAAGGTAGCTAATGTACAACAAAATTTTACTGTAAAGTATATCTAAGTTTGGGCAAAACTGACACTTGAATTTTGTATGGTTTAGCATCACAAGAGACTGAGGCCTGATAGCTCAAGTTGTTGGTTGTTTCTTTAACCAACTTTGTTTCTGACCAGGCATAAAATAGTCACAGAGAGTTGCAGATTTACTTCTGTAGCAATAAGGAAGAAAAAATTACAATCTTGTAACAATCACCAGAGCCAATCCCTTAAGGATTAAAATCATGCTCACATTTTTTTTTTCTTCTTTTTTAATCTGTTTCATACTCATAGTCTTCTCTGCATGGCAGATAAGATCATCTATAAGTGTTTAAGGATGTGATTTTGGGGATGTCTCCAAATATCCATTCTTCAGAGATGCCTTTGAAAAATTCCAAGATATTTCATTTATGTATTTTTAAAGTTATCTTTGGTGTTATAGAGAAATTTTTTTTTCAGATTGCTTCTTTCCTTGGTTAAAAAATAATTTATTTAGAATTTACATCACTTGCACCATCTTAGTGTCACAGTGACCTTACCGATATAAAAACCTCTAGAGTCAAAATAATACAGTTTTACAACTGTCTTCTGTAACAGTCCTAATTAAATAGTGTCAAAACATCCCCATAACCCAGTCTAAACACATTTGAGTCCAAAAAATTAACACATGCAAGGCTTTTTTTCTCATATTATTTAATTAAAAATGATTTCCCCTTCCCTAGTCCAAAGCAAATCATTACACATCACTCTCAGAGGACCAATTCCTTTCTATTTGCACCAGTACAGCTGCCAGAAATCTCTTAATATGGTAAAAAAAAAAAAAAAAAAAGATTTAAAAGGCAAGCAGTCTTCAAGTGTGAAGCACCGTGAGGACCAGGGAGCAGGAGCAATGAGGGCTCCCTATGGGCAGCCAGGGCACTAGCCAGAAGCAGAGAGCTGGAGGTACCAGGACATCCAAGCTGCAGGCACCAGTACGTCCCTGGGGATGGGCTGATATCAAACTGAGAAGTCACATGAACCCAAGCAGACCAACCTCAATGAGGAGCATGCTCTCAGGGCCCTTTCACTGAGATCCAATGTAGCACTTAGGTGCTGCAATCCAGGAGGCACCTGGAAAAATAACTGCCATCTCTGAAGTAGCCCTTCCAATGAAAAATCCCAGCAACCGTCTTCTAATGTGGAAAAGGTGACAGAAACCAACTTAGGGCAAGCAGAGACCAAGCTGTTGTTTGCAGTTTTACAGGACAGTAGCTAAACGCTAACAGAAGTTGGTCAGTGGCAGTATAAGGACCCCAATAAACCACCTCGGCATTCTAGTTGTACATTTCAGGTTTTGTGGCTTTAAATCGCCATGAAATACACAAGTATCTGAGACAGCAAACCTCTGATTTGATCATATATATCATGCAGAAGTTGCTTTGTTATTCACGAGTGAAGAAGAAAGTTGGAGAAGGAGAATCACAAACAAGAAGATAACAGAATACAAACTTAAGGATCTCAGCATCTCATAGGTAATGAAAATAGAGTCCAGAATGATGGGAGAACCTGGGGAAATAAATCCTTACAATGTGAGTATAAGAAGCTGTAAAAAAAGGCAATCATCTGCGTAGAGGACTGTCTTGGAGAGACTGGAAACAGTATGTATCCAGCAGTTTTACAGCTAATCCACCAGGATGTCTAGAGAGATCTAGTCTTTCTAGGTTCCCACATCGTATTGACTATTTTTCACTAGACAGCAATTACTAGACTATTGAGCGCTCACATTAATATATGTGACATGATAGCATGCAGACACAGTTTCCCCATCCACGATTTCCTCTGGTGTGTGCTGGAGTAGGCTACAACAGGAAATGAATAAATTGCTTTCCACGTTGCTTTCCCTGCTCTCCACGCCATAGAAGCTGTAAAGTGCAAGCATGTGAAGTGCAAACCTGTGAAAGCATAGATGGGTCTGTGTGCATGCCTGAGTATGTGTATGAATGCGAGGGAAGCAGAGTAGATGATTTGTGAGTGTTTCCATGCTGCAGAGCTGAGTATTGTGCAAACACTCCTGGCTGATAGGAAACTCAGCATAAGTATACTATCATGGCACAGGGCCCAAGCTGCTATGGTCTTCAGAGCCATGCAACACTGAGTAAAGATATCTGCCTACATCATCAGTAATGTGGGAGTTCAGTTCTCCACTGGGCAGTGCAGAGATGCCATAGGTTACTATGCTGATAATCATCAGATTTTCAGTGTTTTTGATTTTCAGAAGGGGACTAAATGGAATAAACAAATTGCAGATATCTAGCAGACATATGTCCTGTCTTCTAATGTTCAGCCCAGAAATGCCTTTGTGAGATCAGTTTCGATGAGGGCTGCTCCAAAAGTAATGCCTCCTATTTTATTACATTAGCCCACGACGTCAGAGGCAGGTGGTGGGGGTACAGCAGTAGATCAGGCATGTTCAGTCCGTGGCCCACCGGCCACATGAGGCCTCCCCCTGCCCCCACACCATCATGGAAGTGGCTCCACTCTGCCAAGCAGTTTGGCCCAACCGTATATGTGCACCCATCACTCAGCAACAGCTAGACATCAATGTGTGATAGACGTCATCTGGGCTGAAGCCAGGGAACAGGAATGGAACAGTGCAGTGCTGACTGAAGTTGTGGCAAACAATTTTATGCATTTTGATACATTGGCTAAAGTCCCGTGAACAGTGAAAAATACGCAGCTGTGCTTTCAATTTTGATAAAGGAATTTGAGAATGGGTTTCAAGATTGCTGAAAAAAACACTTTTTTGGTACATTTGCAACTCCATTGTCAGTCAGCATAAATACATGACCTGCAGTTTTTCATATAAAATCTAAAGAATTGCAATGAGACATTCAACTCAAAAATTTGATCACGTCTCTTTACCAGACTTCTATAAGCCCTATCTTATGAGAGGGAAATAGCCTGCACTTCACAGTTGCACCTCATTCATGTCACTGCTTTTTGGCAGTATGTACATTTGTGAACAAATGTTTTCAAGGATGAAGCACAGGAAAAATAAAATTTCATCAAAAATCATGAATACCTGGAGAACTCATTGAGAGTTGCAGCCTCTGCCATCGAACCAGGCTGATGTGTTCATTTCACAAAAATGAGGTCTCGTATCCCACTGGTTTTAGGGTTTTGTTGCTCTTTCTTTTTTTCTATTTTTTTATGTTTCAACAAAAAACACGGAAAAAAAATAAATTTTGTTGCTTATGTATATTAACTGATGTTGAGGGCTCCTCTGAAACTAATGCCTACTATTTAATTATGTTGGCCCACAACATCAGAAGCGACTATTGGTGGTATGGTAGTAGAAGTGAAACCTTCCCACCCGCAGAGGGGCAGTCTGACAAAATGGTGTCTGACATGGAAGTACATATGAAGCAGAGGGGCTCACTTTCATAATTTGATGAAGGTTTCCTATTCATAGTTCCTCTTTTATTTCACATGGATGAACTTAAAATTGGTTTAAAATGATGGGAAAAAATCTCACAGTTGTCATAGAAGTTGTCATTGCTAGCTAGCAAATTTTTTTGTGCGTAAGACCTAATTGATTTCTTTTGATGTATTTCTCTGGGATAAGCATTAGCTTGTGGAATGATTAAAACCTTGAAGCAGGAGCTACTTGGGAATAATCTACATGGAGGAAAAAGCATATCAGTAAGTCCTATCTGCCTTCACAGTAAGTGCATTAAACTTAAGTGATCCATCCAATTCCTTGCTGAGATTCTCAACTGCAGAATTTGTCATCTCGCTTCAACAGTCTTGCTTTTTAACATAGCCTACTTAAAGATACGCCTTTCTTTTTATCAGCACATGCTTTCAGGTAGCATATTGAATAGACTGATGATATGGATTTCCAGAAGGAAGAAAGGAATGAAACCTGTTCCCATTCACAGCAGTTCCAATTGAAGGAGATATGCTGCAGCTGTGTAACAGGCCAGCCCTCTCCTTGACCTCTTTATAACAGCTGGTGCCAGAAATTAGTCTGATATTAGTCTGGGAGGGAGGTGGGGGAGCTGATGGTAAAGATGGTATGTGTGGAGAAGGATTTTTTTTTTTTTTCTGTGTATGTTTGCTTAAATATGGTATTGATTTTCAGTTGCTGCTTGTTTGTGCTGCTGATGGAGGCTGCTTAATGTGCCAGCTCAGAAGGTGAGAAGCTTCTTGCTGTGTGGCTCCTCTAGGTGTCCTGTTACCTTCTTTGATTTCTGAGGATCTATCAGAGGTTACTTGTGCTGCTGGTGGTAGCCTGTAATCTCAGTTCTGTGCTCTGCAAGAGCTTTGGTGCTGCTAGTGCTTAAATGTAGCTCTTCCTCCTGGTCTGTATTCTGCAAGAATGTTATTGCTCTAGTTGTTTGTTATGAACCAGCCTGATGCCTTGCAGGAAGGCTGTGAAAGTATGTCTCGTGAGGCTGGTTGTACTAGGTGCTGATGGTTTTGTTCCTTCCAGGAAAGAGGCTCTAGGGATAGAAGCAATCTACGTACTGCAGTTCTGAATAGGAATCTTGTTGCTGTATGTTGTATGCCTTCTGTTGGTGCTACCTTTACTCTGTTGGAAGGCCTCCCATGCAGTGAAGTTTGTTTTGAGGTGGGGGTACTAAACTACCATCCCACTTGTGTTTTAAGGAGATGTGAGGGATGAGCTGCTGAGCAATGCTCTGTTGCCCTTTTCCTATCATCTTTGTGCCCTGCCTTGTTCTTATCTAATATCTTTACCAAGTTCTTTGCTCTGTGTGTGTGTGATAAGAATTTAGTTGTGAGACAGTAAAACAAACTCCTGGGAGCTGTTGTGAAGCTTTACGTGGCAGGGAAGGTGTTAGGGCGATGATCAGTTTTGTTGCTTGATCTTGCATAACTATTTAGAGGGAGATACTGAAATGCTGCTAAAGGGATGTGGAAGAGAGATTAATTTCTTAAAGAGAATAGTTCAGAAGCACATATCTTTTAAGCTAACTGCCTCTATCAAGCATTTCTGCCTAGAACAAGCAGAAGCTTCTGGCTATCTGACAGGAACAACTGTGGATTTCTCAGTGTCTCCTTGAGAAAATTGAAATTCTTCAACCTTTCTCTGTTTAGGTGATCAGAGGAAAAAGCCCTGTTTCCACTGGGGGCAGAATGAAATGAAGAAGATAGTTTGCTAGACAAATCAATTCTTAAATTATTGACAAAAGCAACCATTAGAAAATCTTAGTGAGGTGAAAAAGGCTTCAGAGCTGGACTTCAGAATGAACTTGGTGCCATATTAAATGCTGTAATGTAACTTTGGCCCTCAAAGCTTTGCTGATGCTTTCAGAAGGGGGAGTACTAGTGCTGTGTGGTATTTGTACCATGACTTTGTAGTTGAAGGGCTAAATCTTGACCTCCTTTCTGGGGATAACAGAGAGAGGAGTATGTGGAAAATGTTGAGAAGATGTTCCCGAAAGCCATGTAACAGAAAAAAGTGAAAAAAGGAGGGCTACATCTAGGGCTGTTATGTTGCCTGTTTATGTTTACTGTGAGTTCACCTGAAATTCCTAGCTGAAGCTGCTGCTGTGTACTTAAGTCACATAGTCTTTGTTGAACATTGGGGCGTTCTATATCAGTGAATTTACAGCACATTTTTCCAAATAGAAACTGAGTATTTCTGCTGATTTTCCTTGAGTCCTGCTTTGTGTCTCTTGTGATTAAAAGCTGCTGTATATGTGTATTAGACAATAATATGAAAATATTCCCTTATATAGTAGTCTTTATTCAAATTGAATGAGCTGCACTACTGCAACTCAAAATAATTTGACCTACAGTATTCATGGATGGGTTCACAATGATGGCTTTGACTTCTATTTACTTTGCTTTCCGTGAGATGCTGCTTTTTTTCAGGGATAATAGGCAGAATTTCCTTGGTGATTCTTTGTGCCCATACCATACAACAGTAGGTGAGCTGTTCCACTGCAAGGATGAAAAAAAATGTAAACACCTTAGAAAATCCTGTATTGATTAGAGACCTTAACTGTAAGAAGAATGTACAATAATCTAAGGAGTCTGAAGATGAAATGTGCATCTCCTGAAATATAGATGTCTTCAAGAAAGATAATGCTTTCTGATTTGCTTATTTTAGGATTATGAGAGTAAATGCTTCTGAATGTTTTATTAGAAGTGGATCCTCGGAAACATTCATCAGTCTCTTTAGTTAGTAACAGATGATATCCACATCCAACTGGCCCCTGAATGTATGACTCTTACCTGGTTGAGAACAAAGGCACTATTGTTAGCAGCAATTTACTGATTCTTGGGCTGAGTTCACTAGTTTAGGAAAACACCAAGACTGTGTCCATGGAGCTTTTCTATTAATAGACTCTAGAAAGGATAAAACACAGGGTAAAGTAGTAAATTGTTTCTTAGTAGATAGAAAAAAGCTGAACATTTTCAGTGCAATTTCTTTTACTTGTCCTGAACCGTGCTAAATGGAATGCCATAATATAATTAATTTGCAGTTTCCCTGGGCAGACTTACAGGTCATAAAATAAATAAAAATTTGTATTGATGCCTGGCTTTTAGCAATAGGAAATTGCAACATAAAAACAATGAGTTACATGCAAGAAATATAGGTAGAGACATCCCCACCTACTTCATATTTGTGAGTGTTGAAGGCTTCAGTCATGAAGCGAGGTGATTCATTGTACTCGCCGCTGGTTTTCAGTGGGTGCAGTGTGTGTTGCTAATGCTTTTCCCTGTAAAGTGTAACCAGTAGCTATTGATTGGGTCAAAAACCTGGTACACTAATCTTGCCTGGGCACTTTCACATTTTTGGAAGGAAGTGTTTGTGAGTTACCCAGTCCTGAAAAAGGCATGTTTGTTTATCTTTACGTTATCCTGATGAATATGTCTTGTAAATACACTGATCAACTGAGCTAACAGTTTATTGACTTCAGTGAGTTAAATGAATTTAAACCACAAGCTGCAAATCTCTCTAGCTCTATCTTTTAGGTACTTATTTGCACTGGAATAATAGCACAGTCGAGGGAACATTGTCAGTTTACTAGCATAAAATGGTCAGGTCTACAGTGTTACTTTCAGTGCTGCTGAATAAAAGTACTGCCACTAATGAACTACTTCTAGAAGCTCTAGAAGTCTGTCCATATACTCTTAAGATACAGCTGGAGTGGCAAAGGGTAACGTGGCCTTCTTGGAAACTGCTGACATTTTTCCATTTATTTCAGTTTTGATGTAAAGCTTTTAATCAAGCTGAGTGTTAATTAAAGCTCTGAATGAAATTTAGATGAATTTTTCTATTCCCATTTAATGGAAATAAAGTTACCTCTGATACTCTAACATTTGGAAAAAGGTACTAATAGCCAAATCTGTAAACAGAATTATCCAGATAAAACCTGTGGTTCCTGACTGCATAATAAATCTGTTCGATAATGGAACTGAAGAACAGCAAAATTAAGCCATTGAAATAATCTGACTTTTTTTTCTGTAAATCTGTTAGTATGCTTTTCTTGTTTTTGATATGAGAATTAGAATGAGTAGGTACTAAAGCAAATTTCCTGGGTACTCCCTTGATAATTTGACCTTGAATCAGATACCCTATAACTAAGTTTATTCAGTTATCTGTCTCAGAGTTTCTTGGTAAAGTACTCCAAAAAGAAGGTTGTAGAAGGGCATATGAGTTGTATAAAAAATACCTTCTCAGTTCATGCTAATTGTGAAGAGGTAGAAGCATATGCAAGTATACACAAACTGATGCATCAGATTTCTGTATTTTTTAAAAAAAATAATCTTCCCAACTTGTGAAAGCATTGCATTTACTGTTTGTGAAGAGCAAACAGCATCTGGATGTGACAAGTGTTGCAGTGTAGATCAGTGAAGCACTGATGGTTTTTCCACCAATTTTGAATGTTTGCAAATGCCTATGTCTTTGGATTTAATAGAGTCATAGAATGACCAGGGTTAGAAAAGACTGCCAAGATCATCTAATCCAGCTCTATCTACCACCAACCATTTCTTCACTAAAGCTTGTCCTTTAGCACAACTTATAAGTGTTTCTTGAACACCACCAGAGCTGGTGGCTCAGCCATATTCCTGAGCAGCCTATTCTAGTACCTGACCATTCTTTTGGAGAATAACTTTTTCATAATATCAGTTCTTCTAATGAATGATGCCATTGCTGATGTGGGGACTCATTTTCTTCATGTTTAATGCTCAAATGACAATGTGAAACGGTATTATTTTGCCTCGATTCAAATATGTTGCTTTGTCACAGAAGATTGTTCTGCACAGTCAGCTGAAATCTGTTCGTGTTCTAGTGAATATTGCTTTTTTTTCTGGCTAACATGAAGATTCAGACTGAAGATCTGCTTGGGGGCGTGGCTGTACTAAATGCAGTGTTCTTGCTAGTCCAGGGAAACCTATGGAAATAGTGTAAGTGATTGAGTGGGAGCAGGTGGGCTGGATATTCTTAAACTGGGAAAAGACAAATTACTGATTACTTGTGAAAATGTGGGGTAGAGACAAGCGCCTTGTATCTGTAAGCACTACCACTGAGCACAGAGCTTGAATTTTGTATTTTATGTCCATTTTTTTCAGTGTTCAGTTCTGGGCTTCCAGGTATAAGAGATGTGGACATATGCAAAAGAGTCCAATGAAAGGCCAGGAAAATGACTGTGACAGAAGCATCTCTTCTATAAGAAAAGGAAGAGAGAGCTGGGAATACTTAGCATAGAGAAGGGCCTTAGGGGTGATCTCATCAATGCCTATAAATAGCTGAAGGGAGGGTGCAGAGAGGGTGGAGCCAGGCTCTTTTCAGTGGTTCTCTGTTCCAGAATGAGAGACAATGGATGCAGACTGGAACACAAGAGATTGTCTAAATATCACGAAGTGCTTCTTGAATGTGTGGGTGACTGTGTAGCCACCTCCTTGGAGATCTTCAGAAGTCACCCAGATGTGGTTCTGCACACTCTGCTCTGGGTGTCTCTGCCTTGAGCAGGAAGGGTGGACCTCCAGAGATCCCATCCAACCTCAGCTGTTCTGACATTCTTTTGTACTGTTTGCTGAAGAACAGAATCCACAGTTGCATGACTATGGTGCTATGAAGGCTGGTTTATCACAGCTCAGAGTGAAAGGGGAAATGAAGGCTTATTTTTACATGGTCCTGAAATTTCTGAATTATCAGCTTGGTTGGCAGAATATACCACCATGATGAGTGAAAATGTCTATGATTTTATGGTCTGTGTCTAGAGTTAGTAGATCTTTAACTTAATTGGAAAACACATTCTCAAGCGCGCAATTCCTACTCTAGACTGTAGGAAGAAAACCTCTTTCCCACAGCTAACTGCATTGCTGGAATACTTTGGTTTGGACACTGATTCTCAAGAGTGGGAAGATAAGTTCATTTTACTACTGGGTTAAATCTTACAGAGCTAGTTTTGGTATATTTAAAAACATGTACTTTCAATTTCAGAAATATTTTAGGGTACTAGAGAAAAGTATTAAATATGTCCATATTCATAGATGGGTACCTCTTGATCTCATCTGAGCCTCCCCCTTCCACCCCCCTTCTAAAGTGAAGTATTTGGGCAAGGAAATGGTTGAGGGATTGATGGATAATATTCATACATGTTGAGCTCAAACTTCAAGCAGAAAATGTTTTTGGAGCCATAACACGTTTTTCTGTGCTGGAAATTGTTGGGTTCTGTTGTAGCTGTTCCTACTGCTCAATTCTGGAGTAAATTCTGATTATCACATTTGCTGATACGGCAAGTTACTGTTCACATCTGAGTCATGGACAATGGAAGTTATTATTTCAATGGAATATCAAGTTGGGACTTGCCTGCTAATGTGTTTATTTTCCATGTTTCTCTTTTGTTCTAGACCAGTACTCATTACTGTTCAAGTTCCACAACTTAATTTACCAGTTGCCATGATGTCTGTAAAATCCAAAACAGGTGCTGATCTGTTCAGTATGATATATTAGTTTAAATTGCCAAATTATGAATTGCTACAATTTATATAGACAGGAGTCTGAATCAAAATTTTGGATCTAAAACACCCCGAGCATGAAGAGGATTTGGATTCAGATCTAAACTCTGTGGTTTGGGTTTTTCTTTAATCACATGCTGTTGCTAACCTCTATTTCATGTGTCTAAACTGTCCCAGCTGTGCAGAGTATTTCCATGAACATGTTGGACTTGTTTTTACACAGATGTAAATCAGGAGTAACTTAGCTGAAGTCAGTGCAGCTGATGCCAGTAGATGTGTGAGAAAATATCTAGGCTTTCTATACAACGTCTTTGTATGCTAATAGTATAAAAGGGGCATGTATTATTTGCATCATCTTTAGGGGATGCATGTTTGCAAGTCTTTGCATGTATGTAGGCATCTTGCAGATATGCTAGCAAGTAAAAACCATTATGGAGTAAGAATGACAGCTCTTTACAGTAGTTATTTGCAACCTTTATTTTTTTTTAAAAAAAAGGTAGGTCTCAGTGCCATTGTTGTATTCTCCTTGTTATCTTTCTCACACCTCACTGGTCTTTTCCATGCTTGCATACCATCAGCGCATTGTCTTCACGCCTTCATAACCATGTCCCAGTGCACCTTATTGATTGCCCTAGGTTTGTCATCTTCACTTTTAACACTGCCACTTATCAGCAATTAGGAACTAACATTAGGAAGTGTTTCCGGTAGAGAGCTGAATCAAGTATTTATAGTCAATCCAGCTTTTCCTATTGAATTACATAAAAGTTTCAACAGAACTTGAGCTGTGAAGAAACCCAAGATCTCTTTAGGTTAGACAGAGCTTGCAAAAGTCTTGTTTTTGTTATCCCTTTCCCTTCTTGTCCCCTCTTTCATTATTCTTGTATCCATATCCCTTTCTGAATTGAAATGTAACTATCCCTGTGGTATTTTGTGTCCTGGCAAGAAGCAAGAACTCCTGAAAGTGTTGTTGCAAAACTTGTCTTTTACCTAATGTTCTTGTGTAATTTTCCAGACTTGTAGAATTTAATCTTCATGTGTTTTCAGATTTATGCTGGATGAAAATAAATTACTATTCATTTATCTTTACTTGAATGCAGTTGCTCTTTTCCTCTCCTCAAAGGAGGGTGCTTGGCTTACTTGTTCTAGTAGAAGTGGTCAGACTTGCACCATATCATACCAGCAAGGAGAAACTGCCTCACAGATTTTCGCATTTCCAAGACAGCATGTGGTCTCTGCCCAGCTGCAATTCCCCTGGAGGAAGATGGTCAGACTTCTCATTAAGGGTTGTTCATTCTTGCCTCTTCTAGCCAAGAACAACATAAAACAGGGTGAATCAAGGGTAAGATCTGTGTAGTTACCAGACAGTGTTCAATAACACTTAGCATGAAAGTATTAGCCACTACGGGAGCACGAGTGAAAACAATGAGGCCTGTGGAGTTTCATGTTGTACTCTCTATACCATAGAAGAAATAGTTAACTCAGATAGCTCTTGGACAGCAATAAAATAATGGGGGAAAAAAAATCATTAGATCTGCAAGCCCTTCTTCAGCAACGTATTTTGCCTTGACTAAGGAAGATATACATCTTGATAAACTCTTTATAAGTTGCCATTAGATATGTATATTTGAGACAGGCAAGGATGAGTAGTCATTGACTGTTTCTTCCTGGGCCTGGCAGTATTTCTAAGCTTTACCAAGAGTGAATCCTGTGAGGAACATCTGGGCTCCTGTTGCTGTGTCCATGAAATACAAGCCTTTTGAGAACATGGGCTAGCTTTCTAGCAGTCATCAGCTGTGTAGCTTCAATCTCATAAGAGAGGCTTAAAAAGACGCAGAAAAAACAAGTCTGCTTTGGCTCTAGTGTTTTTATTATACATCATATATTGCTCATCAGGGATGAGTCAGATTTAAATGATTATCAGGATGTGTTTTTGGAACACACGTTCAAATGAAGTGTTCAGATAACTTTCTAAACAAAATGAGAGCTGAACTGGGGAAAATCCAAAGGTGAAAGGGTACCTATTGGGTGAATAGGGGAAACTTATGGTTCTTAAGGCTTAAGGATAAGCATGCTTGCAGTGGATAGGTAATAGTATATTTTCCTCCATGCTGATAACTGAGGCAATCTTAGTTAGGACTTAAAGGTTTACAGTAAAAGATTGCTCATTGCTGAGAATCATGTTTCTCCAATTCTTATCACTAACTTTCTTTACTGGAATTTTATGAATGCTTAAGCATAGATAACTCCTGAATCCATTCCCTTTATATTGGAGGCACCAAATCACCTGCCTCTTTGTAGTTCAAAAGTCAGCTCAAAAGCTCTCATTTCTTCTGTACTACTTCTGCAGGGACTGTTTGATATAGTCTTAGAATTCACTAATTAAATTTTTCATAGCATCTTTCTCTATTTTAAAGGAACATCTGGAAGTGACAGAGGATTAGGTTTTAATACTTCCTGATTGTGACTTCACAATGGCCAAAGAACAGGATCTTGATTTGATTCTTGTACAAGTTTATGTAAAAGAATGTAGAGTATCTCCTGACTGACAAGATTTTTAGGCTTAGAAATGCATGGAAGAAAGGAGGTTTAGTAATGGGCAAGGAACAGTTTATGAAGCAGTTTAGCTAATAAAAATACCATGTGGAAAAGTACTGCATTGGTCTATTATTTCTTTGGGTGTTACATACATGTGAATGCATGTTTTGTTTCCATCTGTATGAGGCTATTCTGCATTTGAACTGAGAGATAGCAAATTTCATTTATTGTAGAATTCCTACAACTCTGTATTTGCTTTTTCTCAAAGACTAGGGTTGAAACTATTGAAAGAGCAGGGTTTCGACTGGACTTACTTAAGCAATAAGAATGAGCTGTTCTTTATCATATTAATTTCAGCTGACTCATGTCATTTCACCTCCCCAAACCAACGAGGGTTGGTTAAATTATATCCAAACCAGTCATAAATTACCAATGAATCAGTAACAGAATATTTTGGACTGGTATACAAAAACATTTCTTGCTCCATATTTAGTTAGTTGGGATTCTTGTGTGGTTCAACAATATTTTACAGAAACAAAACATTCTCAACTTCAAGCAGAGTCTAGTTTCCTTAATAAAATTTTTAGTGCACGGATGTCAAGGAGTTTAGCCAGTTTACAGCTGCATCCCTATTAAAGCAGCAAACAAAGGCACGTAATTTAAATACTCTGTGTTCAGAACTTTCTGCTGTCATTTATTTAGTTTATCTGGTAGATGTGCTGATACTAAATGCATGGTATGCAGTGGATAAATCATGATCTCAACTCCTTGCTATAGTAATCCTTGCTACCTTTCCAACTGGGAGGAAAGAAGATTAAAATATTTGGATGTAGAAGTTATGCTAAGGAACATACTCTCCTTGGCTGGAGTACTTGCTATTTTTCTCAGGTAAACTTGTAATTTGGTTACAGTATTGCTGTTGAGAAGTTTTGTGGTACAGATTTTAGACAAATTAATGACAAAATTCATGGACAGGAACGTTACTGAGAAAAACAGTATAAAATAGACTTCTGTATTGAGAAGTTCTGTATTGCTACAGGTATTCTGTATTGCTACAGAAACGTTAATGTAACACATCTATTTGATGCTTTGATGGGTATGTTAAGAATGATATATTTTAAAGCTACACCCAAGAAGTGTAAGAAAACTGAAAATTGTTCCTGGAGCTGTAATGCACATAAGCACTGTGCTAAGCTATCATAGAAAAAGCAAGTAACCCAGGCTCAACCAGAGAACTAAAGTTAAAGTCAACTCTGTGGCCTCATTCAAATGCTGATCTTGTGGCTGTGGCACTTAGATAATGTTTTGCTCTTATATGGCATCTTTCATTCATGATTTATGAAATGCTTTACAGAGACAAACAAGTATGGTAGTTTGACTTTTGAGGTGAGAACTGAAGAAATGCAAAGAGATAAAATGCATCATCGATGGTTAGTTCATTGCAGGCAGAAGTGACAGTCCTGACTACAAGTATTGCCTAATTTTTTGGGTAGACATGCTTTGTTTGTTTTTATTATTATTAAGAACTTTGCAGATGTATACATCTTAGAGATTCAGTATTTTATTGCTGTCCTATATACTTCTAGATGCAGAAATGGAAGATAATTGTGTAAGACCTTGAAGTCAGGATAAACCTTGAAAGCTCAAAAAAATGACAAGTACCACACTAGTTTTCAAAACATAGGGACCCAATGGCATGCAAGCTGAATAACTCAGTCCATGCTTTTTCTTGGAACGTCATCCAAATCCCATTAAGAATGACCTTCAACAAAGATGTTTTCTTTTAATGGATACAAAGAGAACCATAATTTTGTTTACAGAGTATCCTCAAGTGTTTTTAACAAGTAAATATAATTGCCAATTTTGATGGATTCATACAGTTTCTCTTGCTGCACCCTTTGTTAATGGCATGGGCTCTTTTCAGCCATAACTAAATCTTTTTGTAGGAAGGAACATTTGGAAAGATGATGAATGTGATTAAAAAAACAGGAATGGGTTTTTAGTCTTGAGTTTAATTCCTGATGTTGCTGCAGACTACTTTGGTGACATTTGACAAGTTACTGAATCTCTGTAGCTTAGTTCACAGTCTATAAACTGATGCTGCTGGAATTTCTCTTCCTAGAGGAAGGTTGTAAAGAGTGATTAATTAAATGAGATGCTCTTATGATGAAAGTAGCATATATTTAGAAATTGACTGGATCTGCAAAGGACTTAGATTTTTTTTTTAAACCTTCTGAAATGTGTGAATCCTAAAGAAGTATTTAAGTGTGATCCTTTTCTATGGATTCTCTCAGTAGTGGGGAAATGCTGCAAGGGTAATTTGAGACATTTCTGTAATTAATCTGTGGTACTTGGGTACCTCCTTCTTTTCAGACAGCTTCACATCTGAACATACATCTTTACTTGGGAGACAAAATTCAAGCCACTGCCAAACCTATAGCAAATGTGTCAGAATCAACTAATGATGCTGCTTAAAATAAATTGTGGCTGGAGCTGTGGTGCAGAATGCATTTTAAAACAAACAAAAAAACCCCAAAACACAGAACCAAAATGGACTTCATTGTTTCTTTTCCCCCCTCTCATGCCGAAGAAATTTGGTTGAAATTAGCTATGTTGCTTCTGGATTTCCAAAGCAACCACACACCATGGAGAAGCACCTGTGGCTATGCTTCATCTTATCAGTAACAGAATATGAAATATGGTTTGCAAGAGCCAGGTCATAGACTCCAGTATATGCAGCATGTAGACAGAGGAGGAATAGAATGTGGCGTAGGTGGGGTGGCTATGCCTGTTAAATATTATTTCAAATGCTGTAATCTGTATGAGACAGTATCAGGGACCTATTTTCCACAGTGAAATAGTAAAGTGTTTCATAGGTGCCATCCCTGCACGTTTTTAAAATTTGTTGGACGTAGAAGCAACATCTGTATCATGAAGTAATTATGTTCCCAACAAAAATAATCTGAGAGGATAAGCTCTTGTGACTTTTTTCCAGTACAACTAGAAGCTACAAATAAGAAATATTGTATCAAAGGCTTTGGACTCCAGATGTCTTTATCCTTGTGTTGTAGAAATATGGTGTTTAGATAAGTTTTTGGGAGGAACTGAATCTTGCTGGGCATTGGCTCTTCCATTTTGGAGAGAGAGAAAATCTAATTAAAATGATATAGCTGTTCTTTAGAGCTCTATTTCTTCTCTTCTTTGTATTTTTGAAGCAGTTGGAAGATTTTTTTTAATACAAATATTACTTAAACTTTCTTGAGTGTGTGTGAGAATTGGTTCTCGTTGCATCCTATTCCAGAAAGTCTCAAAAAGGAAGTTGGTCAATAGATGAGAGTTTCTCCTGTCTGTTCTTAGATCCACTGTGTTTGGAAAGAGCACTGAATTTTTACTTCTGGAGTGCAATAGTCTCTGCTATTGTTAGTTCTTCACTCACAGTGCAGTATGTGTGAATGCCATTTTCAGTTTTACAGATTTTGCAGTGCCTAGCACGGTGGGTCCTCGCTCACTGATCTTAATTGGAGACGGTGCAAATGCTCCTCAGTCAGATTTCTCATCCATAGCAACTCCTTTTGCTGTTGCGAAATCTCATGTATATGGATCCAGAAGAGAAAGAAATAATGAACTACCAGTATGATGTCAGCATGACTTGATTTTTAACTTTCTCTGATGCTGCTGGGCAATCTTTTAGGAAAGATTTATAAGCTACAGGCCAGCTGATGTGTAAAGACAAAGAACAGCAAGGGAAATGCCTTCTGCCAAGAAAGCAAAGCCACTTACAGTGTGACAGAGAACTTGGAAAACAACCATTTGTATTCTGATGAATTGCCTGTTTTGGATCATGGTTTGCTGACGCCTCCACCATCTTCTAGATACACACAATTTTGTTTTTCATGTATGAGGGTTTTTTGTTTCCAAAAGTCCTCATAACAATTAGAAATAAATGGCTTCCTAATGACTTCTTGCCTTGCAAAACAATGTTTTGAATTAAAGGAAAAAATGTTTTTGCCCAGTGCATAAATGAACATAGAGTTCTGTAAAACCCCGAAGTTGGGAGGAAACCACAGCCAGGTTCTTCTCCCCTTAAAAGAAAGTGTTTTCTCTCACTAGGCTTGCTTGTCAAACTCTGGTATATTCCAAATGTATACTATTTAATTATTTGCTTTTATCATGATTTCTCCTTTTGAAGATTACAGTATTTGAATCTAGTAACCTATTATCTTAAAATCAACAATTTGACATGAGTAAAATCTACCTCTCAGGTTCTACTACCTGCCTTCCTCCCAAAATACTTTGTTCTGTAGAAGCTGGTGGCAGTGATAAATGTAAGAGAATTGGATCTCTGCAGTTATTGTCAGCAAGTTAGCTTTGTCGGTTGGGGATTAGACCTTTGAAGTCTTATCAAGTTTCTGCGCTGCGTGAATCAGTTGCTTACTTGATTTAAATCATAAAAAGAAATGTTCTGTTGTGATATTGTCTCGTACTGCGTCTTCGTCATTTGAGATGCCTTCTGTGTTCTTTATTTCCCTAGGAAGGGGAGGCAACCAGCCATATGGAGAGTGGCCAGTTGCCTGCTGATCATGATAGGCATTAAATAGAGTTCCATAGAAACTCAGATATAGAAAAGCCCTGTTTAGCAGAGCCTTTCTGTCCCCCCACAAAGGGAGATTGTTCCCTGCCAGTCTGTAGCACAACATCCTATACTGTTTCACTTTAGCTGTTGAAGGGATGCCCCTTTTTCTTTAATAAATCATTTCTAAAGCTAATGGAGTTATTTATTGGGCATTTAGACTGCTTTCTTGATGTCAAGGAGAAAAGTGTAAGCCATCTGAAGTGAGGAAGTAGTATTATTTTTTTTCTTGGGGGAAATTCTGTACGTAGGAGAGGCTACTGATCAGACATAATTTGCATGCATCTTCCACCAACCCTCCTGAGCACTAATTATCTGTATTTGTATGGATTTTTCTTTCTGACACCCGTCCGCTTGAAATTGCTGCTGAACTGGTATGGAGAGCTGGTGTCTTCCTGGGTATGCAGAGAGAAGGTTGCAGAGGTGAGCTGGGAGGGAGGGATTCCCTCTCTTGATTTCAGAAAAAAATCACATGAGAATGGCAGCCCTAGAGAATGCAGTTTGAGACCACCTGAAAGCTGATTTTCAGGGTTTCTCATGCCCTGTGTTCTGTACCAGTGGATGTGGACATTTCTGAATGTTAGGACAGATTCAGACAAATGTTTCTTATTTTCAGTTGTGGGTCATGGCTCATAGTTGTATTGTTTTAAGCTACCTCAGACACTGTAGGGGTATATGTGTGTACTCTTTAATCCTAAAATAAAATTCTCAAATATAGAAATGTTGATCTGGCTTAGATTTTATATGCATTTTAAAATAGCATTTCAACACTTTAGAAGCCAAAATATTTTTCATATGAGCAGTCTTTGAACGAGATTAAAAAGTAAAATGTTCCAGTTTTTTCCCAAGTATAACTGATTGTTAAAGAGACAAACCAGGCAGATTAGCTGTGTGTGAGTAAACTAACCGGATGGTTGTGCTGGTCCACTTATATTCTGAAAGTTGGATCAGTACTCATGAAAAGCTTAAGTAACCTATAGGATAATTCAATACATAGACAATACATCCCACTGTTTCTCTGTTTATTTTCTCCGTGTGACTTCTGGCAACTGACAAAAAATGCTAAATGAGAACAAGCCGCAAAAAAAAAAAAAAAGATTACTAATAACAGTACCACAGGAATGAAGGACACAAACTTACCAGTGACTTGAGAAAAAATGCAGAACACTGAGTACAGGCACATGGAAAAAACAGTGGATTGCTATATATGCAGAATAGGATACCTTCAAAGCTGAAACTTTTTGTGTTTAAGGATAAATTTAATGGTAGATTGTTTTGTCTCTGGTAACCCAAGTTCTGTTGATCTGTAGGTGTTACATGACTCTGAACTCCTATACTTTACTGAAAATACTTCAAAGCCAAAGACACCAATGCCTCTGGAAACAAGAAACAGAATCTATATGTTTACTGAAGAAATTCAAAGACTGTAATCTCTCCAGTTGAACATATGTACAAAGAATACCACTTTTCTGATAACAGTTTTTTTAAAAAAAATTATTTTTTATTACTAATCTTAAACAGTGCTGCTTTCAGCACTGTACTTAAAAAAACCATGCTTTCCATCCCAATGTACAGTTCAATTTTCAGTGTTCAGGCAGTGCATACAGCAAGCTAATGTGTGGCTGGCCTACCAGAGTTTCAATATGATTTTCAATTGTTTTGATGGTGCAGTATGAAAGAAACCAATTATTTATCTTAAACTGGGGCTATGAGTAATTATAGGAGAAAAACAGGAAGAATTTTTTATCCATGAAGAGCCAAGTAAACTATTTTTGGGGCAAAAAAAATGCAATCCATTTGTCTTTGCTGTGGTAGCCTTGTGTTACTACTAGGTATCTTCAGTATTAAATGCATGGGCTATTTTAATCTGTGGTGAATACAGTGGACTCAGTTAGCAAAAGTGAGTGTTTTAGTGGAATACAGAAGACTCCTAATCTTAGTGAATGAATGTAGTCAGATAATGGGTGTTTTAGTGTCACTGTCAATATTTATCATGCCTTGAAAATCAAGATCCTTGGTTCATTTTTAGCATTGGTTCTGTTGCTTAGACTTTGCAACTTTTGGCATGATTCATGTAAAGGGAGTGCTTTGTGTTTCCAAAGACAGTGTTATAGGAGCATTCGAGTGACACAGTGAAAGGTCCTTCTGAAAGGATAGTTCATCAGGACTGAGTGCTACTTTTGAACCCGAGCCTGCTCCTATTGAAGTCTGTGCATTTACCTTAGTAGTGATGGAATCAGATCCTAGAATTAAACTATTCAGGTGAATAGTCCTTCAAGGGGTATGATTGCACTATCTTAAAGTTTCTTTTCAAAACAAAACCAAATGGAGGGGAAAAAAAAAAAAAGGTTTGGAGCTCTCTTTCTTGTTGTGTTTCTTCACATTTCCAGGTATACGATACTCAGAATGCTTAACCCAGAAAGCTCTTTTTTGGTACCCTCCTCTAAGTATCTAGAGATCAAAGGAATTCAGTTAAATTTTGATCAAAAGTATAATAAATAGAAGAAAAATCTACTGAACCAGCACTTTTGAACCCTTGCAAAGTTCACTTTCTCCTCCTTTCCCAATCGTTCTTTGAATTGATTGTAGCTCCTCTCTTCCCTGCCTTGCAAAAATATTTCCTTCAGAGTAGATAAGAAGGGGCCACCAAGATCACCCCAAATTTGTTTAAGCTGTTTGAAGGAGCTTTTCTGGTGAGAGGGGAAAGGGGAAATTTGGGATTGCAATTGCACTGTGTTACTGTGGTTTGTCCACTGCACTGCAAATTTTGATTGTGTAAATTAATGTCCATCTTTTCTTCAAAGCAGAAGAGAACCTGTCAGCCTGATTTAATTCCAGCTCAATCATTTCTAGTTTACGTGGATATAGAATTGAGATGTTTTGCCTCTTTTAATCATTTGTGAAGCAACAGAAATAGCTGATTGATGTACTGACATTCCGACCCACCATCTATTCATAAATACAGCACAGTAAAGCACGCTTAACAAAATACTTGTTAAAACAATAAATGTTTAAAAAATGACATGCTAAAGCCAACCATGTCAATCAAGCACAATCCTGTTTAACAACCAGTTTTCTGTGCTGTTTGTAATAAAACGATAGTGTAGTTTATCATGTTTTCATAATCAGCAGATGTGAGTCTCCAAGAGCTCCACTGCACTCCAGGGACTGAGAGTAAAGCCAAACCTAGTTGCCCTAGTTGGTTGGTCATTTGGAGCTGACTTTGGGCACAGACCCATGAGTGCTTCACAAAAAAAACAACCACCACCACCAACAACCCAACAAAAAAGAACACTCATAAAACCCAAGCCCATCTTCCCACTCAGTGAAACTGCATGCTCTAGCTGGTGTTTTCCACTATCTTTGCAACAGTTTATATGGCAAGAGGTTTGATGTGATAAGTTAAACACAAAGAAGTTCATGGAAAATAATGAGGTAAGTTGAGGGATCTGCATTCAGAGGTTTAACAGACTCCTTTTGAATAAAACAATGTCTCAGTGAACATTAGAGAGAATTGTCTGTTCTGTGCATCCTCTGCAGGTGCGCAGGTAGCTCCTGGAGACCTATCCAAAAAGTTATTTTTGAAACTTAAAGCCCTTCTCGTCAAACCTCTACCACAAAGAGAGACACAGATGTTTTGATGAGGTTCTCTGTTACAAGTACGAGTAGCCTTGCCTTGTGTAATAGCAGAAATGTACACATTCTAACTGAACATTATATTATCTGATTAGTTGCATACAAGACACCTTTCTGCTTAAATTCTTCTGTGCAAGCTTTAACTTGATGGTGATGTCCTGTATGTCTGGACAAAAAAGGAGGTAACAATTTGCAGTAGGCAGCTCTTGGCTTTGTCCTGAAACAGTCATGAAGGACTGTTTTGCTTCATTGGGTCAGTATGAGGTAAGATAATCTACCAAAGATAGGTTGAGTACAGCAGTTAGGAAGTTGTCATTTTGAATGTGTCATTTGGTAAACTGTCTGAAATCCTCAGTAATAAGGAAAATAAGAACTTAGACTTTCCTAGACTTTCAGGACTAGGATGGAATACTTTAGCATGATGTTGAGGTGAGAGTAAGGTTTGTTCTGTAGATGTACCTTCTGCTTCATTCTTAGCAAGAGTGATGAGATAATCTTGAAAAATGAGTAGTGTTTTGTTAAAGCAGATTAACTGAGACAGCCTAGCTGGGTACATGCTCTGTAAGCATGTTTTTATTTAAATACTCACATGTGTATTTCAAACAAAAACAATGTTATCACTTTACATATTATAGTCGGCATGTGTGGATATGTATACACAATGAAGTGTGTATATACACATACATGCATATATATATATACATATTTATTACTATTGTCTAACTCATTTTCCCATTGTAGATGAGCCCAGAGGGAACAAAATAGTCCTATCTTGGAGATTTCCACATCTGCCCTTCAGACAGCTATCAGACAAAAACAGCATGGCTACATAAATCACTGCAGTTCAGCACATTTTTCAACAGCACAAAGCCCTGAGTGCAGAGCCACTTTATAGCACACTGCTCCAAAGTCTGTTCACAGACCTCCCATGCCAGCAGCAGGCAAGTCAGATCATTCTATTTAACATCTTACAGTAACCAGATGCAGGGTAAAGAAATTGCCTTTCAATGCAATAGTCTAGCGCTGGTCTATTCCAAATAAAACGGTAATGTCTAGCATCCATCTTTTCTCTTCTGCTTGTTTATCAGGACTTTTCAACCCCAGTCCCCCAACTTGAAGGGCTCTTCTGTTATACAAGCTGATCTGAACTTCATCTTAGGTTGTGAAGCAGTAGTTTTCACTCAGCTGGAGGGGAGGTTTTGTAAATCAGTTATAAGGAATCCACAGAAAGTAACAATACAATCCTCTTGTCAGTATGTTTGAGTACCTAGTGTTGTTGGAGGGTATAGCTGTCCTCTAGCTATTGAAGGGGTTTGTAAGTTGAAGAAGGGCTGAAAACCAATGAATGACCATTTGAATCCATAAACTTCTAGGTCTTTCTCCTAATCTACAGACTCCAAGCTGATCTGATAGAAGAGAATGGAGTTTCTCTCCACAGACAGAATAAAAGCAGGAAATTTACGTTAAGGCAAAGTAAAAATAGGTTGAGCGTAGCTTGCTTTGAGCTAGGTAGATGCATATGCATCCTGTTTTGTGCTAAGGACATCACTACAGAACTGTGAATAAACTTTCTTAGAGTGACCATTTCAAATTAAAAAATAAATGGATTTAAAAAGAAAAAAAAGAAGTCGAGGGTATACTGCCTTGTCTTACTCAGATTAAAATCAGACTATGCCCTCTGACCAAAGACAGTTCACAGCTGTGCACTGTATCATGAAATGAAGAGCAGTGTTTTACATTACTGTTTAAAAGGCTGCAAGGCAAGATCAATAACTGATTTTTATATTTCAGCCTACGTGCATCTCTTGGCAGCTTTTCCTCAGGTAGACAGAGATGCCTGCTGAAGTGGTAATGCTGGTCATAGAATCATGGAATCATAGAATGGCCTGGGTTGAAAAGGGCCATAATGATCATTCAGTTTCAATCCCCCTGCCACAGGTTGGGTCACCAGCCACTAGACCAGGCTGCCCAGAGCCACATCCAGCCTGGCCTTGAA
>JAOWBP010001760.1:34724219-34745171 GCA_028571105.1 Tragopan temminckii | reverse complement strand
ACCAGGCTGCCCAGAGCCACATCCAGCCTGGCCTTGAATGCCTTCAGGGATGGGGCATCCACAACCTCCTTGGGCAATCCAGTGCATTGCCACCCTCTGTGTGAAAAACTTCCTCCTAATATCTAACCTAAACCTTCCCTGTTTCAGTTTAAAACCATTCCCCTTTGTCCCTCTGGTCTTTATTCTTCTGCTTTCTTCTACTGGTCTTTTGGCCTGTAGATGTATCCGGTAGTGACTTTTCAGCCTTGTGCCTTTTTTTCTTTTGGCATGCTATATGATATGCTTAGTGGGGAGAGTTGCTCTATACTGTAGATGGTGGCATCCCAGTTCTGTGCACTGGAAATGTAGAAATCTGCATGTGGTTCATTTTCATATGAAGACTTTTTTTTTTCCGTAAAAGTGGTGAGGAGTCAGAATGTATACCAGAGGGAATGAAACCAAATCCCTGCATAAAATTGAATAGTGTAAGACAAAGGGAAGATGCAGGTTATGCTGTGGGTAGTAAACAACTTTATGGATGTTATGGATGCCAGTATTCGGGATGAGCAACATCCTGCTCCATTGACTCATGTTTGAAACCATCTTTCTCTCTGAACTCTCCTTCTTTAAGGAAAAGGAATGATGCAATAACTCGAAGATGTACATCAGTGTGATTCCAGTTTCTATATCACTGACTGCTTGTTCCTATCTAAGCATATAGAAAATCTCCTATCCCTTGCATATTTCAGTGTCTCTACTAGCTTTGACATATTTATCTATTCTTTTGGCTACATCTGCTGCTGTAGTAAAGATAACAATGGAATATTTTCCAATTTTCAATCACAGTTTTTATTTTCTTTCCCTTTATTTATTTATTTAAAGTACATTTCCTAGGCTCTCTCATATTTTTTAGCAGTAACTTGCCTTTTTGTCCTTCCTGCTCTTAAATCCGTCAGTTACGCTAGCTTGGTGGAGATTGTTGTAGATGTACAACCCAAATTCTCCAGTGAGGTTTGGCTAACTAACAAGCTATTCAAGTGGTTTTGTCTCCTGAGTATATCTTCATCCTCTGTTTTTCCAGGTTGCTTGAATATCCTTGAACCCATAATTTACCCTAATCTTCTCTAAGGCTTTGAAATAATAAAATACTTAAATAAAACTCTTTGGATAAATGCCCTCTAAAATATAACTTTATCTGTAAACTATCACGTTCTCAAGGGAATGGATTTTGTTCCTCAGACAATTAAGGGGATTTTCTGTCCACTGTGTCACTGTGGTTTGTCCACATCAGGCATACCCATCTAAACTCCTGCATCAGCTCAGAACAGAAAAGGTGAGGAAAGTCTGAGAGGAAAAGAGAACAGAAACTAGACTGTTTATCTCCATTCTTTTTTTCCCGAGGCCTGGGTTCAGTTCCCTGATCTGCTGCATGATATTTTGTGGGTCATGAAGTCTTCCTACACTCTTGAAAAATAATAATTAGCCCAGCAGAGATGTTGCTGAGGATAAATTAACAATGGCAAAGTTCCTAGCCATTACAGAGGTGAAAGGAGTAGTCTTATGAGCAGAGAAGGGCTGTACTCTGATCTTTACTTCACAAAATAGGAGAAGGGAGATTGCTTAACTTGCCATCACTAAATCCACTTGGAATGCCTGAGACAGAGCAGTGAACTGGATCCAGTCCCTCTGACAGAGGAGAAGCCTCATGCAGCCTATGTCCTTGAAAATTGCTTTTCATAGTCCTGATTAGGTCAAACGCCAGAATCCTGCAGATGCCTTCAAGGCTGTCCCTTCTGACAGCCTGATTTAGGCAAGAGAGGGAAGCTTGGAGGACCTCATCATGCCTCCCTGCAGCTCGTGGGGGCACCAGTCCAGGCCCTGGAGAGCACCATCATTTTGAGATTGGGCAGATTGCACATAAAGAGAGATGACTTCAGTCATCTTCCCACTCTATTCAGCTAATTGTTAATTTCTGTCAGCAAAATGGATCTGCAAAATGATTTTGAATCAAGGATATAGGAACATCTCTTTCTGAAGATTTATAGCTAAATTTGAGGAAGGTGGATTTGAGATTTATGCATAATTTATGAGCAATTTTCTTCTGAAAATAATTATTGTTAAAAATGAAGAAATGCTTAAAAATATCAGGAAAAGGAAGCTTTCCTTTTTGTATTACTGTGCAACTAAAAGATAAAAATTTCAACCATATTGTTATTTTAAAGTGATATCATTGAGATTGTCTCTCCATTCTCAAGCATAGTTGTCAGAAAGACATCTGTATTTCCTCACATTAAGTGATTGGAAATGCAAACAGACCACAGTTCAAGTACAAAAATTACAGAGATTTATGACTCTCTTTATACGTGTTTTTAGTAATGAAATGCAGGGAAGCTCCATGTAGTAACAGTTTTGTGAATTTATTAATTTGAGCTACTCTTTGCTGCTCAAATGCTACTCTTTGTCATCCTTTTTATTCATTTGTTTGAAAGTTTCCTCCTACTGACCTCCATTTGTAATCTGAATTCCAAAATTTCCATACCTAAGGTTTATGATGGTGAAACAGCACTGATAAAAGCAGTGAATGAAGACTTTTTCTCAGATCCATTGCATCGTGCTTCATTATGCTTGGGGGAATTATTATCTTCTGGTATCTTTATAACTTGCATAACTTTGTGTTTATTGAGAAACAACGAAGTGATAGAAAAATTTGTCTGAGGACTTGGTGGTTTCACTTCAGTCCTCATCCCAGCCTGTCAGAGGATAACATGCTATCTTTGTTTCTGTATTGCATGTAGCAGCATAAATGATTTGGCTTTTGGCAGTATGCTCCAGGGTGAGTAGCTCCTTCTTCTCACAGTATCAATAGGACACCAAGCTCTGTTGGCCGTGTCTGTAGTTTAGAGTAATAGAATCGTGTAAGGTTGAGAAAGGCCGCTAAGATCATCTAGTCCTACCAAAAGCATGCTTCACTGCCAGGACCAGTCCGCTGAGCATCCAGTAGATTTTAGTGTTGCTCTGTGGCAGAAATATGCAGGGGGGAGTGTTTGGTGAAATTCAGAATATGGCCAACGTTAATTACTTCTATCAGAATATACTCAATCACTGTCTTCTAAAGAAGATAAGGTTGAATTTCTGAGAAAGGAGAAACCTGTGTTGTAATGAGCAGAGCGGAAAGAATTTGAGTAGCAGAGGTCTTGCAGGGCTCTCCTGTGTACAAGGACACTTAACGGCCCTATAACAGTCCAAAAAAAAATTAGTACTGTAGTCCACGGGTTAAACAAACTAATGCAGGGACACTTCTGAGGGACTATACCTCATGGAAAACCCATGCCAGGGCAGGAAGATTCCTGGGAAACTGCAGATGTCGGTGATCCACGTCATAGGTCGGACAGTACTTAATGGAGCAATCAGAACTTTTTGTTGTTTGTCAAGAAATTGAATAAAATTACTTGAGTAGTGACATGGTGGACAGTGCATGGCCTGTTTCAGATTTTGTCTTTTCTTCTGGCCCATTATGAGGCTCTTTGGAATAGCAGCTGAGACACTGTTGTGTCTATACTATCTACAGCATTTCCCTCTTCAGTTTAGGCTTATGTTTTTATAAGCAAGCCTGTATCTATACAGTGTTTCTGAAATTTTTGCTTTGTTGAAGAGTCTTCACATTTTTAATGTGATCTGTTGCATTTTGTATGGTTCTCATACCTTGCTCATGTTCTCCTCAGGCCTCCTGAGCTGAGTCAATTGGACATATTATGGAAATATTTTTACATAAAAATTGGGTGAAAAAAATGTTATTTAGATCTTTAGAATAGACTCTTCAGTTTGTTATTATAGGCTAGTTAATCCACAGCAAATAAAATTGAAAATTATACATTTCTGTCTCATATTTTACTGGTAAAAAATGTTTCTGCCATCACCATTTTTTGGTCTGGAGGCTCCAAGACGCTGTTTTCAGCTTCACAGTGGTTAAGGGAGGATTCATAGATATCCTAATTGCGATGGTGTTTTTATTCTATGTTACAGAAATATTGCAGTTTTACCATCTTATAACAGAAGTTGAACAACCTCATGTACATTGAATATGCTATTATTTGAATAGGCAAAAAAGACAAAGCTTTTCTTTCATTTTTGGGTAATATTTGCATGTATTCCCTGAGGGAGGGTATCATGGAGCAGTTTTCATATGAGAATAGTATTCCCGCAGCATTAATTATTATTATTATTACTATTATTATTATTATTTTTCTTTTTTTCTAGTTTTTGAGGGTGGATCAAGACAAAGACAGAGAATGCAGCCTGGACTGTGCAGGTTCTCCTCAGAAATCGCTTTGTGCATCTGATGGAAGAACTTTCTTGTCCCGGTGTGAATTTCAACGAGCAAAATGCAAAGATCCTCAGCTGGAAATTGCCTATAGGGGCAACTGCAAAGGTGAGCAAATCTAAACTTTCCAGTATTTTCCTTTGATCATAATGCAAAATAGTAGACAAAATATCTTTTGAGATTTAATGAATGTCAAGAACTAAGAGCGCTATACTTTAAGAGTTGCCTGAAAGCAAACAGATTGAAATTTGTCTTGTTGATTCTGTAGTAATGTGCTACAAAAACTTAAATTAGTCTTCATCCTTCAACAAAAATATGATTCCCTCACCTCTTTACACTGTAATAAATCATTAGGGCAAGCTCAGAGTAGTTCTCAAGATTGTTACCTTCTGAAGTTGCTTTTCTATTGCAGTTTGCTATTTTGAATTAGAAGGAGTTGAATTCAGCTACATGTTTTCTAACTGTTATAATTTGCCCAGAAAAAAAGTAAACTGAAGTCCAAATGGTTGCTGCCGTTTTGGTTTGCTTCAAAATATAATCCCCCCGATGAAAGTGAGAAGAAATTGCAGGTTTTCTTCTACGTAACAGAAAGTTGCGTGAACCTTCAGATGGTGTAACTTGGAAAAATTAATTAAATGGTTTGCGGTGCTTAGAGCCCTCACAAGCTGTATCTATCTACATATTCTCTTTTACTTCTGTCTTCCCTTTGCAGAAACTTTGCAACACTTGATCCTAGTGCTCCAGCTCCAGTGCTTTCACTTTTCACAGGTTAACCTTTTCACTTTTAGAGAATGCTGGTGCTAGAGACCTCAGTTGTCATGCTAAGAGATACATGACATAGTTTCCTACTAAAGTGCACACAGTGATATTTTAAAATGTAGGAATAGCAGCACTTATAAAGATTTACTTTCCCTTTCTCTCTGTCCACAAAGGAGAGGCGGGAGGGAAAAGAAAACCCCAGGGACCACAGAGATTCAACCCGTAGGAGGCAGTTTTCCACATGGTCTCTCTCCATTAGCTCCAGCAAGGCTCTGAAGCATCAAGACTATTTCAAAGAGACATTCAGTCTCATCTTCTGCCTAGATGAAACACTGTGCTCATTTTTCAGCCCTTTCATAATAAGCCATTGTATTAGCTGATGGATCTATTTACTTATGTGAACAAGGATAACGTAACGACGTATCTGAGCCAAAGTTTTTGTTACATTTATGAACAACAGAGAGAATTATTGTGAGCTTTGTTTCTGTTCATTGTACATATATATTTAGCACATTATACACATTAGCAAAAATGAGTTTTTCAAAGTGTTTTTCTTTATTGTTTTTTCTTACCAGGTTGATAATGTCATCTGCAAGATTTTTTTTTTCCGTAGGGGTGCCTTTAATTGCCCTACCCAAAGTGTATCCTGTAATGCTGGCAGTTTCTTCTGCCAGCATTTGAGAAATACTAATTTCCTATGTATTTATTAATGTGTAGCACGTCAGTACAGTTGTGGACTTGGAATTAGACACCTTAGACAGCTTAAATATTGCTAGTAACAAATGCATATCGTGCCTTCACGAATCAGACGCTTCTAATCTTTTGACTAAAGGAGTGCAAGCATCACTCTAATGTTGAAATATTTCTTTCTTTTTTGGGCAATAGATCTTGCCAAAATCACACAATATAATAAATATATGATACAATTATCCCAAACCAGCACGGGACTAGTGCTATTTTCATTTAACATTTTCTTCATATTTCTAATTCAGTCAAAGTAGTCCCAAATTTTCAAGTGGTCACTGTCTTTTTTCCTATCCATTGCTGTGATCATTAGAAATATTTCAAGCTGTGATAACAAGTTTTAGAGAAGGAAAAAATGATCCACTGACCTAGCAGCTGCTTCAGTCTTAGTAGTGATACTTTTGGTAGTCCAAACAAACATTTTCCTGAGAGAGTGGAGGAAATCCTCAGATTAAGACCCGTTTTGGGCCAGTTGCTTTTGAGTAGTGAAATTAACTAGCAGGTGAAGCCTGACAAAGAAGTGAAGAGTTCTTTTATTAAACTAAGCAAAGATGATGGTTCAAATTCAGGGCAACTTTCAAGGTTTCGGCATTTGTTTTCATTCTGTGTTGGAATGAAAACAAATTCTTTTGAAAGTGTTCATGTCTCCCTAAAACCAACAAAAATAGCACATTAAAATATTGGTTTTGAATCAGATTTTGAAGTTCTTAACATTAGTGAGAGAAGCATCTATGTTTGCATGTGGAAGTTATGAGTCCTTCCCTTTTTTCCCTACATTCCCTTCCTTTCCTTCCTTCCCATCCTTCATTCCTTTCCTTCCCTACCTTTCCTTCTTTCCTTTCCTTTCCTTCATTTTACAATAAATATATGCTTTTTCCAGTCCACTTGCACACTGTTGGAATTTTTTGCTAAACTTGGAAAAGTTATACTATAAGTTATAATGCTATGAAATTCCCTGCCTGCTTTTGCAGTTGCAAAGGGTTCAAATGATCTGCATAAACTGTAGATGAATATCTACACTTTTGAATAGTTTTCCAAACAAAATCTGAACTCTGAAGTTCTGGAAGTTTGCCACTTACTTGACAGAGAAGTTTACTGTGCAACAAAATTATGAATCTAATATATAAATGTATGTTGACAGCTGAGAAATATTATTTGTGTTAGGGGGACTGTTAAAGCATCACCTGTGACTAGGATCCACTACACAAACACACAAATTCTTCACAGTAAATCTGGTCCTGCATATTCCAAGAAACAAAACAGAAGAAATGTGAGTAGTGTGCTTGCTTTTAAACAGGTCAGAAAGACACAGAGGCTATTTCTAAATTATTAAATTAAACAGTGCCAGGATGCTGTTTGACTGTCTGCTCTAGTAAGTTGGTAGAGTGATCCCTGTTCTGCTTTGAGCACAGTCCAGTTAGTATTTTCCCTAGGACTTTATCTTTGTGGCTTGGGAGTTACTGTGAGCTAGGGACGGTCCTCAGTAGGCAGCATGCACAGAGCCACCCTCTTGTAATAAAAGGTTCAAGGCCATTCAACCTGAGAAATGAACCTAGCTGTTCTTGTGTATCACAGTAGGTCAATTCCTATGGGTAGCACAACCTTGGGAGGATTCATATATAGGACTACATATAACAGGTTTGTTTTGTTTGTTTGCTTTCTTTCATGGGGCACCTTGTATACTCCTTGTAAAATACTTTCTCTCCCTGTAAATTGTTGGAATTGCTCTGTAAAATTTAGTCTCGTCTCCGTAGAATGACACTGTAGAATATTCATTTTTTCCATTAAGTAATGAAAATTTTACATTATAGGTACAGAAAAAAGAGAGAATGCTTAAAATAATTTCTGCAGATTCCAGTCAGTTTCCACTATGCTAAAATCAACAAGTAATTTTTCTATCATGTTTTTTTTTCCCTGCTTATTCACGCTGCTGAAGTTTTCCCCATCAACTTCAAAAGCATGAACTCATATTTTTCCTGCAGGAATTTTCAGATAAATTAAGGTTTGTCGAGTCTTTTCTTATGACAGTAAGTAATGTGTATTACTTTTAAACCTGAAATAATGATGCTGGGTGGAGCTGAGTGGCATTGAAGGTTTTTTTTTAATGAAAATGCTTTTTAAAATATTTGATTGATTGATTTGATTGATATGACAACAAGCATTAGTCCTAGCTAGTTAATGAAATATTTGGGATCAGTGTCATTATTATTCCACAGCTATGGAGACCCTCGTTCTCCGTTGGAAACCCTAGATAGCACATGTTAAGCTTAACTCATTTGTGATATTCTAAAGAGCCTGGTTGTTGAAAGAAATGCCATTCTTCTATGGACTATCACAGAATAGAAGGTAGTATCTTCGTTCTTGTGATTCACATAGAGAACTGGAATGCATCAAAATATGAGTGGAATTTCCCATAGAATCCTTAGACTTGGTAGGGGCCTTTAAAGGTCATCTAGTCCAACTCTCCTGCGATGAACAGGGACATGCACAGCTAGATCAGGTTGCCCAGGGCCTGATCCAGACTGGCCATAAAGAAGTATTTTGCTATTTGCTTTCCTTAGAAGAGAGAAACTCTCAGCATTTCTGTTTCATTAAAATTGAGCTTTCAGCAATAGTGTGAAGTTTCAGTCATTTAAATTATTAGTATAGTGATTGAATGAATGAATGATGAGGATATGATTGAATGTTATGAATCAGTATGAATTTAGGTACATTTCTGTCTTCGGCTAAAACTGCAGGTATGATGGTTCCTGTTTTGAAGAGAAAGCGGAATGTAATTGAGCTGCAGTATTTTCTTGGCTTGTGAATAAATCTTGGTCCCATAATTCCTGAATTCAAGCATCGTTTGGGGAAATGTTGCTGTTGCTTCATAGCTAAAGAACAGGGTTATGGATGTTGGACATGCTTCCTGAATGCAGACCTAATCCTATATTCCCTCGGAGGCTGCCCTCAAGCTCAGGTTTGCCTAAGAGCCAGGTGCAGGCCCAGTGCATGCTTGCAGTGCAGGAGCACATCCCTCAGGTCAGCGAATGGACAGGGACATTGGCTTGGGCAGCCCTCCTGCTGCCTGGAAGGCGGGCTTGTAGGCTACGTTTGGGAGGAAGAACGTGTTCCTGAGATGTTTTGTTCAGAGAGAGAGTCGATTTACTTCCTTTCCAAACTGCAGTGAGTGAAAGAGGGATTGGACCAAGCTATCAATTGATAAAGTAAACCTCAGCAAATACTGAAAGCTTGCATGTCTTAGATTGAGAGAAAATCAGTTTTCACTTCTCCTCCTTGCCTCCCTTTTCTCTTTTATTTTCTATTCCCACATTTTTGAGGAGAAAGTGGGAAGAAAAGAGGGACACAAAATTTTTAAAATATTCTGGGGAAAAATATACTAAAATGAGGCAATTGAGAAGAGGTATCAGATTTTTTTTTTTTTTTTAAATAAATATTTTCCCGGGAATATTATTGTAGAGCATGTTTGTATCTCCAAATGCTTCTAGCTAGAACCTACCTCCTCCTTTTCCAGACATTTTCTCACTGTGAGCACTGCATTTAATCTGTAGGATGACTGCAAGTTTCCAGACTGCAGTGCTGCCAGACCTGACACAAATCCTGTTCAACTACAGCCTCCTTATATTTTGTTTCCAAGCCTTCAGTTATGCTGTGTATCAAGCTTCTGTAGTAAAGTGTTAATTTAAGACAAAATATTCAGCAGCTTGATGAAGAGGTTATAATTTATGTGGTTCCTGAAAACAGAAGGAGGTGGCTTCTGATTTTGCTTTCTAGTAGGTATTTAATGGGAGTGGATAAAGTGCTAAGTATGTGTGGAATATTTTATGTGGAAAATCCATTGTGTTTTTTTTTTTTGTGTCTACTGGCACATGGAAAACAACACAAACAACACTGAAATATTATCCAAAATTTACTGGAGATGGAATTTATCTCTTTGAAAAACAGTCTATTTTTCTTGATCATATTTCTCAATAAGGAATGTGCCAAAGCCAGACTGCACAGGAACAAATCATAAAAGAGCATTCTTAGGCACAAAAAGGGTATCTTTTTAGAATTAAACTGTTTTTTTTCATTTCTGGTCATGTAATTTTTATTTAATTTTCAAGTTTAATACAGTGTGAAAATCTTAGGTGAAGTAGAAACTAGTAGTGCTAAAGCAATAATACTGCACTGAAGACTTGCAACTATTTGTAGCTTCAAGCTTCCTCAGACTTTCAGAGCAAGAATTTTAAATTGGCCCGTATTAGGCTTATCCAAACTATTTATCAAATCAGTGTTCTGTTCAGAAAGCCTAGTCTGGCCTTTGGTATGTAAAATATCAGAAAGCTGTAGCTTTAGTTTTTATTGCAAATATTTGATTCAGTTCTAGTCAGACTATATCTCTCCAAATGTGACAGTTAGCAAATCGGGAGAAATATTATTGTGCCAGGAAGGATTCCAGCACAGCATTCCTTATTTTATCTTAAAGCTTAGCTATCTAGGCTCTTAGCTATCATTGCTGGGTGGTTGCAAAACATGAAAAAAAGAAGACAACAGAAAGAACTCCACACTGCCTGCCACTGTTGGATGCTGGTAGGGGAGAGTTTAGACTAAGACTTCTTTGCTGTTTTGTTTGAATCCTGAATGCAGCAATAAAAATAATAGTGAAAGAATCAGCCAGCCCTTGTCACAAAGCAAGTCTTTTTTTTAATATCTGTGTCAGGCTAAATGTCTGTGCAGGCATTCTTTCTGACCCAAAAAGCTAGTAATCTCTGCATCTTTGAAACTGAAATGTTGAGCACATATAGTTTGTTAGGTGTTTCCTACTACTAAAGGCTACTGCTATGTATGCACTTAGTTGATACAGACATGAGCAGTTATTGCATTGAATATGTATTGCCTTAGGCCAAATCTCCTAGAAGATTTTCATGTTGTGAGTAGTTTGTACCATGGAAACAAAACTGTGCTCTGAATGCAACTTTTAGATGTCAAATGACCTACAAATGAGGGCCATTAGACTTTCATCCAATAGTTATCAGTTAGCAAAAGGGTATAGAATTAGAAAAGCACAGAGGTAGGAATAAACCTGGTTCATTGCTAGGACAATTCAGTAAAGAGTTCGGCTGGATAGCTTCACGCACTGTGTATTTCTAAATCTAAGGGCAAGTAATTGTGTATAGGTATTTTAGCACACTGGAAGTTCAGCAAGGGAAACCTGTAGTGAAACAGCAAGAGGTATTTGGATTACCTGTGTCTATGCTAGATCTGCTTTTTCAAATACATGTGGATGTAGAAGCACTTTCTCTGTCCCATAGGTGCTAAGTATACATAGAAAGCACTCAGGAGAACATTTTTTAAAAATTATTAGCCACTTTATAAGTAGCTTTGACTGAGTTGTAAATATTTCTGAAATGTTCAGTGACATGTTCTATCTATAATAAAATACCTAAATAAACTGTGAAGTACATTTTATGCATAAATGCATAACAAGCCCGTATCTCACATAGTGTCTTTTGAAAGCAAGTGAAGTCTGCTTCACTGTATAGGGATTGGGGAAGGTGATTTTATTTTTACTGAACTATATAGCAAAACAGGAAACTGCACATGAGCTAAATGAAAATCTTTTCAAGGACGCTGATCTATGCCTTTGACAAGCTACTTATTTTTCTATGAGTGAATCTGAGATCTCCCTGTGGAGCCTCAGATCTGCTGTTGTACTAAATGTCACTTTCTAGATGATGTTTGCACACTTGATGAGTTTGTGTCATTATTTTAAAGATAAACTTTAACTTTCCGTTAATAGACTTCTCTCTCTGATATATTATTCAGATTACTAAGATTTGAAGTTGATGGATTTTTTTTAGCTCAGTGTTTTAGGTTATGCAGTGTTGAAAATAAGACATAAAACTAAAGTTCCACGTTATGCTGTTAGTAAGTCTAATTCTGTTTTCAGGATTTCCTTAGTACTACAACACCCTCAGTGTTATACCAGGAATTCTTCTGCTCCTACTCCCTCACGTGTGAAAGAATCTGTTTCTGGATGCCACAGCTGCCTACTGGCAGCTGAAAGGTTTTGCTGTTGCATACTGAAGCTTAGCACAGAATTAAGATGGCTTTAAATTTCACCTCTGCCTTCCAGGCATTAGACTCCTCTGGATAATTCAGGAAGACCTGTCCAAACAGCTACAACACTGCAATTTCCACAGTTTTGTGTATTCTGTCCACTCCCATGCACTCTTGTCTTCAGTTAATTACCTCAGGCTCTGTATGTCTTTGAGTAACCTCTGGTTGCCTTTCTAGTGTCAGTGCTAAGTCATAATGGTACCATCAACTCACTGGCCAATGTTCTGTGCTAAAAACCATCAAGTCCTGCGTTAGCCCAGTTTGACATCTAATACTGTCCAAATTAGGTAATTTAAGGTAAACTCATGCATCTTCATGCTCAGTTTCTATGCCAGGAGTATTGTTTTCCAGCAAAGTTCTGGGATGTAAAAGCCAGTTTACCTGGAGATGAGAGAATGCATTCTCTCTGAGTCATCCATTAACATAATTCAAAATTACAGTTGGGCATTTATATCTGCAAGATTACTTTTTCCCATTGTCTGAATGTAAAGGCAAATAATGTCTCATTTCAGCCATTTTTTTTTTTTCAGACATCTTGGTCTTTTTTTCATAAGAGATCTGACCTAAATTATTCCTATACTAGACAAAGAGGAAAGTTGAATCTGTATATGAGAGACTGTACCATGGTCCTCATAGATGTCAGTGTTCCTACAAACCTTCTGACGAGCCACTTCTGCCTAGACACATCCTACTAATTTGAGATGCTTATGAATCGTATTCATTATACTTGGGACAGGTGCACAAGGGGGCCCTTCAGTAAGAACTGTCTTGTTGCACTCAAAGGATTTTACATGGTGAGTCCTAGAATTGGTTTTGCTTCGTGAGCATGAGCAGTGACCATGTGGAATTTATTTTCCCTATAGATTAGGATATCACACCTCACTGACTTTGGCCTGTTAGGAGCTACATCTATCTTGTCTGATATTTTGATGTGAAATCATGTTTCATCCTTACTTTCAGCCACAGCAGAAATATATATTTTCTTGTCTTTTTTCAGCTGTTACAAAAGTCTAGCCCTTAAGTGTCTTGAATTCTTTCTTTCCTTTAGAAAATCTGGTTGAAACCAGGCAGTAGGTTCAGAAGATGCTACAACCAGGGCAGAAAATGAGATGATCAGATATAATCTTATCCTAAGGTTATCCTAAATAATAATATAACAACTTGTTTGGGCTTCAGTAATGTTTTATTTGGGAGGAAGTTAGCACCTTTGAATAAATAACCTAACATCCATTAGTATTCTGAAGAAGAATATTTTATGTCTTCTTTTTAACTTGACATTCCTGTTACATTCTTTCAAAAGGTTTGGATTGCGTCTCTGTATCTCAAAGTTATTCCCCTGTGGTACTACATTGATGAAATAAAAAAGCAGATTTGGGAATCATGTTTTGGCTATACACAGTTTCAGATGCTCAGCTTGATAAAAGAGCTTCCTCATGGGTATTCTGAAGCATAGTAATGCCCAGCAGCTTTAAATTGTTTCCATGGTTATATAACACAAAACAAGGGTTCAGACTTGAATTTTATATTTCACTAAATTTGGTCATTGTTGATTTTAAAGCATATTAGATCATCCACAAATAGGAGGCTTTTAGAACATCAAGCTGTTTAGGAACAAGTGGTGGACAGTTTTGGAGAACTTCTCTTTTGCCTTGGCATGTTTTTAGGATAATTCATATATTGGAGATAATTTACAACCCTGATGGTACTATTGCAGAAACCTTATGTGATGGAATTTATATCACTTTCCCTTTTAGACATTTAAACCACATGTCATTCTAGAAAAACGAGGACAGAGGTCCAACAAAGAACTGATTTATTTTCAGTTAAAATACTAGCTACATTAAAACCACATGTTATTAAGTACTGTATAACCAAACCATGCTCAGAATAAGGCTTATGATACCACAGCTTGCCTAAAGTATTTCATTCCTTTTTTTTTTAACCCCATACTTTGGCAGTGCATACTTTAGCAGACTTTACCTGAGCTGCACAGCACATTGACTATAATTTTCCCTTGAGAAAACAAGTTGTTAAAGTAACAGAGAACAAATTAATTCAGTTCCTTATTATTTCTCTCAAATTTCTAGATGGTTGAATTTTCTGTCCATTTTAAATGATAATACGTCCCTGTGAATCTCTGTCATGAAACAACATAATTCAATTAATATTGTTTAAGACCAAAATTTAATTTTTATAAATGAAACAGTTTGTTCTTTGGGCAAATTACCAACATGAACTGTCTGACTCTCATAACGCTCCTGAGAGAGATAAATAAAATCTCATTTTACAAAAGAATAAACTAATGCACAGAAGTAAGACACGCAAGTCCAAGACCAGAAGGGAAATCAAAATGAAGATTAGAATTAGGGGCCCCAGTTTTGTGTACGCAGCGAACGGATTCTGAGAACTAGTTTATATTGTCATTATGCTACACTTTCCACACCAGATTGCTTAGGACCTGAAGGGGATTTTTTGGTTAAAGTTACCTGACTCTTGGTGGAGATGACCAGTGAAGAATTCATCCTGTACAGTGGAATTTTGCAGTTGCACTAGGCTTCCATGTTGGCTTTTTGCATGCATGGCTTGGTGATGCTAGCACAGGGAGGATGCCTGGAGGAAGGGGAACTTAGCTGTCTTACCTGTGTTTGACCGAGTAACTCCTGTGGACTAGTAGATGACAAAACCATGTTAAGATACTTGGGTATCCAGTGTGGTAAGGCAAGTGTTGCCTCATTGTCCATATTCTGTTCAATGTGCAACTTGCGTGAGCTAGAAAATCTGTCCTTGCACAAACATTCACTAATTAACACAGTGCTCCTTTCTTGTAGATAGTTGATGGACAGTGCATGCCCTAAAAAAGATCTGGCGAGTTACTGTCAAATAATCTTTAAAGAAAGCAGAGATCAGAAGCAGCAAATTTCTGTTTGTATGCCTAAGATCTTTCTAATTCAGATATTACAGTCACATCTTGAAATCATTAATAGTTCCTTAGGCTTGCCTGGTATTCTCATTTGTTTTGAAATTGCCTAGCTTAAGCAGATCTTGAAGTATTGATTCTGCATCAACAACATGCTAAAATTTGCAGTGGTTTTAGAAAAAGAAAAAGGTACAAAAGCTTATGTTATGTGTCTTTTCACAGCTTTTGAATGCCTAATTGAAATATCTGTATTAGACAATAGAAATATTTCAGACAATAGCAGCTACTCAGTTAAAGCTTACTAATTTGCTGCCTTGTCTTGGATGGAGACCAGTTCTAAGGAGATGGTGCAATGAATCACAGCAGTGGCCAAAAAAAAACCTGTTTGACTAGTGCCAAGTCTAAATCGTAAGTTGTTACACTAAATTTTAGCATAATGTGAATTAATTCCAGAATTATTATTATACCATCTGCCTGCCCATGTGTTGTATAGTGTAGATATATGTAAAGTGAAGAAAAAATACATGTATATCTCTGCCTGGTAGGCACAACTCTAGTCATAACTCAGTTCACTGAGTGGCTGAAGTAAACAGTGTATAAACTCACAGAAGGAAACTGTACTCCTGCTGTCTACTTTGCCTTTCCCAAAGCACTGAAAACCGATCTCAGAGCTGCTGCCACCAGCACTGGAATAATGTCGTGGAGCATGAAGTGGCAGCTATTGTTTAAATTTGTTGAAGAAGTATATATTTTTTGGCCTTCTGCCCTTTTGGCAGCTGCGGAAATGGCAAAATTATCACTTAAAGCGTCTCTTCATCTCATATCTGTGTTCTGTCCTTCTACTTTATGCTTCACTTTGTGGCCTCTTGTCTTTGAGATGGCAAAATGTTAGTTTTGCATACTCTGTTAGGCAGCATTAGCATATTTGGGAAACCAAAGGGACTCACAAGCTAGACAAACAGTCAAATGTTGGAAGAAGGTGATGGTTATATTAGTAATTGATATATGCTCCTCAGTAAAAAAA
Source organism: Tragopan temminckii (assembly GCA_028571105.1). Lineage (NCBI taxonomy): Eukaryota > Metazoa > Chordata > Aves > Galliformes > Phasianidae > Tragopan > Tragopan temminckii. The sequence continues at coordinate 34,729,325 of JAOWBP010001760.1, read as the reverse complement.
ATTAATGTCATGAAAGTGAATTAGGACAATATGGCCCCAAATTGATTGTTTTCCATTAGTTTTATTTCAAAAGTATAATGCAAAATATCTTATATTTTCCCTGATTATAATTCTGATTCTCTTTATGTAGTCTTGGAGCCTTCTTTCCTGCCCCCCTCACCTTAAGGTTATTTTCTGTTTCGTTTACATTTCATCATCCAATTGACATGTCTTCTCCCTTTCTCTAGATGTTTCCAGATGCGTGGCTGAGAGGAAGTACACCCAAGAACAAGCTCGAAAAGAATTTCAGCAAGTGTTTATTCCAGAATGCAATGATGATGGCACATATAGTCAGGTTAATTTTTTTATTATCTTGCATGTCTGGAATATGATCATTTGTGTGTTTGCAAGGGGTGAAGAAGAGAGAAACATAAGGAAATGAAATGTAATTTCAAAATGAAATGCAATTTGCCCTAACAGTGATGTTGAAAAACAGAAGGAAAACTCATGTTTTGTGCCAGCTGAGTCTTGTTGGTTTTTTTTTTTCAGCGTTGGCCAGTGAAAGAGCCAAACATTACTGTTATTCAGATGATACACTCCCTATTCTTCAAGGCTGAGACAGCTGAGTCATTCTTGTAGTCCTGTGAATACTTGTCAGATGGTAAAATATTTGGAGTTTCTGATCTATTCCTGATCTGAACCAGAAGTCGTGTGATTAGAGTCCATATCAGTGCTACTAGCATGAATCGTACAGGATCATTCTTTTTCCTCAGGTGAACTTTAGCACAAGCAAATAGCTGTGCACAAGCACATGGCTTATTTACTTAGGTTAGATCATAGAATTCAGAAGGGTCACATCTAGATGTTTACTCTGTGATATGCATTCCAATCATGGTTGCCTTCTGCTGCCTTTGTGATACATTTCAATTGCGGAGTTGTGCAGAAGGCAATCCTTTTTGTTTTAAACATGGTGAGGAAGTGATACTGGCCCTCAGGACATATAATGAAATTGATTTCTAAGAGGAATTCCAAGAGTTTCCTTCCTGACAGCTTGGGATATGAATAATGCTGGCAAAAGCACTCTGTCCTGCACTTTCAGTGGTGAACAATATGTTCTCTATGTGGAAAAAAAATCGAGATTGCTTGCATCAGGAACAGTTTATGTGTCTCTTGAGGAACTTTGTTGTGAGGTTTTCATAACACCTGCACTCTCCTGAAATAGGGCATAAACAGCCACATATTTCAGCAGTTTCCTCTTCAATTGGATTCTGAGGAACCTACCACACTTCTGTTGAAGTAAGCTCTTTATGCTAAAGAATCGTGTGATGGTCATTATGGTGCATTATGGTTTACCATTCTACATTTTACCGATGTACATAGTTAGCTGCACGCACTACTCGTGTTGTGAATGCTTCAGGATAATAGATGCAAGTCTGACAGACTGCATGTGATTCATGTCATTGCTGACAGGTTCAGTGCCACAGTTACACTGGATACTGCTGGTGTGTCACTCCCAATGGTCGTCCAATCAGCGGTACTGCTGTGGCCCACAAAACTCCTCGTTGCCCAGGTAAGGTTTGTTCAGCCAGCTGAATCTTACAAACTGTCTTACACATAATAGAGTTTAGTTGTGCCATCTAGTTAGACTGAATAAGAATGTTTTTCATCAGAGAAGTTGTTCAGCACAGAAACAGATGCTTGTAGAAGGTTTGGAATCTCCATCCTTCAGCATTTGCAAAACTTGACTGCACAAAGGTTAGTCTATATTTTAAGCTAGCTCTGCTTGATTTCTTCTGAGATCACTATCATCTTAAATCTTTCTATGATTCTGTGATGCATCTACTTTGTTTATTTTATAATATAGCTACTGGGGGATTTTTTGCAGTGGTCATTTGTGTGATGTTTGTGTCTATGTGAAACTATGCAACTGACTTGTGGAAGTAGATCTTTCTTTACTTTGTAACTCTCACGCTTGTAAACTCATTGCAAAAAGAAAAGATAAAGCCTGGAGGGCCTTGTTTATTTTTTATTTTTATTTTTATTTTAAGTGTTTTGAGGAAAAAAAATCCAAACTCGATGAAAAATATTGATTGTGAATGTCTTGATGTGTTATAGCCCAGAGAAAGAACACCCACAGCGAATCTTATGAATGGCCAAATCCAGATGATTAAATAAAATTTAAAAAAAGTGCTAAGAACATAATGAAATCATTGTCTGTGGAAATTAACTGGCAAATCAAACTCGTTGCCATGTGTATTGACCTGTGTCTTTCATCAGGACAATTAACAAGTTCACTGTTTTTTAGGAATTTGCTTTTTGACTTTATTTCATTGACACTGATAATAAATATGAAAAATCCCCAGTGCAGGAACAGTTGCCAGAATTGCCATTCACCTTGCTTGAAGCTGATGTAATCGAATCCTTTCAACAAAAATGGCTCTAAAAATACTCAAACTGTACATATTTTGTTTCTGCTTGTGCTGCAACACCACTTTCTGTCAGAATGGAAGAAATAACTTAAAATTCCAGAAAGGTAACCCTGTACTAGAATTGAATCTGTAAATAAGTGGATTAAAGCCTTTTCCAACCTTAGTAATTCTAAAATAAGGGGTATTTAGTTTAGACAATAGGAATAAATTCTTCATTCAGAGAGTGGTGAGACACTGGCACAGGCTTCCCAGAGAAGCTGTGGATGCCCCATCGCTGGAAGCAATCAAAGCTAGGTTCGATAGGACCCTGAGACATCTCATTTGATGGGTGGCAGCCCTGCCCTCAGCAGAAGGTTGGATAGATCTCTAAGGACCCTTCCAACCCAAGCCACTCTCTGACGATTACTTTTGACTGAAAATTTTGGTTAGTTAGTTACTGTACATTTATTATTATTAATATTATTATCAAGTAGAAGCTGCAGGATAGATTCAATTTAGTTAATAGATTGATGTGAGAACTATCCTATCTGGAGAGAAACCAAACCCCAGTTCCTCTCAAAGGCACTTATGTGCCTAGCAGATAAACTGCCAGACTGCTTCAGCTCATTTTGAGAGGAGTGGGAAGGGAAATCAGTTTTGCAGAAGTGCTGAGGAGAAGGTCATAGTAGCATTCGATTTTAATTTAATGGCTCCAAAGTAAGTAGACTGCTCCTGTGTCCAGGTGAGTATGTAGTATGTTTCTGCTCCATGGAAGTTCTTGGGTAATTTTGCAGTTGTTATTGGATCCTTTGGGACTCTTTCTGCAGATTTTCTACCCTGCTTGTATCACTGCTCTTAAATTTCACTGCTGACCACTTCTTCTTTGTCTCTCAGGAAAGAAGTCCAGCTACAGCAGAGCTCGGATATAGATTTGATGTACTAGGAGATTTTGATGTAGTGGTGGATAAGAGTTCAGTCTTGAATTGTTTGGAGAAACTGTCTCATTCAGTAGAAAAGGCAGCAACAAGTTTTCCAGAAAGTTACGTGGGTAATAAGGCAAAACTTTGCTTTTATATTATAGGATGAAATCCTGAAGCACAACTGCACCCCTCTCTCATTTCCCAGTATGTTCATAATTGCCATCTGTTTAGAATATGATTTATTTTTCCCCTCCCCTCTTCCCCCCAGAAATTGAAGCTTTCCAGGTCACCATTGATTCCTTTTTATACTTTCTCCTTAGTTCCACCATGCACAGGAATTATGGACAATAGTGGGTATGCTGTTGTTGGGGAGATATACTCCTGTCTTAACTATTCCAGGAATGCCATTACTTCCAATACTATTAATGCAGTTTCTCTCTTAGGATAGAAAACTATCACATGCATATTTTTTTATGTATCTGCAATAGTTGTGTGAGTAACTTTGTGTTCCTTCTGCTGTTCTGGTTGCTCTTATCGAAGCTGTATTTTTTTTTAGTTAGAGACAAGAAAGTTGCAGGTTATGAGTTGCATTAAAAAGGCACAACTAATTGATGTGAAACCTTCAGTTTATCTATTAGATCTTTACCTGAAAGAAGCTCCTCTTCTGTCCTTCCCATTTCTTCCCACTCCAATGCTTGTTACTGCCAAAACACACCTGATAAATCTCAGAATGCCATTCCACCCCATGGAAATAATCTCCATTATTGCAGGAGCAGTGGTGAGAAGGAGAGTAAATCAAACACATTCCCATGACAGCATTGAAAAGAAAGCTCCTTAAAAATGATGAATGTTCCCACAGTCCTTTCACTAAAGAACACCAGACATAAAAAAGACATTTTTAAAACTCCTCATCTCTTATCAGTACTAAAGGGAGCTGCAGAAATTCCATAGGCAGAATCCTGGGAAATGGGACAGAAATAGAGAAGCAGGTGTTAAATTATTGTTGGAAAATACTGTGTTTTACTCTGGGTTTTTTTTTTTATGCCATATTAACTCTTTTGGGCTTCTGCTTGTTTGGGATTGCAGAGATACAGCAGTAGATCTCATTGTTCTGTAATGTATTTTTCTACCTCATATTTAAAATGCTGTTATCATCTTTTAAGTCCAAAATCAAGTATCTTTTAATGTTTTAAGCTCTTCCTATCTGTATAATATTATTGTCAGATAATATACTGGAAATGGATGCATTTAGTAAGGTAACAAACTCTTTGGTTTATATTGTATTGTTTTTTCTGTGTTGGGAAAATTATCCATCCTTGATTTATCTAGTTCTTCTGTCCCTATATGTAGTACTTTCCCTATACACAATTCCCTGTCCACAGTCAGACACACATATATCCAAAATATTAAGCAGGATGGGAAATTTACTTTCCTGTTTCTTGATATTACATATCAAATATTCCATATTAAATATTCTTTAGTTAGAGATGAGGCTTTCACTTTCTCTTTTTCTCTTTTGAAGTCCACCCATATCTGATCAGATCTGTAAAAAATGTATGTGCTAAAATCACAAATCACAAAACACTAATTATATTCCCTGGAAAGTTTATTGTGCCTCAGAAATCGTATGACTGAAAATGGGCTGTACTGTGGGTTTCACCATAAACTAATGAATGATTCTGTGATTTCATGTTCACAGCTTCAAGCTGTGCCAGGGGAGATTCAGGCTGGATGTTAGGAAATACTACTTCTCTGAAAGAGTGGTCAGGCATTGGAATGGGCTGCCCAGGGAGGTGGTG
>JAOWBP010001760.1:34713969-34724119 GCA_028571105.1 Tragopan temminckii | reverse complement strand
TCTCTTTTGAAGTCCACCCACATCTGGTCAGAACTGTAGAAAATGTATGTGCTAAAATCACAACTCACAAATCACAAAAACACAAAACACTAATTATATTCCCTGGAAAGTTTATTGTGCCTCAGAAATCGTATGACTGAAAATGGGCTGTGCCAGGGGAGATTCAGGCTGGATGTTAGGGTATACTACTTCTCTGAAAGAGTGGTCAGGCATTGGAATGGGCTGCCCAGGAAGGTGGTGGAGTCACCAATCCTGGAGGTGTTCAAGGAATGTTTGGATGTTTTGTTGAGGGACATGGTTTAGTGAGAATCACTGGTGATAGGTGAATGGTTGGACTGGATAACCTTGTGGGTCTTTTCCAACCTTGGTGATTCTATGATTCTGTGATTCATTATTTTTTTTCTTAATTCATCACACCATGAGCAAATGGAGGAGAAAAGGTAAAATGGTACTAAATTCTTCTTAATAAAATAATGCTGCTGAATCTAATAGGTCTCCTTGACCCCTCACCTTCCATAAATATACTTATATGGTGATTTGGTTGTTTCAGTGCACTGAAAATTAGGAAGCAGATTGTATTGCATTTTACATAAGTTACATGTTGCTATTTCTATTTCATGCCCGGCTGAAAATGTGAACATTTGTTGTGAGTATTGAAGACATAATTTCCTAGAAATTTGGAAATCCATCTTGCTATTACCATTTTAAGCTAGCAATACACAAATATATTTAGATAATGTTAGGAAAAAAATGGATATAAGCTCAATTCTCTCTCCACTTCCAACTTAGAAAAAATACACTTTCTGATACGTAGTTTAAAATTCAGGATGAAAGAGTGCGAAGGGTACTGACTGCTCTTTTTTTGAAGTTCTGAGAGTATTTTTCTTCATTTCTTAAGACTACAAAAGCTAATGTTTGCCCACTTTACCTAATTTTCTTAGCATTCATCTAATTTCATAGTGAGATTAGTTAACCTTTGTGAATGATACTGTCTTCCACCATCTATTCATCAGTTTTCCTTCAAAACTGAGGACTAAATAGTAAGTATAGAAGAATATCAAATCTGGTGCTGAGTGTACATAGAAACAGACAATATTGTTCTCAAACTGAGGCCTTACTAATAACTCCGTAATGCAAAGGAACCATCAGTGGTGTTTCATTACACATACGCCTATGCTGAATACTTTTTGTACTCACAAACTGGTGTAAATCACTGTAGTGTCGATGAGAATGAAGAAATCTCTGTATTTGCAAGAAAATTTTTATATGTACTCCTGTACCTCAAAATTAAATTGAGAAATCACGGAGTTAATTGCAACTTGATGAGATTTGAGGAAAGAGTGGATCAGTGGTCTTTAGTGTAATTAGAAACACCTGTAATTTTGTGCATAGTACTTTCTAAAAATGAATTATCTGAGTTCAAGCTTGGCCTCTCATCAAAGTCAGGCCAAGTACCCAAAAGCTCTTCATTTAGCATAAAGGCAAGCATCTGCCTCCTCTTCAGGATGAACAGTGGGGATTAGTATTGCAGTCTATTTATAGCAAGCCGTCCCAAACACTCCTGGATATACTGTCTTTGAAGATACTGGCTTTTATTTTTCTTGTCTGAATTAATACGGAAGCATTGCTAAGTATATTGAATTTCTAATAATTCAAACACAATGCAATAAAAACATACCATCATGCAAAAATGAAACAAGTCCAAATTAGATTATTTTTGATATGGAGATACAAGTGTGTTAGAAGCTGAATCCTCCAGAAGGTAATGCCAACTTGGCTGCATTGTTCTGTGTTCTTTTGCGGATCCAATTGACTTGCTAGATCTGTGATGTTAGTTGCCTTTCCTCTGGCAGACTCCTGTGTCTACACTTCATGCTGAAGTAACCTTCCATTCTGTGTGGTAAACAAGGCCTTTGATTTAATAAGCTTTCTCATTTGAATTACTCTGTTATTACATCTTTATTGTGCTGAAAGGTTATTCTTTTTATAATACGCAGTGAATTTTGGTCAATTAACGCAACCAAATTATTTCATACACTTTGAGTATCTGTCAAGTATTGTTTGCTTTAATCCTGGTGTATGTAAGGATAATTGATGTGGTAAAAACTGATGGATAATATGTCTTTTTACTTTTGATCACTATATTTGACCCTTCTGAGGGGAGAAAAAAAACCACAAATTTCATTTTAAACTTTATTGTGTCAGAGATGGATATAAAAACAAGTGACTAGCATGAGGATCAAACAAACTGTTGCGGTAGTGAGACATATAACTGAGACAAAAGGCATTGTTTCTTTTTGAACCCTGAAGCCAACTAGCTCTTGTAAAAACTACTAAGGAAACCAATGGATTCTCCATTTCTTGACAACTTCCAATGAAGACTGGTGGGCTGGCATTCAGGCCGGTAGAATAAGCAGTTAAAACACACCTCCTGCAGATTTCATTACTCCTTTCCCACCAGCACTGCCTCCCTTCCCAGGTCCCCAGTTCTGAGGATGCCTCTCTCCTGTGAACCCAGGCTCAGGCTCTTAATGCCTTGTCCTGCCTCTCCAGCACACACAGTGCAAAGCTAAAATACTTGGTTTGCAAGGGAAGAATTTAATGTTATTATTGCTGTTAAAAAAAAAATAATAATAATAATAATTGTTGAAGTTGTGTTTTTTAGAAAAAATTTTAAATATGAAAAATATTTTTTTCTGGTTAATGTCTTTCTGCAATTGCAGGCTCAGTGAGTGAGAAACTGCCACAAAGAGAAGGTGCAGGAAAAGCAGGTAAATATCTTAAATGGCCTTTAAATAGGGATTAAAATAGCTGTGGGATATACCCTCTGATTTTTCATAGTTCTAAATATCAATGAATATTCATCTCCTATTATATTTACCTATATAATATGCATATATGTATATGTGACATATTTTTCTAGTCTTAGCTCTACGGAATTTGCTATTTTGTGCTGTTTGGAAAATAACTTTCCTTCCCATAGCCATAATCTGAGCTGTTTTCTCATGCTGTTCTCTTGTCCTGGAGGACAGATTATTCTGTCTGCATGATAAAGCCAGCATTCTGCAGTCCCAAGATCTTGGGAATGGAGTTCTTGCTTTATCTCCGTATCAACCAGTACTCATGTCATTTTGGACCCAGCCCTTTGTTCTACACTGTGATTAATTAAAGTGATTGCTTAAATTCATGGCCAGATGATTGTTATTCTTAGAGATAGATCACAGTGTGTATCTTGTTGGCAGGACAAAATCTGATGCAACTCCAACATAGCTGGTAGATTTAAATGAAGGGGACATATCTTTTAACGAAATTAAAGCTCACACTCTCCAAACACTTTAAATAATTTTAGACTTGGCTCAAAATAACATTCTAAATTTCGGTGCCAGTTAGGATGGGATAAATTAATTTTGAAGAAGTTTCTTCTACTTAGTGTAAATGCTAATGACTATCCAATTTGGTCCACCATAAATATAACTGAAGTAAGTTTTACAGGATTTTTTACAGCGCTGTAATATATCCCAGATTTAAGTAATCCACTGTACTGTTTAGAAACTCAGTGCCTTTTTTAAGACTAGCAGTGATGAGGTACTTGAATAAGCACTGGAAAATTGATAAATCTCTGTACTTCCAGATAAATTTCTGGGAAAATTTGTTTTGGGTCAGTACTTTTATTTTGACCTTTGAACTTTATGAACTATTCCATATATAAAATGTTGTGTTTTTTTGTTTATGAAGGGGAAGGCAGAGTCGCTGTAGCCTGTATGAATGCTCATAGAACAAGGAAATTAAATGAAGACACTTTATTGTGCCTCCCTTTGCATTTCATTTATTTGTTTCTAAAATGGCACAGCTGCATTTCACTCATACCTTGTTTTTATTCTCCAGCACAAGCCCGTGGCACAAAGGCTGATGTTCTTGTTCTCAGGTGGTCCATGGCTTTTCTCAGATACAGCTAGCTCCTTCTCCCCATCTTTCTAACAAGTCACTGCCATATGCTTTAAATGAAATAGCATTGTCAGAAACATCACAACTTCTTTAGGGCCATCACAGGGTAATGAACTAGATCTGTCATCTGAGTTAAAGATGTGTGCTTTTGCTTCGTAGTCAGTGTGGTAAAAATATTTATAGTTCAACTCGACAGAGTACAAAAGTAGCTTTTGGAATAAATTACGAATGCTCCCCTTCCTGCCCAATGGCCCTCAGCATGCTCCTGTGGACTAACTGGAAGTGCACAGGTGAAGGAACTGATATTCAAACCCAGTAAGCTTAGGAAAGTCCTCAACATTCCTGCTGGTACAGAAGATGTTCCCCAAACTTGTTGGGTCTTGATGACTATACTCAAGAATGTACATTCAGCCTGAGACAGTCTCTTCTTCCAAAATGCCCCACACAAACTCAGAGAGCATTTCCTAGAGGGCCATATCTGTTGCAGTTGAGCATCTCACTTCTTTTGAATATTCCAGTGCTGAACAAAAAACTCCAGCTGCAAATTTTGAAGGTCAGGAACTCTGCTTGAATGTTTGCAGATTTGCATGTTAAATCAAGCAGAAACAAAGCTTAAAGGATTAGAGTGTATTTCCCCTGCACCATAGTTCTCTCCTTTAGCCAGAGAAAATATTCAGACTATCTGAAAAGCACAAGTGTTAGAGGTGGAAGCATGTTTCTTCTGAATCTTAGCTGACTTCAGGACCCTGTTCTTATTATGGGAACTCTGATAATTGAATGGTTTGTTCATATATATGCATATATATATATATATATATATATATATGTATATATATGTAGTGGAATGCAGGTGCTGGCCAGGAAATCCTATGAAGTTAACTTTTGAAAAATCTAATTAATATGAAGATGAGCTGCTCTGTAATTGTGATAGTATATTGAATTTTGTTTTGAACAAGGAAATTGTACGTGCTTCTTCATTCTTAGCACAAAATATTTTTATGAGAAGTAGAGACACTTTGACAGAGCACAAGCAGAAAATTAATGTGAATATCCTCCTTCATGTTATGGGTACTACAGGATCTGACATAGCTCCTCCAGTTCTGGATGCTGTTGCCTTTTAGATTACACAGATGTCCCATACCAAACATTTGATTTGATGGAGATGAAAAGAAAAGCTCTTTCATTTTTTTGGGGAGAACCTAAGACCAGTTTTATGACTGTTAATACTGCAGTTAAGCATCTGAGTGTTGGGATTTTTAACATGTATTTATATTCATAAACTGTGCCTTAAATGCAGCTTAATAAATACTGTTTCAGTGAACAGAGTTCTTTGTCAAGAATATTATTTTGATTGGGCTGATAATTATTAAAACCTTATATTGTATTATATTACAAGAATTATATCTTAATTTCAGGTAGAAACTTAAGATCAAATGAATCACAGACTGAAACAGTGTACAGGCAGATGATCATAGAAAAATGTTACTTAAATCCAAAATAGAATTTGTGGTCGAATATTTTCCCACCCAAAACTGCTCTCTAAAAATCTGGATATTTTCTGAATATCACATGCTGATTGATGATCTAAATGTGTATCTTTATTTTCGAAACAGTAGGATGTTTGATGGCCTCTCTGAAATTAATTAATGATCTTATTCCACCACCCAGGAGATTCCACAAGAATGCCAGCAAAACTAACAGGAAGTTATGGTCTGTGGTATCATTAGAGCAAAGTATCTTGTCATTGCATGGACAGAATGAACATTCTTTCTTTAAAAAAGTCTCCTTATACTTTAGTTAAAACATTTTGCAATTAAGATAAGTTCCTATTTCTGCTGCTTTACTTTTGTAAAAAGTATTGAGGTATTGAGGGTAGTGTTCTATGTCTCTAAGTTTGGTTTTATGTGCACATCAATATTTACATCGCATCTGAATTTGTTATGAATTAGCCTTGAGATAAGAAGGTCAGAGAGCTTCTAAACTCTCTCCATCAAAAGAAAATTCCACAATTACCTTCATTTCTAGATTTTTTGAAAATTTCAGAAAAACAACCTAAAAATTCTGCTGGTCTGAGATCCAGCTGTGAAACTGTGTGAAATTCTCATAATACCCTTGCATGAAAGATGCCATTTGCTGTGGGGTACCTTGGTCTTGGAGTTAGCTCCATTTTATGAGAAAATATGTGCTGTAAGGTCTGCTAACTTGCATTTACTCAATGTCTGAAATAATTTTAAATGACAAAAACATGATATGGTAAAGATTTTAAACTGCTAATTTAAAACTTTCTCATAGTGAAATTTTATTTTCCAGCAGTGCTTCCAGTGTTTTTTACTGAGATGAAGATTATCCACACACTCCTACAATTTCTGTAAATTTTCATCCCTCTTGTTTTGCAGTAATGGTTGATTGTGGACTAATGGAGATAGCTGACTAAAGGATAAGAATGATGCAAGCAATGTCTGTTTCTTTAATCTAAGAATCTTGCTTATAATCTTGCTTCGTTTTAAGGTGTCAACATGTCTGCAACCACTTGTTCATCTCAGGCTGCTTTTGCTTTCACAGGGCTTATCCCTTTTATACATTTACCCAATTACATCCTCAGAAATGCTCATTTTTCAATTCTAATTTATAGGAATCCATGTGCGTCATTAAAAATGAAGAATTACGATCTGGGAAGCAACCTGGTCACTTCATGCCTTATCAAAGACCTTGCAATCAGTTTATCAGCTGTAACCTTAAAATCCATCCATTTATGGCAGATGTAGCCTGCAGATGTAACGTGTCTGTGCTATGCAGTTCATGCTAATAATGCTAAAATTTCTGTTTGTTTACCGGCCGGGGCTATGTGCAAATCATTAGCATCAATCACGTATGTACACTTATTTAGCTTACTCTCATAATTGTAGTCTCCTTGCAAATCTTTTCCATTCTGAATTCAGATGATGCCTCAGCTCCTGCGCTGGAAACTCAGCCTCAAGGTGATGAAGAAGGTAAGCGTCAATAGGAATTTCACAGTATGCTATTATCACACTGTTTTGCAGTATGGACAGCATCAAATTCTGCTTTAGAACTTTGGTAACTGTGATGGCTGATTAGACTTCCTGAAGTGAAAAGAAATTAAAAACATACCTTTTTGGGCATAAGTCAAAAAAACACAGGCAGTGAATTTGATGGGGTAGTTCAGAGGTGACACTTCAACTGTGGATTCCTGACGTAGCAAATTTGTTACCAATACTCAGGGCACAGACAGGTTTTAAACTTGAGCCACAGTGCAAATTGAAACTTAATAGCCAAACAAGGAAGCTAAAAGCCTGAACGCTACCCTCAGCATATGGCATAGCAATGTGAGGTTGGAGGTTGGTGTTTTGTCAGGCGTATTTGCATCTGGGGAAATTCAGTGCTCTGTGAATGGAAAGCTCAAGGCCCATATGCAGTGGTAGTCATATATTGTGACTATCTTAGCATTCAGTGCAAGTCTCTGATCAGAATCTGATCTAAAGTCATTACGTATTTTGGGTCTGCACTGGATTATTTTTATTCTGTTTAAATATGATTTTGTTCTATAAGTATGTATTTTAACCCTTGTTATAAATGGAATAAGAAAAACTATTCATGCCTTTTTGTGACTCAAGATCTTACCTATTCAAATGCAGACCAGTGTACCTTTTTTTCTTCTTAGTATCCATATATCTTTGAAATGGAACACATATTATATTGCTGCTAGTAACTTTTAGAAAACTGTAACATTTACAAACTTTTTGTCTTTTTTTTTTCTTCTTAGATATAGCTTCTCGTTATCCTACATTATGGACTGAGCAAGTAAAGAGCAGACAAAACAAAACCAATAAAAGCTCAGGTAAGAAGCTGTAGTGTCCTTATTTTGTATGTGAAGGCTTATTTTGCCTGTGAAGGCATGCACTGAACCTTGCTTAAACTGCAGTTATTTAAGTGAAATGCTTTTTCAGTAGTCATTCTGCTTCTGCATTTATCATATGATAGTGAATTAATGATTTGCATTCTGATGATTTTGTTGCCTCATGGCACATGTTGATTTGTATAGAAACAGTTTTGGCCAGGTTTTGCTAAGTGTAAACTGCCAGTACTCCACTTAAATCTCTGACTCATACCTGTATGATTTGTGAGTGGATCTGACATTTATTTTTATCTTCCTCTTTAATTCTCTGTCTTTGTTACCCACTTTTATTTTTTTTCTGTTTTTTTTTTGTTTGTTTTGTTTTTTGTTTTTTCTCCTCTTTTTTGGTGATGTACAGCAAGAAGGTACTTGGAAAAGAACAGTGGGGCTTACATGTATTTGGTACTAAAACTTTAGGAGGCAAACCTGAAAAGAAGAAAACTCCCATCAGAAACCAGCTGTCAATTAACAGGAAATTGGAAAGACAGTGTTACCTGTTTTTTAATTAAATCAGTTGTTATTTGCAAGGTTGCCAAATTAGAGTGGATTAATTATGTTGCCTTTAAAAATAATTGTTAAATTCTTGTTTGACTTTTTTTTCACCACTGCACAAGGAATGTCAGAGTGAATGTCTTAAGACTGGAACCTCTGAAATATTCGGACACTCTCTTTGCTTTGGTGGGCTTGGAGTATTGGTGCCGACCTCACTGTTCCCTCCTTTAGTGTGATAATCTTTAGAGAACCTTCCTGAGTTTCCTGGTTTCTTTTTTCTCTGAAGGAAAAAACGTTAATTTGAAAGGGAACAGTAATGATACAGACCATTACTCAGTAAATCACACAAAAGCACATTTCAGATCAAGTGGAAATTGAGGCTATGATTTACCTTAAGTACTGTGCTTAAGTATTTTACTGAATTGAGGCCCAAAGGGATTTAAAAAGACATGCCATCATGGTAGGAAAAGCATATTCTTACTTACAAACCCCTTTATTAAGCTGTTTTTAACATCAAGGCAAAAGTTATTAATGCTTTTTCCTCTCCTTGATGCACCAGTGGGCACTTGGGGAAAGGACAATAAGCAGTTAATAGAGAAGAGAAGCAAACACTTTCCATGCTGAGGATTTACTCTGTCATTTCCTTAGCCAATGTCAGCAAGAATAGAAATGCTTCAGGATTTCTCAGTGTTAAATCTGTATAAAAATATGTCACTTACACAAGTGTTTATTTCATTTTTACAGTGCTAGATTTACTAGTGAGCTCTAAAGCAAAAGTTCTTGAGTTTTGCAGTGCTGCTGCAGGAAGTGAAAGCTTAAACATATGCACAGAAAATTAAGTGGACATCAAAGAAAAGATTGATTTGTAACTGGGAATTTGTCTCCTCCAGTCTTTCTAAGGACATTATTTGCAAAAGGAGACTGGCAGTATAGTCTGTATTGTGATCACTGGCCAGAGGTGCATGAAAGGAACATGCAACTTTTTATTTAATTTTCTGAAGTAATGGAGTAAATAGTGTTTTATTAGATGTATTTTGCTACAGATCATCATTTTCAAGGCTTTCGAAATCTGTTACAAGTTTTAATTAATTAGCCCCAGAGGGCTTGATCCAACTGGAGTTTCATTTTCAAAACATCATCTGGGAAAACACAGGAGTGCACATATAGAAATGTAGCATAGACTGACTGCAAATATGAGTGACAACATTTAGTATAATATCTACATGAAGACCGCAAAGTAGGAAATTGAAAAATCCTGGTCTCCTTTAATGTAAATTGCAAATTTTTATCACTGTGTATACCAAACTCTTTCTTGCATTGTCTGCCCTTACAGTTTGAATCTGTTGGCAAAGTCTGCCAGTGAAACTGGCAAATGTGATAGAGGGACATTCTCACAGTTGAACGCAGTTTTTATTACTGCCTCATCAGACTACTTTAAAGCACTTGTACATATGAGTTTTCTCACATGGAAACTATGTTGGTTGTCAGTGAGGTTTCTGTTTTGCTAGCTTGTTTTGTTTTGTTTCTCAGAGGCAATTGTTCCAGTGGGATCCCTGTGAGCTGATCATTCCCTGAAAGTCATCTCCTCACAGGGGACAAAGGCAAACCAGGTTCCACACTCCAGTACTCACACTCATTCCAAACTGAACCTGGCTAATATCTTTGGGCTGTGTCTGTCTCACCAAAATTCAGTTCTGAAGTTAAACCGCCTGCATTAAAAAGAAAACAACAAAAAAAAAAAAAAAAAAAAAGTAGCAGTGGAAATTAATATAAGAGTTTGTATGTGTGCCCAATCATATC
>JAOWBP010001760.1:34687983-34705502 GCA_028571105.1 Tragopan temminckii | reverse complement strand
ATTAGAATTGAGTAGGAAAGCTTGTGAGTCAGAATGTTGTCTCTAAGCTTATCTGTTTTCGTATCTGCCTTTATTGGAGTCTTGTGCACTTTTTCAGTGCTTGTTATCTCTAGCATAATAAATTTTCCTCACTGTTGGTTGCACAAACAGAATTCACTGTTCCATTTCCAGTCTTTTATTTTTAGTCTGTTTTTTTCTTCTGCAAGTGGCTGATCTTCACTGTGAGTTTCTCCATGTTTTTTCTCAGGCATCACTCTTCAGTCTAAAATGCTGCTGTTTTAGGGTTTTCCTGCAACACAGATTTATTATCTTTCCATTCTTCTACCTTCTCTTTTTGACTGTTACTGCCAAAGGCAAGATTGGACACCATGGAATAAAGACTGTAAATCATGCTATGAATTTGTAGTCTGTATTCTGAAAATGCAGTGACTCCAAAAACAAGCTGGCAGTTCTTAGGAGCAACGATCTGAACATTTTGACTAATAGAAGAGGTACTTTGACTCCTAGAAGGAATAAGCATAGGAAGGTGTCATTGCCTATCTTTGCAGGATTTCAGAGACCACATCAGGGATGCCTTATTCAGTTATGGTATCCATACTGCAAGATACTGAATGATACCAAACAAGGGAAGAGAATAAAGCTAGTAGAGTACATGCTTAACTTTAATCCAGCACTTTTCTTGGTTTCCACAATGAAGGCTGTGAGGTTTTATTGTTGTTGTTGTTTTATTTGTTTGTTTTGTTTTTGTGGGAGGAATCATCAGTTTTTCAAATAAAGGACGCTGCAAGTGTCGTAACATCAACACTGTTGGTCTGAATGACCAGTGCATTCCTGGCCTATATTCTGCACCGATTTTATTTCCTCGGGATGTTACTGTGGAGACTTGAGCAACCTACAAATTATTGTATGCGAAAGCATCTGACGTCAGCTACTACAGAGAGACAGTGTGGTTTGATTGCTTACATTGTTGGCAGCTAGCCAGCAGCTCTGGGGCTCTAACCCTGGCTCTGCTTCTCAGGGGGCTGCAGCAGTCTGGACAGATCAGTGCAAGCAGAAGCAAAGTTTTTAGCACAGAGATGATTGAGATAATGTCTAGTGCAGATCAGTCAAATGCAATCAGGAGCTTTACGGACTTATATAGTATAGGAGGTGGAAATGAATAAAAATGTTTTGCACTGACCAGTGGAAATAGTAGCACTTCTATAAAAGAAAAGATGCAACATATCCCTTCCTTTCAGTTTCAATTTTGTATCTAGTTTTCTTGCCTTTTTTTTTTTTTCCTGTTGGTTGGTTTCTATGATACTGTCATTTAAATCGCAGTTACTGGGTTTTCACCCTTTTGCTATGCAACTGATTGGCAACTTCTAAAGTTCCTCCCTGTCTTTCTGTAAACTCTACCTACCACTGTGTGGTTGGCATAAACATATATGTAGAACTCAGACAAGTAAAAAGTGCATGCCCGTGACTTTGATGTGAAAGAGACTTCATGCAAAAGCTTACCTGTATTATTCTTATGTAAATGAGCCTACATATATGTGGCAAAATTTCTAGTATGTGTTGATTACAATGGGATTGTACTGTAGTTATTCTCAACAGTGACTCAAGGAAAACAGGTTTGTAAATATACAGGCTTGTCTACTCTACATTTGCCTATGCTTTATTTTCAGTGATTGATGAAAATAGTATTACTAATGGCCATTTTGACTCTATTAATTATGTCAGCAATTGATTGGTTTGTCCCAGAATCCTTTATAACAATGGACAGATTTAATTAGCAACAGCTCCAGCTGCAGCAGCTTCACAGCCTCTTGTGAGAGTCATGCACTGTGCTTCATTTACCGTTATTTTCAAGCCATCAAGTAACTTTTAACCTTCCCAAAGTAAAAAGAATACAAAGCATACGATACATAATATGTAGAAAGGATGACAGAACTATCCTCCCATAAGCTATAATAAAAACGTTTCCTTATTAGGTGACTGAATGCCAACATTGCCATTTCCTGTGATGCTGGTTATCTGGAAAAGTTAAATATTTAGAATCTGTTTTATTTGAACAGTTCTGCCAAAAACGGTCCTTTGGATTTTCTCTGTTTGTCATAGAGAGCTCCAAAATAAACAAGGCATGAGGTAGATGTGCATGTGTATATGGGGGGAATGGCTCTGAGAGGGATGGCAATATTTGTGGGAAACACGCTAAGAAAACATTTCAAAAAATAACTTTCTGAAATCTTTTTTTTACTCTCACACACAGTGAATTGTTGAGAAGTATTTGTGCAAGGCTTTTTCCATTGATACAGGTCACTTTTGCAGTAGGTTGAGCATTTAAAACTAATTTTCTTAGCTTTTAAAGTAACTGTGAGACTCTGTGTTGTAAAGGATTAAAGGTTATTAGTCACACTTTGAAAATTTTCATTTTAGTAGTTCAAAAAACCTTAGACTTTGCCACTACCTGTCTTTAAAATTGCTCTGAGTACGGTAGGGACTTGCTTTCTCTTGTTGATCCCATCTGTGTACAGTGGAATAGCCCCAGTTTGACAGGAGCAGAAATTGTGATGTGGGGTTTTCAATATGGTAAAGGGCTTTCTATCCTTCAAAAGCATAGGGGTGTTTCAAAATCACACTATATTTAGCATTATATAGACTTCAGATGGATATTTCTTTTTGAAGACAGAGATGAAAGTGGAGTGGAATTAGGATTTTTATTTTTAATTCACATTGCCCAATATTAATGTTTTTCTCCAAAGTTTGAAAAGATAGCCAAGCCAAAGATTTGGCTTTGCTCTTGAAACCAAAGCACAAACTGAGCCATTTAACCATAGCCATATGAGAAAAAAAGAAAAAAAAAAAAAGAATAAAGCTACCTAAAACTATATTAAGAAGTTTCTGGAGGTGGAAGAAATAATATTAGATTATTATTGGCTTTTATTTTTCTTTGGCACACCCTCTTTATTGCACACAAAACTTGGCCAAAATCAGTAAACATTCTCTTCTATCAGAATCTTGTACTTCTGCTGCTCCTAACTTCCATTGTGCTATACAAATAACGTGTTTTGAATATAAATTGCTGAGAGTCAAAGCAAGACCTGTACAGCAGTTAATCTAACATGAGCCTTTGGATTTGTGTAGGGTTGAAGCAGTGCAGTTACCTTTTGTATAGGGTTTGTGTTCACTTCATTTGTTAGGTCTCAAATTGAGGATGAGATAATGCATTCTGGGAGAAGTGTGATTCAGTGGATGATAGAACTTCACAAAACTTGCTTCTGATTCTCTTCAATGACTTTTCATTGTTCAACACAGTTCCTTTAATTAGATACATGAGTATTCTTACTTTCCATCTGCTTCCTGGCATCTCTTTGACAAAGTGAAAAAGAGCAAGTCAGAATAAAAGTGGTCTGTTTTTGATTCATCTGTCATTGACTAGCTTTTAAGGGTGCAAATATATTTGCAACATTAGTACAATTTTAAAATGCTTGGGGTTTTTTTATCAGACAGATTTGAAAGGTATGTACCTGAGAACCCCAGGGGTGAAATAATTCTGCTTAACCACAGAAGAGGCAGTGGGAGTGATAGTAGCATAAACGTTTGCTTTATGGCTGTCAAAGTTACACTCTCTGAAACACTGAGGAAGAAATGAGAATTTCCATTTCGACATCCTGTTTAATCTCTGTTTAGTTTCAGAGGGCCAAAACATTATCATTTGTATTGCCCATCTAGTCTGCTATAAGCGAGGCAGAGGTGCATTTTGTATTTATGATTTTGTAAGCTATGCTGAGATATGCAGAGAATATTTACAAAACGCAAAATAATATTCTCTTATTTTTTAATATAACTGCATACTTCGCAACTGACCACCATAAAACATCCATAATTCATCCAAGATTCTACTGGCTTCAGTGGCAGTAGCCAGAGTTCATGTCCCCGAGGTCTGTTGTCCTTACAGTGAAATCTGAGACAATATAATGGTCAATAATCCCACCACACTTTGCCACTGAACAGCCCACCACTGGTGCTGAAGTGAGACAGTTACAGAGGGAGACACATGGACAGACTGCAGAGTACATGAGCAGGTTGCAGAGGGTGCACACACAACGCAAGTCCCACATGAGTGGGACTCTAGGAAGGTTTTGCATAGCTAGGGTTGTGGTCCTTCTTCTGTGGAGAAACTTTGGCAGAGCCTGGCATTACTGGCTTGCTCATGCCTTCTCAGGGTCACCTAAGCAATCAGGTGCAGGAGGAGGCAAATTCTGTACCGCATGGAACGCAGAGAGTGCAGACTGTTCCGAGGACTGATGGTGCATCCCACTTTGCAAACACCATATCCACAGGAAATGGTGCAATGGAACAAATTCATGAATTACGGAACAGCTATATGATTAAAAAACAAACAAACAAACAGAAGCATTAAAAAGATTGCTTGTTTCTTACGTTAATCCTGTTTACATTGTAACATTGAGTAAGTCTACGTCCAGGGTAAGCCTCTGTGATGGGGCTGGAAACGAGCTGATACTTAGAAAATAGAGCATAGATGGAACATGGCCATCTCAGGCTGGAGTTAGGCAATAAGGCTGGAAAACACTGCTCAGTGCCAACAGAATTAGCAGTATAGACCAATGGCAGGAAAGTGACATAAATTGCAGCCAGCCATGCCACTGAAAACCTCTGAAATTAAAATTGCTTAGGTACCTAAGGTCTAGTAATCAAAGACAAATCCAGGGGCTAATATAAGTGTCTGAATTTCCCAAATGATGAACAGAAGCAACTCCTGTTTCACTGAGTCGAAGTGCTTGGCTGATAAACATTCCTGTGCACTGAATTTAAGCACCCCTTTGCACATTTTGTGTTGTAATTTTTAATAGAACTGTTCAAACAAGTGCTTACCCTCAGCTCACCTGGCAAAGACTTTTGTTTTCACAGCTCTGTGGAAAAAGTGAACCAGCTTTGTTTTCACTTCAAGTATTTCTTAAAAATTGAGAGATTTTTCCACTGGCAGATGACT
Source organism: Tragopan temminckii (assembly GCA_028571105.1). NCBI lineage: Eukaryota > Metazoa > Chordata > Aves > Galliformes > Phasianidae > Tragopan > Tragopan temminckii. The sequence goes on along the minus strand of JAOWBP010001760.1, from coordinate 34,700,506 downwards.
AACACTTACTGGTCAATATACTCATAAAGCAAGAATGGTGGCTTTACGCAACTTTGTTTAATGAATGAGCCTTCAGATTGCTATAGCAAACTGGCCAGCTAGCCACTGTGTTTGGGAAACATCAACAATTTTCATTTGCTATAATTTTGGGTGGTGGATTTTTTTGTTTGATTTTGCAGTTTGAAAGCTTTGGTGCTGCTCTGCTTTGGAAGTGTGATGCGGTCATACTGAGCAATAATAGGAAGTGATGTTTCTTTTCTATGTCTGAGCTTAGAGGAAAACCAGGTTTCACCCCATTTGGCAAATGCTGCATTCAGTTATATTCTTGCAGGGTGGTGCACTTTTTTTGCACTGTGTCTTCTCTTATGTCTTCTCCAAATCATCAGAGTCAAGCAGGAGCACTTGGAGATAGTAATCCATCTTTTGTACAGCTTTGTATTTCAGTGAATATCCTCAATTCATTGAGCAAAAGGGACTGAGGGAACTTACCTCCTTAGAAAGCCCAAGGATTTTTCACTCTTCTTGGGAAACCTGGTGTTGCATGATTGATCACTGGCTTAAGAGGTTTCTTTGATTTGTATTAAAGTTGCTCTCTAGAATTCAGTGTGGAGTGTAGATTATAAACAATTCTTTGTTCAAATCTGTCTAAAGAGATTCACTTTACACATGTATGCTATCATTCTCACACTCTGCTGTAAAAGATTCAACCAAAATGTTCTACTCTTGGTTCCCTGCTCTCACATTTCATAGGTGTTTGACTACGAATATTCAGGATATGCATTTTGGCTCTAATGCAAAATGCATCTCTGAAAGATTTATAGTCTAGTATATATTGACTTCATGTTTCTTTGTAATTTATCTACAGGAGGATTAAATGCTATCACTTAAACATTTAGAGCCAGATTTTGTCGTACTTGTAGATGAAGACTAACTTCTTTGTAAGTTTTCACCTAGTCAGTGGGTAGATCTCACACCACTAATTTATTTAAAGGAAGTAAGAATGCTAAAATTTAGAGTTAAATATTCTTTGAAAACAGATAGCTAGTTTGTTCCCTTATAATTTATACAGTGCAGTGGGAAAACACAGTGAAGGAGAAAAAATAGTGTAAATGAATAATTGAAATAAGCAGTTTCACTGAGCTATAATTCTTTTACAGGAAAAAAATTTGAATACTTACAAAACACTTCTTATCTCTTTAACAAAGAAGTTGTACTAAAATTTAAAACAAATGTAAAAGGCAAACCAAACACAAAACCAGCAGGTTTCTGTGACAAAACAGTTCTTTTTCTCTCACAGTATTGTAGTTATGGCCTTTCTCACAGTGTTTCCAGCATTTCAAGTTTTAAGAAAAAAAAGAATGATAGGGGTGTGTGTAAAATGGAGGTGTATGTTAAAAATTCCAGTGGGCCTACGTGTTTAGAACTTTGATTAAAGCACAAGTCATCATATTTTCATCTGAGAGCTTTGTTTTATGAACACCCAACTTTTGTGTATTGCTAGAGCCAGAATTTGTGAAATCTTAAGTTGACATAGTGTCACCTGACTAATCAAACCTAGGGTAAAAGGGGAGATAATCCTGGTGCTTTCAAGTAGATTGGAGTCACTGTGACTTTATTCTTTCTAGGTAAAGCTAAGTGGAAGCTGGTGCTTTCTGTGCTCTGGCTTTTTGTTTCTATGAGCTCAGTGAACTTCCAGATGATCCTCCTTATGTATTGCAGTGTCTTTGTGTATGAAGCTACATAAATAAATGAGAGCATCTGTTGGTGATTTATCTTGCTTTGTTCAGTGGAGTGAAGTACATAAATATATACATATATACATAAATTAATATACAGGGCTTTGTTGAAGCCATCAGCTTTTTGTTTGGCTACAATAATCGACTCAGACTCCAAAAGTGCAAAATAGTGATCAGCTGTAAATTGAGAGTAGTCTTCAAATACACACAAGGGGCCTGAAATATTTGGTTCCCACAAGTTTTTGCAAACAAGAATAAGCATGAGTAGGAATGTTGCCAGCTTTTATCAGGCCTTGGGAACCCTCATGCTGATGAGTATCTGAACCTAATTTAAATCAAAACATGTTCCATCAGATAATTTAGTTTTATGATTTGGTTGCCATCTGGTGTTGGGACTAAGTTTGAGTGTATGTTATGTTACCTGTTACTTCCAATCAATCCTTGATCTATGAACAAATATTGGGCTTACCTGGAAACATACATACATGGGAACATAGTCAGCTGAGACCTGATGTATTGTCCACTGAATTTACTAGGTCACAGAAATGTTTCCCATTTGATTTAGGTTTATGAGTAATCTCTACAAGAAGCTAGAAGCATGAGCATGTTCCTGCTTTCGTTTCTATCACTAAGTTACACTTAATTTCTGTTAGATATGAGTTTACTTGAAAATTAGGAGAGGATAAGCAGACAAATTCTCATTGCAACGGTGCTTTTGAAGAATGATTACTGTGAGATGTTCACAATATGGCCATAAAGGATCAGAAAATAGTATACATAAAGGGTATGAAGCTGGCATCTTAAACCTGTTTATAACACTTCATCGATAGTAAGTTAACTTACTTCCTTGGATGCTGTGTTCATAGTGGAACCAGATGCCAGGGATTATGAGTGACTAAATTGGCTGGCTACAGGTAAAGAACCTGTTAGTTTGACTTGCGGGTGCATATTTGCTGGAGGTAGGAATAACAAAGCCATTGCTGTTATGGACTGTTTTCTTTTTCAGATCTGCATCCAGTCAATGTAAATTCTTCAGGGAGAAAGAAGCTTGAATAGAAATTATCCCACTTCCTACTGCCTTTCTAAAGTGAATGTTTTATTCAGATGTGGAAGTATAATTTGATGTAGTGTAAGTGGAAATCCGTTCAGTGAAACTTGAAGACCATAAAAACGATTTGAAAATATAAAAACACATTGTAATCAGTTTCCTCTGTGCCTGTTAACTTCACTAGTTCAGGAAGGGTTCATCCTAAGCAAAAGAATCAAATTCTTATTCTCATGGGATGTGAATTGGTTTGAGGGGTTGCATGGTGTCAATTGGAGGATTATTCAGACATACTAATTATTGTGATTTTGAAATAAACTTGTACAGGAGTTGTAAAAATCAATATTTGAAGTGTTCTAAAAATGTATCTAAATTAGGCTAAATTAAGTAGGACAGCCTGATGATTTTGATAACATTTTGATTAGTAGAAATTGTCATAGAAGATAAATCTCTGTATGCTGGAATTTGAACACGGATGTGTTTTGTCTGGACATCCTCTCATAGTCATGGAAGAACTGCCATAGTAACTGCCTCTAATATTACGCTGTGCTCCTCTAGAGAATGCGTATCACTTTTCAGATTATTTTAGTTCACAGGTTTCTTGTTACTCCCTTTCTGTAGAAGATACTGAGCTTTGAGATCTAATAAAAGACCCCTTAAACCTGGATACCAGGCTGTCTAAATTGTCCTTTCATGGCCCATTACATTAATGAGAAAAGGAGGGAGAAAGAATCAACTGAAAATAGAACTTTTCGGAATGAATTCTGTTTGTCATATGCACATTGTGGAGTTAAGGAAATTGAAATTAAATGTTTATGTAGTGGCAGGAAATGTTAAAGTAGCAAGCAAACGCCTTTGTAATTTTCTGCAGATTTGGCAGCTTGTTTCCTCAGAATGCACTGCAGAAACACATTTAAGCAAATATAAGCAATATATATATATATATTATTTATAATCATGAAAATTCCACATGTTGTGAGAAACTGTGATATGACACAGCACAATAACTGCCAGAATTTCTGAAACAAGGGGCTAAAACATCTCCTGTTACCAGACCAATGTGATTATTATATCTTACATAATATGGTGCTTGGTGTTTTACATATGCTCCAGACAAAAGCACAGTAAACACTTTAAATAACCATTCAGAGATTAACAAGTGTATTCTATCATAAATAACAATTCACAGCATCCTATCCCATGTCAGTTGACGAATTTTCTGTTCATGAAATTGACAAGATTCTTTAAAACACAGATGTTTATTTTGAGGAAGGATTGGTCACTAGCAACAAGAAATGGCTCAAGATTTTATACAAAACATTAAACTTCTTTATATTCTTTGTCATTTGTTGGAGTATTTTTCCAATTGACAGAAGAAGCATTTCTTCTGGTTATTTGTAGTGGACTATGATGGCATCTTGAACCAGAACAGGAAAAGAATATTTAGTAACAAACATTTAAAGGAAAAAAGGGAAGAAGTTAAATATCAGCATGACATATGTTGTATTTAAAGCACATTTTTTCACTCATTCTTTGTGGTGAACAATAGTTTAACCACATCTTTTTAAAAAAAAAACTTTTACAGGGCTCTTGTTTTAAAACTACGTAGAGTATTCCTATTTTCTTACATCACTGAAAGTGGTGTGTTAAATGACTGATACTTATGAGCCTGCAATAAAATATAGCTTTAGGTAGAAACTGTAGAAAGGTTTATCAACCTGCAACAAAGAATGCCAGTGCTTTTCTGTTTCTGGGAGGAAGGTTTTTGCAGTAACATACTGCACAGTAAGTTGATGTTTTAATGACTTCAGTATTTATTTTATTTTTTTTGTACTGAAGCATGAAGCATGTATCTTTTTTTTTTTTTTTTCCATACTGTTTTATGAACTTCTGGCATCCATCTGTTACAGTTCCAGATCACAGTTGTTGTCAGATTGTTTGGACAAACTGTCAAGCATTTTCTAAGTTAATGACATTTATCACTGGTTCTCCTGGGAAATTAATGTTTGTTGACCATGACTCTTCTGACATCTCTGAGACAATTATTTGCAACAGTATAGAAGCTCTGTGATAAGAGCTCTTAGATATCACAAGGCTACAACTGAATCTTTCCAGCGTTCCTGTTGTAAATAATTTAAAGAAAAGTTTGAAAGGAAATGAATGGTTCCTTAGAGAGGAAATTACATGAAGGACTAAGGTTCTGTTCTGGAAAAAGTAAGCAGGGTTATATGTAAATACAGTTTTACACATCTTTATGTAAAAATATTGCTCTGGTAGTGAAAACAAACAGGGAAGTAGTAATGATGGCACATATGGTCGTGTAAAGTATGTACAGAAGTAATGAATCTGAGGAAATTGCTCTCTTGAGCAATAACAACATTGCTTGATAGTGACCTGAAGATCATTTGCCTTTGTGTAAGGCAGAGAAAAAACAAACTATTATGCACTTCTGGTGAATGAAATGAAAAAAAAACCAAAAAAACTATATTCAGCAAATCTGCCATTTGGCACATACAAAACTGACAGGTATGATTTCCATCGCACTAATTTATATTTTCAGTTTGCTTAAAATAATCTATGTTTTATCTGGTTCATTTTATCTGACAAATAATTTAGGATTAATGATAAGTTCCTCTTCTTTGTATCATTTCCCATCTGCAGCGTAAGGATATGGAACTAAAGGTTCTAAGGGGGAATGTTTCCTGAAAATACCATAACTTCTTTTCTTTATGTTTTTTATGGTCTGAATGCCTGTGCTGATGCTGTGGTTCGTCACTAAAGTTCTAGTTACAGGACTTTTCCCTTAGCATTTGGTATGAGTCCTGACTTTATCCTGACTCTGTTCTTAATGGCTTCTGCCATTGAGGGCATTTCCTTTTTAAAACTCAAAACTTTCCTTTTGGTCACTGTCACTGGCTGTCCTGTTTCCTATCTCCCTTCCACCAGTCCTCTGACTGTCTCTTCTAAAGCTATAAACCACTATCACAATCCTCCTTTGAAACCTCTCCACTATTACTGCGTCTCTCTACCTTTGAGACTCAGAACCAGACATAACTGAGGAAAAAACAAACAAACAAACAAACAGAAAAGGGACAAAGTTCTAGCTTGGGCAGTACCTTGTTGAAAACTTTGATCTGGGAGTTCAGTCAGGACTGTAACACTTGCTACTACGTCAACACAATAAATGTTTGTCCCAGTGGCTCATGACTCCAGTGGTTTTGAATCATCAGTGCAGTTCTTTGCTGGTTGTTTCAGTCAGTAGAAACCAGAGCTGCTCATAAATGGTGATACAGGGTAGACTCACAGTCTGTATCTGCATCTACATTGGAAATTTTCCATCACACTTCTCTCTGATTTCTATTGCATTTTGCCTATCTGGATGACCTGCCTGTGTAGTCTCTAAATTTTCTAAACAAATCTGAGATCATGAAAATGTATTGCTCCTCCGGGCTAGCAAGAGATTATAATACCTGCACATCTGCCAGATTCTGTTGCTAGTTACAAGGACGTAAAACAAGAGGTCACAGTAGACAATGGGATGATTCCAAGGTTTATCAGTAGGAATGAGAAAAGAATTTAGTGGAGTTTACAGAGGACGAATGATTTCCTCCCTCTCACTGCAGCTGTTTCACCCTGTTTGCTCCATTTTGCTTGACTGTATACAAATTGAAGTACCAAGCTAAAAGTGATGTGCTTTCCCGGGTTGTCATGTTTTAAGTCAATAATCATTATAATCCAGATTTACTGAGGAAAAGGTTTATTTTGACTGCTGTAAGAGGATGCTTCAAACTAGAAAACCATAGTTATTTCTGTGAATGCTTTAACATGTAAATAATTAACTATTTGCCTTTTTTAAAGGAGCTTTTTTCTCTTCTCTATACTGCTTCCTTAATTAGTTTATTATGTAAACACTGGTGTTTTGAGAACTGTTGAATCTCTGATTATGTTTGCGAGTAGACCAAGAGAAAACCACGCAAATGTTATCAATTTGTCCAGCTGTCCTACTATGTGAAACAAGTGAATAATTAAAAAATCAACAAATAAATAAATCAGTGCCTTAAAATGAAATTAGCAAGTGGCATGCTTGATTTTTAAACTTTTTACATATATTGAAATAAAATACAATGTTGTGGAAATCAAACTATTGTGTAGATGCTATATGATTGGCTTCCACTGCACCAGAACTCTTACTGACTTTGTTCATGTACAAGGTGCTGGACATAGTAAATTTATGCAGTTTTTCTTACAATTTACAGAGTTTTTTGAACCATGTGCATAAGAGTAAATGAGATTAGCCTGCAGCTGAAACTCAGTACAAATACTCCAGAAAATCCAGTCAGTATTCAGCTTGTTCTTCTATGGATTGAACAGTGAAAAAATCAAGAAGCAGAGCTTGATGGAGATTGAAAGAATCATTTGTTGCTAGTCTTTGAATGACTTGAGAGAAGAGCAAAAATTATCCACAGACATGTTTTCTGGCAACATTAAAAAAACTTCTCTTCAACTGAAGGATTCTCTTATTGATTGAAATTCCAGCAACTTGAGATTTTCCGATTATTAATGTGCGTGTTTGCAGAGTTGCTATTGTTACTGACATTCTAATTTTTCAAATAATTGATTCTTGTTCACTGGAATAATTTGGGAATTAAAGCAAAGCTGTTTTGTTAGCCAACTAAATTTCACACGATAGGAGACTGCTTTTAAAAATCCTGGAGAAAGAAACTTTGTGAGTAAATAGTCTATTATCTCATTTATTACTTCCTAAAGAGCCACATATACCAGCTTAGCAGTGATCAAAATTTATCAAAATAAGTGTTTTACTGATTGGTGTGAAATGACTGGCACTCTTAGCTTGAGGAGTTTCTGCTCTTTGTCCCCTGTTCGGTTTCATGTAAAAGCCAGTAATACGTAGACATGTAAGATTTTCCCACGTTCAGAAGGATCTGAAATATACTGTTAGGACAGAGATAAAAATGTAGTACTTTTTTGGGGGGGTGCTTGGTCTCCAGAGCAAATTATTCATCACCAATAATAGTATCACCAGGAAAGGAGGTGAAAGAATTTTCACTGTATGAAGATATTCCAAAACTGGAAAGAAAAAGCAGAAAATAAACATTTAGATGAATATTTCCCTCTGAAAAGGATCATTAGTTAAGGGACTGTGGCATGTGAGAGAATTTTTAAGGTGGCAGAGAAAGTATTTGGTTATTCGCAGATTAGTGTAGGAGTTGAGGTAGGAGATAGTATTAGGACTATATTATGAAGCACCTGCATAAAAAGGAAACTAAAATCTTAACAGTATACGGCATGAACAAGTGTACTTGGTATTTATGCTGTAGAAAACCTCTTCAACCCTTATATATGATCAAATAAAGTTATAAAAGCTGTTCAAGAAATCCGGTAGGTCCTTACTATAATGCTTCTTCAGTATCTTTTCTTTTTCTTCCAAAAGCATCATCGTGTGATCAAGAACTGCAGTCAGCCCTGGAGGAAGCTAAACAACCCCAGAAAGATAATGTGTTCATTCCAGAATGTGCTCAGGGTGGTCTTTACAAACCAGTGCAGTGCCATCCTTCCACGGGCTACTGCTGGTGTGTTCTCGTTGATACAGGACGTCCTATCCCGGGTACATCAACAAGGTAAGGGAGTGTTCAGTGCTTAAACCTTTAGTGAGAAGATGGAGAAGATGCCTTAATGTGCGTGGCCTAGCATGTAGATTTCCATTACTGGTAGAATTATATAATGTAGGTATATTCCTTTAGGAAAATGAAGTGAAATAATTCTAGATCCATCAAAAGTAAGGCCAGATGGCCAAAGACCGATACACTACAATGCTACAGACAGTATGGTCCCCTAGTCCTATTTTTTAAAATTTTATTTCCATCCATTTTATGGTGATTAAACCAATGCTTGAAGCAACCCAGAGAAAACCTCACACTTCGTAGCCTCAGCTTACAAGAACCAAGAAAGATGGTCTATGACAGAAACCATGTCCAACCTCAGAAATGCTCAGTTATTTTTCCAGCAACTTCCTCAGCTATTTCATATGACTTGCTTTGGTGGAACAATTGCCTGGAAACCCATAGAACGGAAATATCATTTTAGTGTGTTACTAATAGAAGCTTTAGGAGTTCAGTCATCTCAGCTGAGCCGGATGCATGGTAGTGTTGTAAGCCACATTGAACAGATGTAGGCAAGGCAAATATCAGATTCCAAAGGATGTTATTTAGGCTGGTTATTGAGGTTTGGCCCTCACAGGGATGCTATAAAAGCCCATATAAAGCTGGCAGGAAGTATGGGTATCCTGATGCAATCATAAACCATCTAAAACTTAAGCAGAAACCATTTTTGATCATTTGCCTAGTATTTATGAAAGATATTCTAAACCCTTTGCTATAATGTATATTCTTGTGACGCAGTTTTCATGTAGTCTTCAAGTGCTGATTGAGTGATAGCTGTTTATACCTTAGTCTATACCAATTAAAGTAATAGGTGGAATGAACATGACTTTATCAGTGATCTGTTTCTGGCAAGCTGAGGTGCATAGGTCGTCAAAACTAAGTAGTACAAATTTGGTCCTGAAATCCAGGATCAGTACAGGGACTTGAAATGTTCTTTTACTTCTCTTCCTTTGTTCTCCACCCCTAGGTTTGTTTTCTCTTTCTTGTATTTAGTGATAATCCTTCACTGAATGATAATTTAAATCATTTTGTGGAGCTTTAGTTCTCATTCTCTAAATTAAATCCAAATCATTTTGTTCTGGTGAAGGAATACGATTTCCACTTTTATAGTTCTCTGTATGACTATCATTTTATTACAGAATAACTAGCTTGGATTGGAAGGGACACCTGGAAATTGTCTTGCCAAGCTCACCGCTCAAAGCAGGGTCAGCTAGAGCAGGTTGCTAAGACCCATATCCACTTGGGCTTTTAATATTTCCAATAGACTCCACAGCTTGTCTGGGCAACTGTACCAGTGTCTCATCAACCTCACACTTTTAAAAGAAAAAAAAAAAAAAAAGAAAAGAAAAGAAAAAAAGAATTAACTCCCTTACATTTAAATGGAATTTCCAGTTTGTGCCCATTGCCCATTCACTGGACAACATTAAAAAGAGTCTGTTTTCTCATGATCAGATATTTATACACATTGATAACATCTTCTCTAGGCCTTCTCTTCTGACAGTACAGTCCCTGAACAGGGTTACTCAGTCTCTCCTTATTACATCAAATGCTCCATTCCTCTACCATTTTCATTACCCTTTTCTTGACCCGAGCCAATAGGTGTATGTCTCTTATGTTCTGGGACCCAGGGCTGGATCCATTGGTTAGCAGAGGGAAGGGTCACCTCCCCTGGTTTGCTGGTAATACTTTTTCTAATGTAGCCCAGAAGGCTGATGGGCTTTTTTGATGCAAGGGCACACTGCTGCCTTATACTCAGTTTAGCATCAAACAGAAATACCAGGTCCTTTCTGCAAAGCTGTAGTTCAAGTGGTTTGCCCCTAGGCTTTGCTGAGTCATGAGGTTTTTCCTTCTCAGGTAATGGAATTTTACATTTCCATTTGTTTAACTTCATGATACTCCTGTTAGCCAGTTTCTCTAGCTTGTTGAGGTTTCCCTGAATGGCAGAATGCACTTGGTGTACCGGCCGCTTTCCCAGTTTTGTATAATCTGAAAACTTGCTAAAGGTCTACTCTAATCATTACTGAAGAGATAAACAAAAGTGGTTCTGTTATTGAACCCTGGAGCACATCACTGGTGACTGGATCCCAGCTGGAATTTCTCTGTCTGACCATAATGCTTCAAACCTAGCAGTTGATCCAGGTTTCAGTCCACCCCACCGTTCATTAATCTAGTCCACATCAGTTTGTTTATGACAATGTTACAGACATAGTGTCAAAAACCTCAGTAAAGATTAACAATGTCTACCATTCTGGCCTCATCTGCTGAGCAAGTCTTTTCCCTCTATAATGAGGAGTGCTGTGTTGGACAAGCAGTAAAATGCACAAGTAGATAAAAATGTAATATAAAGCTGGCTTTTATGAAAGCCTAGAGAGGATATCAATTTGAACAAAATGAAATAATACATGTAAAGGGTACAAACAACAATCTCCTATCTGAATGGCCTCTTCCAGCTTGCTTCTAGCGCTTTCTGGACGTAGTGTGTGATTGTCAACCCTTTTACTCAGCAGGGCCATTACTTTGTGTTCTCACCTGTGACTTTGATCAGCTAGGATCATAGGCAAAATAATCTTTGATCCATTCACATGTGATTCTCTAGGATCAGGTGCTTTATGAGTTTGCCCCCTGTGGAGAGTTCCTGTGAAACTCTCTATCCTCCAGTACTACATACACCTCTAAGCCTCCAAGCAGACTGCTCAGGGATATAAAGCTACCCTTATGAAGCCATTGCTGACTCTTGATACACACTCAGTGTAAGGTATTTTTTCTTCTCTCTCTCTTTAAAAGTTCTTGAAGAGTAAATTGGGGTCTTTTGACTACATTATTTTTAACCTGACAGTACTCCATTCTGACATGCTATCTCTTTCCCAATGAAAACTGCAGCAAGTGTGTTTTACTTGTCAGTTCCTAGTGTGACTGTGTCATCATGGCAAATTTCTCATGATTCACTTTATCTTTCTTGAGTTGCTTTAAAGAGTTAAAAGTATACTTCTCATATTACAGCATTTTAACAGCTATTGAGATTTAATAGATTCAGCTTGTATGCGATGAGCTACATCAGTATTTAACAAAAATATAAGGTGAAGGGGTAGAAGAAAAGAGGTGAAACAAGTAAGTGTAGGCAGTAACAATAACAGAAGTAGATGAGGAGAATGCATAGTCAGGTATCAGATTAATCAGGAGCCAGGCTGGTTGCCAGACACTGCATTAGTGAGTATTGCTCAGAGATTTCCCTTTCACTCTTTTTGGCTGATTGAAGTGGGCATCCATCAGGTATCTAAATCCTAGTCATGCTATCAAAGCAGCTTCTATTCTTGCTATTCCTGTACCTCTCCCATGTCTGTGAAACAACGCTGTACATTCTTGAAGTAGCCAAAATTAGATGGACCAGTGGGCAGTTTCATCAGATGATGTGAAAATGAATTATGTGCTCAAAGGAAGAAAAGAATATATTTTTCTCTATCCTGGCTGGTAAATAAAGTCTGAACACTTGTGTATTGTTTCTTGGGGCAGTCTAGCCTGAACTCGAGACACAGCCACCATTCAATGCTCTTAAAAAGAATATTTAGTACCAAAAATCTGAATTAGTATATTTAGATTAGACATTTTAGTATGTCCCTCAGTAAATCTGATTTTTGGGAAGCTAGAACAGAACATTTCAAAGATGAGCAGTCAAATAGGATATGGAAGAACCTAGATTAAATTAACATGTATGAGCACACATACATACTTGTACACAAGTCACATTACTGTGTTTAATTTAGATTTGAAATTTCGCTTAAATGATATACATTGGATTCTGCAGCTTCAATCTACTATAGCTGAATGAAAAAGCAACATTTCTCAGAAAGAGATAGTGCCAAACTGAGTGAAAAGCCACCAAGAGTTAATCATGGGATTGTAAGAAGCAAAAAAATTCAGCAGCAGATGTTGCCATGCTTCCAGTCTTGCATGAAAGATATTGCAGTGGTGTTGCACTAGTCACTATTTTTTGAAGGCACAAATAGCATTGGGTTTCTAGTTACAGACTGGACTAACAAGCTGGCTTTAAGTAAATTTATCAG
>JAOWBP010001760.1:34648418-34687972 GCA_028571105.1 Tragopan temminckii | reverse complement strand
GAATATTCATGTAGCAGGTGAAAATGATTTTTTTTTTTGCAATTCATTTCAATCTATTCCAGCCCAATTCCCGTCCTTCCAGAATCCCAAACAGTTCTTCCCTCTTGTTTGAAATGCTAGCTTAGCTGTTCATGGTTAGCTCTTCGTACGTAAACTAACATTTGCTTTGGAGAGGATACAGTAGTAAATGCATTTAGTGCTGCAGTATTAACTAAATACAGTACCTGCCTTGCTGTGATTTTTGAAGTTGCTTTTGTGGTGTTTCACAACATGAGTACTGTATCAGATGCCAGAATTTGTTATGTTGTTTATGGCTTTTTGATCTGGTAGGCTTGAGGAGAGGCTCACTTTTTATATATTTTTTAGACTAAATTTTTTACTATGGATTTTTTTTATAGCAGTTCTCCACAGTTTTCTCCTTCCTTAGTTTTCCTCCCTGTAGAACAGTCTGTTTGGAATAGATAATAATTATTCAGATTCTCTTAAGTAAGTGGAAAATAAGCAGATAAATTTGCATTGCTTCCTCTGAATGAGAAACCATTTTTTTCCCTGAACAAAAAAAGGTACAAGTTTAATTTGGAACATAGTATTGGAAATTATTTGTAAATTAAGTTAAACTTGGCTGTTTTATTTTCTTCATGTTTGTTCTTTAGGTATGAACAACCTAAATGCGATAACAGTGCCAGAGCTCACCAAACCAAAACAAAGGATTTGTACAAAGGACGACAGCTTCAAGGTCAGTGAAACATAAACATGGCATCGTGCATTCCAGTTCTTTGTTTTGTCACTGCAATAACTTAGAAAGCAGTTCATTACCTTGTATCTGAACAGTGTATCTCTTAGATATCATGCACTGATTTGCAACTAAATGAAGCATTTGACTTTGAAACAGTGTGTATAAATGTGGATCTTAAGATGTTGTCAGAGAAAGCAAGGTGCATTTTTTCAGTGGTTATGATGCTGTTACTGAAACTGGCATTATTTCTTACTTTTACCATACCAAGAAGTGATTAAAATCCTTGGTAAATTGGTCTCTATCTTCAGATCAGTGTAAAAAATGTATCGGCTTACTGTTTTCCAAGAGTAACCTTCAGTTTACCTTAGGAAAGTATGAATTCTTCTAGGGTGTTGGCACAAACTTTGGTGCTTATCAGATTTTTGATTTCCCCCCCCAACTTTTTATAAGAGTGTGAGAAATCATATTTCTGGGTAGCTGAGCTACATAGCAGTCAGATTTGCTTTGTTTTTGAATTGGTCTTTTAAGGCATGTAAATAACAAGGTACAGCCCATTTTAGTGATAATGCCCATGCAATGGGGAAATTATGAATCACTGTCATCTGTAGTAAAGAATCAGAAACAAGCAAATGATTTGAGCAGGTGTTCTGTGTAATGAGAAATATTTTAGTTTATCACCGAGAGAAATGCCTACACAATAATTCTGAATTAAACATGTCCATCAGTGTTGAAATTTGTCTTGAATGAAGCAGACATTAATGCTCTGTCATGAAACAAATGCATTTAAGAAGGATAATATAAAAAGAAGTAAGAAATGTGAATGATATGTTATTATTCCACATGTATTTTATCATGTTTCACATAGAAAGAGGTCAATCATAGCATTAACAATAAGCTGTACAATTACAATGGATGTAGAAGAAGTAAGTGTGACCCCAAAACATACCTGTCTGGGTATGATGGGACATAAAGACAGGAACTCACATTCGAGACGGACAAGGAAACATTTTCCTGCAATTTTAGATGGACATATTTTTTTCTTAATTTTCCAGAACCACGGGTGTTACTCTGGTCATTCATGTTCAGGGAAAATAGATGCACACAGGAGAAATAAGCTATCTAGGTACAGCACTATAAATCATGGAAAAGAGAAGCTAACTAGTATTTGCTTCACTTAGACAAACAAGATAAGAGCCAGAGGAGATACTGTTCCTCTGAGACCATAAGGAAGAGAAGCAGAATAGTTTTCCTCAGGAACAGCTTTGGCACAAAAACAAACTACCCTGAACACATTTTGCCTGGAAACTGTAAAGTATTTTCCAGCTGTTAGAGCAGTCAGACAGCAATCTTCTAAAGCACTAGTAATGGGGCAGAAACTCTGGTTAGATTTCAGATAGTCTATGGTCAGTTTATGAGAGAAATAGTAGGAAAGAGGCTGGCATGATTGAGGTACTCTGCATTGTCTTTTATCACATAAGATATTGAACAGATACACTAAGAGATGAAAAACTGATTTATGCTAAAATTTAATTTTGGAGATTGACTTTCACTGCTCTTTGCAAGTTGTGTCCTTTTTGTTTCCTATACAAAAAAAAGGGGTTGAACATGCCTGGCTTGCAGTTTTGCTGTTTAGCTCTTCACAGCTCAGCAAGAGCCATGTGTGCCACATAAATCCCCATATATGTAAAATTCAGTGGTAAATACAGCTCTGTTGACAGTGAGATTTATTATGTTTATCCATCGTTTCATCAGACAGTACTTGCTTACTGAAGTTATTTACTGCTGCTTTAATTTAAAGGAAGTTAGCAGGTAGTTCAGGGATAATTTGGGATATATTTTACAGTCCGTGCTCCATGAAACCCAGTGGAAAGCTGGCCACTAATTTCTGTGGAAATTAGATCAGGCCTATGCTCACATGCACTCTGTTCATCTCCAACAATTTCTGTCAAAACAGCACTTGCATAGTTGCAGGCTTATATAATTACTTGATTTCATTTGTGTATTTTTCTGAGTGAGAAAAACATACACTCAAAAGGGAGTATAACTCAAGAAGAGAGTGAAAACTCAAGAAACAAATTTGGCACTTAGTTCTGCAAAAGATATTACTTGTAGGTCACTTCTGCCTGTTCCCAAAAACAAAAAGCCTGAAAAAGCATTTGACAGCTGGTTTCTAAGAGCCATGATGAGGAGCATCCAGTTTTCACACTTCTCTTTCTTATGTAAACTGGTAGTGCTTTTATACAGTGCAGTAATAAAGATTTATCCAAGTTGGGATACTTTACCAGTGAAACAATTAACAAGAATTTTCCAAGCTGTAAGTTCCTTCCTGATCATTTCATTAAGTTGGGCAATGGTCTTTTGATTTTCTCTTACCACTTATGGTATTTTGTGCTATGTGAGTTTTAGTCTAGCAAACCTCTGCAGCAATGTGCGCTCATAATATTATTATATTATATATGACACAGATTTGCTCTCCCAAGTTCACGTTGCTTACCCACAAATTATCTTTGGCTTTCAAATGCTTTATGTTGTTTTAAAATAAGACAAATACCAAAATTTCCTAAGATTTCATAAACAGTTACGAGCAAGCTAGAAAAACCTCCTCCTTCTACTCTGCAGCAGCATGGAGTAAGTGCATACCTTTAGAAGTAATGGATGGAGTAGTTTGCTTCACAGTCACAATTGTGTTAGAGGTGTTTATTGTTCTTTCTCTCTTTTAAGATTTTCTCTTTTCTCTCTCTCATGGCTAGTCTACTACTCAAAAGATAATCACTCACTTGAAAAACTTCTCTCTTACCATCATAAAAATGCAAACACTACATTAAGTAAAAATGAATTGAGTTTGTATTAGTGGAAAGAGGATCTTGCACAAATGACACTCAGCCTTAACCAGTAACAGGTAAAGCCATACAGTTAATGCAAGTCCACTTTTCAGTAGAAATGGACCACTGTTTCTTGAAGTTTCTCTATTGTAAGCAGCACTGTAAAGGCATGGTTCCATTTGAGTTGTCTGAAGTACAACACCTTATTGCTGAGTGGTGCCAGGATTGAATAAAAACAAGTAGGTAATCTGCCCTGACTTTCAAGACATAATAACATTTTTGAAAGGATGAGTTTGCTTGATGCTTGATTTGCAGCTTATACCCACAAAAATGCAGTAGTCATAGGTGAAACCACTGTGACTGCCTGCTGTGTAAAACTAGGAAGATTTTGAAACAATTATTTTATTACTATGGATGATCTTAAATAGGATAAGATCCAGTGGTACATCCTCAGGTGGATTAAATTGGCATAGCTCTGCAGCTATACTGATTTATACCACCTGAAAACTCAAACCTACTACATGTTAAGCCAAATATTTTTAGCAATAATTTGCAATAAATCACAATGCAGTTTTTGGCAAATACTGATATCTTGTTAAGGCAAAATTGTAGAAAGTAAGGGCCCATTATAGTCCATGGCAAAATTCCCACTGATTTAAACTCTGCTAAGAGTATATCCTCACATCCCGAGGGTAACATAATACGAAGCATCTGACATTGAAGGCTAATCTAATGTTTTTAAGAATGATCCAAGCCACCTGTATCTGTTAGATTGGACTGGAGGTTATATAATAATAATTCTTCCCATAAGATTTCTAGTCCTTTCTTTTTTTTTTTTTTTTTTAAGGCCAAAGCATTTTTCTGAGGTTACTTGTGGTTTTGGTCCTGCTTAGAAACCAGTTATTCTGAGATAATGAAAATGAACCCAAAAAGGAGCACAGTGAATGTCGCAAACTAGGGAAAGCAGATTTTTCCCTTTCTCACAGAGAGAGTTTTCAAACATTCCTATTTTGACCTTTTGTTCACCACTGTGTTTTACAGTAAAATGGAAGCCCAGTGATGAACTGACATAGTCTTCTCTAGTGCCTTGAATGCTTTATTTCAGACTTTTGGATAACTGGTATGTTTAAATGAAATTGAGTTTTCTGCACAAGCCAGTTGCAAATATTTAAAAGGGTATAGCATGAAGGCTAGTTAAAGCTAACCCTGTAGGATGATTGAATGAGATATAGGTGTCTTTCACAAAGTCATTAATCACTGGAATAATTAGTAACAGCTCAGGAAATATTTGTTCCTGGAACTGTATCTTTTCAGTCTGGGTCTATGGGTGAAAGAATTATATGTATTATGTAGCTTTTAATAGGTGAGAATAATCTCAGAGAAGCATCAGTTTAGCAACTATGGGAGGCTGATTATTTTTTCAGAGAAAAAAAAAAATTAAATATTTTTAAAATTTACTTTAGATCATCTGGTATTTAATTTCTCTACTGAATTTAGTAACGTGATGTACTCGCTGGAGAGAAGACATTGAGTATTGCCAGAAAATAAGGAAAATCCTGGTACAAATTTCATGTAAAACTGCCTGTGAGACTTTCCTATGTGCATGGGGTGGTCGCTCCTAGGGCACAGAAGGGGATTGCATATGTTGGGAGTTATATTTCATGTTGCTATTTATTTCAAAATTCTTAATAATACATTTCCTAATCTAGTCATTCTATCAGACTTTGCAGTTCTCTGGAATTCATTGGGCACATAAGTTCCGTGTGGGCTGCTTATTCCAAAGTAAAGTTTGCCTCAAATTAGCAAAGTGCACAACAAAATTAGGCAGAATAATACAGCATATGTTACATATGTAACATATTTCAGAGTTTTCTTCACTAACTGCTAAGGACAGCATGTAAGCATATGGATGTATCTGTCTGTATCCAGCAGGGAAGTCTTGAATCTTTGAGACTGTGCTCATGACTGCTGCTGTATCTCAGGATGGTGTAGGGTCCACAGCTGATCAGCACCACTCCTAACTGTAACCAGGCTTTGCAGAAGGCAGTTCCAAAGAGACCAAAGAGAGATTTGTGAGGTCACCTAGGTTGTAAGAAGTGCAATTCTCAAATCTTCCAAGCCCTCATAGAGGGACCTTAGATCAGTAGTCTCCAAATTTTGTTTGTCCCTGTCAGTAAAAAACTTTTGAGTGTACACTTACAATATATGTATATTTATTTTTATATTATATAAATAATTATATATAATGATATAAATAATATTATTTATATTTAAATTAATTGTATAGATTATTTATATTCATAGATTATACTCCTTTACTTGTATATTAAATATATTACTAAAATGTATAAACACAAGAACTAGAAAAGAATGAGATCAAGATGAAACAACACTTTAATTTTTTAAAAAATTATTTTTTCCCTACACTCCAGTGGATTGTTTTGTGAAGTCCCTGGGGTGTGTATTCTCAGCAACCTGGAAGAAAGGGACTTGTATATGTAAGAGAGCAAGACATGATAGCATACTGGGACAACGCCAGACCACTCAGCTATTTTGCCTCAAGGGCAGTTCTTTTTTTTATTGACAAAGTATGCATCAGATGCAAGAAGGATCTGTTTTAAACTCTGCTGTGCGTGAGGGCCAGAGAAACTTTGGATAATCTTTTGTATAGTTCAAGGCTTTTGTATTGTTACTCAACCTGAGAATTTTTGTTTTTCCCCTGTAATACAATTCTTATTATCAAGAATTTGAGGAGTATTATGGGGAATGTGATTTTGCCAGCACAACTTTCTTTAATTATAAGTACAATTATTTTTTTGTGAGCCAAAAATAAAGAAATCCAAATGAGTGAAAGACATGATAGCTTGAGAGAGGGACACAGTGTCAAGCTGGTTTTTCAGACTTAACTGGGTTTCTATGGTTTTGTGGTTTTATGTCAGACCATTAATTTTGTTTATTTTTCATTTCAGTTTGTTTAAATTTCTTCTTTTTTTTTTTTAGGAGAGCATATCTTTTAAAGTTCCTATGGTTGTGATACTTTCTCTCATACAAAGGGATAATTTGGGAGGGGAAACTATAAAATTGAAATGTAATACTATCTACTGACTTGGATGAATATACAGACTCAGTAAGTCCATATACTGAAAGTCCTGAAGGTGTCCCTTTTTGAAAAAGGGACACTTCTCAAAATAGTAGCATTCTTCACCACTAAACATTTTCTTTTCCTGAGAAGCAGTTCTCAATTAACTCAGAGTCCAATAAAATGCAGCACTTGCTTAAGTTGCTGCAGATTTCTACTTGCGAAATAAGATCAGTATTTCAGTTTTACTTCATCTTTCCTGCACTCCTGGTGATCTCCAAGAGGTCTCACTTCATATGATTCTCATTGTATTTTTTGATTGTAGAGCATTTATCTAAAAAGCTGAGTATTTGGGGGGCGTAAAAGCACTGAATTAAATGTGTGAAAGGTTTCCATTTTCAGTAGTTTGTGTTTATTCAGGGACACAAAAAGGATCCAATTTAGCAAAATGGCCATGTTTGCTTAGCTCTATGAGACAGATTTTGAAGTCGCACCTTGAACAAAGATTATGGATCACTGCCTTTCCTCGTTGCAAGCCAAAGCTGAAAAAACTGGTTTACATCCAGGGCTGAGGCTGATCACTGTATTTGTACTGTGCTGGTCTACAGTTGAAGGTGTTCTATGAATCTTCGCATTTTACTTATTTAGATTTCCTGATGCACATCTCTTGCACAATCAGTCAACTTATAAAAAAGAAAAATCTCTTAAAACTCTGCACTTCAGTTGAATTTAGGGTGTTTTCTTGTTTCAGTGCCTTCTAGTGACTCAGTTCTCAGTTGTTATTCTCTTCTATAGATCTTCATAAATTAGTTTAACTTTGGCATTCAGGCAGCTTTTATTTTCTCCCAAAGTCATGCATGAGAGCTCCTGATATAACTCCTATCATTTATTTTGCATTTGTGTTTTACTTAAGAGAAAGGCAATTATTCTAACTGCTTAGTTTTCTTCCTGTTGCAATGGCTTCATTTTCTGTTCAGATGGGATATTCAGCACTGACTTGAATAGTTTATACTTTGTGGAGCAAACCTCATGATTTAAGTTATGGGTGATTTCTGTGTGGATAACTACAGTTTGCTTTTGGTTGTTGGCACCACATCTTCTTTTTTCCAAAGTTAAAGAGAAATAATTGGAAATGTCCAAACCACAGTGATGCAAGACCTGCAGCCAAACAGCCATCATATGAAGTGACTTACTTCAATGGCAGCCTTTAAAGAAAGAAAGCAATAGAGGCTTAACTGCTTTTCCTTTACAGGTACGTTCCACTATACTGTTACAGCTGCTCTACTTCTGATCACCAGAACCTTAGGCGGTTTCCCAGCACCAGCCTATCTTTTTTACTGTAGTTTCAGATTGCTCTCTGCTTCCCCTTTGGAGGTAGCACCAGCACTGACACCAAGGATAAAACAACTTACCACACATTCTTGAATGTGTGAATGACTAAAAATTTGCTTGCTTTTAAAAGTATCAATTAACTAATTGAGTTTTTCTGATCTTAATACAGATTATATACGTACACCTGCCTTCCCATGAGTTTCATATTGTTGTCAGTTGGCATGTAGCATTCTCCACTGACCTGTGATTTAAAGGGATTACATTTTTATTCTGTAACCAGCTTTTTGGCTGAATGAGCTAATATTGAAAGTATCCATTTCTGTTACTGAGTATTAAAACTCTAAGTTGCCTCTTCTGAAGTCTATAAGTAAAAATAAAAACATTTGACGTTTCTGTCAGTTTTGGCTGAGTGTGCTACTCTTGTTCTGAGCCCTGTGTGGCTTTATTTACCAAGAGACACTTGCCAAAAAGGCTCTCTACTGAGAAGACACATGCAGTTAAGTGCTGGATCCCTAAGTAGTTAATGCAAAGCTGGTGCATATGTCCACAGTGGCAATGGCAGAACCATGAAACCATGTTACATGGACAAAGAAAAGAGTCTGCCCGCAGCTTAGCTACACCTGCAACAAGGACAGGAGAGATGAGCCTTGACTTTGAGGTGGAGATGGGTGCTGTAGGACCAGGCTTGCTCCTCCTCAGCTCCTTTATGCTGGGGGAGGAGGTCAATGACTGTTTCTCCTTCTAAAGCACTAACTCTTCTCTAAGGTGTGGAGCTGTGGGAGGGAGCCCAACTTTCCATCTGTCTGCTTTCTGGAGTGTCTGGGTATCTTTCCAATATCACTGTCTTCATACAGATTAGAGAGAAGGGAAGGACTCTTTCCATGTATCCAAGTCCATTACATTATCCTGTGCTGGAAGCCTGAAGGAATGGCTGTGGGGAATGCACACTGGGCAAAGAAGTAGATGTCAAAGAGGAAATCTGCATGTCTGTACAGCAGCAAGCTTCATGCAATACCAGAGCACTCGCTGGATGGGATGAGGGGGTACACAAAGCACAGACTGGTGTTGCAAGCACTGGCTGAGTAAGGATGCCAACATTGTAACAGAGCTATTTAGTAATGAGCAGTGGTGGCATGGGGAGGATGTTGGGCTAAGGCAAGGTTTTTTAACAACCATGTGCATCTGTTGGTCAAAACTTCTTGTGAAAACAGGTCTGCAGCAGTAAGCCCTATATTTCCAGGGAACAGTGCAATAGCTTCAGAACAGCTGAACACTGAAGACTCTGTCTCTTTAACCTACAACAGTTTGCCTGGGCTTTTTAGTAGCTTCAGTATTATTACCCTTTTGTCAGACTACATGATTATAGCATATAGTCTCCCAGTAGGCAGCTTTTCTCCAGAGGAAAGAAAGCCTGTAAGTTATTTTTCAAGGCTCTGCAAATCACATTTATTTCCTGCACACTCTCTTCTGTACATCTCCTCCTCCTGTCTATAATTACTAATGGTCTAGTTACAGTATTTTACATTTTTTTATTCTTGCCTAAATTTGTATTTCTTAACAAAAGCATATCTTCCCCTCAACCTAAAAAATAATAAATACTAATACAAGGCTTAAACACATAACTCAAGAGCTGCTGTAGTTTCCAGTTATGTTCATGTTTGTCCAAAAAAATTACAATGGAAGCATTTGAGCTACTAGCACAGCAGCAGTGAAAGACACAGCTGTGTCACAACTAGCAAAAAAGAAAAGTTGGCCAATCAAAGGTGATGCTACTGGCTCAGCAATAGCATTTCATTCATAGCTGTATTTAATATTGCCCTATAATTTAATGTTTATTTTAAGGGGCTATATTAGGACTAACAAACACTGACTTCATTTGCTTCGCAGCATTAAAAAAATGCTGGAGGCTATGCCAAGGAATACAAATTCTGTTTCTCACCTCACTTGTTGCTATCCTCCTTTTCTAGCCAAATCCCTTGTTAAGTGCAGTGACCTTGCCTTCTGTGCCGCTCTGTGCCACTCCACTCTGCCTTGGGTGTGAGCTGAGAAGGTCTCTGGCATGGGACACTGCCAGGGGACACATGTCCAGAGACGGAGAGTGTTCTGTGTCTAGCTGCCCTCCTGGGAGCCTGTCACCCAGCTGTTGTACAGCCATTGCCTTTGCACCAGCATTCTCCACATGAATTTCTGATTGTCATAATTGTCTTCTGGGCCAAATAATGTTTGAGAGAATGCTTTCCCCTAGAAATGCCTTCCCTAAATCCACGTGCACATCTGAAAAGTTACACTGATAGTGATGACGCTGTGTTTGTTTATTTCCATTGAGGATGTAAACTTGTTGGTATATAGAGTCTCCTGCGCTTAATGGAGCTGTGAGAGGGGGAACAATGACTAATGTTCTACTGAAATTTAGTCTAATGAAGTCTTGGATTTCATTCTTCTTAAACTAGGACTTCATGTAGACTCCTCAGTCCTGCTTCCTTACAACAAATTCTAAGCAGCTCTGCATGGATAAATATTCTGTACTCCAAGAGATGTTTGTCAATGATCAGGTGCTTAAAAGTATGCAGCTTTGCAAAATGTTTTGAGGCAGCACTTAAAGTCTAATATCTGGGGTGCAAAACAGTGTATATTAAGCAGCTCTGTTTCTTTTAGCAAGGGCTATGCAGAAAAAAATACGGATCGACTCAAGGTAGTTCTTGTCTTTTAGAAAAAGTCTGTAATTTAGAATGAAAACACCTCAGACCCTTTTAAAACAGCTGCTTGTAAATACATGACCGTAGATACAGAGGTATTGTCAGTGCCCTGTGTAAAATCCTGACAAAAGCAGAGTGAACCTTTGATCATACTGGAACCTGAAAGGGATTAAAATATTTGCTGTGACTGAACAAACTCTGACACTGTCTTCCTAATGCTGCTAAGCTTCAAGAAGTGCATAAAAAAAAAAAAACAAAACATAATTTCTGGTAGAGTGAAGACGTGGGAAAGGTATCTCATTAAAATTAGGGGCAACTAGATTGCTGTTTTGGGGTGAAAAGTAGGAAAAAAACAACACAGGAAGAGAGAAAGATTGATGTAGTATAATCTCAATGTTTTCTGCCAGAATGTCTGTAATCCTTATCATCTTGCAATCTGAGAGATAGCAGGAAAACACTGAATGGAAAAGGCAAAAACCTTTTAGTCTGCCGGGACTGTAATCATAATGAAAGATGACACCTGAGCCCTATCATCACAGTCACATAATAAGACATTATTTCCTTTAAGAAGCATGGTATGGGCCTTCTCCTTTTCCATCTGATAGAGTATATACTGAATAAGAACATGCCATTGATTTGTAAGGCCGTTCCCTGCAAAGCTGATATCTTGCACTGTTTTGTTTTCATATTTGGATACAAGACCTCCTTGATTACGTGGCAGAAATAACCTCGTGCTTAATCTGTAGACAGGGAGAAATAAATATTTTCATTTCTGAATGGATGTATATCTGCAGCTATATTTTCAAGAAGGGCCAGTAAAGATTAGCTATTTATTCCTCACATTTAGTCACTTGGAAAAGTGTTCCAGTTTTGAAACAAAATGAGCATTCGTTCCCAGGGTGTTTGATGGGATTTTCAGTTCTCAAAAACTTTGCAAATACTCTCTATTGATAATAAACCACCCTAGTAATTCTGTGTCTTGTATCAAACAATGACTTTTTGCAATCCAGGCAGAGTTATGAGGTTAGGGCTTGTGAAATATCAAGACATTACAAGGCTTCCCAATTTATAACATTCTGTGTAATTTAATGTATAATACAGAAATGACCTCAGTTCTGGCTTCTGAGTAATGACTGAAAGTGTCAGGCAAATGAGCTCATCTTGCGTGACAAGGAAAATGCGCAAGATGAAGTCAAAGCTGTTCACACTCTGATCTCACATCAGTATGTATATTTTCTAAGGAAAATGTTTAGATTCTAGCCTGCTGCATGAATATTTCTGTTCACTTGCTTTTGTGGAGAAAGCTGATTCTGACCAAGAGTGTTTTCAATGTTCATGTTTTCTAGATACTAGCATGACTTGCCTGGGAAGACCAGTGACAGATTATAGAATAAAACGGTAGATGAATATCTATCAATTCCAAAGTTTATTGATAACTCAGGATAACTCTGTAAACTGCATGCAGTCTGATTGAGATTATTTATAGACCATAGTAGTAATGGAAGAAGACTACTTACAAACTCACTGGTCCAGAAATAGTCTGTTGTTGATATCCTTTCCCCTTGATAGATGTCCCTGAAACTACCTGAAGTATCACAATGGACCACTGAGAACAAGCACGCTTAGTTCCTGTGACATAGACTAGAATGAATTTGTAAATGGTAACTCACATCCTGAGTTCCCTTGAAAGTGGGACTGGTCCCAAGCACAAGGGACAATGTAAGTGTTGCGTGTTCTCACGAAGGATGGCTTTATTTTAGAAAGTAAAATACCAGGCTTAAGGTAGAGTTTTCAGCTGAGGTCCAAAAGTTATGTCCTCCAAGTCATGCAGGAACAAAGGCGTGATTGACTCTACATGTTGTATCTTGGTAAGGAAGTGCTGCAAGTCGTGAAACAGACACAGATGAAAGAAGGCATACCTGCCACTAATAAGAAGAATGTGGGAACAGAGAAGAGCTTGGGAAGTCTGCATGCTTAGAGTGGTTATTTATCTGTATCACACTATTTTATAGGGACTCCTTGTGTAGTCTGGGATCCTAGTGTTCTGGGCACTGTACAAGCAAGGAGCAACAAGATTATCCTTGGAAATTTTACAGTGTAGTTGATTGCAAAGCCACTTGGACAATGGATGGACAAATGCCATCAGCTGAAGAGGGAGAGAAAGCTCCTGCCAGAAAGTTCCTCAAAGTGCTTCAGTCTGCCAGCGTGTGTCACCTCTGTTTCATGCTGGCTGAGCTTAAGCCAGCTGGCTTTCAACCAGGTCCCTTTTTGCATCAGGTATTTAGATAGCACAGAATACATTTCTTTGGACTCAGTGAAGAGATGTTTAACAAATACTCTTGTTCACAAAGAATGAAATGTATACAAGACTCTCAGTGGTTTCAAATATATAATGTTATTCCTTGAGTTCAGTACAACTTGTAGGCTCCTGCAACTGAGAGCCCCCGAGGAGAAAATAAAGTTACTCCATACAAACATCTGGGAATTCTTTCAAAGGGTTCAGAGCGCTTCACAAGATTCAGAAATTTGCTTCTCTATAGCTCAGCAGGAGTGCTACTGTTCATAGATTCCTGGTGTTGGCATTTGGCAGAAAGCCATGAATAATTTGGGGAAATAAAATATTCATGAATATTGCCCTTTATGCTTGTGAAGTTCTAGAATTTGTTTGCTATCTAGAAATGTCTCCTAGTAAATACTCTTGCTCTGTAAGTCATCCACAAGCAATTTACTGTAAATATTCCTAAAATACAATTCATGACCTGCTGAACCCTGATCCTGCAAACACTTACTCACATTCTTGTTGTGATTAGTCCTGTTAAAATCAAAGGAACTTTTACATGTGGTTATAAAGTTAAGCCTAGGCATAAGAGTTTGTAGGATGAAGGTTTATGTTGGTTCCATAACCGTTGGTATTCTGCATTCTGTATAATCTCTTGATTGCTAAATGAGATGCAGGCTCTCAAAGCCAATGGAAAGTTAGTGTTTTTCAGTTACTGGGTACCATTTACAGAATCCACCCTTACATATCTGAATTTTAAGTACATAAATTTGCAGGTTAGAGAAGCAACTTGAAATTAGCTTTGGAAAGCAGCAAAAAAAAAAAAAAAGCAAAGCAAAGGTTATCAAATGAAACCGATTTAAAAATCAAAGTGAATATTCATCAGCATTTTATTTATGATTTATTCATCACTATAGAACCTTCTATACTGTGAACTTTGAAACAGGGAGAAGTACCAATAAGAAAAGAGTTCGTAGGTTCTGTACTTATCCACAGCTAGTAAGAGAAAATGTTTACTAGATGTTGGCAGAATTAGTCACAGAAAATACAATCTGAAATCTGAAAAAATTAGCTAACGGATGAAGTAAGCAACATCTAGGTATAGTTATTGATTGGTACGATCAGTTGTATATTTACCTGTATTATATGTTTTCTGAATTGTGGTGAAAAAAATATGCTACATTTTGAATTTAAGTGACAAATTGCTTTTGATATTCACTATACAATCTCACCTTCTGCCATTATTCTTATGTGTCTCTGAATTTTCAACATTTCAAGCAGGAAAGCATCCTAGAAAGCTCCATTAGTTATGTATGTGTGTGTATATGTGTGCACTTAAAAAATAACCAGTGGCTAAAAGGAGTTACTATTCCATGTATAGTGGAGATTTCCATCCCTACAATTTAAGTTCAGAGAGGTTACCTTTAAATAGTCATGAAATAAGGTCTTTGAACCACTGCAAAGAGAAGATTCCTGGCGCTCCATTAAGATATGCAGCACATGTTTCCACCCTTGGAAATTTTTCAGAATATCTGGTACTTGATCCATTTGAATAAAGAAAGTCAATTTTTAGTTAATTAGAGAGGTATTTTATTAGTTGGATTTTTTTTTTCTCCCACTGAGCTCTGCATAGGCAAATTCACAGTACCAGAGAAAGAGCTGGAAGGATACAGAAGTATTCCTAATAAAATGTTTTAAAGCTTTCTAAGAGATTTATGCAAGAGAGTTCTGGATTTTTTTTCCTTTTTCTTCCACAAACACATGTGGCTTGTACACCATTTGTGAAGGCACATTGGGGTGTAACGTTTCCACTGGCATTTCTCTGGTGTGATATGCGCTTGTAGTTTCACCACAGCAATTTCAGCAGTAATGTGATTCTGATTTATGCAGATTAAAATCCTCTATATGATAGTTTACATAGTGCTAAATTTAAATCTATATCTATACTAATATCTTCATGTGAATGCACACAGATTGTCCCATACATCTCAACTCACCCTCCTATGAAATGGCTCTACTTACGCTTAGGTTGGAGTTGTCTCAGTGAAGAATCTTCACAAGTATTTTGAATGTTCTGTAAGCTGCATGCTATTTCTGCTATTATTTACAGTTCTGACACACTTCAGATAAACAAATTAGAATTTTCTTTAGCATCATTCAGGTTGACTTTAAGAAATCAGTAGTTTTGCTCTCAGAATTGTTTACTTTGTTAAGTGCAATTTTATTACAAATTAGAGAAATTAGTAGATGAATATAGTGCTAAAAAACCTCCAGCATTAGTTCATAACATCCGGATGATTATAAAGATAGCTGCTTGAAAATTGCTTGTAATTGACTTAGTAAATAGTAGTTCATTGGCATGTTTGGCAGTTACTTGCTGTAAAGAAACTTTATTTTACTTAATCTGTAATACAAATAAGTAGTTCAGAATCTACTTCTATTTCCTTGCTTTGAATTGACAGTGATCTCACCATAGCCAGTTTGATTAGTCAGGGTTTAAAGCAGTATAAATGACAGTTAACCGCAGCAGTATACCTGCAAGTCTGTACAAAGGACTTGGTTATGAAGTGGAGAACTCTCTGATATTTTCATTAGAATTTTTATAGACTTCTGTTTTACAGAAGGGAAGAAATAAATGAGGTTCATTGGCAAGGGCTGTCAGGAGGTTTCCAGAATTGTGTTACAATCCATGTATCTTGCATGAACACCAGCTTTTCCTGGAGAGTATTGCTGGGACTTGGAACGTGTGTGTCATGCCTTCTGCTCTCCAGAAGTCCACATGGAGGGCATTCCTCCATTTCTGCTCCCCCACTGCAGAGCGGAGTGGCTCAAACACCAGACTCTGGAGAGCCTGTGCTGAGATGTGTTTTTTCAACTCCTTCCAAACGTGGCAGAGGTCAGCTTGCTCAGGCATGAATCTGGGCCAGGGGGAAGATCTGGTGAATTAAATTGTAGTATCTTTTCCTGTCAGTGAGACCTATAAGGGTTTTAAACTATTCCCTTACCAGAATGGGACTGCTTGGGCCTACCTTTCCTGTGGGCAAATTATTTGCCTACATTGTTTCACTAAATGTTGTGTGACACATTCCTCTTGTGGTGGGGACAGTCATGCTATGCTGTGTCAGTGAGCTCAACATCCTCAGGTGACGTCATGCTCACTACATATATGGTATACAACTTGGGGATTTGAATCAATGATTTCAAATCATCCCAGAGTGCTGGTTTACCATGTACTGGTCAAAATGGCTGTTAGGGCCACGTTCTTCATCCCTTTATACCAGCTTTGCATACTTACCTTTCATGCAGACCTATTAAGAAACTGGAGTTTATTCTAGCATGAGAGAAAAATTAACTTTCCAGCCCTTACAACAGTCTCAACATCTTTTCTCTTAGAAAAGTAGGAAGATTCCTTCTGAAAAAATACGGTTGGTGCATCTTATGCTGGATATATTTCAAAGGACTGCATTATGTATAGAGTATGATTTTTTTCTTTTTTCCCCTGACAAGCCAAGACACTTAGCTAACTATGAATTTTGGGTAAACATCTCTCTTCCTCCTTAATCATTTAGTGGAATCCAAGTTTTTGGATATGCTCGTGCAGTATAATTAGAAGACCAGCTGGGCTGTAGAGGCTGAAATTATCTAAACTACGTAAACAGCACCTACAGAGAGTTCGTGCTCTGAATGTCATTGATAATGCTGTACTGATTTGAGCCAGAGTCATGGATAAAAATAATTGATATTAGATATACAAACACAGTGTCATATTTTGAAGGGACTTGTTTTTCTCTGATTTAACTTAGTCTCATTCCTACTGAATCAAAGAAAGCTAGTCCTTCAGGTAAAAAGAAATTACTTTTGTTTCCAGATTTCTTTTTTTTTAGACACTATTTTTTTCATGAAATTCCCATGTTCTCCTATTGCAAGCTGGACTAAGTTTATTTTCTTCACAAACACTAAAATGCCAACTTGTAATGAACTGTTTAAATTCATGTTCTCTGTTCCAATTGTCCACTTTCCTTGACAGAATGCTGACTTCATCCTTTGTCTAATGTGCTTCTTTTTCCTTCGTTCTTGTTTTATGATTAAAAAATCAAGGCAAACTGAACCACATCTGTGTCTCACGTGTTTACAAGCCCAGTTCATTACATCTGTGAGCTGTGCAGGATTTATATCTACGATTTTGTTCACTAAATGTGTTTTTCAGTTGGGATTACGAAAAAAATCTACACATTTGAAGTTCCTATAAAAAATCAATTTCTTGAGATACATATTTTGACCCCAGTATTAAAAGAGTGCACAGTTCTCTTGGTGCCAAACTTGTGGTTCAAGGCATGCATCATACAACCTTACTGAAAACTTGGCACATTATTCAAGGAAAGAGATTAATGTGCAGTGCAGTGGCTGGACGTGTACGGTACAGAAATCAAGCTTTAATTTACAGCTCCCTGTATGGCTTGGTAAAAAAAGAAGTCTCATTGCTGTAGTGCTGGCATTTCCGATGCTTGGATAAACAGGACTCACTGTTCATCTTGAGTTGGTTTTACTTTCGAAGTTCATTAATTTCCCTGACACAGGCAGGTGGCTTGGTGAATCTAGGGTTATTTGGAAAAGCAGAAGTCTTCTGGGAGAGTAAAAACGGTATGGTTTATTCTACAGTGAAACCTTGTTTTGTCAAATTCTTAAGCTGCTTGTGCGTTAAGCTTGGAGACCTAGTCAAGCATCTGGGTGAATGCTTTATTGTTGCTAGCTCTCGTTCATCTCTAGCTGTGGGGTATCTTGTGGGCAGGCTTCACTTGATAGTCACCTCAGGAGGAAGGCTGGAGGAAGAAGGAGGAATGTGAGCAGATACACACTGCTCTGATTATTTGCAGTCAGCCCAAGGAAAGTCACCCTGTGAAACAGGTCAGAAAACTCTGGTTTATATTAGAAGCATGCATTTCTTATCATAAAACTATTAAATGAATGAGTCTATTAAACCTGGGCTGTCTAAATGCACAGTAAGAGAGAGGTAACTTGTATCCCTTATATCTCAGGTGACGCTCATGAGTGGACCTGTTTTCAGTCATAATACATTTATGGATGCGTTTATTAACTGAAATGTTTGTTTGCAAATGTACTTTTTATTTAACTAAGGATTCATGTTCCTGTACATAGGCTCAATGGATTTGTTTTCCCTCTTATGGATTTGTCATGGATTTGTTTTCCCTCTCAGAAAGTACTTCAGCACTTTCCCTTAGTAAACATCTGTAATTTGGAGACAAGTAGGAATTAACTGCCTTTGCCTATAACTTAACCGAAATTTGAACTCCTTTATTCAATGGCAAAACATTAATTCCCCAACCCTGCTATCCCCAGTTGCCTTCTTTTTTTATCTTTGCTTACAGATAAACCAGAACACTTTAAAACAGCAAAGATAAAATGAGGACATTCTATACTCATTATATTCTCAGCAGAGCCTACAGATAAATGCCTGCCCTAAAATAAGAGCAATTTATTCTTAAAATCTGTTTTGAGAGCTATGCAGTTATATTCTTGTTCAGTGTTTCCTGATAACCACTTCAGAAGACATCACCAGCGTATGTGAAATCTCTCACGTATTTGAGAGATGAAATATAATCTGTTTTTATGCAGAAAAAAACAGAAAACCTAAAGATCTCAAAAAAAAAAAAAAATGTTGTAAAACATGAATTTTGAGCTCCCAGCTTCTCCTCTGTTCTTGGTAAATGCTTCTATCCTTGTATGTCTGTGAATTGCGTAGATTGCTATTCACATTTGCTCCAGTAGACCACAGATGTCAGAATAACCTAAGATGCACTTAATAATCAAGATAATCCTGGATTCTTTACTAAGCTGTGTCACTGAGTATAAAGTTTGGTGATGTTATTAAAGGTATTCTATGAGAACCCCAAGTTTCCCCTCCATTTAAAATTCAGTAAATTAAATGTAACAATTTTCATGACAAAAAATGGAAAGGCAACTGAAATGAAGCCTATACTCTGAGTTTTGAAAGGAAACATACCTATCAAATTGAGATATAACAAGTGAAACTACCCTGTGCCATATTTTGGATATATGAATGAACTTTTTTTTTTAATTATTCTTTTCCATAATATCTGAATGTTTGATTCCCTCCAGCTGCCCTACTTTTTCCACTCCACTCTGAATTCATGTTTATCCCACTGAAAGGTATATTTTGTCTCTCTGGTTTATGTCTCTTAATTGAAACATTTATCCTAAATAATGGACAAGTCAAACACTCAGTTTTAAATAGAATGGATTTATGGATAGAAAATAAAATCCTACAGACTTAATGAATTCCTGTATCAAAGAACAGGCTTCTCTTGTGTATGAGCACTGCTGAAAAAAAACCCCGCGTTTAAGAGTGCCTTATAGCATGACAGAATGCTAAAGTGCTGCTTAAGTATCAGTTCCCAAACCTCTGTTGATTGGTATGGAGGAAAGTCTGAGTCCAGAACATGCGTGGAAAAAAAAAGAAGTTTTCTGAGAATTCAACTCTTCAGCATGCAAAGTGCAGTGGCCACGGTCCAGCAAACTACTGAAACACATTCTTGTCTTCAAGCTTATGCATTCATCTGGTTCAGTGAGAGTGCTCTGTTAACCTGTTTGCCAGTTTTTTTGGAATATGGTTTTGCATTTCTCTATACCATGCAAGATGAAGTCGTAACTTACAGACCGTGCAGTCCAATCTGAAGTTACTGATATTTTTCTGAAAATGTCTTTATGTAGTGGTAAAAATTAGTTTTTGACAGTCTTTGTTCTGAGTTTGCTCACAACAAAAGGATGCCTTCTGTAGACACATAATAGCTTGATGATTAGAGCACTCAGCTGAGGAGGAGAGGATCCAGGTTCAACTTGCTAATCCAAACCAGACAGAGCAGGGAACTGAACCTGACTCTTCAGTGTCAGAGATCAGTCTACTCCTGTGGGATAACAGCAAGCCAGGTTCAACCCCCATTTTGTCTGGTTTGGATCAGTGAGCTGAACACAGTCTGCCCCATCTCAGCTGTGTACCATCATCTAATTGGCCAAAATTGGATGGATGTTTAGTTCATGAAGGAAAAAGAAAAGTTAATTCTGTACAGAATAAAATCTAAATTACCCAACCTTTACACTTTCCACATGATGGAATTGTTTTCTGGTCAGGCCTTGAGAAAGACACATTGTGATCTCTTAGTGAGGGAGTTAGAAGCAATAGAAGATAGAAAAACCCTTTATCTCTACAAATGCAGATAAAGATACAGAGATTCAGCCATGTTATCTACATAGCTTTGGAAGGTGTGGGGAAAGAAACCCTCCAGAAGCATTCTCATGGGAAGCCAGAACAGTCTCAGTGACCTACAGTTTTGTTTGTGTCAGAGTACAATCTGTTTCTGAGGGCCTGCTCTAAGCAGCTATTTTCCCCACTGGTTTCTGTGCGCCTCTTCTCCCCTTGACTTTCTACCTGGTTATCTCTAATTTCCAGCTCATCTTTTCCTTTCACTGCCCTTTCATATCCTTCTGATTCCCTTAAATTTTGAACTTCTCACACAAAGCAATCATTCTGGCTTAAACTTCATGTTTGATAATGGCACAGGTTGTAGAACCCTGGCACAAATCTGACTGTGAATATGGTCATATGTATTGGCAGAAATTGATTTGTTTTAGCTGCTTATCTTGTCCTTGTAATCCACGAACATACTGAATTTCTTAATCTAATCCCAGGCATTTTGAAAGGTTTAAGCATCTTTACAGTCTCTGCCTTCTCTTCTGCCTTCTGTTTCTAACCAAGCCTCAGAACATCTTTTCAGTTTTGAGAATCTAGCATATTAACCCCTTTATAGCCATTTGCATAGGGGTCAGCTACTCTGGTTGTATAAAGTTCACAGACTCGACATCTTTGTCAGCTGGAATTTGTAGTGCTGTGTATCTCTAAGCTTGCAGCATGGACCTCTGATTTTGAATGAGTGCTTTACATTCATTCACTCGAGATGATAAATGACTACTGCTTACTAAATCCATATGAGAATATATATATTTGTACCGAGGAAGTATTCTCAGGAGAGCTAGAATGGAAATGTGAGGTGTATGAATTATAATCAGAGCCATTATTTCAGTTCCATTCACCCGCAGGTAAACACTGTTGCAAAATGCATGGCTGCGGTTTGATTTGTCTCATTCCCATCTCTTTGCATTTATGCAGCCGCGGTTAACAAGGTGCCAGAGAACCTCCTTTGTGTGTTGCTGTTGCTGCGTTGACAACAAATGAGATTTCATGGCCTGCTCCAGAAATAAGATACATATGCTCCTACACTTGTGTACCTATGCTCAGTTTTGAAGCAGTTCCAAACACTCTGTGTCATGTCAGTCTATATAAAACAAGGTCATTTTTTTTTGCAGATCAAGTCTGCCTGCTGGAAAAATATTTTACTTTTCAATAGCCTCTGTCCTCAGCCTTCTCAGACATTACCTGTTAATGCCAAATGATCAAATCTGGGCAACCTGATTAGTCTTAAGCTCCACTATGTATGATAAAGACTGTAGGGTGGGCTTCTGCACAGACTATAAGGAAATCTAGATCTTGGCATGGCTGCAGAATATTCCTCTCTAGGTTCTCAAGCAAATGCAGGACGTGCAGCATTGAGGGAAACAGAACGTGCTGTGCATAACAAAACTAGCATGCAATGTAGTGGTCCAGTGAGGAAATCATCCTCATAATCCATAATGGAGTGCTATCATGTAATTGCATCTTCATGGTGTAAGACAACTCAAGGCACTTTGTAATCAAACCACATACTGTAAACTCTTTTACATGAAGTCAGCTGCATTGCATCCCTCCTGGCAGACACTTTAGAACCATAATTACATTCATCTCCATCTTTAAATTACTCTATTGTGCTTCTGTCATTGAAAGATCTTTGCTACCAAGCACTACATGTTCATTTCCTCAGTGCTTACTGTAAACTGTAAATTATGGATAGCATTGGTTTTAACTCTGAATTGTCATGCTTTTTGTGGGATGAAGCAAGTTCATCATTACGTGGATATTTGTTTATTGTGGTTTAATGAGGGGCATAGTATTTTTTTTGACCTGAGGGATCATCCATTCTAGACAGATGCCAATTTGAAAAGAAATTTCATTTGCAGTCCTGCTATAGCTACAGAGATCTCACTCAGTCCTGGGGAAGTGAGCTGGGAAATGGTGAATTAGGAGTGCTTCTTCACTGTTAAGGCCTGAGCCTGCGGTTTGCCATGGCATCTCCACTTCCTTCAGCAGGAATTAAGGGCATTTCATTCTTGCATAATATCATAGGTTGAAAAATTTTCATTACGGGCAATTGTAAGGATGCTTTTATGCTTTTGTATTAGTCATTTTGCAAATTTTTATTTAGTAAAAGATGAGCCACTGAGAGTTGAAATGTTAATTGCAGAGGAAGTCTGTCATGTCTAATGGAAAGCATCCAGGAAGGTAACTTAACTGCCAATCCCAAGTTAAATACTACATAAAAAGAGAGAAAGACTTTTGTGATGCCAGTTTTCCAAGGACTAGTTCATTCCATTGTGCTCAAGTAATACTTTAGCCATTCTTGCTGACTCTTTTTCATTTCAGTTACTTCCAAGATTTCCATTTTATAAACCTCTTTTAATCACTGCTGTAAAAACTCATTCTGTGTCAAAATTTAGTGTATAATTACAGTTCCAAGAAATAGCCATTTGGCCTTCCCTTGCTCCCAGCTCTCCTCTGTGTTTGCAGTTTCTAAATCTTTTATTTGCAAGTTATGGAAACGAGGGAGAAAATGCAATCAAACAAAATCGATGACAAATATATTACTGATTTAAATTCGGTACTTGTAGGCATCTGTACAAGAAAATCATGCATATGTAGGATTCTGATACTTTACCTGACTGCTTGCAGTCTACCGAGATCTTCTGCTTCCTATCCGCTCCTTCCTTCCCCACCTTCTTTTCCAGATTATTCTACACCACCCAACAATGTGCTCTGTGTCCTTTCAGCTGTGATAAGAGTGTTATAATCGGTGGCTCTGCCACTGCTTCCATTTCCAGGGTAGAGCACACCACATCACTGCATTTGTGAGGTGGGAGTTGCTATGTACATTTGGATTAAAAAATACCCACACATCAAAACAGTGTTTCAGAGGTGTGCCCTTCATGTATTTATCACCCTTAGAGGGCTGAATAGTGTCTTTAAGGAGTGCTGTAAGTTTCCATCTGTCCCATGTTAGGACAGTATAAGGACCACAGACTGGCATGAAGGTTCTGAGCTTCTCTGAAAACCTGGTACCACACTGTGGGCAGGGACTCTTCAGAAAGAGCTCTCAAATAAATGTGTGCTGCTGGGCTGACTCAGTTTCTCACTCTGAATTTTCTTCATCTTTTTGCTTCAATGATCAATGGTTCTTAGTATCTAAATGAAGAGCTTTCTTGTAGCTTTAGTTGAGGATGGATTTCAGGATTCTCAGCAAGAGATATCTAGAAAGGTTAAAAACAGCATCAGTTTATAGGAAAGACTGATTTCATACACATGTCCAAGGAGCAGCCTGCTTAGATTAATAAAGTAATGTAAAAAACATTACCACTAAGCAAGTCCCTATAGTTCAGGTTTTTTTTCAGCAGAAGACAAGAATTATGCACCTTATTTCTGAGGTCACTTCCATAAGTGCAACAACATACATTTTTTTGTAATAGCTTTTCCTTTTTTTAATAGATATTTAAAGAGAAGTAATTAAATATGGTTATTTACACCCATTTCCAGAGAGGTAATATAACAGCATGATGAAAAATACAAGTGAGTAAGTAGTAAATTTTGGTCAAAAAGGACTGCATTTTAACTCCCTGATTGTTAATTCTTAAGACACACAGTGTTAATGTGGAGATGCCTGTCATGCTATAGAAATCTGGATTCTAAAGACAGTTCAATTTAATAATGTATTGTAGAAAGTGTTACTGCAGTCAGAAATACCGACTGTATATCTTAGGGACAGGTAGTCGTGAAATATTATCATATTTATGTAAGGCAGAAGTGTTACCTTTTGAAAATCCTGTTCCTTTTTGCTTCTGGACTTTTTTGGGGCCCATTTCTAATCCTGAAGCTCTTCTCTCTGTGCCCTGGTCTGGGTTCATTGGCTTGTTTCACTGTGCTGACTTAAGGCAAACGCATTGTGTTTCTTTCACTGGGACTGGATCCACACAGCTATATTGCAGATCATGTTCTGGTGGCAAAGTGACAAGCCTCTGAAGGTTTGGAGTTTACATTGGCACAGGCTGAACATAAATGTTCCGAATTTCAGGTTCTGCTCAACATACTGGCATACATGCCTCCCAAACTGGCATAGATACTGTCTAGGCAGTGACTACCTAATAAAAACAGCTGCTTTGTGTCCAGATAGGCAGCAAAGGAAGCACGAACTGCTTATCACCTGACTTTTCAGATCTTTTTCCTGGTCTCAGTAAAAATTAGAAAGGTAAGAGTCTACGAATGAATGTTTAAAAAGGCAAATAAAGTCCACAGAACTTGTCAAGCTCTTTTTTTCTTCGTTTTCTTTTATATGGCATTAGGGAGAATTACAGTGTACTAGCCAGTTCATATCTTCCTGCTTTCATAGTGAAATCCAGAGATGTTACTATGAAGCAAGAAATTTGTTTCTCAAAACCATTTCAAATGCTTAGAGAGGAATAATCAAACTCCAAAGTGAGTTATTTTACATTACCTGCACTGTTCCGTGATGATCGGAGTACTGTTTAACAATACTATTATAATCACTGAAATAAATGATATAAACTGCTTTTCATATCAAAAAATGCCCTAGCCTAACTTTGTCATTCAGTTGCCTGAGTAGGCAACTGTTTACTGGCTCATACATGTTTCTCCTATGAACATAATCTCTTCTTTCCACAAAATTTACCTGAAGAATAAGAGCAGTTGGAGGCTAAATTAATTGAGAAAACAGATATGTATAGAATTAATCACAAGCAGCTTTACACCACATGAGGTGTAGGTAGGTTAGTGGTCTGGGCTTCCTCCGTAGGCAGTGAGAAGAAGAGATACATTTTGAGGGAGATATTGTCCTATTATAAGAAGAAATCTAAGATAATTGGGATGAATGCCTTCTGAATGTATTCCTTTATACTGAGCTTTAACTGTTATGGATGAGACACCTCCTTTCAGCAAATCTCATTCAGTGGACTTTCGTATGATATGAACGTCTGGGATTGAAGGGTAGGTCCTGTCCTTTGCCTGCTCTTTTGTTTCCTTGTCCCTGAATACGTAGACTAGTATTAAAAATAAAGTTAACAAATAGAAGTAGAGAACTGAAATATGCTTCCTGCCCTTCTCCAGATATAATACTTCCTCCCTGAAAGATGTAGGGCTCCATGTTACAAATCTTTAGAATCTGTATCTCCCCTCCAGCTAACATCCATTCTATCCTACTTTATTATTTCTTTGTTGGTTGGCTCAGGTCACAGAAACCCTGGCCACAGTGCTACAGGGAAAGGCCTATTGGATTCTTCCTCGAGACTTGCCATGAGTAAGATCTCTGGTCAATCTTAAGGTTATAAGTATGGCCTTAGCTTGGTGCTCTGAACAATTTATTTAAGAAGAAATTAGAAGAATGTTAACCATTCTTCTGAATTCATTGGAACAGGCAATTTCTCTTTATTAGGCCTAAGAATTTGGAAGAAAAGAACCATGGAGTTTGCATAAGTGTAGTCATGGGAGAATATGGCTCTGAATTTAAATTAATTCTTTTAACTTTCAAGAGTATTTGAGAAAAAAAAAAAGGCTAATGCCTAAGGGCTGTTAACAAAGAGAGATGAAAATATCTTCAGCCCCTCTAGGATAGAGAAAGAGAGAGGTAATTGCTCTTTGTGACAGGTTACATGGAGATACAGCGAGGGAAAAACTGTAATGAGCCATGAAACCGCAGACCCTGTTGAGGTCATGATTTTTAGTCTCTAACAGAGTTACAAATTTCAGTTCCCAAAGTCATCTTTTGAAGGTTGCAAGTTTTTGTTTGTTTGTTTGTTTCATTGGTTTTTATTTTTCCTTCTGGTATGGAGCTAGGGAGAAGCTCTGAAAGTCCTCCATAAAATGAGAAGGGCCCACTGCATATGTAGAGAAACACCAACTAGTTATGATTTATATATGAAGTCATGAGCTTTACATAAACATTTGTATAGTAAAAAAGTCCAAGAAAAAAACATTTTTTTTCCTGCATTTTCTGCTGTCCAAGCATAACCAATAGCACTGACAAACCTTGTTAAATTCAGTTCTTCCATACACCAGCAGTTCAGGGATGTCCAAGCTGAAAAAAAAAAAACACCAAAAAACCAAAAAACCTAAAAAAACCCCAACACCTGATCATTCCTGTTTTGGGAGGATCAAAACTTACTTATGATAAACAGAGATATTTCAGTGGCTGTTGGGTTTGAGTGCATTTCTAAGCCTGATTTTCATATAAACAAATAGGAAATAAAAAGGGATCTTCAGGTTTTGTAATTAGAAGTTGTCATATTTATTTTAGTTAATTGAGTAACTGACTCAACAGTTTTCTCTCTTACAGGAAGATTAATATATAAAGTCCCGTTAGAAATGAATAATTCTGCCTATTGTATGAACATTTTAGTAGAAATGAACAGAATAATTTTCTTGACATAACTTCAGATGTACAGCAAAAGCTATTCTTCTGAGATTGATAGCAGTAGACTATTATCAACCAGGCAGGGAGCTCCAAGGCAGTTGGTTGCATATATCAAGAAAGATACATGTCCTACAGATTAACTACAAAAAAATATATCCTTTGAATCCTTTGTACTAATGTTAGATATGTTTACAGAGAAACATATGAGGTTTAGAGTAATATAGTGAAGATTCTTTGATTGCCTTTATGCTGTAGCTGAAATGAGGTGTTGGTATATTCCCATCATTTGTGGTGTGTATTTGTTGGTCTAAGGTTTGCTCTGGGTAAAACTGTCCTTAAAACAAACACTCAGAGTTCTAAGTTACATCTCTGAACCTGTAGAGTGACTCCATGTGGTTTCAACTTTACCTTTTGACAACAAGTTATTGTTTATGTAAGCTGTCAAATCCAGACAGGACAAGCAGCTGCGTGAGAAAAAAATGAAACACATAACCCATAGTGAGATGCATGAGACTCCGATAACAAACTATGCTTTCCT
The DNA here is from genome assembly GCA_028571105.1 of Tragopan temminckii. NCBI lineage: Eukaryota > Metazoa > Chordata > Aves > Galliformes > Phasianidae > Tragopan > Tragopan temminckii. The sequence goes on along the minus strand of JAOWBP010001760.1, from coordinate 34,660,830 downwards.
TTCTGTATTTAGTCCACTAAGAGTGAATTATTCACTACAATCAAGCTACAGCTCCCCTAGCCTTGCCATTTCATCCACAAGTTTGTTGAAAATTAAAGCTCAGCATGAAACCTCCAGAGAATTACTCTGAGTTAATAACACCTGCAAAGAACAGAGATTTACTGTGAGGTAAATTGCCATGTGATTGCCCACACATCAGCAAAAATTATAATTGGAAGAAATTGAATATTTTCTCTGTATTTAACTGGTGAGGATTTTGTAGAGTGTCATTTTACGTGAAGTAGTAGAGTTACAATTTAGAATGTTTCACAGCAACAGATTGTGTTTGTTTCAACAGCAAGATTTCTTTTTTATGAAAAGACTTCTGCTACTGTCAGCTGCGATTGCGACTTCATGCAATGTGCATTTAGAAACCTTTCTTAATCTTAGGGAATATTGCCCAAGAACTGACTTTAAACTATAGATTTCAGCCCCCTCTCTGTGATGTCTTGTGAATTTAGAAGTTGATTCTTTACCCTACCTAGCTTTACCCTACCTAGCTTAGCTCTAACGATTTTTATCTCTCCATCTGTAGCACATATACACTCAGCAGCTCCCATGACAGCAGTGGAAACTACCCAAAGCATACTTCTTTGTTTCTTCCAGATGTTTCAGGAATACACTAATAACTAACATGAAAAATTCAGATGGAGCTCCTAAATCAAATTGAATATTAACATTATCATGTATCCAGAAAAGGACAGAGAAACAAAGAAGTCAAATTGTCTTGTCTCCATGTTGTGCTGCATTTTTATATTCTGAGGTATTGCTGTCTGCATTTTCCAAGAGCCCTGTATCAATGCACAAATCACGTTTGGAGTAGGATTCAGGCTTCTGTTTGATGACAATAACAAGCCTGGTAAGAAATTCATAAAGCTCAAGACAAGTCTCCAAGGACGGCCTTGGAGAGAGAAATTTCTGCCTATGCCTTCAAGAGAACCGTGTCCACAGGCCAAATCAGCGCTGGCAAGATGTAGTGCTGAACTCAATGGATTGCTCAGTGACATCTGGTTTCAGATGTGTGGTGAAACTTGCTTCAAACTCACTATATGCCTTTCACAATTACTGGAATAAAATATCTCTGGTGCTGAAGACAAGCCTATAAGAGACGAAGAACTCATAAGTTCATGAATGTGTTGGGCAGTAATAGGTAGTGGGTGCTGCTGCTGTATGTAATAACTGAGCTATTCTTACTGCAGCAGAGCTTGAGGCTAATATAACACAAGTTCATTTCCTTCAATCAACATGGGATGTATTAACAAATAATTTACTGGGCTAGATGAGGCTTTTCAGACACAGATAACTGCCTGCTCTAGAGGCAACTGAAAAGCGTAGTGACGCAACAAATCCCTACCAATGGACTAATCTTCCCTTTCCATAACCTTTCAAAGCATTTTCCTTTTTCACTTAGGAAGGGAACTGTGGGTAAGTGGGTCTCCAGCACGGAATTATCTGTGAATGGTGGCCTCTACCTTCAAGCTTGTGATGTTTATGTCACTGTCTGTGGTTCATCATAGAATTTAACTCATGTTACAGGACTGGGCAAAGACCTGGTGTTTGGCTCTGGGCTCTAGGAAAGAAGAGAGGAAACAGGTGTGTTGTATAAGCAAACCTTCATGTGTCAACAACTGTGTGCTTATCAGATGAATTTATCTGCTCCAGCTGCACTGCTCTAAGTGCAGATCTTTCATTATATACTTATCTAATGTATTATATGTATGAAATGTGCTGTCAGTTTCTTTCAGAAAAGAGTTTCATGGCATAAGGAATGTAATTATGAGGATGATCTAGCATCACCATAGGATCTCACAGTATGAACCAAAGTACCATCCAACAGCATCCTATTTTGCTAAGTACTCTATTGTGGGAGTTATCCCCAGAGAAAAGTGAAAGAGGAAAGCAGTTGACTGCCATTTTACATACCAGAAGAATGCTATACTGAGAGAATGTGCATTTAGAAAACTAGTGGAAATTCAGAGAAGCAGAGGTGGAAATCTGATAGAAGTGTAGGACTTTCGGCTTCTAGTCCATGTTTCAAACAGTCTTTGTGATGTTCAAACTTTTGTGGATTCAAAGCTGCTCTTTTCAGAATGTGACACCTGTGGAAAAAAACCACATCATCTTAAAGAGAGAAGATTGAAATATAAGTCTCCAAGGTATACAAACCAGATTCCCATTTGCTCGAGTTCAAAAGGATGTTTTTATGTTCCTGTTCTATGATATACATGTCTGAACATAGATGCTTGTCTTTGAATTAAGTTCTAAGTTTGTCCACCGTTAATGGGAGTCAGTGTACAGGAGTCACGTCTATCTCTAACTTCAAAATATTGTTGGAAGTTATATGTCATAAAAACAAGAGACAAGAAAAAATGTCCACTGTTTTTCTAGGTTGTCCTGGGGCCAAGAAGAATGAGTTCTTGACGAGTGTTTTGGATGCACTGTCCACAGATATGGTGCATGCAGTCTCTGATCCATCACTGTCTTCCAGCCGGTGGGTTTCAGATCCTTTTCGTGTGTCTTTAAAATGGTTTTGGCAGTGGTGAATGAATTGATGAGATCCTTGAGAAGTAATTCTTCTGCCTTCACAATAAGTAAATTTACAAGAACCTATCTAGGATAGTTTACTTCAAAGTTACCACTGTGGACTATGCTCACTCAGTAGAGATCCACTCAATGGCTGGATTCTCATCAGCCACACAGCTTAGAATTTATCTGTGCCTGCTGGTGCAATTGCATCTCAATCTTCCTTTGTTTTCTTATCAGACTTGATGAATGAATCTGGCTTTTTGATTTATGTTTTGCCTAGTTGATTCTAAAACAAACCAATGGTATCAATATATACAGATGGAATTAAAACTATATAACTGCTGACAAATTTTGAACATCTGCAGGTCAGATGCTTACTACCTGAAGAGGAGGGGCTAATATTATTATAATTTACCCTATAATTCAAGACTTTTTTTTTGTTTTATATCTGAGACCATTCACCATGGGATGTAATTGGACTCCAGTTTTTTGGCCAACTATATCCTAAATTTTACACAAAGGGCTATCTTCTTAATTAACTGTATTGGGGTGAGCACAGTACTGAGAACACATTGCCTTCCCCTTTCATTTCCTGAAACAGAAAAAAATGAAGAGAGAAGTAAATGAGAGAAAGACAGAATCATGAAAACACATAATGTATGTAGCTGAAGTATGTCATAAGTCAGTATCACCAAAGTGAAAAGAGAATATTCACTACAAAGAAGCTAGTAGCCAAAAACAGAGAGGTTCATGGAGCAAAACATCTAACAGTGCTTTATGTATTCAGAAGTAAAGGTATAAACTGAGGTATGTGTATCAGAATAAAGAGTTGTGGGTTTTTCTTCTTTTTTTTCCGTTGCAGGGTTTCAGAACCTGATCCAAATCACACTCTGGAAGAGAGAGTAGTCCACTGGTACTTCAAACAATTAGATAAAAATTCCAGTGGTGATATTGGAAAGAAAGAAATCAAGCCATTTAAAAGGTTCCTAAGAAAGAAGTCAAAGCCCAAAAAATGTGTGAAGAAATTTGTGGAATACTGTGATGTGAACAATGATAAGTCCTTGTCAGTTCAAGAATTAATGGGATGCCTGGGAGTAACAAAAGAAGAAGGTAAAGCAGAAACAAAGAAACGCCATAGTAAGAACCTTTTCTATCTTTTTGTCTAGATTCTTCAAAGACAAAGGCAAAACCTGATATTTGTATATACCAGAAGTATACAGTATAAAGGAATACACTTGCCTGTAATGAATAGAGCTTTTGCTTAAGGAAAATGACAAGGAAGCTGCTTCTGTGTATGCAAATTATTACTTTGCTCCAAGAGAATCAAGAACTTCCTTTGACTCAACCCATTAAATGCTTGCTTTCTGGAGATATCTTTCTGCATTACAGCAGGAAACCTAAGATGATGTAATGTATCCTCTTTTCCATGCTTCTTTCCCACCAGACATAATAGGCTAGATTTAATGCTAAAGATTTAATAACTTTGAAATTCTCAACACTGACTAAATGCAATCTGTCTTAAGCAAGTGCCACATAATAACTGGCAAGAAATGTTGTCATTCAGCTTTCATATAATTCCATGAAAGAAAAAGAAAAGGATGTTTCAATGAAAGATATGAAATATTCTATCTAATTTTTTGAAAGCTGTGGAGTTACCCTGCCATAAAAATTGCTAATTCAGAATGACAGTTTCACTTCTTGGGACACTATATATAACTTGCAAACCATGTTAATAATGTTTTTTTTCCCCCTCTAGCAGCCCCTAAAACCAATACTGAGAGCACTTCATCTAGCAGGCAGGTGAGTACTCAGAAGAGCACAATCTCTGTTTCTGTCTTACCTACATGAATTCCTTGGGATTTTACAGGTTATCAGCTGCATATCAATGCAGCTTTAAAAGTGCATTAGTCTGCCATTTTACAGACCAGCAAAGAAAACAGAGCAGCATACTGATTAACAAATCTTGACTTCATTTCTATCTGTGGAAAGTTGAATTGGTCAACTACAGGTGGAGTAAATGTGCAAAAAACACATAGTGAATTAGGCATGCCTGTGGATGTTCGTAGTAAAGTATAAAGTGACATCTTGGTTAGAATAGATGGCTGTAAGTGAGCCCTCGTATAAGTGTTCTGCATTCCTGAATGAAGTCACTGCCATACGTTTTTAAATGTGCATTGGTTTATATTCATTTCCCTTTTGTTTTTAAGTGAATTAAAACTGCTCACTTTCCTGTGAGTTATGCTATAGACACAAAGTTACATTGATTGAAATTGCTCCTTGTGCAAAAAGCCATTAATTTCTCATTCCATATGAAAACCCATACATTTTGTGTACACCACTGAATTATTGTATGGTGGTTTTAGATACCTTTTAAAATCTCAGTAGAGAGAAAAGAGCTGTCACACTGAAGTGCCTTTTCTGGCTGAGCAAAATGATGCTGGAGAGTGTAGGATTTGTAGCAGTCTGATGATGTATGTTTAAACTAAAATTGGTTTGGTCTGTGGAATGATTTTAACAATTAAAATGCCAAGTGCCCTGACAACATAATCCATGATTTGTTTTTGCGTTAGTTTTCTGCAAAGACTTTAGCTCACCTTTCTGAATAACCCTGGTGTATCTCACTCATAGACCTTTGGTTACACAAGGCATTCAGAGCTAAGAAGGCATGAAAGTAGAATTTTTGAATTTTTGAATAGAGGTAAAATAGACGTTGAAGAGGAGAGATTCAAATGGAAGTTCAGGAGAAAGGTTAATAAAAAGTCTTATTATGTCTGTGTTTCTGTATTTATAATCACTAATCCTAAGTATTCACTTTTATGGATTGCATGGGACAACTTCCAGATGCTTTGACAGGTGTCTGAAGGACTGTGAAGGAAGTGAATCTGACAGTTATTTGATGATCTAATAAGAGAATCAAGTTCTTACTGGTCTTGCCTCACTTTTGTATTAGTTAGAGGAATTAAATGGTTACTGCCCACAAAAACATCAATAATTGGTGATTTGTTTTAAAAGATATTTACGTATTGTATCATCAACTCTGGTAACCCTGCATCTACAAAAACAGGAATTTGGCTAAGAATAAGCCACTACTGTCGTTGTGTGATCAGTGTCTTCCCGTCTAACAGAAAGCTGTATTAATTTGTTAAAAACTCAACCCAGAGTGAACCCCCAACAAGCCAAAAGAAATGTTCCTCTCATGTTGCTGGCCAGTTTGTTACTTGCTTTATCTCTGATTTGTTTGATGTTAGATTCACACATCCTAAGGCAAGCTGAACATTGGTTGTTGGTTTTACCAGAGACCTCCTACATACCTTTGATGGAATATAAAATGTTCTAACAGCTAGAGGGATGTGATAAGTTTCTGTTTGTTTAAACAAATGTTTGTGGTCTTAACTTTTCAAGTCCCCTCCTACAAATCACTTATGCTTTAAACAAAGAAGCCTGAAAACAATTATCCTGTCGGAACTCAAGAACATTCAAAGGGGTTATTTTAATTATACAATGGCAATTACTGGCACACGTGCATTACACTTGAAGCATGACTAGCCCTCTCTCTTTTCTCGTAATCTGATCTTGACTTGCAGAATCTGTAATAAAAGTGTCCTAGAGTTTCTATTTTTTTAAATTTTGTCCAATAATTTTGCTGAATCAGCACCAATTATTTTAAAAGCTGTTGCTGAGAAATGATAGCCTTGAATTAAGGCTGGCTCAGCAAACCATCTGTTGGCAGTTTCAGAGTGGAACAATACAAGGCTGCAAATACAGAAGGAGGCTTTCATCACAAAAGTTTTCCCTTGAAAGGAAGTTATTAAAAAGGAGCTGGGCCAAGTAGCTCCTTATAGGAAACCACCCAACTAAGAAGGAGTGATCAGATTGCTACTACTCAGGAGATGGGCACTCAAAAGCTCATTTTCAACTAGAGCATTGTAGTAGTTAAATTATATATATGGTTATGTGTGCTTTTGCATGTATATATTGCTGAATATGTTTTCAAAATACGTGCATGTTCACAGTTTTACATGCAGAAGCTTACTGAAGGAAAGCATGCACTATGGGTATGGATACATGCACTAACATACCCAGTATCGGCAATTACTGTTCCAAATGAGATCAAGAAATGATGAATGTGACCCAACTAGGGCAGTGGCCAAGTATATTTACCTTTCTCAGCTCCATCCTGCCCAACACACATACATGCTTACATGCCGTCAATGAGACCCAAAGGGTCTTTTTGCAGCCTAACATAAAGTTTACAAGGAAACTATAGAATGTTCATAACACTTTGGCCAGCAGCCCATTCTGTATGCATCACATGCCGTAGAAAGGTATACTGCACCAGGGACTTGCCAAGGCAGTTGCAAAAACTGTGTGCTTGATAGGCATACATTTAAAGAGGCCACAGGTAAGAAATGGATAAGAGGGATAAAGGTAAGATAATGCTCATAGCCTTGTCTTTAGATTCCTGAGGTACTACAGGCCAGGGATTATTTTATTCCCTATGTATTTAAGTGTTCAGAACTCTTATCCTGAAGTGGCATGTGGACACTGCTGAAATATAAAGAGATAAATGTTTATGCTTGATTATTTGAAAACATCATTAATAAAGCAAATATTTCCAACTGTCTTTCAGCAAGTTTCCAAGAAGCAAGGGTGAGCAGCTTACTGATCCAAGGCGGAACTCTTTGACATGTGGGAGATTTCCTCACCAAAAGGCAATAAAAACAACTGTAGTATTTGCACTTTGTACTTAAAAATGTAAATTCACTTTGTAGAAATGAAATATTTAAACAGACTTTTTATAATCTGTGAAAATGTAATAGCTGGTTTTGAAAAATTATCACATACAATGTATGTGCATTCTTTTGTTGTCTGAAATATGTAAAACGTGTTGGAGATGTAAAAGTTTGCATTTAAACTTTTTTTTTTTTTTTTTTTTTTTTTTAAATAGCTCTTTGGCAAATATTAGCAAAGAAACCTGTTTCTATGTATTTTGGTTTCAATAGTATGCCTTCTTTTTCTTACCAATACTGTCATTTAAGTAGAGTTATGCTGAAAAGTCTACTGTATTCTCAATTATATCCAAGAAATGTTGGATGTTAAGGTTTCTAACATTGAGGGAAGTGTGTAAATTCCTCTTGATTTGTTCTTGCAGTTTTTAACTGAACAAATTTTTCACAAGTGGCAATATTTTTTTCATTGTGTTTTTATTATTATGCTTCCCAAAGATCATGCAATGAGAACACAACCACTAAAGGATTCAGAAGTTATTCTACAGTTAGGATTCTGCTAGAAAAGTGTATCCTTCTATCCGTTTTTGAGGTGCCTTCTATTATAAATCATGGTAGTTTTCCTCATAGGAGTAAGGTGGATAGTAATGTGACTCCAGCATGGTTAAACCTGAGCCTAAAAGCATGATCCTGCAGTCAGCAAAAGTAGGAGAGGAGTCTGTATGAATCGGAATTGTAAATCTAACCATGAAGAGACAGGAAAGGCTAAACAGATTTGTCAGCCTTTTGTTCTCCTACACCTGGCTGCCCCCATTTGCCCTGGGGGTCTACCAGAGCTAAAGCTGAACAAATTATGAACAGTTCCCATAAGGAAGGGCTATTCACCACTCCTGCCTGAAGTTTCACCTTGCTGTCTGAAAGAAGTTCTTATAAGTTTTCATACCTCCTCTGTCATTTACCCCCACACAACACTTACTGTATGTGTGTGTTTGAGTGGAATAAGAACTTGTGATGTGAATTTAGAGCAGGAGACTCATGTAAATAAAGATTCAGCTCTTGAACTGTTGCAAGTTACAAGCAGTTGAGTTGATTGATGTGGTGGTAGATGGACTGCTGGCATCTAGGAACTGTCATGAAAAGTCAGGAATGTTGCAACAAGCACTGATTTCGTTTTGACTTGTTTAAATAATGTGTGAGATTTGACATGAGACTAGCTAATCCTAATAGCACCCTGGCTTGAGCTTGCACCAGAAAAACCTTTGTTGCAAATAAAAATGTTTCATTTTAATTCAACACATGGGTATATGCTGAAGAGATAGGAAACACTGTATACAATGGAACCATATCCCAGAAAATATGTACTCTTAAGCTTTGACAACAGGAGGAATCAGGATGCGACTCTGTGTTATCTTGTATTTTTGTTTTTAAAAGTATTTGTTCTTTTATGATGTTAAACTTTGAATTTAATCTTCTTTATAGATTAAAGCTCAATATGCTATCAAACTATTCTAGCAGTTTTTCTTCCGTGACACAGACAACTTTGAAAGCAGGTACATACATGCACAATTACTTCACCATTGCAGTAAGTTTATGAGAAACCTCGTGGTCTCACATTGTATCTGTCTTTCTCTCTTCACTTGACCCTTCGTGCTTAGATTCATACCCCATTTACTTCTGAAATTCATACCTTATTTTCACCACTACTTTCTCATAATAGTGATTTTTGAAGCCTGATCCTTTGTTACTGTCATTTCTACATAGCTTTAGCTGGTTCTTTTCGTGAAGAAAACATGTCACACCTTTTCCCCTCAGTGTGATTGTAAGGTGCTGAGCAACCTTCTACCTGACTGGAACTGATAAGGAAAAAGAGGCAAAACATGAGGAATATTCAGCAACTCACGGGACCCAGGACAGTTAATAGGAGATTTATGTAAGATTTATGTATCAATGTGGCCTTCCTATATAAATGCATGCAATCAAATATTTGCTATGTCCATGTATGGAAGATGAATGCCATGCCCGCAGATTTGAAGCAACTGCCTATTTAAACTGGGAACTTGTGTTAGAGGACTAACCACCTGGTTATTTAAACAGTAGCCTTAATAGATTTTGAAATCGCAAATAAATTCTATAGGCATTCTCTCAGGTATCCAAAATCTTCTACAACATTGAGGCATTTAATGACTCAACAGTGACAGAAATTCAGGGTATTTCAACTTCATAGATTTGTATTGTCACATGTATGGGCCATTTCAGTTTTCATTACAACATTTTTCTACAAGGAATACCCAATTCTCATGGATCTATTTAGATCTATATTCAGATCCCTTACTGGAATGCACTTGAACGCCTAGTAAATTCACTTTTGTTTCCTATATTTGCTTTAAATAAACAGAATAGTGAAACTTGAAGAAATTTTGGCCCTTTTAGTAGTAATCAAGTGTGGCCTTGATAACAAAAAAAAATCCTTGTGGATTTGCCCTCACAGTTACAGCAGAGTACCAGTGTTTATTTAGTTCCACACTAATGAATTAGTTCTAGTATTTACCCTACTTGATGAGTCGCAACAACAGAGATGCAATTTTAATTCTGCTCTTACTGAAAGCTGTATGGTAACTGCTGAGTCACAGTCTGAATCACTGATTGAGCACCCTGTCAATCCTGGGAGCACAGGTGAAGGCAATTCACCTGTGTGGCTGGACAAGGTGGAGCCTGGCTGTACCTCTCTTAGACCTCATTTAAGGGCTGGCTGACCCCTTTAAAGAAGCTTTCTCCTGCCAACTTCAAATCTTCTGGTACAGGTAGGCAATCTTCTTCCCTTCCTTCATGGCACCTTTCTATCATGCTAGTCCTTCTGCCATCACACCTCTGTTGTAATACCTTTTCCCATCATATTGATCTGTCGCACAGCACAAAGTATGTTCTGGTTCACACTGACCATTATTTGTTCTAGTTCTAGTTGTTCTTAAATGTTTATTTAGAACTTTTATATTGTTGTATGTAGAAGGCTAATAACATTATAAAATATCTGTATGTTCAATGATTTGTCCAGTCTGTTGTGATGTCCATTAGTCAACAGGCCACACATTCAGAAACATTCCATATTTTGTCAATGCTTGTGATAACTTTCTCATCCTGATCCTAGCCCTAGAATTAGGTCAGCTTCATAGTTCCAATTTTACCAAAGCACATCATTCTTATTCTTCTCCCAGTCTAACAATGTGACTAGCTTTTAAACTCTCATTTTTCAGAACTGATCCCTATATGATTGCTTGGAATGACAGTGTTTCTTGATAATGTCATTTGAAGTAATAAAAGAAGAACACAACAAACATCAATTCATACAAACATAAAGGAGAAGACAAACTAAGTACTCTCTGCATGTAAGACCAGCACTGTGCTTTGCACTTTCCTCACTGGGAACAGGTCTTTGTCCTCAATAAATGCATTAAGCCAGTGAAGAAAGCAAGCATTCCTAGAAAGTGGAAGGAAGAATTTAAATAGAGACCACATTAAAGACATTTAAGTGCATGCAAAGTTTGATAGATTTAGTTAATGTTTTTCTTTCACAGTGGTAATAAAAGATGGATTAATAGGGGTTAAGAAATCTTCCCTGGCAAAGATATTTTAACTGTTCCTTTCAAATATTTACGCTAGCACATTATATAACTACATTTTACATTAGAAACTGGTGTGAAAGAGATTTTAATGTAGAAAGTGAAAGGTTTATTACTTTTGTTTTCTTTAAGATGGCAAATTGATGTCGTTTTGGAGTAATTACTTTGACATTAAATAGCAACCAACTAAATTTATTAATGTTTGAAACATTAGAATGATTATACTGAATTACTGATACAAACTCTTCTCTTTGTCCCTTTTAATTATTTTGGTTTAAGTTTTATAAGTGAAAATATGCCCTTTGTTTAAAAAGCATAAATGTTGCTTGTTATTTTTTTCTTTAAACAAAAGCGTATGCGGAAAGCATTGAGAACAACACATGTCTCTAGAATGTCAAATGTGATGGGTGGCATGGGGAGAAAGAAGCCTGTCTGCTTTTCATCTGGGTTAGCAACAGAAATATTTGCAATAACCTGCCTTTTCTATGTTTACCTTTCCTATTTTGTCATATACTTTGTCCTTGTCCTCTGACTAATTTCACTGCTGAAATACAAAACCTACTGGGAGGGAAGACAAAATGAGAATCAGCTCTGTGCAGATGAACAATCTGATCTATGATCACCTCTCTGCTCCTGCTGGCTACACTATTTCTGATACAAGCCAGGATGCTACTGGCCTTCTTGGTCACCTAGATACATTGATGGTTCATGTTCAGCTGAGCACTGACCAACACCCCCAGATCCTTTTCCACCTCATGCCTTTCCAGCCACTCTGCTCCAAATCTTTAGCATTACATATAGTTGTTCTGACTGAAGTTCAGGACCTGGAACTTGGTCTTGTTGAACCTTACACAATTGGCCTCAGCCCATTGATTCAGCCTATCTAGACCCTCGTGTCAAGCCTTCCTACGCCCAGGCAGATCAATACTTCCTCCCAACTTGATGTCATCTACAAACTTAATGCAGGTGCACTCAATCTCATTGTCCAGACCATCAACAGAGATATTAAACAGGGCCAGTTCTTGTAGAATGCTCTATCTGCCTATTCATCCTGGTTGGGCAGCATACAACAGATCCCCACCAGGATGTCAGCCTCACTGGCTTTCCTTCAGTCCTTACCCATAAGGACTTAAACTTATAATTAACAGAATTGAGTTCTGTAGAATCAAAACACCCTCTAACATATAGACTTTTCCCACCACCCCTCCCTCTTTGCCTATCTCTCCTAAAGAGCTTAAAGCTCTCCATTACAGTACCCCAGTAATGAGAGTGATCCCACTATGTTTTGGTGATAGCAAATACATCATAGCTTGCTTCTACACCACATCATCCAGCTGCTCCTGTTTGTTGCCCATGCTTTGTGCATCAGTGTAGATATGATGCATCTGGGATATCAGTCTCATCCCTAATCCAAGAGTGACGCTCCTAGGCTCATCTCTAGCAAGCCTTGTTTTATACCCTTCCACCTTCAAACCTTGGTTAAAGCCCTCTCAATGAGTCCCA
>JAOWBP010001760.1:34632746-34644152 GCA_028571105.1 Tragopan temminckii | reverse complement strand
CTGAAAGCAGGGATTGACAATGTGATGGGTCTTATCTTTGATCTAATGTATTTGCAGATTGCTGCTACCACTTTTCCTTGCACTTCATCCTACAGTACAAGCAATGTGTTACAGTCATATTTCATATACCACGGAGTACTTGTGCTCTTTGCCTTAAAAACCTGTCAGGAGGGTGCTGCTAGTTGGGCTGAATGCACATCTGGCTAGACACCAGGTTTAATGTGGTGCTTGGGTCCATTTCAAAGCAAAACTCCAGAGCCATCATGTTAGATCATGGCCTTGTGGTCTCAGCTGCTGAACAAGTCTCCAGACAAGCTCCAGCACGAGCCATCCCCGCAAACAGTGCCAGACTCACAGCAGCCTTTCCTTAAGGCTTAATAAGTACAGGCATGAACAAACAGATGAAGTAGATGATATCTACTCTGTATTGCAGAAGTGTGGAAGGACTGGCTTCCAGGAGCGATGAGGAGAAATGGTCGTTTGCCAGCGCTAAATTAGGACAACCATAACTTCAACTTTAATTCACAGTAAGACTTTAGACTAGCATATAGTTGACCTCAAATACGAAGAAATGTATCTGCTGTGCTTATTGGCTTATTCTCTGAGTAATGAGGAATATGTGAATCCAAGATAGGGATTTTGAGAACAAGGCAATGCTAGTTTTATAGACCAGATATATTTTTACAAGTTTAATTTGATTTTTTTTCTCATGGGTGAAGCTAGGATTAAAGTATCTAATGTGTAATCCACACATCTGTACTGATGTAATGTGTAAGCCATCATCAGAGGGAAAAAATGTTGATCCTTACATTGTGGAAAGTCAACAAATTGTATGTTTCAGATTGAGAGAGATTAAGAAAGTTGAATCAGAAGAAAATGCATAATCTAAAATGTAAGAGTCGACCAGCAGATTACTTGTTTCTAACAGTGGATAAAATCTGTTCTGATAAATAGACTCATAGAAGTTATAATCACTGCTTATATCTCATCCGAGTTTGACTATCCTTGTACAATTCTTTTGAGAACTTGTTTCCAGTAACAGGATGAGGTTGGCAATCGAGATTATACTTGCATCTCTTTCCACAAGCATGGCAAATCTACAGATTGCATCACAAAACAGTGTCACATATATGGTAGAAAGACTTGGGCACTGATTTTGAAGAAAGAAAATATTAATATGTGTTGTTTTGTAATGTTTTTCAACTTAATTTTGTTTTTTACTTTGAAAACAAATTCCATACTGAAATTCTCAGAAAGTGCAGCGACTTTGAAGACAAAAAAGCTTTTTGTCTAGACTAAAGCTAGTGTGAAGTTTCTGATAAGTAGCTAACTCACCCCAAAAAAGCTATGCACAAGTTCTGGTCAGGTTTGATAAAGAGTGTTTGCCATCAAAACACAAACGATTGTTTCCAAAAAATTGAAATGAAGAACCATTAGCTTATTTATCAGTTGACTCAAAGCAAGTGTTATTTGTTTGTTTGCTTGACAATAACTGGCAAGTGAGATTCATATTTATAGTTTATTCTTTGATTTGGGAGTGACTAAAGTGCAATATGTATAGCAGCAAGTTATAGGTATCTTCCCAGGTCATGAATTGGGCTGAAATCTCAGTGTTGGAATTTGGTCCCTTCCAACCCAAGCCGTTCTATATTCCATATTGTGGGGGGAAAAAAAAAGATATTTTTCCCAAGCAGGATTATGAATGTAAACAATACATGAAAAATACAAATGAAGAAGATACGTTGCAGTGAAAATGCATTTTCTTCTCATCTTCACAGTATTACATTTGCCAGTTCCATTGCTTTGGACAACAGACTACAATCCTTTGTCCTAATCTAATTTCATTCACTGCAGTAATCTATATTTCCAAACATAAAGCCTACCTACTATAGACAACAGAGCTGCTAAGCATGAGACACTGAATAGTTAAATCCAACACTTACAGCCCTACATGTGGGATTTTGGTTGGCTGAGGTCTAGCATCTTTGTGCCAGCAGGTGTGAAGGCATGCTGTACTTCTGTGACTTTACAGTAAGCAATTCCAAATAGTTCACCAGCTTGTTAATGCAGATTCAAGTAGTAACATTCTTCACAGGAAAAAAAAATATCTAAATTTAAGTTTCTTAGGGGAGATGCTATTTTTTCATAATCCTTTTATGTACATATTTTAAAATTTATTCTTTAAATCTACAAATATTTATCTTCAATTTGCCTCAGCTTGTCTACTCTTTCAGGAGACAGCTGTCCTATTAATTTGATCATGCGTGGAAGAAGACAATGTACTCCTAAATTAGTAGTTTCTAGCCTTCTCCAATTTGTAAACCTGTTTTTGCTTGTTCATTTGTTAGGATTTTGAAGGAAGTACTCTCTCCAGCACTGCTCACAGTGATCTTTCTTTGCTATCTGTTGTGATTTCCTTAGAAACAGTCAGTGGAACACGAGCTGAAATTACCACTGTAAAGTAGGAACACCGGTATAGAATCGTAGCATGGTGTCGGTTGGAAGGGACCTTAAAGATCACCAACTTACAACACCCTGCAGTGTCAGTCTATGTAGGATGGCTGCAGAATTTGGCAGTATGGATAATACTACTAATGAATCCACCACAACTCATTTTTATCTATTAGTACATGTTTTCAAACTTTAGGAAATAATTGTTTCCACCACAAGGTCTATTGGAAAACTTGATTTTTCACTGCAAATAATCTGATGCTGCAGCTTGCTATTTTGTGCTTTGGTACTATTGCTGCCAATTCCGTAGTTTATGTGTCATTTCAAATCAGTCTCTGAAAAGTTATTCAGACCTCTAGCAAGCAACTACTTCATCAAATAACATCACTGTAGATCTCTGACATGGAGTTGTGCGAAACAAATATTACTAGTTTCCTCTGTATTTCTTCATATTTGCTGAAAGCTCCTCATAGACAAATGTTTAGACAGTAATTACAAAGGCAAGATGTGGAAAGACTTTCCATATGCTGCTGTGAGGACAGAATTTCACTTCTTAAATCAAGGTTGATGTTCCCCTGAAGATATTCACTAACTCAGCCAGATTGCTGGGCCTGGAGCAGTTGTAACTGGGCAAGGGTCTATGTATATTCACATAGCAGGAGGGCAGACTGTGGATTTTGTGGCTGTTCTTGACTTCCACACTTCTGAATTTCAAAATAAGCACGTATATGTGATGCACAGAAAGAGGGGAAAGTGCCTTTAATGCCAGTTGTTTAAAATGAACTTTTAACATAACTTTCAATTACTTGTTGTGAGAATTACTTGTAGGCACTTTTCTCCTTGTCAGCTAACAGTTAGAAGTAGGAAAAAAAACATACTACTTTTTTTTTTTTTTTTTTTTCAACAGGTTGGGTTGCTTTTTCACATTTTGTCTGCCCCTGAGCTAATATGTGTAAAAATGTATAGGGATGAAAGCTTTGAGAGACTTACCTGGGACCTATGGACAGAGATGGATTTAACCAAAGAAGCTTTGTTTCCTGCCGTAAACAGTCAAAGCTTCTCTGGACCTGTCAGGAGCTACCTATGGCTGAAACTCAGCAAATCAAACAGAAATTTACTGAAGCACTTGCTAAGTGAAAGCCTCAGAGCAAGGCCCAGAGACTCAAACACTGAGGTCCTGCAGCTGGACTCACGTGTGTGTGACCAGCTAGGCAGCTTGCCCAACTTCTCACATTAAATGTTTATGCATTTCCCAGGAATGCAAAAAGTCCTGACATTTATAGGGAAGTTTTAAAAGTTTCACGAAGCTAATTATATAAATAAGACAAGACATAGAACCCTAAGTACTGAAAGGAGACTCGTAAAGTAAAAAACAAGTATATAATGGAGAGTGGCTAGGGCCTGATTTCTGATGGCTTAACATCTGTGATTGAATTTCCTGGTATTTAATAAGGCAGTTTTTAAGAGACTTGTGGAAACAGTATCTAGAAGATGTTCACTCATTTGTTCTGAAATTGTCCATAGAGCTTAAAATTTATAGGAATACTCTCCATATTACTCTTGCTTAGGGGTTCTGGCTAATAATTCATAAGAAACAAAGATTTTCAAGCTTAGATATTTTAAAGCAACTACGTAAAGACATGCTCTGATGCTCAGATTTTCTAACCATTTCTCCCAAATACTTGATTTAATATTCCTTAAAAAATCAGACCTCTTCTTGAGGTGCCAAGTTACACAAATATGAATCCCTTGTCCTAGAGCATAACTCACATTCACTGATTGAATTTATAGCAAAATATCAAAGCTCAGCTAGCCAGAGTGCTGATAATAGCATCTTTCAAAGCTTTCCTCCAGATGAAGCATCTGTCCTCCTGCTGCTGTCCCAGTGTCTATAAAATGCACTACCACTAGCTCATAAAGGTCTTTTATTGCCTAAAATGAAACCAGAAGTCTGTTGTGTTTTAGATTATGGTTTCATTTATTAATATTAAGTATAATTTCTCAAACAGGACAATTAAATGAGAGCTGGCCCAGGCACTATGTCCTAGCCTGCTGG
The DNA here is from genome assembly GCA_028571105.1 of Tragopan temminckii. Lineage (NCBI taxonomy): Eukaryota > Metazoa > Chordata > Aves > Galliformes > Phasianidae > Tragopan > Tragopan temminckii. The sequence goes on along the minus strand of JAOWBP010001760.1, from coordinate 34,639,645 downwards.
TTTTAGTGCTGTAGAGGGATACTAACATAACAGTTCTTCAGAATTCAGTCTCCCTTCAAGCTGTCCAGGATATTATTTTAAAACATCAGAATTGCAAAGGTGCTTATAATTATTTAGTAACTCCACAAAAAAAATATTGTTCTAAAGAAAAAGTCACTCTCTTACCAAACTTCGACTAGGAGCAACCACACGCTGTTGAAGGGGTTAAGTATTTTCCTAACCAATGTTAACATGCAATGTCTTACCTTTCCACTAAAAAAAGAAAAATTGAATAGTTTATTTTCTCCTCTCTTTTTCTTCCCCATCATGTGATACACAATGGTTTTTTTTAGGTTAGTTTAGTTAACTTTCTTCAAGCGACATCTGCAAAATTGTTACAATTATTTTAGAGCCTTCATGTTTCTTTTTATATATATATATAAATATCTCATTTCCACCCCACAGCAGCAAAAGATCCATTACGCAGCGCTCTTCTTTGGTGGAGCTTTAGCCACCTTAGCAGTGCTATTTTGTCACTGTCATACTATGAAGAAATCTAAGAGGAGTATGTGATACTTAACTTTCCTAACCTCCATGGAGCCAAGTCTTTTATTCGCATATACAAGGGCATGCTGTGTTACACCCAGGAGAGTCAGACTGTCTGAGACAAAGATTTCAGAACCGATGGGAGTCATATAAACAACTCAGATCTCATGAGAATCTATAAGGGTTTAACGAAGATTTACAAATAGGCCTTCTGTCTGGCCCTGTAGAAAACAGTTTCAGCTTGTGAACTTAATGCCTTCATCTTGTATTAAGTACATTGCTTAGTAGAGAAAATGATTTATGGCTAGTTTCAGTGGGTGTGAGACCCATCCTGCTTGTGTTAATTATGAAATTAATTCAACAGAGAGTTGGCTTAGTATTGCATTTTTGTGCTCCAGCTACAGCACCTCACAGGCAATTTCCATATGTACTTCTGGTATGCTGATCTGTAAACATGTCTGGATAACAGTCTCTTTTCACATCTTAGGCTAGAGGAAATTACTCTTTTCCTACCATCTCAAAGACTTGAAAAATCAGTGGGCACATAAATAATACAACAGCATTACCAGAGCACTGCTGCCACAGTTACTTTTTTCAGTAGGATGACAAGATGTGAGACAAACTAGAGTGAGGAGAATTTGCTCTTCACTCTAGGAAGTTCTAAGAGCTAAGTTCTAAGAAACATTCAGCTAATGCTAATATATAGTTTAATTTATATAGTTTAATGTCAGTGAGCTAGTGACAAGAGAAACTTTTTCACCTGAAATGATCTGTGTTTTTTTACCCACTGAAATGCAGCTGCTAAGATTTGATTTACATTTGATCCTCTGTATCTAATTCAATTTGTGAAGGAGAAACATCAACTCTCTGTGAATGCTGAGCATACATCCTGAGGCTGGGATCCATTCTAACAACATTTAATTTCCAGTGTCTTAAATGACAGAGTCTACACCTCACTCTTAAGTCTGGCTCAATCTTAAATAAGTTGAGCATATATAAGTTGAGTTTATGTGCACTTCCAAAGCAAGTTTAATACCTGCTCTTCTGCAATACCATCAGAGAACTGGAAGGCAAATTAAGCCCTGCAGCACCTCAGTAGAATTTAGTGAAAAGAATACCTATGTTAGGTAAGGCATTAAAGGACAAATAAGCATGAAATTTATACAAAAGTCTGGCACCATGAAATGGAAACATGGCTTTCTCTTGTCTGCTTTAACCTCCTCCCCACCTTCTTATGGTTATTACATTTAAATATTTGATTGGAGCTGAAAAGCATCACTTTTATTTGTGGACAAATTCTGATTAATAGATATTGTATGATATTTGCTTAATTCCTGTATATAGATTTTCTTACGGAGTACATAATCAGCCTATGGAGCACATAGTAAAATTATGCTTTCCCAGCCAAGTAAGCTTAATAATAGCACTTTCTTTTTTTCCACTGGGACAGAAGGAAAATGAACAAAATGCTCCTTTTAAAGACCCCCATATTTTCTTTACATGCATTCTATTAAACTGTTGCTCTAATTCTTGTATTCCTGTTCTGCTTGGATTTTGCTAAGAAAATGTTTTTGGAAATACAAGCTGTTAACTCTCGATGAGTTTGTTTGCATTTGTGCTGTGAAGAGTGTAGCATTTTCTCAAAAAAGAGATGCCAGCTGTGTTGGTATTACATTGATGGTGATCTTTTCCTGTTGTGTGTTTTCTTTTAACTACCAGGTCTTTCTCTCAGGATACATTTAGAAAGGACTTCATGCAGAGTTTGGTTTGTTTTTTTTTGTATTATTATTCTGCCAAGAATTTTTAGGTTGTTATGGAGATGCAATGTGCTCACATGGGGAACAGAGATTCAGCTTAATTTGAAAGTTTATTATTCACATATAGTACAGAGCTTGACATTTGCAGTCAGACTTGTGTTTGATATAACAATTACAGAAACTAAATCTATGGGGAGTAGAATCCGGACTTTGAGTGCAAGGGAAACACTGTTCCATGTTTGCTCTCAAAAGAAAAAAAGCCAGCAGCTTTCATAGACTGCTCAGAAGTTATGGCAGTTTTAGTTTGACTGGGACAGCACTGAACTCCAGTTTCAGAAACCTGCATCTGAACAAATAGTTTCACACCTAAGTAGGATTAAAATTCTTAATTCTTTTCTTGTGCAACAATCAACATATTTTATAATAATCACCAGCATGAGAGAAATATGCTTTAACCAAAAGAAGGACAATCAGGCGGTATTGTTATTATTACTATCTGATTATATGATCTGTAAAAAACCCCAAACCAACAGGTACTTGGATGTCTTTGATGAAAATATGCAAAGGGCATACTGAAGGCACAAAGTTAGCCTCTAAATTAAAGGCCTAATTTATTTTTGTAGAATGCCATTGGTAAATAAAGCCAAAGCCAGTGTCATATCAACAAACTAATAATCTACTACTGCAAGAACTGTTTCAGATACGTTTGTGTTCCCTCTGTCTGAACTTTTAATCTTTGAAGATGCTAAACTTGGCACCATAAATGACAGGAATGTGAGAGAAGGTAAAGGTTGCAGTCACTTTCTTTGTCCCTCCAAGGTAATGGGTCAACAGCACCAATAATCTGTGTGGGCTCTTTATATTAGAAAGACTAGCTCTTCTTGTTCTATTCAGAACAGAGTCTTCTCAGAAAGATGTTTTTCTCTGCTTGAAAAGTTACAAATACTAAAATGGAGCATTATTTTCTAATCTGAAGTTTTTTAGGAGTGGGGGTGGTGTAAAAAACCTTTCTGTCATTTGAATTACTTTCCTTTTAGCTGTTTTAACTATTAGAACAAAAGAAAGGAGGAAATGCATTTGGGAAAAAAAATAAAGCTAAAGGTGGGGCAAAATTATCTCTAAAATACCTAATTTTACTGTTAAAAAAGAGAAAAAAGTTTTACTTCTGGAGTCCTTGAAACTGAATTTAGTCTTTCTGTTGGAAACCTCAAAACGAAATAACTGGCCCTTTTTTTTTTTTTTTTTTTTTTACAATAACTGTTGGACAAAATCCCCCTTGCTAGCAGAAAGATGACACTCAAACTTTCTGAGTAGTTCTACTTCACATTTTGATGGTATAGCCAAGCCCTCCTGCATGTATTTAGTATTGTCAGGAACAAAGGCACTCAAGGGAGAGATATTCTTGAATATACTCTTTCCCTGGCAGTCATTCAAAACTGGTAGGAGGAAAACAGGCATCCTGTAGTGAGCCAGCATTGTCCTCTCTCTGCTATCCACATCTGGCAGAAATTCCTGCTGCCACTCCCACCCCATCCTATTCTACCTCCCACTGGAACCTATGTGGAGGGTTTATTTTTTATCATTACTGTAACTGTGTACTGTGTATGTGTACTTCTTTCTATTTCTTCCCTCATTTTTCCTCTGAGTACCTGCCTAGTAGTCTGAAGGTGCCTTCTGTGCTGCCCTATTCTTGTATACCATGGGGATAACTGCATGCATACTGTCTCATGGAGAGTCAAAAAAACAGAATGAAATTGGGACAGTAAATTGTATTGAGACATTGAGGGAAAAAGATAAAAACATCTTATAAGCATGTTTGTCACCACTTATAGCAATCCTGAAGAGCAAAATGACCTGAATTATCAGCAAGGATTGGGATTCCAGATGTGCTCACATTCAAAGTCATTTATTTCTTGCACAGCTGTTCCAAAGTGTTTAGAGGTATGTTTTAGTTAATTTAAATGTTAATTCAAGTGCAGAGTAGGCAGAGTACCTACATATCTGCTCCAATTTGTACTGCCTTCCTTTCCTCCATCATGTATGTCTAACTCCCTGTAAACCTCTACAAGCCTGATGTCTGTTGCTAGATTCTGTGAGGTTGATGAGACAATCTCAGTGGTGTGGGATGTTTTGGATCTGCACTCTGTCATCTTCCAAAAACCTTTTAGGAACTCCTTTTTATCTTTGATTTTGGGAACTCGGCATGGGATAAATTTAGCATGTATTATTTTCTCTGACGCCCTATCTCAAGCTGTGGCCTAGAAAATAATCTAATCTAATGCTAAAATGGAGATGAATAATTAACAATAATGCTAGCAAAAATAATAACATGATCACTTCAACCTCTGATCTCTGTGCAAGTGGATTGTTTTTCCTTTTTAGAATGATCAAAGAACAAAAAGTTACCTAAATTAAAATAAAAGCAGGGAAAACAAGCAGGATGGAAAACAATTTTCTTGTTTAGGAAAAAATCTGAAACTTTTAAAACTCTTTTATCCTTATTTGGGTCAAGAGAAATTACACTTAGAAATGAAAAAAGAAAAGTTTATTAAATCATTCCGAGGAAATCTTTTCTTTTATTAGAAAACTTCACCAAAAGTTATTTTTCAATGTGGAAGTAGAAGTCAACTGAGAAATACCAACTGTTTTCAAGAAAATTGGACATTTTTTTTGTGTGTATCTGTTTCCAAAGTTTTAAAAGCAGAAAATTTGGTTCTTTTCAAAAGTAATATGCTTCCACTTATATCAGGACAGGAGTCCTTTTTTTTATATATAAAAAGACAAAGTGCTTGTTATGTATTATAAATCTTTCATCTTCTTCTACGAGTTTGTCCTTTGCTTCCAGGAATTCACAGTATCTCATCCAGCAAGGCCATCACTTTTGCATATACTAAGACTGCAAGTCTAAATCAGGTGTGTTCTAAATACAGTTCCCAGGATTTATCTCCTCATCTGTACTTCCTCCTATACATCCAAACTTCCTTAAGAGATATTATGGCTGCAGATCTTCATTATGAGAAGGCAGACTACCTGTAACGTGAGCTTCTTTGTCTACTTGCGTTGTCTGATCATTTTTGCTTTATGAGTCCTATATCTTAGGAGGAAACCAAAAAGAAGTAAGGAAGAGGACCAATAAAATTCCTTGTCCTGGTCTCAGATGGGAAAGACTTGATGTTTTTTCATAGTGTCTGGTATGATGCTATCTTCTGGTTTTAGGAGAAAAACAATGTTGATAACACACTGATGTTTTAGCTATTGCTGAGCAATGCTGTACAGAGCCAAAGACACTTCAGTTTCTCAGCTTCTTGTACTGTCCTGCAAATGAAGGAGACTGAGGGGGCACAAAGAGTTGGGATGGGACTAGAAGCACAACAACTGACCTAAACTGGTCAAAGGGATATTCCATACCATATGACATCATGCAAAAGCCTTGAAAAATGGTAGGGAGTTGGCCAGGGGAGAAGCTGCTGCTCAGGGACAGGCTGGGCATCAGTTGGTGAGTTGTGAGCAATTGCTTTGTGCATCACTTGTTTTGTGTATGTATATATAAACATATATATACAATTATTAGTATCTTTTTTTCTTTTTTTTTTCTTCTTTTTTCTCTTTAAGTCTCTTAGTTTTTTATCTCAACCCACGAGTTCTACTTTTCTTCTTTTTTTTCTGATTCTCTCCACCATTCCAGTGGGAGGGGGCAGTGAGTGAATGACTGTGTGGTATTGAGCCACCTGCCAGATTAAAATTTTAACACAGATCATGCATATCTGTTATTCTAGAAAACTATTAGACACACAAGTGATATGCTGTAGCAGAGTTATATTTAACAGAATTTATATTTCCACTAAAAAGTTGTGTTGCAAAAGTTTCAGAATTATGCCTACTGTTTCACATATAACTAGTAAAGTCAAATAGAAATGGTCAATCATATTTGAATAGTAAAATGTATTATTATTTTGTAGACATGTTTAGATGCTAGGGAAGGTTGTACTGAGATGAATGTAGTTTTAATGTTGTTCTGTGTGGCATCACATTAGAAAATATTAAATAACATTTTAAAGTTTCTTAGCCATTAATACACTTCACTTTCAGTCAGGGTATGGCTTCAGACTGGTATCCATGATACACTAGTGCAAGTGCTCTCATTCTCATTTGTGTTTCTTGAATTCACAGAGATACTGGTGAGAGGAGTTTCCTCAGCATATCCTGGCAAGGTTATGAGGCTGGAAAATGAATTCATCTTTTTGTACCACATTTGATTTAAAATAAATAAATAAATAAAAAGGACATCACCTCTCACTGCCCTCTCTAGTTTCACGTAAGTGTTTTTTGTTTGGAGCTATTATGAGAACACTGCTCCTTCTCAGTCTTTCCAAATGAGAACCACATGTTGGTTAATTGGGATATCTTGGAGAACAGCAATGCAGTTTCTTGCTACGTGATTTTGGCTATTTGATTAACAGCTGTCTCAAGGGAAGTAATGAAAAGCTCAGAATGACAACTATTCTATTACAAATATTATCACCTTGGGAAAGAGATTGCAGGAGGACAGAATGAACAAGAGCAGAATTACTGAGGCTTATTTAAAAGGACTCCTTTCATCACAAGCAACCAAACACA
>JAOWBP010001760.1:34606531-34621038 GCA_028571105.1 Tragopan temminckii | reverse complement strand
TTATTTCTATCTGGACTGCTGTTTTCCAGCTTGTACTATTTCATCTCTCTGTGCATTGGTTTCTCAGCTTGTAAAAGAAGGTAAATGTATGTGTCTTCCCTTGTAAAGCTACTCAGGATGCACTGATGGTAAGTATCCTTTAAGAAAGAAGCATTATTACTGAATTCCATTCATGTGAGTATAATTGCAGGACTGGCATTACAGATTTTTTGTTGGTTATTTAAATAACCATAAAAACCTGAACTCGTACTGATTACTCCTGCCCTTATCTGCAAATAGATTCTGACTCTACTTGCAAGGATAGTATTGCCTATGTGGGATTGGACTCACTTTCAGTAAGGTCATATACAGCCCGCAAAATAACAGATTATCAGGCATTTGTATGCTGACTGGCCTTCTTGTGATATGTTATTAGAGGTTGGTGCTTAAGGAAAGAGTGCAGTGTGCAAACAATATTAAACCAACATTTCTGATATTTTCCTGTAGGTTCACCACAGAGCCAACACATTTCATAACAGTTCATACAATTTTTATGTATGCCTTATAGCGTATAATCACATATTTTGATTACAGTAAAGTTATGGCTGTCAACCTTCAAAACCAATGAGTTCCTTGTTCTTATTGCTTGCAAATAAAAACTTATAAATATGAATGCTAAAGGATCAGAAGCTGAGAAACAGTGAACATATGTCACTGTTTAAATGGTTCCGTCTGGATTTAGGAGAACTGGAAAGTACTCCATCAACATTCACCTCTGACATCATGGACCAAGATAATAAAATAGGAGGCATTACTTTTGAAGCAGCCCTTGTGTGATTCCATGACTCCCTTTAGCCTGGGCCTGGCACAACTCTTCCTTACCAGCTGTAGTGAACCGGAATTTGTTCTCTAATTACTCCAGGAACTTCAGGGAGATCATGTAAACAGGCAAGTGAGATGAAAAGATCATTGAGATAATTAGCAGGAGGCCTTCTACTGAAGGTTCTGTATTCAGATGAAATGTGTTCAATTCAGAAAAGTAATTTCATACAAAAGTAAACTTTTTTCATTAGAGAATTATGAAGAATCTATTTTTAAAGGACTTACAGTTATGCAAATAACCATTTCAGACTTTTAGATATTCCCTGGAACAGGAGCTCCGAAATGGGACTAGTATCAGCAGAGCACATCCTAACATCCAGAACAGAGTTGCCCATAGTCACTCTGACCTGCACAAAACATCTTAGTGTTGTAGTTAAGTGGAATAGCTTCAGCAGCACAGGAGAAAGGCACTCTGTTAGCACAGACAGGTCTTCGTTCAAAAATATCCCTGTTCTTGATCATAAAGCAAAGAAAAATGAAACCAGATATCTTTATCTGGGGCTCTATAAGGGAGTAAGGGAGAGTATAAATACTCTGTGAGCAGTGCTTCGGTGTTCTTGCAGATTGTATCTTTGACTTTCACTGGGTGTGCTCAAAAGTAATTTTTTCATTTTTTCATTTTTTCCAGAGGGGAGATTATTTTGCCTCCAATTTCCCCAGATACCTTAAAAAAAATAAAAAATAAAAAAAAAAAAATCCCAACAGAAAGAAAAAAAAAACATTCTGTGAGTCACATCTACCTTGTAGTTATCATCATTCTGTCATTTAGGGTTCATGGCATTTTACTTTCCATCAAATGTAATAAATTTCTACTCTTAACAGGGAGCACACTGTGTAGATCAAACAGGCATAGTTAAGGATGTGCACAAGCTCTAAACGTTGGTCATCTGCGCTTTGAAACTTAGAACCATTCCTTGAGAACAACTAGGCACAGACAGGAGCTAGCATGAGCTAGAAAAAAAACAGCAATAAGCAGATTGGATGTGGTCAGACTGTTTTTGGAATTACAGGAGTGGCTAGTCTATCATTCCTGGTTTCAGGGCCAGAGAATGGGCCACAGCTGCTTTTTAGCTTAACAGTATACACGTGGCCACAAAGGTTTTGCATGCAAAGAGGACGATCTTTAAATTTCTGTCCATTTAGATATGTCAAAACGTATCAAGCCAGGCTGTACCAAATCAGACTGTGCTTTGGTCAAAAAGACACTACACTGCAGCTGCGTTGTTCCATCTAGTTCTGTAAGGATAAAGCCAGTCAAGAAGTTGGGGCCAGAAGATGAAAAGAGGAGTATGAAAACTAGAACCACAGCTGTAGATTTCAACACATCTTAGAAAAGGCTGGGCTCAGGGAAAACTTTCCTTATTCTGTCTTAGCAATTCATTTTGTTTTATATGGTTCTTGATACCTTTCAACAACTAAGTGCTGCATGGTACAAGCACAATCTAGGAATTAAAATAACCAGCTGGGACAAATAAGTATTGCTCTGGAGGATGAAGTCCCAAACTTCTCCCAGTCTTGAGGAAGCAAATTTTCCAGCATAAAAACAGTCATATTCCCCTGGCATGTGAGAACCTATAAGTTTGCATTGTTGTTATGCAAAACACCACTGCTTTAGCTCACAATATGAAATAACCTTTCAGTAGTCATGTTGTATATCTTCAGGCTGAAAAAGGATATATCTCCTTGGAACTACAAAATTAAGCTGGAAGTCTCAAGAGAAAAATGCTGTTTTGTAAGGTTATTAATCTTTCCTTTTTCCGCTCTGTCCAAAAATACCACAATTTCAGTTTTGGTCACGGTATTTCAGCACTTCTTTCCCAGCCAAAATTTGAAAGCACTGAAAAGCAAGGAAAGGATAATAATCAGGGATGATCTCAAACTTCAAAATCAGATCAGTGAAGACATCAGTACTGTGTTAGCTTTGAATACATAGGGTAAACGTTCATAAAAGTAATCAAATCGTGGGATTTTCTTGGGCATCTGTTTGATATTGTCATCTCTGAACACCTATGAAGTTTGGTTCAGGTTTTGTGAAAAGTCTGAAGGAATTCTATTCTATTTCAAAAGAAATGTATATCCTCTCTTTCCCTTTACCCTCTTCAGGTATTCACACTGAACCTGTCCTTCCCACCCTGTTTTGTTTTCACTACTATGTCAGTATTTGCTATTGGCAAATTAAACTTGATCCAGTAGAAACACACATCCCTGTAGTTCTAGGATGGTTTTGTTTAGTTTTGGTTTGTTTTTTTTTGCTTTTGAGGAAATAAAATATTGGAAAGTGTAATTATTTGTAAAAAAAATCTTTTTGACTGACATAGAAAAGCTGGATTTTTATCTGGAAGACAAAAAGGAAACATTTTGATAGCAAGTATTTACACTTATTGTGTAAAACATTGGGTTGGATGATTCATTTTCTCTTCAGTTGCCAGACTTAGAGCGTAGTGATTTGAAACTTTGCAACTTTAAACTGACTAATTCAGGTTTCTTCTCAGACCTGCAGTTAGCTACTTTTAATTGTGGGATTAGGGGCCTAACAGCTTTCAGGAATGCACTTTACAATACCATGCTGATAAATTTGTTCTAGCCACCTAGCCCTTTGGGTAAGCACAAAAGGTTTTTTTTGTAAAGTCTGTTCATTTTTTGCTTTAGTTTACAAGAAATCTTTCAGAAATAAGAGAATGGCATCCAGCTAAAGGCTAAAGTTTTCTTTATTCCTAAGACAAACATTTCTCTTTTTTTTTTTTTAGTTCAGTAGAGAGGATAGTAGAAATAGAAATACTTCAAGACAAGAGAAATATAGGACAGAAATAGTAATGTACAACCTAAAGTGAACAAGCCAATCTGCAGTGCAATTTAAGCTAAGCAAGCTGCAGAAATTCAAATGTTCTGTGTCTGGGATGGCAGTAGGAGGCATCTGCCACCTGTCTTCTTTATTTCTTGGTTACATCTCCTGCCCAGCAGAGTAGGAAAGAGCTGATTGATCCTCCTCTGTTTCCTCAGAATAAACTAATAGTTTTTTCAAATGTATATATATATATATATACGTATATATATATCTCAAAAGGGAATGATCTTGAAGGGTGAGGATGTGTTATAAACTCACTGTGCTGATGGATGAGCTGCTGTCTGACACATTTGTCTGTTTTGGAGTCTGATGGACTCCAGACTTGTTGGAAGACTTTCTGACCAGGTTGGGGTAGTGAGTTAGCTCTGGGACAGAGAGGTTCCTGGTGCACCAGAGCACTCTTGTTTCCCTCTTACCACTTAGATTTGTTAAGCTAGCAGTTACCTAGACAGAGCTTAAACTCTCATTGATAATTTTTTTACTGCTGGAGAACAAAACACAGTCACCGAATTGAGTTTTACAAAGTTTTAAGGCAGCAGCAGTGATACAAAAAACAGAATGGAAGTCCCAAAACGCTAAAATGAATGAACAGTACTAAAGGATGCCCCAAGCAAGAACTGAAACTAATATATTCACAAGGCATGATGTGGAGGTATGAATCCAGGCCCCAAAAGCTGCTTGGTCAAGTTAGCATCATCACTGTGGACATAGTCATTACACATGCAATTTAGTCACTAGGCCACATGTTCATGTGCCTCACGTGTGCAAGTGAAGGGAATTATATAGCTTTATGTTAATCTACTTTTTTCTAGTTTTCTAGCATTTAATTTCTGAATGTAAGTCATAACCTACTAGCAATATATATATATTTTTAATCTAATACACTGTATATCATATGTCCTACGATAGACATGTATTAAAGATGCATTATTTCCCCAGCAACAAAGATTTAATGTGACCTCTCATCTGCTAAAACAGTCAGGCATCTTTTGGGAATAGCCAGACACAAAATACCAGAAAGTGAATATTAGCTCCTAGAAGGGTTGAAAATGTTTTGACAAATCATGGGATTTTGAGAACTTATGAAAGACACTTTGTTGTTGTTGTTTAGTTTTCAGAACTGCAGAATTGTCATAGCTTTACTGATTAAATTCAATTCCTCTTTAAATTAATTAAAGCTTTTGTGCTGGTTTTGTGTTCTTATTTCTTTACGTTTTTATTCATTGTTGTAACATATGAAAGAATAGAACCTGGAAAACTAGGATTTTCTAAGTAGTTTTTGGCAAGACTAGATAGAAAATAGTTGAATAACAACAAAAAATTCTGCTTAGGTTTGTCCTTTGGTAACTTCAAGAGCTACTGATTGCTGTAAGAAATGAAAACTTTGTATAGAAATTATTTAGAATTAGAGAACAAAAACTCCTCCAGTGGGTAACTCCTGATTAGTGAAAGACTTTTTATGAAATCTCTTTGACTTTTCTAGGGCTTTTGTGCTGATGGTTTTCACTTTTTAAATAGATGAATTGTTAAGTATCTAGCTTCAGTAGGCTTTGCCTGACTTAAGGTATGTATTTGGCAGTCTGTTATCGTCTCTTTTATGAGCATATTTCTAGAGGCATCTCCCAAGATAAACACTACAGCTATGAGATGCTGTTCAAACAGCATAGGAAATACTGTCATCTTGTCAGTCAACTCAGTGCTGTATTTTCCTTTCATCTCCTTTGCAGCTGTCTTTGAAAATAAAACCTAATACCTGTTTCATGATTTCTGGGAATGGATTAACTCTTCTGTGAAAACGCATCATTGATTTTTTGGCTTAATCAGACAATGATCTCTCCTGTTCCCAGAGATATACGTAGCCAACTCCAGCAGCCTTTGGGAGTTCTAAAAGAACCGGTTATTCATGTACTGGTTTTAAAGCCCTCTGTAGAAAAGAGAAGTATCTTTTGGGTGTACCAAGTCTTATCCAAAAGCTGATGAGTTGGAAACTGTAAAAATTGATAACTGATACAATTCTAAATTATCAGATGGGAAAAGTCTAAATGAAAAACAGAAGACCCATACAAGATGTAAGGTTTCATAAATCCTCTCTCATAAAGAGGGCCTTGAAGTAGAATTCAAAAGATAAAACACAGTATATGAATGTGGTTTTGTTTCAATGCTGGTGGGTTAAAAAAGTACTCTCTGCATTCTAGTTCACGTTCTGAATTATGAAAATATATGGTGCTCACATATTTAGGATAGATACTGAAAAATTTCAGAAATTGACAGATGCTTATGTCCGCAAATGGCTAGACAAATCTGCAAATTTATTTTTATTTCTGAAGAATGCACTTCTGTATATGACTTCTTGTGGTGCATTGAAACAAATGGGCTGCACTAAGTGTTTTCAGCAGAGATGTTGATGTTATCCATTCATTTCTGGAAGAACTAACAGGCTGAGCACAAGCACCGTCACTATTTATCTCTATACTACTTTTTATATTTCTTTTTATTTAATAAACAGGCCTGGAGTTAATTTCTGAGTAGCCTCATAAATCAACTTCACATCAATTGCTCACCATCACTGTGGGATTGTGCAAGTGTATTAGTGACATTTCAGGTTCATGATGTCCAAATTTTGTATTGAATCAGCTTGTATATTGGCTAGTTTTCTCCCTTCTTTACAGACACATCTGAGAAAAAAAAATAGTTTATGTAAAAAGTAAATATCAGAAAGCAGTTGAGAATCTGTAACAGAGCTCATTGAAAGAATGAAGAGGCAGTGTGGAGAAAAAATGTTTAAAAAGTTATTTCCAGTATGAAGAGAGGCATTTTTTTCATACATTATTTGCCAAAAGACAAAAATGTAGGGAATATAGATTTAAAGATTTTCATTTTCTTCTCTTCCTTTATAAACATGAAAAAGTTTTTCAAAGAATAAGATTTTTACAGAAGAACTACTGTATGAAAGTTTGTTTGTTTGCTAGTTTTGCTTTTTAAGATTTTGCTCAATTTGAGTGTTTTCATATTATCTCTCTGCAGTAATAGACAGAGATTCTCTTCTCTTGATACAAGGCATGTTCACCCATACTTTAATCAACTTTGTAATGACCAGAGCCGGTCTGTTTTGGAGGCTGTAACAAATACAGGAATTTCTTTAAAAGATGTAGAAACCTCCTTACTTTTCACTCCATACTGGACATTAGTACCGCCACTATTTTACAGAAGTTCAGCAGTATTGTATGAATTCTTGCATTTTTATGAGTCAAAATGTTACTATCATTAAAATGCAAAATATTTTGTGAAAATATAATTTCCTGTATAGCCATATTAATTGACATCTATGATATCACCTTTTCTTAGTATGTATTAAAAAATACTGCATCAACTGTACAGTTAGCAGCACCAGAACCAAGGTTTGTGAAGATCAAGATAATAAATGGTTCATACTATTTATCTTTTATGAACATTGGCATGAATATTGGCATTTTTCTATTCTACTTAAACTTCCCTCCTCTTTCCAAACTTTTCTGGAAAACAATACTAGCAGTTTAAACACAGACTTGTTGAAGTCTTGGATGCAAGTTAACCTTTATTCATCAGTTGAAATGTCAAGTTTTAGTAGTTTTTGCTTAGTGGAAATTATTCTGTCAGACTGAAAGCTAACAGATTGGCCAGAATCAAAGCAGTCATGCCTGATTTCTTTATATACAGTAACAGTAGAGAATGCACAGAAGTTGTTTTACATCTTCAATTTGTGAAGTTTTTGACCATTGCAAGAGGATCTTAGGGATATCTTGTGTTGAATTTAAGCTGTGTGCAAAATGAGATGGATAATAGTTCCAGATAGTTAGCAATGGTCCACAGTAAGTGGCAGGGTATATCCAATCTCACTCTGCTCTGGATCTTGGTGTGCTTAATATTTTCATGACTTACTGGCCTCTAGGAGAGAAGAAAGAACATTCTGTTTATATTCACAGCTGAGGGGCAGGTAGGAAGAGAAATCAAAATGATGATAACAAACTGAAGAAGTGGTTTGAAAAAAAAAAAAAAAAAAAAAAAAAGAAGATTGGATTTAAAAAAAAGACAGGATAAAATCTGGTAGTAACAAGTGTAAGAAAAAATCAGCCGCACAGTTAAATGATGGAAAAAAACAAAAGCAGAAACAAACAAAAAAAAACCTCACAAAAACAAACAACAACAACAAAAAAAACCAACAGGGTAGTGGTAGCCAATTTTTAGAAGATCATCTGGAGCTTTGGGTGAATCATACATTGAACACAAGTCAGCAATGCTCTGACGTTGTGGAAAAGGCTAACTTCACAGTGGGATGTATAAACAAGACAAGGCATCTGAAATAATCCTTCTGTTCCACTTAACACTGGTAAAGCCTCAGATGGAATTCATTCTTGAGGAGTGCACTTAAAGAAAGACGTGAAGATACTGGAGCTAATCCAAAGAAGAGTGACGAAAATGATCAGAGGTCTAGAAAACATGACCTATGATGACAGAGCGAAATAACTGGATTTGTCTTTTCTGAAGAAAAGACTAGTGTGGGCATAAAAACAGTGTTCATATGCATTAAAAGGTTTTGCAAGCATGAAAGGAATAAACTGTTCCCAGTGGTGATGGCAAATTGGACAGTAAGAAGTGGGCTTACTCTGAAGCAAGAAATACGAAATATTGGAAAAGGTTAGATGGGAAACAACTTTATAAGGACAAGAACTGTAGAACACTAGAACAGATTGGCAAAGGAGACTGTAGAGTTTTCAAAGCTGGATGTCTGTAAAAACAGATTAGACAAACAGCTGTCATGAAAGACAAATATGCTTTGGGGTCAGGAAATGGAGCAGATAACCTCTTAAAATAACATCAGGATGTTTTTCTATTGCTCTATGACTCTATTACTTTTATTACTTACTTTCCTGTGATATCCATAAAGTGTGAATAAAGTCTCTGTTTTTCCCCTATGTACAAACAATGAAAAAATGTTGAAATTCACATTTCAGTTTTCTGCTCAAGCTTTATCTGATGGAGTATTTCCTGAATACATCTATCCTTTTCATACTGCAATTAACAGTTCTACCACTGACAAAAAATATTTAATACTGCAGGAACTGTAGCTGTTCATTACAATTTTTAGTTTTCCTAATCAATTTTAAGTCTAAATTTCTGTTTTACATTTATTTTTGCCAATTTACCCAATTTTCCATTTTTTATGTATGTTTTAAATAGTTGCTTTAATTTTTCACAGTCAGCCTGTTTTCTAATCAATATGACTTTCCTTCTGGATTATGAAATTTTCACTTCTTGACAAACAAGTGAAAATATTCTCGAAAGGTCAGTTAAAGTTCATAACTTTCTACTTAAAATTATTTGTAGAAATGTATTCAAAATTTCTTTGATTTTTTTTTTTTAATTTTTAATTTGATAGTATTTAAACCCCATATAACTCCATTTTGGATTCTGTTCTCCTTGTGTCTGTGTGAAACTTGATGCTTGGACTGCACACTATTTTAGTGTGCCGTGAGAATAATAATAGCATCATAGAATAGCTTGGGTTGGAAGGCACTTTAAAGCCCACCCAACTCCACTCTCCTGCCATGGTCAGGGCTGCCACCCACCAGATCAGGCTGCCCACATCCTCATCCAGTCTGACCCTGAATGCCTCCAGGGATGGGGCATCCACAGTTTCTCTGGGCAGCCTGTGACAGTGCCTCACCATCTTCTGAGTGAAAAATTTCCTCTTAATATGTAATGTAAATCTCCACTCTTCTAGTTTACAGTTCTTGTCCTATCACTATCTGTCTGTGTAAAAAGTCAGTCCTCCTTCTGTTTATATACTCCATTTAAGTACTCAAACCAGAGACGCTCCTCCCCTTTCTAATATAACCCTTTCTTCCTACAGGGTACATAGAGATTTGGTGTCACTGGAAAAGACTATATCTTTGGGCAAAATTAGCCACAAATTATTGAAGGAAACAATATTCACTGGAAAGTAGAGAACCATCAATGTGTGGCAAGATACCCTCAGTGACCCTCACTTTACACTGTATTTTGCTGACGACAGAAACAAAAAGAAATAAAGGTGCAAAGTGTAGAGGAAGCTACCTGAAGGCACTGGCACTGATGTTTGAGGAAATAGTCTGTAGCTTTCAACTCATATGAGTAATGTAATGTGTGGACTAGATGTTAAATCCAAAGTGGAAAGCCTATGATAGTCTCAAGAACAGCTCGATATATATTAAGTGCTGGAGCGAGGATATTTGCAGACTTTCCCCTTTGGATGCTGGAAACTTTTCCTCAGTACAGTCTGTACCTACAGGCACTGTCAGTTCTTTAATGCTTACCGTGATGTAGAGTGTCTTCAAGATTTTTTAAGGCCAGCCATCAAAGCAATCACAGTGCTACAGTTATTGCCAGGGCAGACATACAATACAAGAACAAAGCTTGGGTACTTTTTCTTCTGGTATTCAAAGGCTCAGAATCATGCTAGTAGGCGCACTGAGCTGTTAATTAGTTCTTTTTATGCCCTTTGGCCAGCTTCTGTAGCTATGTAATACTTGGGCTAATCCTCAGAACTAAGTGCAATGGTTATGACTCAGTCTGAGATGGGGTGCTCAATAGCTAGAAAGGCTGTGGTGGTCTGTGAGCCTGGGGGAACTCACCTCCCTGGCAAAAAAGCACTGAACAAGCAAAATAAAAGCTGTCCAAATCACAAGCCTGCTGTTTTTCATTGCAGAGGCTTTTAGCTGTAGCCATTTTCTCTACCCAGGCAATCACCATCTTGCTTGACCTCTTCTGCCACTTTCTAGGCTTCCTGTTATGGGGCCCACATGAGAAAAGACAGAGGCATGGGTTGAATGTCCTTGCTGTACACAGAAAAATATTCCCAGCCGGAGAATACAAACAACAGCATCACAAATTTAAAGCATGTAAGAGGTAAAAGATGAGATGTGTTTCTCTCTCATTATCATAAACCTTTCAAGTAAATAACCCATCTTACCTTCTCTTTCTAGGGTTGTTTTTTTGTTTGTTGTTGTTGTTGTTGTTGTTTTGTATTGTTTTTTACTTTTTGTAGCTATATGACATCTTTGCTTCATGTAATCTGAGTTTCCAGAACTTCTGTAGATACCCTTGTCATGGTAATCCTCTTGCCACCATCCTATATACTCCAGCTCTCGAAAAATCACTAACACAACATACACAGAGTACTATTATGCAGTTATTCACACTTGCAAATTTCACCTTACTTAGAAAAAACGGAGTTGCTGAACGAAAGAAAATGAAGTGTTACATTTTTGGCCACAGCACAGAATACATAATTGCTTCATTGAATTTTGCAAAAATAAGGAATTCAATTTTGTAAATATTCACAAAAAATGCTTTCGATTCTCTTTCTAGGCCACCTGACCCAAATTTTGCTTTGCCATAGCCTTTTGTGGCAGAAGAACAAAGGTTGTTAAATACTTAATTACCCGGATGGTACACATGGCTGATGGATTGACTTGGATCAACGCAGTTGTAATTATTTCACCACAGTGTGGCTGACTAAGATGGATACTTGGACTTCACTCAATGGTCTTCAACATTCCACCAAAAATAAAGAGAGCACAGACTATTCTCAATATGTTTATGCATCACTAACTTATATTAGTTTTGGAAACTGTGAAATTTATGCCAATTGTTTGTAAAAAAGAGTACAGTTTTGATTTTTTTTTCTTGTCCCACAGCCCAGAATCAATATGTATACAATTTTCATCCTCCTTACATTACATACTATTCCTAAGAGCTGAGGCCAAGAAACAAATTGACCTAATTCTTTTCCTCCATCAAAATTGTGGGTTATCCTGTCCCTTCTGCATGGATTTTGCAGAAAAAAAATTAAGATATAAATCCAGAACTCAGTTTCTTTGGTCAAATATACGCAGAGTCAAAAATCTGGCTAAGAGCAAGGCAGGTGAAGACACTGTAACAAAATTTGAATTTATATGCTAATACATTTCTACAAAGCCTAGAAATAGGTAGGCACATGTAAGCTCCAGCCCCAGTTCAATGCCCGATTCCAGGATGGCTCATAGTAACAGTGCTGTACTGATGACAATAAATTTCTCCCAATCAGGAATCAGTCATTAGAATCAGCTCACAGGTCCAGAAAATGACAGAGCTATTGTATGTGAGCATTTCTAAATCCTTGTCTGCATTTAGTTCCCTTTTAGAAGTACCCTCTAGAAGCAATGGTAGGGATACTGGAAAAGATAGAAAAACATTGATCTTTGTTCCTCCTTCCCTCCGTGTCTTCCAGCCTTTGGTCTGAAAAGGATGATGAAAGTCCTGTTACCTTGTGGATACCAATGTCTTCACTGTGGCAACCAGCAGGACAGATGTTGCAATGCTGTTTGATGGCAACGCAATTAAAGAAAATGTTTGACATGGATGTGACTGCAGAACTACAGCAAGCTGTGAAATACAGGCTAGAGTTCATTAAAAAGTCTTTACATTTTTCAGCCTTGTGCTATTTTTTTATTTTTATTTTTTGTAATGAAGAAGCACATACAGATTAAAGCTTAATGAAATTGAAGTTATTTTTTTTTAAATGCTTTTTGTGCATTAGTTTAAGTAAGGAAAAACATTAGTTTCCTGAAACATGTCAATGAATTTCTGACATTGGAAGACCAATCATCTCTGCTTTGCAGACTATTTTTTAAATTGATTCATTTTATGTAATCTCAATGAGGCCTAACAAAACTCTCACATCTACAGGCCAGTCCAAACAAGGCTATTGTTCAATGTCACATGAATAAATAATTTCCATATAGTGGTTTTGTATTTACTTGCCATGTTCCAAAAGGCATGTTGTTTATGTGTATCGGGTTAGTTCGGAATCTGCTCTAAGTTAGCAATATCATGTGCTCCATATGTTTGTATGATTTTTTTGTTGTTTGGGATTTTTTATCATCAGGATTAATTCAAGAAGGAGCTGGTGTGCAAGAAACAGGAAAACACCATCTCAATTGGTTTATACCCTAGCTCCCAGTCATCACTGGTCTACTTAACTAGTCTAAACAGACTTAAAGGCACAAGGGAGAAGAGATATCTGATTTTGCCAGTAACATGCTTTCTCTGACATACAAAATACAGGCCATGGGATGAAGAAGCCAAACTGCATAAGAGAGGCAAGGAAAGAAGGACTGACTTAGAAAAAGAGGGAAGGTAGATGTGTAGAGTCTTGGTTTTTATTACAATTAATAATTATATAATATAAATATAGTTAATATTACAATTATTAGTTAAAATTTCTTCATTTATTTCTCTCATGACAGTTGTATCTAAGTTACTTATGAAGTGTCCCCTCTAGCACAAATAATGTGATTCAAATGGTCAAAATTCTCAAAACTGAAGTACGACAGTGATAAGTAAATTAAATAAGAACAGCTGATACCACTTAATACAGTTAGTTATTCACCACAAGTCATCATAAGGCGATACCATAGCCTCAGATATAGGGATTTGTAATGAGAAAAATAAAAATATTCTTGAGACAAATCAAGAACTATGGAAAGCATGGATGCTCATGCAGTGTTGGTGCTGCAAAGTCAACATGCATAAATGACAAAGTATAAGTAAAAATAAATAATTGGGGTATTAGCTTGACTTGATGTCTATATGCTACTTCTTACAGTGCAGGTATTTAACAGTAAGGCTTCACTTAGAATCTAATTCTCATGTAGTAAGCTAGTGTTCCCACAGCTCCAAAACCTACTCTGATTTCTGATTTACAGTGTGTCCATCTTTCACTTCATGCCTCTCCTGGTACTTTTTATGTTTCTCAATTCATTTGCAGTCTCCCTCTATTCCTCAAAAGAGCTAGTTAGAGAACGTGTTAAGAAATATGCATTTCATGCAGAACAGATGAGTACCCATATCTGTAAAAAACAGAAGTGGATACAGACCAAATGAGCTTTTACTTCCTCACATTTTCTGTTCATTGGATACACAGAAGCTAATGAGGATAATTTTATAATTTAAACATTATCATGTTTGATTAGTTTTTCATTGCAGCTTATTTGATTGGAAATAGTCATTTTCAGCAGAAATAATTTTATACTGGAGTATTTTAAATGTCACCAAAATTAAATTACCGCTGTTTTCCTCCAGCAATCAAATATTTATTTCAGAAATACATAAACCTGTAAATGTGGAGGAGAGCAAATAAATCGTGATTCAAACTGCAGACATTCACAACTTCGCTGACTTAATCGAGGCCTGCAATACTTACACTGGGTGTTGAGAGAGTCCAGTAGCTACCATTCAGACTAGACAGAGAGACCAGGCTTAAGCGAATAGAGGTGTTCAGTAGATGAACTGAGACAGAATTTGAAAATTTCTCTACTCTGGTAGTGTTCAGAATAGGCTGTAGCGCCCTACCTTAGAAAGAGTGATATTAGAAACCATAAATCCATACACACTTGCAAAACTTAGAAATACCCGGGGAATACTTTTATTTTTTTTAAGTTTTCCTTGCAACAGTAATCAAATTACTTTGTGCTGAATTCACATTGCTAACTCACAAGTTCACAGCTGAACAAAGAGCAGAGTGCAGAACTGAACCTTCATAATTGTTATTCACTTATTTTGTCTAAAATGTCATTTCCATCATTCTCATTGTTTTAGCCACTTTGTGGTTTATGAAAATCCTGGTAGCACTTCATTTGAGAGCTAATCATAGAAATACGTCTATTCACAGTGAGACATTTGAGTGACGCTAAAGCCACTGAAACTTTTTTTGGGGGGAGGGAGGGCAGGGGGGAAACTTCCT
>JAOWBP010001760.1:34589214-34606431 GCA_028571105.1 Tragopan temminckii | reverse complement strand
AACTTCCTAACAAAGGGTATTGCTAATTAGCGAATCCTGGCAAAGGTGAACTGGCTGATGTGGAAGATGTTTATTTGTTAAAGTCTCCCACACTTCTAAAATCTCTTTATTTTGTCCCTTGTTAGTACAAGATCCAGCCACAGACTTGACTGGTATTAATTTCCAGGTTATCCAAAACAAATGGAAAACAGGGAATTAAGGAGCAGCCATTAACACCCACATGACGCCTGAGACAGTTTGGGATTGTTACAGTGACTGAATGAGTATACAAACAATAACTGCTGCAGAACTAACTGGAGGACCATCTAATCTGACCTTCTGTCTTCAAATGAGCTGGTGCCAATCATCTCAAATGAAGACAAAAAAAAAAAAAAAAAAAATCCCTAGCACACAAAATTGTGCAATGCTCTGTTATAAAAGAATTTTTCCCTGACTCCAGCTGTTGCTCAATTATGTCCCGAAGCTTGAGGACTAACAGTTCTGGTGATTTTTGTCCCCATCTGAGGAATTACAAATGCCATTCTCACTCAGATTGATGGCTAATTCTTCCCTGTACCCTCCTCAGTGCTTTCCCTCATACCAGTCTGTGACATTCAATGGCAGAAGCTATCACAGCATTTTAGAAACACATCCCAATCATACTCAGCCACAAGCTGAAAAAGCACATTCTCTCCCTGTGTGAAACTGAATTTATCTGAAGAGAGACATTAACCAAGTATCAGTTACGCTATCTGTTGACTGCTGTCCCTACCTACATTTCATCCAGAAGAAGACATTCTACTCTCAGCCACCCTTTTCATGATCCAGTATGGACAGTGTGTTTGAATGGATAGGTGAGAAAGGAGATGTTGGCCCTGGTTAGCTGTTAAGTGCTGTCTATAAGGTGCTGTAGGTAACTGGAGTCTAATTACTGGCATGTTTAACTGGCCAGGTGAGATGTTGTGTGAGGAGTGCTGCACAGCCTGTACCTGTGCTAACAAGTCCTGCCTGTTCAGGATATGCTGTTTTCACAGTAAAAAGCATTCTTTGGTATTTTACATTTTGTTTTCTGTTCACTGATAGATATTAAGAAAATAGGTATCAATTAATATGTTGGTCTGATGATCTTATTAAAAAAGCATACTCACTGAAAGGAATAGGAAAAAACAACTAAAAATGCCAGTATGTCTTTGAGTTACTAAGAAACCTTTCAGCAAAGGTTTTACTAGCTATAAAGGAGCCCTTGAATCCTGCCTTGTATTAAATTATTTCATCTTAAAACAGAGGCAAAATAAATGGGCAAACTTTGCCCGAGTATTATTAAAATGTCTAGAAGAATCAGCAGAGTAGCTACAATAACTGGTCATGGTATAAAGAAAAGCTGATGCATTTTTATGGACAGACTAAAGAAATTAAATATTTATAAAACAACATTTCTCACTCCCCAAGACATGACTGTTGCCAAATATTTTCCTACACTTGCTGCATCAGCAGGTTTCTGGCAGGTGTCTTAAGGAAACATTTCTGCACATTCTTTATTCCTGTTAGGAGACACTGTTCCTCAGACTGCCATTTGGGTTGTGTTTGGCAGCCACAGTGATTCACCAGAAAATGAAACACATTTCTGATTGTGCAGAGTACACTCAGATTTATACACATGATGATTTGATCAAAAGAAAAATGGTAGAAAAGCAAGGCCAGATGTTCAGAACCACTTTTGGAAGAGCCAGACTTCTGGCCTAAAACAAACAAACAAACAAAAATCCCATGGCACAAACTTTATGGCAGAAGAATAAAATATGCAAGGGAAAATGTGCACGCACAGAAAATCACAGAAAGATTGAAAATATCATCATACACCTCTATTAGAAAATGTGGAAAGGACAAGTAATCTGAGAGCTAGCTGCGTAAATGTTTGCAAATCTTCAGAAGAAACTGTGAAATTAAGAAGTTTGTTAATCTTTCCCCATCAAACACAGCTCTCATTTCTTCACCCAAAAACAGATGTTGAGTTTGGTCATAGAGTAGGGGTATTGGGTAGAGAGAGGGATTTTGCTTTCATTTTGAAGTGGAAGGCCAGTATTAGCTCAATCTGGAAGACAAAATATCTAAATGGCTTTATTTCTATTAAGTTATTCACATATTTGGTAAGTGATTTTCTGACAATATGTAAGCATACTTTCCCGTGCAGCCAAAATCCAGGTATTTGTTTTCTGTTCCTTCTGCAGTGCAATGCACATTGTTTCTGAGCAGCCCTTTTTACCTAGGCTAAGAGAGCCTGATGTAGTACAAATACGAAGATGCCAATTTGCAAACCATCCTAGGTATGGACTAAACTAGTTTATAAATGGCATTAAAATCTTCTTTCACAACTTCAGGAAAAAGGTATCTACTCTCTTCTTTGCCAAAAAAAAAGAATGTTTGAGTAAAGCCCTGTTCATACTTCCTGTAATGGCCCTCAAATCTTTAAATGATTTCTTTTAAATGAATTCTTTTATTTTTTTTCTTAAAACCTGTTTGAATTGTACATTTTCAGAAGCCCTTCTGAACTTACAAAGTCTTACAAAATTTAACCATGCTAAGTGCTCCCATCACAGATGCTGGTCACTGTCCTTGTGTCCTTTTCTCTTACCAAACTCCTTCTGGTGATACTCTGAGAAGACCTAATAAGATTTATGCTGTTACTTTATTTCCATTCTTTCAGCAAACTTTCAGAGATTGTAGTCAGAAAATGGATGTGCATTTTACTTATAGGCCAAGTCTGTTCTTATTCATAAACTAAGGTCGTCTTCAGCCAGAGTAGTTTGAGAAAGCATCAATATTTATTGTCTGCTTAAGATGGATACATACATATGGATTTGAAAATTTTTAGTACAGAGTGAAGTAACTAGGTCAAATTTAAGAGCTAGATCAACAGATGGTGATGGCATGGAAAAGATTACTTTTTAACAATAGTTAAAAAATAGCAGAACACCTGAGTCTAAATTGTAAATTTCATATTTACAAATACAGTGTAAGTCTAATGACAGAGAGGGACTACATATAATGCATGTTTGTCAATATAATTTGATCTGAGCACTTCTAATTTTGTTGAAATAATGGTTAGCTCTAGCAACTTGATATGACCTGACTTAACTCCAGGTACAGGTAGCCTATAAGTAAGATTACATTTGAAAAGCAAAAAGGAGGATACATTGATAAAATGGAATAAAGCTTATTAAGTTTTTACAAATAAGGAATTTTTTTTTTAATAGCAAAATTAAAACACATTGCAATCTGTTAGCTTACTTAAAACATCACATAACGGTACAGTTTCTACAATAGGTATATTATTTTTATTAAAGATGATACTCTTTTATATGAAAAAATGCATAGATAAATGTGGATAATGTTACTACAAATATAGACAATTAAAAAAACAACAACAACAACAAAAAAAACACTCTAGACTTATCTGCTTATAACTGTGAAGTGCCATATGAGATGTGGCACCAACCTGATGGAGTCAACTTCTATCAACTTTCACTGGTGTAAGGGAATATTACAAAGCTGAGAGCTATTTGGACAGCCACTTACATTTTTAAATTCTTTCCTCTGTAAACCATTAATGTTGGTCATGAGCACATGGTAAAACACATTTCTGGGACATGCAGAAAATGGGGATATTCATGAAATTTTTTTTTGCCTGCTATCAAAGGGCAGAGATAACACTGTCTGGGAGACAAAATTAGACAGCATGCTTAAACCTCTTTTTCGTGTCCTGAAAAACGTTATACCGAGGGAACAGTAGCATTATCTCCACCAAAAAATTGTTTGATGTCTACTCTAGTTTGTTTAAGGGTTAAACCTGGAGGAATGTGCTTCGCCTGCTTTACTCTCTGCCTGAGAGAAATCATTCCAGATATGGCTAAATAAAATATTATATCCATAAATGTGTAACTGTTAATGAAATTCATGCTGATTATTATTGTCAGTGGCCAGCCACAGTCACATGGGACATTTTGTTTGGAAGCTTCATTTGCCTGCTGAAGTCTCTCCATACTCCATCCATTACCAGTACAATGTGGTAAAGAGGAGGAGAGAAAAAATAATTCAGACATATTTCTTTCCCAGATACTCACAAGAAAGGATACATGAGAAAGAACAACCTACCTACCAGAAAAATGATTCTACAAATCAGAGTTTCAGACACAGATATTCCTTGCAAAGCCTATCAATGGAAAAGAAGAAGCCACCAGTTAGCAAGATATTGCTATAGTTTACATGCAGGAGAAGGAGACCAAATATGTGAATATGAATATGCATAAAGCATGAAGAATTTGTTCTGCAAAGCCACATAGTTAAAAATGTAAATGTGTGTGGGTAAGCCAGTGTTGAGCTTGTTTACACATGAATAAATCCTAATTAGAGAAATGGAAAAATTTCTGAATCTAAATTTAAAAGAGTCCGTCCATAAGAGCCATGGGTGACTAAAAGTAATTAAGACTATCAATTAACTAAACAGATGTGACAGATTAACTATGTGGTTCTATCTTTGATGTAATTTTTTTGTTGTTGTTTTGGATACAGTCGCAGTTTAAAGTCATTTAATATTGTCTGAGATACATCTGCTGTTATTTTGAGTTGGTATATTTCATGTTGCAATTGCATTTAGCACTGGCTGACATTTAGTTTGCATAAACAATCAAAAGTGTTTACAGTGTAGAGTACTTGTTCAAGCAAGACACAGTACAGTGAAATGCATTCAAAATGTAAGACAAGATATGCAGATAATAAAACAAAATTTTATACTTCCTTTTACTCTAATTTGTGCTACAGACAGATTTAGATTAAAGGAAAAAAGGAATCACACTTTCATTAAAAAAAAAAATTAATAATAATAATCCAAAGCCCCAGACAAAAAGCTAGCCACTTTTCTTCCACAGTATTTTATTCTTCTTTACAGGGGAGACTTTTGCTTTTGTTGTTTCCAGCCCTGAAAAGCTCAGATGTGCTGAATTCCTAGGAGTTACATTCCACCTCTTCTCTCCCAAGTGGAAGGAAGAAAAAATGCCAGTCTTACTCAATCTTATTAATTGGCCTTGGAATATCTTGATTACGACCACTTCCTGCTCCTCCAGAAGCTGTATGAAACAAGTCACTCTTTGCATTAGCAAGTTTCAGTTATTTCTTCTAGAGAATGAAATGAGCCAACAATGTGCCCTTATGGCCAAGGAGGCCAGCAGTATCCAGGGCTGCATTAGAAAAAGTGTTGCCAGCAGGTCAAGGGAGGTCATCTTTTCCTTCTGCTTAGACTGGTGAGGCCTCACTTGGAGTGTTGTGTCCTGCCCTTTACAGGAGAGACAGGGAGTTACTGGATAAAGTACAGCAGAGGACTGTGAAAGCTATGAAGGGACACAAGGGTCTCTTTTACAAGGAAAGGCAGAGAGATCTGAGACTGTTCAGACTGGAGAAGAGAATGGTTATTAAGGAAGGTACTCATGAAGCTTGTTAGTTCTGGGAGCCTTATCTCCCTATATTCATTCCCTGAGGACAGCAACGCATCCAGAGGACACTTGTTCACTTCAGACAACTCCCAGAGGAAACCTTGGACTACGGGAGCAATCTTAAGGAAAAAGACTTTGGTAATTGTTTGCTTTTTTGATTTAACCACCCCAAATTTTGTATGCTATTTTATTTCTCATACATTGAGGGTATGAAATTCAGAGTCATGCCACAAATTAGGTCAGCTAGTACTGCTAGAAGAAAAAAGCTTGAAAGTACTAGGTCATCTTGTCTGTCCTCTGCTTGCGTGGGATAGCTTCCCACAGAATTCATGGATATGCCACCCATAAAGTCAGCAACTGAGTCTGAATCACACAAACAAGGGGGGAGGGAAGCTGTGTAAACTGTGTAGTATAAGATAACGTTTTCTCCTGTGTTTTAAGGACAAGGCTTGAATCTGATGATTGCTAGCAGCTGGAAAGACTGAAAATTTGAGAATTTTTCCAGGTAGCACTGTAGCTGTATGTCGTCTCCTTTTGTGCTCCCAGAAAAGAATGTACCTTCAAGTAAAAAACAGATGAGAGAAAATTTCAATATGCTTAGTGTAAAATTATCATATTCACAGCTACAAAAGCACCCAGCCTGCAAAGCCATTACATTTGGGCTGGCATTACTGTTTTGCGGTGAGGTGAAACGTCCATATAAAGAGCCTCATACTGTTTTAACACCAAACGATAGATTCTAGGTATGATATTGAGAGATGAGCACCAATAAAGTCAGAACACCAGCATCAAAGAAGTGACTACTTAAAGTCACCTCTTTCCAATTACACATGGCAGTTCAAATGAAGCCCATTAGTTCTGGCAGTGTTCAAGGCATTTGACAGCTGTATGCTTTTTTCAGAGTTACTATCATAAATTGAATTGTATTTTCTATCTTCTGTCTCTCTCAGCTAAATTAATGATTTCTTAAATATTTAAAAACACAGTACTTCTGGTGGGATACAACTTTTTCTGAAAAATTGACTGAAATTAACAAGTGTGTTTACAAGCTATTAAGTCATTCCAAAAAACTGAATTACTGAAATATTAAAACTGAATCACTTATATGCATATACAATCATGACATACTTTTTAGTATAGAAATTTGGGTTAAAAGGAAGATAGAAGGATTACGTTTTGTAATATCAATGTCAATGTATAACTGGTAATATCTCTATTGCTACTGATCTACATGAAAGATTCTAAACTACCAGATTTGCCAAAAAAGGCAAATTTAAAGCAGATCTACATATTAAAAAATGCTGATACAAATATTGAGTTAATACTTCAAAATCAGTTTAGCTAATTCGTTATTAACTGCCTCTATCTTGGGTTTCAGTACAGCCATCAATCTGTACGATTTTCAACTACTGTTTTAACTGGAGTAATACTAACAAAACACATATAGATCCTTAAATCCCTTTGGTACCGATGTTCCATCATAAACATTGGATTATAGTCAGTTTTTCTGGAAAAGAGTCAGAGAAATTTTGGGCCAATAAGGAAGAAGAACTTTTCAAATTTTTATGGGGAGAATGAGGTGGTAACTTCACTTGAGTCATATATGATATAAAATAAATTACTCTTGACAGACCATCAGTCCTGTTGCAGCTCATATTGGAGAATAAAAGTAGTTTTTCCATCTTTAGGTTTCATTCTTTTTTAGCTTAAAAGTTCTCTGCAGGATGGTCTTTGACTTCTACTAGAATACCCTATAATAGTAGCAATGAGGAAAGTAATCTTTCTTCCTTCTACATCTCACTTAAGAGATAAGTTATTTTTGAGCAATGGCCCAGATACTCTCCTGTCCACTTCTGTTCATGACTGTGAAGCTGTTTACTTGCCCTTTATAAAATAATGGCCCCTGATGTAAGAACAAAGTTGATCTTTCTCTCTGCCAAATTCGTGGTCAGCTGTCACTTCCTCATGAAATCCATGAGAATTCAGCCCACCGTTAGTCTCAGAGCATGAAGAAGTGGAAAGTTTTCTACAAATAACTGTGTGTGCCATGTGGTTTGAGCTCTTCATGTAACACATAACAAATTCTGGTAAGGAATGATGTCCAAATAAATGATAATATTCCTTACACTGTTGTGTTCCACACACAGTTCACCCACTTTTGGGAGATTATATAGCATATTTCTAGAACTGCCCACTCCCAGAATTTAGCCCAAGTATTTAAGACTGTTTTCTTTCCTTGCTAAGAATGTAAATTAAAATTGCTGTAGAGTCTTTTTACATATCATGAACATTAAGCACAAAGCCAAATGGCCTTAAGTTGCCAGGAAACAATCCCGTCTGTTTTCTGACCAGAAACTTTCATGTTTGACTTCTACCCAAAGGCTGGAATTAAGTATACATTATTGTGTAATGTTTAGGAATCAAAAGCTTATAAAATTCAGTGGGCAAAATCAGCTATAGGCAAAGGCATTTTCAGAGGGTCCTGTCTCACAGATAACTGTGCTGAGAAAAGGGAATCCATCACTCACTGTCATGTGGGAGAGAGGAGCAGATTTCCAGAATAGATCAGAGGAATAAACTATCTTCTAGAATATCAAAAGACTTTGAGAATAAAAGGACTGAACTATAATCTCTACTGACTTCAGTGCAGATGGGCCAACTTGCTTCAAATTAATGCAGTTAAATCCTGGTACGTGTTTAAAGCTACTTTTGCTGACAAACTTAGATGAGAAACCTTCTGATTCTTACACTGAAAGTACTGGCACAATGCCTTTTACAGTAAAAATATTTCTGTATACACATGAGGTTTTTATGTAAAGTGTATTGTTTATACTTTATAATTTGATTTAAGTTAATAGAAATACTGAAAAAGAACATTGTACTCAGTTGAAACATCAGTGGAAGATTTTTTAAATTATCATTATTTGTTTCTTTTTCTGCAACCTAATGTGTGTTAGAAAGCTTCTTACACTTTTAAGAGCTTTGCAGGCCTCAGTACATCAACTGAACCAAGAGAAAAAACATTCTTTCCAAACAGCATTATAGTGTGATCTGCTTCTAATTATTTCATCGTGTATTCATTTGTCTTTCCTTTTAACATCTCTTCTTTACACATTTGTATTTGTGCATGAAAGCCATTTTATAGTTGCTCTATTGTAGAGTCATATATTTCACAACAGCTGAGAAGATGTGTAACTGAAAATATGCTGAAAATCTCTGTGTAGTGGAGGCTGCTTGCTGTTAGCCATCTAAGAGTATTTGTCCCTTGCAGAGATATTAAGAAACCAGTCAGCAAAATAGTACTGAGCGTGTCAAGTTCACATTAGATGCAGATACCAAAGGCGGGTTTCAGTTCACCTACAAGATGCATCTAGCTTCAGTTAGTCAGTGTGGCTTCCCGTGGAGACAGAGACAGAAGCACATTGCAAGGACCATGCATTTTAGATGCTCAACTTATGGTGGAATAGACTGTTCATTAGAGAAGGATAATTCTCTCCTGTGGTGGAAAAAGAAGCCGGGATGGACTAGTTTAGGCTAGATACCTAAACTTTAAACTGTCATGTTAAGGAGAGACAGATCTGCCTCATCTGTTCACAATTACCTAATTGTGATTTTTGCCCTTGTTTCCTTACTCAGACAGTGAATATTTCTGGATGAGGCCCCACTGATTGTGCTGTAGCATAGAGACAAGTGATCTCAAGTCACTACCTCAAACAAATATAGTAAAATAGATAATAAAAATAAAAGCACACATTCCAAAGTAGATTAGCAAGTACTTCTAGAGCATGGAAAGACAGTAGAAAAAGCTAAGCCAAAGGAAGAAAACAACCCATACACTCAAATTACTGGAACTGTATTTTTTTCCCAGTAAAGAATGAAGCTGCATGGGACAGATTCATGCTGCTCTAGTGACAGATGCCAAGTGCAAGTCTGGACTCCTCAGAAAGCAGCTGACCCAGAAAAACAATTACCAAACAGAAGGCTTGCTTGCATGCATTTGTATTTTTGGCACCTGTGCTGCTGGACAAGTGTTGCAACAAATACAGTTTCTTCCCCAGATGGCAGAGGAATGGCTGCAATTTGGGATGACCTCTCCCCCATGCAGCCACAGCCTTGTCCCTTGCATTGAAATCGAGCGCTGCTGAAATCTCCACGTGTCCTCTTCCTTCTGCAGGAGGCTGTGGGCATGGCCAGAACTGCGGTTTGGGGGATATTTCATTTCTTGGAAGGAGCTGGGAACTTGAAGACATTCACTGTGCTTCTGGGAGACTGCAAACAGCAGAATAAACTTGGCTGAAAGTGGGGCCACTTGGGAAAATTTGTCTCATTCCTGAGTCTTTTTTGGAAATCTAGTACACCTGCACCATAGTGGACTTTCTAAATATTAAGTAAAGACGTTATTTCATATATACATATGAAATTTATATAAATACATATTTTAGAAATATTTCTTCTGAAAGCACTTGCTCTTGAATGTATAGACGGCTAGACCTCAAAAATGATTTAAGTGCTTTTCTTAAAAACAGCCCAAATGTTTTCAAGACATCTGTTTTTGGTGAGAGAACACTGATCGTTTTGTAGAGTATTTATATATATATCTTGATACTTACACTTTTTTTAAAAAAGAAAATATTTATTTTGTGGTTTCTGAATCAAACAACATTACGGATGTTAATAATGAAAGACTGGGCATTTCTTTTTTGAGTAATTTTTTTTTTAAACATAGGGTAATTATTTGTGGATCTAGACTTAGATGTAAAATGAATTGAATAGGGTCAAGCGTAGGTGGGTGCCTTCAGACATGAAAAAAATAAAGATCCATTTGTTTGAGAAAGATTTTATGGAGTTTGATTGACAATTAATTATAAGCCTGAATTTCCTTTAATGAAAGTTAGTATAAATCAGAAGTATTTCAGCTGAATTTAGGACAAATGCAAAAGTTAAACTGTAAAGAGTGTAAGAATAACAAAGCCTTTTTCATATGACTTTGTAAATTTCATATGAAGTGCACAGCCTTGTGAAAGTTCCATCTCTCCTTAGCAACCGGTTTGCCAGGGGATTTTTGGTGGACAGAGGAAACATAGAGATTATTTGTCATTTTCTGAAGTGGGTATGTTTTGAGTTGTCTTTGCAATCCTCAATTTGTCTCAAATTTATCAAAAAGGTTTTCCTAGTTTTGCCAGCCCTTGAAATGAACTCTGACTGAATTTATGAACTATAGACTGATTGTCAAGTTAACTGTCTCCTCAGGTTCCACAGAAATTTTACTGTTTTATTTCAAACCATACAAAATTCATGATTATGGTTGAATATTACATCGAGTTTTTGGGCTTGCATGAACTCAGAAAATCAGAGCTGAACTCAGTTTGTGAACCCACACTAAATCACACACATCATACACACATAGAAAACCACCAGAAAATACATTGAGCCCTGGGGATTCAAAACTGCTGAAGTTCTCATAACTTCAGTATATGAAAAAGAATGATACTGCAGCACCAAAAAGTTCATGTTGAGAGAACAATACTATTTTTAAAAGCAGTGAATAGCCACGTTGCTTTGGGAAACAATGCCATGATTTCGTCATGAGGTCCTGTACATAGACCATTCAATCATTTAAACTCAATTAAAAAAAAAGGACAAAAACACTGTAAATTTTTTTCCTAATCTATATGGAATCTAATAATCTGACTAACAACACATAACCAAACGCATGAAGAAACATTGTACTTAGGTACATTAAAAAGCTGGGTGACACAGAAAATCCAGAACTTTAGCTTCTAAGTGTCACTGAAATCTGTAAAAAAACTCCTGAGTTCCCACATCAAGTAATAAAATAGTCACTTCTCCTGTTTCAGGAGAATGTATATTGAAACTTAAGTTTTTGGAGCAGCTTAGCCTCTTAGAAAAGGTGAGCAGTTTACAAGATATTTTTTGATGTGTTTTATGCTTTGCATCTTATGTATTGTGAATTCAGATTAATGAAATTGGCCAGCCTGTAGTAACAGTTTGATAGTCCCTTTCACATCACAAACAGGGCAGAATATTTCAGCTTAATAAGTTCAACTTGGATATTAATAACATTTCAGTTTATAGTTCTTTTTTTTTGTTTTTCAACTTTCATGCTGCTGAGAATGGAAATGGTCAGAGAAATTCGTGAGTAAAGAAATTTAGTGAAAGTGAATGTTCATCATATCTGTAAGGGACTCTGAAGAGTATACAAGAAAAAATGAGGGTCATCATTCTTAAATACTTTCACTGACATCGAAATAAGTACCATGTTGATGAACAGCAAATAGTCCTGCAGTAGTTCTTATGCATGTGAGGCAGCTGGCATCCCGCTACTTTTTTCTCTCAGCAAGTTAGCATTTTGCTGGCTTCAATTTGCAATATAAAAAACCAAGTGTATCAAGCTGCTGGGAAGGTGTTTGCAAATACGTTCATCTGTAACAGCTGCTTGAATTATTATGTTCATTCAGATCCCACAGCATATCCTCAGCCCTGGCTGAATTCAATGGGAATTTTGCCTACATCATTTCAAGTACTGTAGGATTTGGTTCTTTTCATTTTCCTAAGATATTTGATATGGGAAGAAACTCTCAAACTGTAAAGAATAACCAAAAAATTTCACGTTGCTTCAAAGTCATTGTATTTAATTTGAGAGAATCTCTCTGCAGAACTGAACAGTATGTAGAAAATTTTTGGACTAATATTCTCCAGATTTTCAGAAAAGAGGAAAGCTGATTAGCAACATATCATTTTAGTTTGAAAACACACTAATCAATCATTTGCCATCTTTCAGATAGTATTTCTCATATTTCTTTATAGCATGTAAAAGAGTGTAAATGCTGAACATGAAAGATGATGGGATTCAAATCACCCAATATTCATTGGGTGATCAAATGATCAAAACTATTTCCCTGCACTCAGAAGGGGAAGGGGAGAGCTGAGCGCCTGCCAAGGGTGATTTAGAATTTCATGTGTTCAGATGGTTGTGTTGTAGTAAAATTCATGTTCCTCCTCTGTCACAAGGAGAGGCTGGTTAGGCTCTAGCTTTGGCTAGATATTTCAAATTCAAATAATACTATCCAGACAGCCTAAAACTGAAAAGTGTCTGGGGCCTTTCCATTGTGCTGGGACACCTATTTTAATCCAGCCCATTACTGATTCTCCAGTTCCTCTTGCCAAGGCTCTTCAGTATCTCCACTGCTTCCTAAGCATTTCAGCCAAAGAAGCCTCCACCACAACTGTATCTCTTTGCAGCTTTGTAGCTGCCATCCATACCGCAAACGGTCCACTGCTGGCTTAACCACCAAATATACATTCACAGACATTGCTTTCTTATTTCTTTGTTTTATATTTTGCAGAACTACAGAGCCATTTCCAAACATACAGAATACTATCGTAATTCCCCAAACTCTCATTTTTTGTAACACTGTCACCTTTACCATATATATTATGTGATCAAAAGATTCTTAAGATAGCTAATGATGTATTTATTTCACGGGATATGAAATATTTCAATATTTTTTTCTGGTAAATCAAGCAGATCTGTGAAAAGGTTTTCATCAAAATATGAATGGAGCAGTTCAACAATGTAGTCTAAACCTAAAAAGACCAATAAAAATCACAATGAGCCTATTATAAAAAAAAAACTATTGTAAGTCCTTTCTGAGGACATTATGGAATAAAAATAACATTCTGGAGCATTTGAGCAAACAAAAGCTTTTGTTTTTCTCCCAAATTTTATTAAAATATTTTAAAAGAGCATTATGTGTATCAGCAGAGTGATTTGTACTAACACATATGGGCAAGGTTAAGGCTACCCTGGGTAAAGGTGTAGATATTTTATAATTACAAGATGAATGAAGCAAAGAGGGATAAATTATGATTACATTCCAGGTGGCATTTTCTTTTATATACTAATAATTCTTTTATTTGAGTAACTAATACATTAGTCAGCACATTGATATTAAGACTTTTTTCTCCTCAGAAAAATCTATTTTGATGAAATGTTTTCATGAATTTCAATAAACATCACTGAAAATCACAAAAGAACATTTTAAACATAAGAAAACTTATTTCTGATTTTTTTTTATTTTGCTCTTAATTTAGACACTCAAGGATTTTTTGAGCCAGTATTATTCCAATGATATTTAAGAAGACCTGTCAGCAGTAGTGATTTTGCAAGATGCTGACATACAGTAACAAGACGTAGCTGGTGAAAGCTTTCATTTCAATTTTACAGAATTGCTGCTTCATGCTGATTGAAGCAGCTTTTCTTTTTCTATCACACAACATTCACTGCTTGAATTATGTTTAAGCCATTTACATTTTAACACAGGTGATATATGAATGGAAATTAACTTCAAAAGAGCAAAACCTCCCACAGTGTGGGAAAGAATCCAGCTTTCATCAACTGTATAGCCAAATGCTAGTGAGACATATCGTGCTAACTCAAAATTAATTCAACATTTGCTGTAGATATTATAAAATTACTAATCACAATTCTGTAATTAGGGCTGAGTGCTGTATATTCACAGACTTGAAACTCATTAAAATCTACAAATAAAATTTGGGGACAGAAAAAAAAATCCAGCACATATTATAAATACCACTTAGGAAAATACAGTCTTCTTAAACTAATATATATGTTTTATTGGGTTAAAACGGTCCTGTGACTGAGGAAAGGAAAAGAAGCCTGGAGGTGTTCTGCTATCTCTCCAGTCCCACTGCAGATTGAAGGTCTGCAGACCATTCAATTGTGGATAACACTGGATTTTCACAGCACATATCTGCACATGTGGAAACTCAAAAACCCTGTGTAATTACTAAAGTACAGCAGAAGAGAGTGGGAGCTGTTGGGGCCACCCAAATGGAAATAAACGTGTAAAGCATAGGACAGAACTCAGGGCATCTGTAGGCTACCCTTAGCCCATGCAGGCTGGGGTAATGTCTGGGAGCTGTTCCTTCTATTTCCAGTAAGAAAATCACTATTTCTCATACTGACTGCTAGTACTACTGCCTCTGTCCTCACCTGTGGCTGAAAACATGCTATTCCTGAGCTAGAAAAAACCTGAAATACACTTTTAGTTTATAATATAGCATAAGTGGATGAGGAATATGAAGAAATATTGTGCTGAGATTAATACACAATGATTTAATTTTATGGAGCAAATAACGGGCATTTTCTTTATACAGAAATGATACACACAGAACATAAATAGAGTATGAAATATGCCTATTGTTTTCTGCATATATAAATGAAATGTAGAAATGAGCTCAAACATATATTTCTGTCCTAATCCTAGTAAGATCTTTCAAGAGGATTTGCAGTCCTCTAATATTTTGTTGTTTGTTCAGAAAATTTCAACCACCAGGTTTTTACCTTCAAGGTATAAATAATTACAGGAGAATGGAGACAGGTGTTTAGAATTCAGATTTGAAACTCTTCAAACTGGGAAGTGTCTCTGATGAGAAAGCAACTTTTGTTTGCTTTATGGCTTTATCCTGAAAGAGATCAGAAAGATGTTGAGGATTGTAAAGTATGTATTTATACGGTTATTCCATTTGATTTAGCATTTGACAGGGTGTATAGAAGTTTAAAATCCCTCTACATACATTGAACTTCTGAGTGAAAGACAAAACTTCTCTTTGAGATGTTGTTTCTCGGTTTACATTAAAGAGTTCAACAAATTCAGTAATGCGGAATAATACTTTGTTGTTTTTTTTAAATCACAGTATGTCCAGAAACTAGTTCTAACCTGAAAGACCCAAAAATAGATAAATAAATAAATAAAGAAGTAATTTTATGGTGACCAGTAAAAATAGACCGTGGGAGGAACCTTATGTCTGATTTTTTCTGAGCCCAGCCAAATGAAATGAAATGAAATGAAATATTTAGTCTGCTATCAAAAGCTGATGAATCAAGCTCTTATCCAGTATGTTACAATTAGATTGAGTTCTAGAATGTATTAGCACCTCCATAACAAAGATCGCTGATTTGAATGTTCAAGACATTGAAGATTCAAGCCCAGATCAGAATTTCATGAGATCATTTTTCCCATTTCTCTGAGAATATTTGTTCTCAATTAGTAGTTCAGTTTTCTGGCTGGAAGAAGAAATTTTGTTTATATCCAACTTTTACCTTTCAAAAGATATCTAATAGTTTTTCTCAAAATCTGTATTTTGGTCAGATCATAGTGCTCGTTTAACAGAGTTTCACTTAGTACTTTAAAAGAACATTCAAGTGCCACTGGTAATAAAATATCTTGCTTGGGGTTGTTTTAAATTTATCTCATTGTATCCAAAATTTCAATGGTTCATGAAGCACCAACCCAGAAACCACTGATAGTTTTCTTTCATAAAGGGAATCCAATAACCTTAGGATCTGCAGGTTGGCTTATCAACATTCATTCTCTGAGGAAATAGTACATGTCATCTTCTCAGTTCTGCCACTATAGACACTAACTTCTGAGCCATAGCCTCTTGTGTGCTCTGGGATGGACTATGGATCAAACTGTGGTACAGCAGCTTGGGTTTACCATGACATGCAGGATGACAGGACAGAAAAGAGCATGTCATACCATGCAGCTTCTGGGTACAATTGTGTTGTTTAACAAAGAAATTAGGAGGCTCAGACAAGTCTTGTTAGAAACCATACATATGCAGCTGCATGTTTAAGGCTTTTCATACCAAGCATGCAGTCATTACATTACTGAACATACAAGAGCATACAGAAATGCAACTCTAATTATATGACCCAGGCTGTGCGGTCCTGGACCTTTGTCAATGAAAACTTGAAAGGTTTATTTAAGTGAACAGGGAAAATTGGTATTAAATCACAGAACACAAGGATTGTCTCAGTACTGACTGTGACAGCAGATGAATTCATCTACCCCTCTTTACTTATTCTTGTGCCTTGAAAACCAACCAAATTCAAGCATATTGTCACATCAGTTTCTCTAGTCTGTCGTAGCAAAAAGATGATGTGTTTATATAGACATGAAAAACTGAAAGTTGTTCTGGCTTTTTTCTACTTAGACATATCAGAGAGCACTCATGTGAGCTGCTCACAAGGCAGATCACAGCAGAAATCTATGGAAAGGATTTTTGAGCAGTCATATCTGAAGCTGAGGTCAGTAATCTGTTCAAGGCAGAGCAGATGGACCTGGAGTATTCCACAGCTTCATATGATGAGACTACTGCCTCTGCAGTGCCTTGCACAATCAATCAAGATGCAACCCTCTATGCAAGACATTTGAAGCATGAGCACTTGGTTTGTATCAGAAAGCATAAATCTGCAAAACACCGGTGAAGACAAAGAACGAATGGGCAAAAAAGAAAGATGGGGAATGCTGTATTGTGAAGACAGCGCTGATCACAGTCTGCCTCACCTTCTGAGTAGGAGAGAGCACCCTGAAATTGACAGGAAGTCAAGACGACAGTGTCATAGAATCATAGAATCATAGAATCATAGAATCATAGAATGACCTGGGTTGAAAAGGACCATAATGATAATTCAGTTTCAACTCCCCTGCCATGGGTAGGGTTGCCAACTACCAGACCATGCTGCCTCCACATCCAGCCTGGCCTTGAATGCCTCCAGGGATGGGACATCCTCAACCTCCTTGAACAACCTGTTCCAGTGTGTCACCACCCTCTGTGCGAAAAATTTCCTCCTAATATCTAACCTAAACCTCTCCTGTCTCAGTTTAAAACCATTCCCCCTTGTCCTATCACTATCCACCCT
>JAOWBP010001760.1:34541506-34580775 GCA_028571105.1 Tragopan temminckii | reverse complement strand
GTTTTTTTATTTTTTGGGGGAAGATGAGACAAACTGTGTGTATATTTGGCTTATAGAGGTACTAATGATCATCACCACAGACCTAGGTTTCTCACACAAGCATGGATCCATATCCCTGTTTCTGAACTAGTTTTATAGTACCCTTCTCAAGTCATTACTACTCCAGCCTATTGGAGGGCCTTTTCATTCAGTTGATGACATTGTTGTGCAAGTCTAAAACTAGCATTTTAGGAGGAATAAATATTATGTTGATCAGGAGTATTTAAGAAAAACAAATCTTGCTATCCCAGTGTTTATTTGAAAACTGTAGGAACAATGTGAGACTCCTATTTTTCAGTGCTCTGATATGATATTGTGTAGTATGTAGAAATCAGCCAAAAGCAATGGGTAATGTTGAAGTAACATCAGCGTGAAGGAAAGCGCTACCATTATACAAATCAAATGAAAGAACTCTGGGGGTGGAAATGGCTGTAAATCTGAGTCCTAACGTTAAATTCATATACGTATACTTAGAAATACTGCTCACTGTCACCAGTGAAACAATGGAGCCTTTGCTAATATAAAACAAAAGCAGGAATGCATATTTTTAATGGTTGATCATTGCTCCAGTTTCTTTAGTTTATATGCTTGGGAAGGCAGTTACACTAGGAGGGAATATTTGGAAACTACTGCATGACAGGTTTCTTATAAAACGAGTCTTGCATACTGAAATGAGCAGAAGCATTGTGGAAAATAATTTCACCCTTTCAAAAAAAACTGGTCCACGTTCTAACAATTATAGTACTGCAATAAGAATGTGCATTTAGGTGAACTGGTGAATTAATGCATTGAGAATCTGAAGATAACGTTAGAAGAAAATACCTACAGAAACAAAATCTTTCAGCTTGTAATCATTTTCAGAAATCCCAGAAATAATAACAAAAAGGAAGGCTTTCCTTTTTGTATTAAATCTATCTGTTGTAAATATCACTTATTAGCAAGTGTGAGTTCAGATAAAGTTTGTTATCTCTACTTGAACTGGTCACATTGTTAGACTCACAGAACATCTTCAATGCATAATCCTTCTGTTGTTTGTTTTTATTATTGCTGTTATTACTTCTGTTATTTGCATATTTTATTTTTATTTTTATTTAAAGTAGAAAAACATTTCCACTGAAAAAATGTACTTACACTACCGTGGACCATAATTGGCAGGTGTAATCTTGCTGGGAAACCTTGTTCACACTCCTAATGCAGCAACAATGTTGTCTGATAACAATAAACAGAAAGGAGAATTCTTGAAAGTGCGTTGGTTAAAAACAGCTGAAGCGATCAGTTCTGAGCAAGATCACTGGTTACCATGTTTTTCTTATTTGCAGCCTGTCTCTGCGGAGAAGATCAGAATTTTTCAGGACATGGGGGGGGAAAGGGAGTTTTAGATGTATGATTAAAAAGCCAGGGTAATGGAGAAATTCTTCAGTCATGTTGAATTCTGGTCTGATCTTCAGGTTTTTTGTTTGTTTGTTTTGGTTTTTTTTGGCACAGAGATATACAAAAGTTCCAGCTCCTCACAAATAAGAACTAGTAGCCTGTGGCTTTCACAGAAAGTGGTTGTTTTGTAGTCTTTAACAGGAGTTAACTTTTGGCAAAGGTTATAATTTCATTTGTATTTTCTATATTTTATCTCATGTTTTACCTTAAAAAAAAAAAAAGTCTAGAAAACAAACAAAAATGCCCCAAACCCAATCAATCAACTAATCAACGAAAGAAGAAAACTAAAAAGCAAAAGGCAAGCATTTTGTTTAAATAAAACTAGAGAAAGAATGTACAAGAAGAGAAAATTATTGCCAGTATTAGCTATTCTGAACTGGCCAAAGCAGTCTACTACAGTACCCCTTTCCAGTTTGCCTTTTTTCTTCATGGCATGAATGAGGAGAAATGTGATCTTTAGTCTCCATTGACTTTTTGCTATCACTCCAGATCAGAGAGAATTTGGTATTCCTTCTTTGCAACTAGTTGAATTCTTCCTTAAGTGCACTAGTTCATGATGACTCTGATAATTTTATTTTCAGAATTGATATCTCCGACCAGATTTCACTGTAACAGACAAGACTGAGGTATTTTTCAAACTGAGAGAAAACTTGTTTTTCAGGTTGATGTTCTACCACTACCCACAGTAAATTCCATAAGGAAATTTAGTGCCACAATGCTTCTCAAACCATCTGTCGTCTGTCTGAAGAGCTCAGAGAAGACAGAAATCTTAGGCATTGCTGAGGGTTACAAAGGGCTGGCAGAATTAAAGTGAATCTTAGACAGAGGGGTCAAATGTTTTTCAGACATGTCAGCACATAACTGATGAACAGTTAATCCTTCAGTAACGGGTTAACCTGTTGCCCTGTTTCTAACCATGAGAAGTGTTCCTGTGGGGAGTTCTCTCACTTGTCATTTGGACTGTCAACCTGCTCTAATGAGTTTGCTTCAAAGCCCAAGCTAGTGTACACATTTGAGCACAGTTACATTTCTCTCTGCTGCAGACATTTTATTCTCAAATCATTCTTCCCTTATCACCTCTCTTTCTCAAATACTTTCCCAGAGCCTGGTTGCTAGTGGGAAAGTTCTGTGTTGGGAAAGTTACTTCTGGGTGAAAGGGGAAAAAGTCAGGTTTGAAACAAAATTAAAGGAATATTGTAGTTAAACTTTTTAGATATAGACACTTGCTAGAGTCTTTCGGGTACTGCAGTCATTTTTCATCAAACTGTAATTCAGTTGAGATGACTGGGCACCCTGTATACCTTCAGACGAAAATGTTTTAACCATCCAGAATAGGCAGTGATTCAGCGGAGAGGTGGAAAACCAAGAAGGGAGATATAAAGCACACCTTCTCAGTGGTTTGCCAGACTCCTGAAGGAATTGGATGTTCACACTGCGAGTCTGCATCTCCTGTAACACTCAGTGTAAGAAGAATATAGTTTGTCTTTAATCTGCTAAAAAAAAACAAAACAAAAAAATTCTTCCAATCTTTTGGCAATTTTTTCTTTCTTTTTTTTTTTTTTTTTCCGTAAGAATCCAAGATCTGACCTGAATCACCAAAACAAAGTAAGCAGATGCTGAACAGCTCTACCTGGGAGAGCATAGCCCTTCTTTTTCTTTTAATACAACCAAACAAAAGCCTCAAATGCTGAAAGAGGTATTTCTGAGTTTCCATCACAGGCTGCTGAGCAGGCTCTTTTTTTGATGTACACATTTTTTTTAATGTACATTTTAATTGGGTAGTCATCTGAGAAGGGAGTGTGGTCTCAACTCTAAGTGCTACAGTGAAAATGTATGCAAGTAAAAGCAGATTCTTATACTAATGGCTAATGTTCTTGCCTATATGAGTGTCCTGCCGTTAGCCTAGAAGGCATAGCATATATTTGGCTTATGGATATTTTCTGGCAGCTTACTCTCATAGCCT
The DNA here is from genome assembly GCA_028571105.1 of Tragopan temminckii. Lineage (NCBI taxonomy): Eukaryota > Metazoa > Chordata > Aves > Galliformes > Phasianidae > Tragopan > Tragopan temminckii. The sequence goes on along the minus strand of JAOWBP010001760.1, from coordinate 34,577,342 downwards.
GCCCTAAATATATTCTTTCAGAGGGTGATAATTAAGTTGTAAGAAGCTTTCAGAAGAATAACCAGTTTTCTTTGACAGAACCAAAGCCATCTGTCATGTGGGGACTTTAACTATCCCATAGTGCTTAACTTTTGTTTGTTTCCATAAGAGATGTGGTATTCTAATTCTATGAATTTTTGGACAAATTTCTCCTGCTGATCTCTCCCCTGGTCTTTGCCAATTGTCTTGCTCCAATTTATAGGAGGGAGAGGAGGTTCTTTGATGTCTATATGCCCGGTGTGAGATCAAGAAACAACGGTTCAAATGTTGGTCCGACCAGTTTATTATAATTCCTAATCAGGAGATGGGGAAAGGAAGGACGGTGACTATTACGAATTAGGGTGGTGGGAAAGGGAAGGAGGGCAATAGAAAAGATAGGAAAGAAGCAAGAGTCGTGTAAAGCGGGTATAGTCACCACCAGGATCCAGCAGTAGTCCCGTTGCACGTCATTTCAAAGGTCAAAGACAAAAGCGCAGAGGGAGAGCAGCAACAGCGTGGCCAGCCTTGGACAGCAAGCAGGTAGCAGGAAGAAGTCACAAAACCAATCCGAGAGGAAGCAGCAGGACTCGGGTAGCAGGCCCAGGAGAGTCCATCAGCATGCAGGAATTCCGTGGTGAGGAATCTGATGGCAGACACCGTTGTTCTTCTTCAGCATGCAGGCTGAGCGCAGAGCAAATCCAGGAGGAAGAGAGGCAGGTCATGAGGCTTCTCATGTCAGAAACCTCTTCTTCTTCATGAGGAATCTGTTGCCAGAAAACCTACACCTCATGGTTATTGGTCTTCTTTTTATTCTCCTTCTTCTGTCACTGTGGCATTCCTGGGCACTTGGGTAAGAGTCACGTGCAGCACCTCCTGAGATGGCCATCTTCCTCGAGATAAACCCACACAAAAGACTGCTTCATGGCCATTAAGCTGCAGCTTATCTCTCTCTCTCTCGTTGCCCCTGGCCTTGTCCATCTGTGTCCCTCAAAGGATTTCACAACCCTTGTCCAGGACTTGCTTGGACTTGTTCATCTGTGTTCCCAGCAAGCTTTGAGACAATGATGTAAAAGAATAATCTCTTACACCAATTCATGATCAGATCACAACTTCCAGCTGAGAGACAGACATTGGAGAGATGAGCAGAGTAACTTTTATGAGTATCATTTGTATATTGCTCTGGAATGGCAGATACCATATAGATATTACTATTAAACTCTCATTTGACAGTGTCTTGTGTTCATTCTTTTTCTCAGAAATGAGATAGAAACAATCTTCACCATTTAAAAAAAAAAAGAAGCAAAAAAACTGGTTGATAACACCTTCTGAAACATCTGGTACTCTGACTTATTAATAAAAGTGGGTTCTTAAATGAAGTTTGATGAAATGAAAATAGCAGTGAATACTGTTTCTTAATGGGTTGTTTAGGTATCTTTTGTCAAAACTGTTCCAGCTTCATCTTTGCCTGATCATCTAGAGCTCTATTAAAACAAGTATTTTCTGAACATACTATATAAATCAGGTGAAATATTGAGTCCTATTAAGGTAGTATGACTTGTACAAACACTTAAACATGTGAGTGTAGAGATCTTACACGGGAAAGAGAACTTCACTGGCGCTATAGGTATCCAGTTCATTTAAAGAAAGAAAAATTTTTCAATGCATTCATCATTATCTATGTTTCTTTTGGGTAAGATAGCTACTGAGCACCTGAGTATCTCCACTGGGAAGATACAGTTCAGTGTTGATACATGTGTTGGTCTCCCTATAGGAACATAAAAGACTAAGGTTTCCTATGCTAAGATGCACAACAAATAAAGCATTTATTTCCAGAGAGTTTCCAAACTCAGCCAGAATTTGAGTGAAGGAAAGCAAAGATGGAGGGAAGATTTCAATTTAGCAAGTGATTGGTCACAGTTCACCTGTTTTTATCCCAAAGAAGAACTGTCTATACAATTCAGCTGTTGCTGAATGGGGTCTGTTATGAATCCAGGCTTTGGTAGTAAAATCACAGCAATAAAAACATGTCTTTGATGTCCAGCCCAGTACATAAAAACCAAAAGCATGCTGTTACCAAGGTGAATGGGCGAATGGTTTGGGTTAACATTTGAACAGTTACAAATGTCACAAGCTTGGAGAGATTTAAAAAAACAGTTGAAATATGCACTGAAGCCAGGTTTCTGGTTTAAATTTAAAATAAATGAAAATATCTAGTATATTTTATGAACTTGTCAGGCATGAAGTTGCATTTTTGAGAATCTGAAAAATATCAAGAATTAGTACTTGTACTTTAGGTAATGACAAATAAGAGCAAAGAAAAAATTCATGATGCAATATCCTAAATACTAGGCTATGCAGTAGCAGTTATATATGTCTGAAGAAAGTGTGGGGCATGATATTCATATTGTTCTTCCTTCTGATAAATGTATAGTAAGAGAGAGAAAGAAAGACAGCTTGACGGTTATTGTTCTCAAGTAATAATCGCATGATACATAAGAAGATAGTCACAGGCTTTAACCTAAAAATAAATAAATAAATAAATAAAATCAATTTATTTATTTATTTGTATGTGAAAAGCATTTTCCATAGCCTTTCCTATTAGAAGTTGCAGGTTGATCAATTGGACTAAGTTATCTACTCTGATTCAGAGTAGCAGCTCAGCATTTGTTCTTTGTATGCTTCATTCCCTGGTAAAAGATGGCATGAGAATGAGAGGAAAACTGGATTGTGTATATTTACCAAGGCAAAAAAAGAAGGGGGGGGGAGAGGAAGGGGGGAGACGGAAGCTAGTTTAACTGCTAAGCACTGCTCCATGTTGTGGTTGTTATTCTCTCACTGGTGGGTAGTTAGAGCATGTCCCTGAATGAAGGGTGCAGCTGTAAGTTTCCATTAAAATAGTGCTCCCAAGGGTTGTTAGAATTGCAAGGCATAAATTAAATTAATACATGTAATTCATATTCTTCTGCATGAGGATCTTCTCTTGTGTATTTTTCAGGATCATTAGGGTTCTTTGGTAACAATATATTTTTCTTTAAACTCTGCAAGGAGACATTAATGGACTATTGTGCACTCTGCCTTATGATGTTAGCATACAGAATTGAGACATCTTTTCTTGGCAACAGCTGGAATTTTCAAGAAACATTAGTGACTATACCAAGAAGCCTTATGTGACTTGAGTGACCAACTAGATAGCAACATTTCCATCAAGAAAGACAAAATAATCACAAGTGTTGTGTTTTGTTATTGGGAGAAATATGAGGAATCCTCAAGCTCTTATTCTTTCTAAAGATTTTTGTTGTCTTTGTGTGTTCCTGAATATTAATATTTCACATCCTGAAATGTGCAACAGTTAAAAAAAAAAAAAAAACGATTTACAAAGCTAGAAAAGATAAGAGAAATACACTGTTTTGGAGTAATAATATGAGCCAGAATTTGACAAGGGCAAGACTGTAAAGTGAAAGTTCTGTGGATTTAGGGAAATTAAAGCATAACCAGGTCTTCAGCGTTATGGTTCTTTGTCCCCCTCTGGTGACTGAAAAGCTGCAGGTGTTCATGAAGCAGTACAGCAGTTGGACTGAAATTAGGGATTTTGCTGTTATAACTGTTCTGGTTTATATCAAGTTATTTGCAATTAATTTTGGACTATTCTTATTTCTTCATTGCTAGAAAGCCATACAGGAATATAATATTTCATGAACAATACCTGATGCATCTGGTAACAGAATACTTCTGTCTCTGTGTGAATTGTCTTCTGTGCTTAATGGATTGCATGGGAGGTGGATGCAGGCAAAATCCTTTCCTGTGGCTGAATGATTTAGGTTTTTTTTTGTTTGTTTGTTTGTTTTTTGTTTTTAATTTATTTATTATTATTATTATTATTATTTATGGAGTATGAGAGTAGTGGGTACTGTTATTTTATAGTCTTAGAGAGTATTTTCTTCAAGGGCAGTTGTTGAAGTTCATGCCTCTTGTGTTTCTAGGGAGAAGAATGACATGCCAGTTCATGACAGAGTGGGAAGCCAGTACCCTAAGGTTGGATTATGTTGCTAGGAGATGTAAAGTTTAGCTTTCCTCAGGTGACTCTTTTTAGAGTTAGTATGTAGGAAGGCACTGTCTTTTCTTAGATGTATCTGATGAAAATGCAGATATGTTTAGCCTCATCTCCCATGTAAGAATTTGGTAGGCAAACAGGACTTTACATGGGAATCTTTCTTGGCAGTCGTGGGATCAGTTGCTATTTAACTTCCCATCCTCAGGGTAGGTGCAATTCTACTGATGTCCAGTGCAAAACATGTAAATATGGAAGGTACTTTGTTGGCCTTGGAAACTTTGATACCTTCACAGAGAGGAGGGATCTTTTTCTTTTGGTGGAGTTATATTTTAGGCTTATGCATCTAAAGTACCAATGATGTACCTGTTTATGTTGAGAAGTTAAACAGAAAAATACACCACATTCCAGCTGGCATGAATGGGGCTAGTTGTTGCCTCTGCTATACTACTCACCAGACTGTGTTATCTGGATCTTGAACAGTAATAGCAGGTACTGATTGGAAATCTGCTTCACAACCTCCCTATTTGCTGCTTAAACTGAATTACCAGCGTGATACGTAATTAGATTGTTTTAATGCCCATGTCTTTACTATATGAATATTTATACAGAACTCACACTTCAAAAGTTGCAGCATCTCTTTGTAAACTCAGTGTAAACTCTACAGTGATTTTTTTCAAGTGCAATATTCCGTCAGTATTTTGAGTATACTGGGTCTAATTGAAAGACCATGAAACTCAGTGGTCTCTGGAAAATATTTTTATCCATGATCCTAGGGTAAAATTGCTTTTTGTAAAATATAGGAACATTTTTATTAGACTTAGGGTAACACACAAAATTAATCCTACCATTAAGAATACCTACACTACCAGCAATGTTTGCTGCATGTTCAGACAAATTGATAAATAATGCTAATGTGGAAAACACATACCTGAAGCTAAACTATATTTTTAGAAAATATTTGTAGAACCTAGCTATGCCACAGAGAGCAATACAAAGTGCAAACTCTTAGAGCTTTTTTCTTTTACTCACTAATACATTAAAGTAGGAAAAACTGTAGTAAGAAAGGTTGCTGGATCATCACTGCTGCAACAATGGCCATACGATTTTAGATTTTACCTATTTATCTTTGCTAAGCCTAGTATGAGGCAAAATTTCACATTCAGCATAGCTTCAAAAAGCTGCTAGAGGTTTGTCTACCTGTGCATATTGACAGCTGTAGCTTCTGAAAAGACTGGAGTATCTCCAGGTACTTCATTTTAAAACACAAATATTGACAAAAGCAAGAAGTAACAATGTTAAGATTATTATTACTAAAGCCGGGAACAGCATTCAGATATTCAATCTGTGACTGCTCAGGAAGGGTTAAGTATTCAGGAATGTTGGAATGATATATCATTGCACACTCTCTGTGACAGCTATGCCTTTTATTTATGGTAATTGGGAAGTAATGGCAGATTGTCAGATCACCTGTGAAACATCTGGCTTCAGTTTTGGTAAAGTAGCGCATCAAAGGAGTTATAATTTATTTGACATTGTTTGGTACAGGTCAGAAAACATTTGGCTGTCAATACACCAGGTAGATTAATGGATATGCATGGATAGAAAGAACTGAACAGATTTCAGAGAATTAATCAAGAACAATGCCCTTTTTCCTTTGATAAATCTATTAGAATTTTTTTTAGTCATCTTCCTAAGACAGATACAAAATGCATCTGTTTTGATAGCAGAGTACAAAGTAAGTGAAGAAGACAAGCCAGAAAAGGTTGCTTGTCACCAAAGGGGCAATTCATGTTTTGATCACTCTCCATATAGTAGATATATCAAAGATACTGCATGTTTATTCAACATCTGAGCTTTAAGTAATTCCTTAGCCAAAACACTTTCTGAATACAGTATTCATGTACTTTAATTTAGTACAATTGTTGATAATAATTACAGAATCACAGAATGGTTGAGGTTGCAGGAGACTCCTCAAGGCCCTGATCCAAGCCCCTGCTCAAGTAGAAACCCAGAGAAGGTTTCTCAGGCCCATATCCGGGTGGCTTTTGATGATCTCCAAGGAACGAGACTCCTTAACTTCTCTGGGCATTGTGTGTCAGAGCTCAGAAGTTAGGGCCCTCACATCATTTTCTGCAGTGCTGAAGTAGTCATTTTTTTAATAAGCATCATGTCTCATTTTTCTTTCCTCCAGCTTCTTCTAACTGCAATGTTCGGTGTAAATATCATTTAAGAAAAACTTAATATTGGAGTTCCTTTCTCGCAAGTGAAAAATTATCCATTCAAAGCAGTCAAATCACAGGGGATTTCTTCTACAGGAAATACATGAGATTTCTTTTTCTCCTGTCCCATTTCTACTGTATACTCATAGATAAACTTATCATGATGTAGGTGTAAATAGTGTTTCTAATCTGCTTTCTCATTAGTGCAGGTTGAGTGTTAAGTGTTTACCATATGGAAGATATAAATGAGAAGCTACTAAGGTCAAATACATGTAGAGGGGACCAGTTGTCTGCTCGTTACATTTTTTTCTTCTACTTATCTAGTTTTCTTCTACTTATCTAGTTTCAGTGCATTTATATCTCTAGACTCACAAATATGAGCAATCATAAAGATATTTTGAATATAGTATCTGTGATGTGAAAATATGTTATCTGCATTGTATGAGAAAGCAAGAAAGATGACTATTCTAGACTTTGCTTTAAAACTCTATTTGCTAGTGTGAGTGGACAATAGCTGGTGGAAAAGACGGGAAAGATTTCTAAAACACACAGTCAGGGTTGTAGTTTGCTGCTCAGATTAGGGGGCTGGAGTCTGTTTAGAGGTGAACTGCTTCTTCCATACAGGGGAGAGAGGAAGGATAGAGATGGGGTGTAATAAAGGTAGCGTGTGAGCTAGGTACACTTGCTGGAAGATAATATGAGGTAGTGCTGGCAACTAGTGTTTCCCACTTCGTCAGACAGGACATCTCTGCACACCAATGTCTGGCTGGCAGCAGGAATAGTCACTTTGGCTCTCTGAGGGCTGCAGATGTGCAAGGTGAACAGTCATCTATGACTGTGAAGAAGAACTGAAAAACATGTAGATATTTTATTCACTTAAAAATGGAAACAACCTGAACCAAGGTAGATACACCAGCAATTCTAGCAGTGAAACATGAGACACGAGAGATGGTGAAGATTTCATCCTAAAACCTCCAGGATAGCTCTAGTATATTAGAAGCCCATCAGCATTTTCAGTACACGCAGAGGCTGAATTTTAAGCAAAGTCTAAACTGATAGTTTCTGAGAGATTATTTTGGAATTTGGTTCTTCAGTACCATCTGAAAGTGATCAGATTTCTAATAGCTGAGGCAAAATTGTCCTGACATCATATTGGTTTGTGTCATCTGAAGCTCTCAGCTTGTGCTGAGTCTCAATGACAAAAAGGAGGGTGTAGCTGAAATGCTAAGTCACAGCTTGAAACAGTGATTGAACACCTGGTGGGAAGGCAGGGCCAACTGAGGGGAGCTCAGGTGCATGCAATGTACCTGAATGACCAGAAGGGTGAAGCTAGGAGCCACCCCTTCCTAGACCTCATTTAAGGGTTGGCAGTGGAGGCAAGGGCATCTCTTGCTGAAGATCCCTGCCTACCTGAGGCCTTCCAAAGGTAAGCAGCAGTTTTCTTTCATTTCTGTGCTGGATTTGGGCTCGTTCTCATTTGCTGTTGCTAAAGACTTTGCCACCCTGCTGTTATTGTGGTACTTTCCATCTCACTATGGCATTACAGAAGGTCTGGTGATCCAAGGGGAATTTGATGCTTGTTAGGGACTTTTTATAATTTCTTCAAGTTCACTGACAACCTTGACCCATGAAAACAAATAAAAAAATTACTCAGGGTTATTTGAACTTTGCTTTGAAGTCTAGTTTGTCCAATTTACAGCAGAAGAAAGCAGATAGTATTTCACAGAGATCTGACCAAAATTTAACGTAGGAAAATTTGGGAACTAAAAATAGGTGGTGTTGCAAGAATGGGGAATTGCTAGTTTGTTCAGGGAATAAATCTCAATGACACTTTCATTCATAGTTTTTCCTTATTTTATTCTGGTGCAAAGTGTTGCCCAGAAACCCCTGTCCTTGCACGTTGCTGAAGCATCTACCACACAGCTCCTGCAAAAATAGAATGGAGAAAGACAGAAAAAGTATAAAGGGTCAAAGAAATGAAGTCAGAATTCTCAGCAATAAACATACTGAGTAGGTCAAGGTGATTATCTTCACACTTAGAGCTTCAGAGAATCAAGGGCCATTCTAGACAAAGCAGAAGTGACACTAAGAGTATTTTATGGAGTCCTAACACACAACTTTATAATCTGCAAGGCTAGGCATAAGCCTTTATAAACACACTATGTAGAAATAAATGTAGATGAAAACATAAGCTGATGAACAGGTTTTTTGCGTTAAACCTGGAGCTATTTAAAGAAGGTAGTATGGGAGTTAAGGCAAGAAGAATTCCCTTAAGGGCGAACACTGATGGCAGTAAAGACAATGCTGCAATTACTTGAAATAAGAGAAGAGTAAACAGAATTTAAAAGTGGAATTCTGTTCTTGAAAGGAATCTGCTTTAGGCAGGGAGTAATAGGAAGGACTGTAGCTGGAAGTGAAGAGGTGGCAGTGAGGTGAATAGAGGTGAAAAAAGAAGGAAGCATCTGGGCGGTCTTAATGAAAATGGCACCAGGAGGCACTATTTTCTGTTTTCACTGTATTCCATGTTGCAATAGACTTGTATACTAATGTACCAGTAGGCTCATCAGCTGGCATACTACTAATCTGTTTCTATGGCATAAGAAAAGAATTGAAAGCATTTTATATTTGCAACATTTTGCATATCCCTTCCAAGGAATAGACAGGGCCATGTACCTTTAACTCACCTCCTGGTCAGCCTTTGTAGGAACATAAGCTGAATTGGGCTGGAAAGGACTTCAGAAGTTCTTACTTAAAGCACAGTTAGCTTTGAGGTCAGACGAGATTACTCAGTCTTGCCAGCTGGGTTGTCAGTAGCAAATCGAGTCTTGAAAACCTCCGGGGATGCAGACTGCACAGCCTCTCTGGACGACTCCTTTCACTTCCATCACATCATGAGGATGGTCAAGTACTTTCAGATTCATATGAATCTCTCCTTTCCAATCTCCTTTCAGTGTGTTGTCTCTCACCCTTCTACCACACAGTGGTGTCTCTATCTTGCCAATGACCACATAAGCACTGAGGACCTGCACTTAGGTGTCCCCATATCATCATCCAAGGACATGGTAATACTAGCAATGCCCTAGTTTCATTGTGTTGCAACTCCAAGAGACTAAAGTCTATTTGAATCATAGAAACACTGAGGTTGAAAAGACCCACAGGATCAGCCAGTCCAACGATCCACTGATCACCAATAGCTCTCACTAATCCGTGTCCCTCAACATAATGTCCATATGTTCCTTGAACACATCCAGAGTTGGTGACTTCACCACCTCCCTGAGCAGCCCGTTCCAGTGCCTGACCATTCTTTTGGAGAAGTATTTTCTAACATCCAGCCTGAATCCCTCCTGGCGCAGCTTGAAGCCATTCCCTCTAGTCCTATCACTAGTTACACGAGAGAAGAGGCCAACCCGCAGCTCACTACAACCTCCCTTCAGGTAGTTATAGAGAACATCTGTATTTATGTAAAGAGCATATCTTTGTTTTACATTCTGTTGTTAGAGTGAGGACTTGCTATACATAATGAAAAGACTGAAAAACAGTCAGAGATTTGGTCTTGCTAACTTCAAATATTTAGATGCTTCTCCAAGATTTCATGGTGTTGAAATGGAAATCTCACCAACATTAATTATTTCTGAAATTTTTGCTTCCTTATTTTTCCCCTTGGCATCTCAGCATTCAGTTGAAAACAGATCTACAAAAGAAGAGTACAGAATGAAATTAACTTTATAAAAAGTAATTTATAAAGACTTTGTGTAGATTTCTGAGATTATTGTCATTATTCAGTAATAATAGTGGTGAGCAGTATCCAGATAATTCAAAGAAGGAAATGAAGCAGAATTAGAACTAGCTTTCCCGGTTATTTTAATGGGAAGATTATTAGAAACTGCATCTTTATTTCCAGTTTTCTAGCACTAACAGAAACTTCCAAAGCCACTTTTCAAGCTTATCCTTGCTTTGAACATTTCTTTAAAGCAAAAGCAGAGAACTTCTGTTAAAATTTATCAGACAGAATTAGCCAATAAAATATATACTGAAAAAGATACTATATAAAGTCTCAAGACTGGGAAGGTATATAAAGGTGTTTACAGCAGGTTCAACGGAGACTTCATAAAGGAAAATTGGCTGAAGAAAAAGAAATCTTGCATAAAAAGCCTTTATCCAGAACTTTATTGACTGATAACTTAAAAAGAAATAACTTGAGAGGCAAAAACTGAAACTAAAGGTAGGGATTTGGAAAGGACTCTCTGAAAAAGTGTTCAGAAGGCTTACAAACATATTAATACCCAAATAATGCTAGGCCAAAGCTCCTGGTACAAATGTGAAGAAAACTGTGGCTAAAGTCAGTGTGAACTACACGATGAAGCAGGCTGTGTTTCAGGTCCTTGAAAAGTTTTTAAAAAAAAAAAAAAAAAATCCCCTTTTTAACATAGACACTTTCATTTTAGTCAAAAATGCTTAAACTTTCCCTCCTGTGTGCCATCTGTGAGGCATGGCCATAACCTAAAGCAAAGACAGAACCCAGTCTGGATTTGTGAAGTTATTCACTGCCTTTGACCTATTTCACTGATGAACTTGAATAAAAGCTGCTGGCAAGCTAACTGGAAAAAGTATGTCCTAAGCTGATAAATACCTAACATGCAAAGCCTCCCTGGCTACAGAGATGAACTAACTGATTCCAACAGTTCTTATGAAAGCAAAGAGGATAACAATGATTTTTTTTCTTTTTTTCTACTGTGAAACAAAACAGGAGAAAATCTGTAATGTTGGAGGAAAACAATGTCAGCTTTTCTAAAGATCAGTTAAATGGGAGGAAAAGGGTTTTTTTCTTATTCTCTTCTTTATTATACTGACACATACGAGAAGATGTGGGCAAGTGCTGTCAACCTGTTAAAATATTTGTAAGGTCATTAGGAATTTAAAGTTCAAAGGAGTTCACTGAACAAAAGAGATTAAAGCAACAATGTGCTGGATCTCCATCCTTACAATAGAGTTCATATCAGTGGCTATAGAAACATTTCAAAGTTGAGGTCAGAAGCATTTAGGTATATCTTCTGGTATTTTTAGATATTGATTAAAAAAAAGTTGGTATTTGCTGAATCTGGAACAATGTGAGCGGTATAATTGCTAGATATAAATGAATACTTTATTTTTTTTGATAAATTAACATTTTATATGTAGTTGCACAAACTTACATTCAGTATGCACAGATGTGTCAGCTGAAACCCATGGTTCCATTCCAGCTTATGGTAAAACAAACAAAAAAAACCCAACAAAACAAATTACTCTCTTCATATGAGAAATGCTAATAGTTACTGCTGCTCATCTTGAAGTGCGCAGGAGCTTCTCTACTAATGTAGCATACTAATGTGGAAAGCTGCTGTGTTTGGTTTAAATGCTTTTTAATTTTTGCAGTAGTTACTCGAATTAGACTTTATTGAAACTTTACTGAGTGAAGGGATATAAAATACAAAGGTAACTTCCAGAACAAGTCTGATAATTCATTAATGTGATTAGCTCTTATAAAAGATGGGACACTTTTCCTTCTGTAGGTCTGTGGTTTTTTTCTTTTTTTTTTTTGTCTGTAATAATCCTAGCCTCTGTGATGTGATTTCAATTAAGGTAGGGAGGTTGTCAAAAGCAGTTGTAATATTTAAAATTAAATTGGTGGTTGTTGGAATAACCGCACAAACCATGGAAGGGAAATTCCAAAGGAGTTTTCGGTTGTTTGCAATGGCTCGTGCTGTCAACAGACCAGCTCACAAACATAATGCCTCTGCATGCGCTTGTAGAACTCAAGCATTAGCAAGTGTAGTAAAAATAATCACAGCAGAAGAGCTATGGTATTTTTTGCCCTTCATCACCAATAAATGGAAAGCATGTGTGTGTATTAACCTGAACTCCATCTTTGTCTGCAGTGCCTTAATATACCCAGCAGATCCCTGCAGTTAGTCTGTTGGGGTTTCTGCCCTTATGCAACTCAGTTATGCAGAGCAGGTGAAACATTTCTGATGTGTGGTGGAGGCTCCATGGCATGTGAAATCCTCTCCACTCCTTCTGCATTGGGTCAGCAAACTTGTCCTGTACAGTTAACTTGCACAGGTGTGCAAGGAAATCTGCCAGGTGCACACTGGATTTACTGTCAAAGTTTGGAAGAGTGTTACCGTGTCCTTGTGTAGTACTTGCAATGCATACACTGCTCTGCCTCTGGAGAGCCCACTTTGTGGAGCTGTGGGACATCAGAAACTCTACTGGATGTAATACCATGACAGCCTGAACAAGTGACTGAATCCTAGTGAAATAACTGTGTTACAAGGCCAAAGGGAGAATCTGCACTAAAATAAAGAAAAAACAACCTTGAATGTATATAGTATTACTCCTACTTTAAGATCACTGTTACTGTCTTTTCCACCACAGGCACTCCTTACTGCTGGATGAAATCTGCCTCTAGCTCATTAGTGAACCATTCAATGTGCTTTCCTATTATTACATCAGTGCTTATTATTCCAATATGGGGAAAGAAAGAACATATTTGAGAGAAGGAAAGGAGAGAAGACAGTTGGGGGACAGATTATAAATACATTTTCTTAGCTTTTTGAACTTATTCTGTCAGAAAGATTCATAAGTGAGCAATATAACAGTAGGATAATTAAAAGGCCATTCTTCTGGAATGTCTTCAGAAGCCTCTGTTTCTGGCATCCTGCTAAAATAAAAGTCAGCATACAAAGTTGCAAAAGATTCTATTTTTATTTTCACTCCAGTGATCTCCCCTGCTATTCCAGCTCAGATTTCTTCTTTATGTGCAAAACTGGGATAAATGAAGCACAGATCAAAATGCTTCAACTAAGAGAGAAATTATTGAAAGGATTGTTGCTTTAGTGAGCATTACTGTCTTCCATATTTTCTATGACTACCTTTATTTTTTTCCAGAAATAAGACATTCCTCAGGTGAAACTGAACTAAAAAACCCAGACAAATGGGCATGATATCCCATGCTGTCAATATACAACAAAGCTTGTATTATTCCTCTGCTGTTTTGAAGAAAATGACAAATTATTTTATGTTCAGATTTCAAATAGACTTCATAGATTCAGATATTTCTTCTCTAGTTTATCCCCCCCATATCCCAGGTCATCTCACAGAAACAGCCTGTGGTCTGACCATTTCCAAGTCTGTCCTTTTATCACAAAGACAGGTTTGAGAAGTTAAATAGTCTCACAGGTTTTCAGTTTAACTGTCTGAACAGAGCTCACAAAATTAAGGCAGTTCAGGACCTGCAAATCTCTTTTGTTTAAAACAGGTGGCAGAGTTAGATTTATCTCATGTTTCTCTTGAAATTCTATAGCTTAACAATTTAGTTTTAAAGAAAAGTATTTTGATTCTCTTGTTTACTACAGATTGTGAGGAGTTAAGTTCTCCTTGGACGATCTATAGCAGGCCACTGAAAAGCAAACTCAGATCATCTCTTTGACCTACCTCTGAAACATCATAAAAAAATGTGGGTGCATATTCATGGCATTTATAGAACTGGATATTATGGTGTGCTCTCAGTTTACAACCCCCATTTATGATGTTTCATTAACATCTTTTGTGAAATTCTAGCTTCACTCACAAAAATGGCAAAATTCCTCTGGAGGTCAATGGAGCCAGTCACTTCTCAGCTGTTTTTTGTTGAGACTTATTGATTGTTTTTCAACTCTCCTCTGCACAGTCGGATTTCTATTCTCCTGGTGGTGTTTATATGACCCCTAAGTGAAAATGCAGCCCAATTGCATCATTTGCAAACTAGAGGAGTATATTGTGGGTGAACTTAAACTTCCATCCTGAAAGTCATAAAAAAAATCAAAAGTACGAAGATGTCCACGCCAATAATTCTGCTGCCATAAGATCATTGATTTGATGGAGATACATATGAATTTTTTTTCATATAGGACCAGTGTAGTCACATCAGGGCAACTTCATTGGTAAGTTATGGCCTGATTAAAGGGTTTTTAAAATAAATACAGTTTAAAACTAGCAGTTATGGAAAGATGTAATGATTTGTACGTAAGCAGGACAGAAGAGCATCCTTATTACATTGGCTTGCATGTAGGTTGCTGCGAAGGTAATGCCTCCTTCTTATTTCCATGGAACCTACAACAAATACAAAGAACACAATAACACAAACACACTATTTGACCGAGCAAATGCTCACTCATCTACATAAAAATATTTTTCATCAGACATACCCAGTTAACCATGCATTTTTGCCAGCAATGAACAAGAGCCTTCGTGCTGTACCAGCAGAGGAACCACTGATGCTGTCTCCAAATGCACCATTGTGAGCTCACATCCACTGCTTGGTCAATGGAAGTGTTCAGCAAACATCCATGAACGTGAATGGATGCAGTTTTTTTTCTGCATAGTGGAATTCGTTCACACGCTTTTTTCCTCCATCCACACTCCAAGGTCAGATACCACTCTGTCAGAATGCCCCTCTGCTGCCACCTGTCACACAGCAGCAAAATGTAACAGGATAGTTGGGGGAAGGTTCAGCCGCTGCTGCCATATCACCAACATCTGCCTCTGATGTCTTAAAATCTTAACATCTTAAAATAGGAGACATTATTTTTATGGATGGAGACACAGTATGGGCATGTATAAAGAATGTTGGTGTATCAGTATTAAAACCTTTTCAGATTTTTTTAAGAAAAAAAAGATTTAAACACTCAGAAGAGAACTAGTAAAAGACTATGAGTAGTCCCTTACAAGGGACTACTTGAAAGCAAGAGTAAAAGGGTGTTTTCTTAAAAATGCAACAAGCAGCAGTAGAAGTAAATATCATAGGTCAGTCAGAGGTGGAAGCTGATGTCTTGATATTGAATGAGAGATAGGTGGAAGAAAGCTATGAGGAGCCTTGGAAGTGAAGTAACTTTTATTTAGTGGAGGAGATGAAGAGCCAATTGAATGCAGAAAGGAGGGGGTACCCTGATCAAAGCAACAGGCTGGGAAATGGTTGTTAAAGGAGCATTCTGACAGGGACTAGGCAAGATTGCATTTGTCAAGGTCAGGGGAAAGGATGTTTAAGATATGAGTGTCTGTTTGACTTGAACTGCCTGTTACAAATCTTGTTGAAAGATAAGATTCCTTGAAATGTAGGATGTTGGAAAATGTAGGATGCCTGCTTAGAAATATAATGGATTGCACACATTCATGGGGGCATAAACAGAGCATTTCAGCTATCACTCAGTTATGATTGTGGCTTTAGATGAAAATTATCAAGAATAAGAATAACTAGCTCAAGTGTAGTTCAAAACTGAATATAATTTAACGAACATGCATTCTAAAAACCTGTAGTCTAAATGATGTTTTCTTGTTTGTCGTGGCTGGCTTTCATAGTAAGGTACAGCTAGGACTGCAATTTTGGCTGCCACAAAAAAAAAAAAAAATAAAAATAAAAATCTGTATTTTGCAAAATGTAGCTTTCTAAAAGCATAAAGATTGGGGATATGTCAAATCTTGCTTAGCTATGCTGAAAAAAAAAGATTATTTTTGACTGTGCAGTGCTGCTGAAATATGTGCTGGAAACATGCATGCTAAGCAAGCTTGCTCCTAGTACATTGTTCAGGATGTATATGACCATAGATCTCAACCTTGGTCTAGAAAAAGGTCAATAGACCACCAAATGTGGTCACAATTATGAATGATAGGTTGCTTGCTAAGAGAATGTTGAAACTGATCCTACATGGAACAGCACTGGAACAGGCTGCCCAGGGAGGTTGTGGAGTCTCCTTCTCTGGAGATGTTCAAGACCCACCTGGATGCCTACTTGTGCTACCTGGTGTAGGGAACCTGCTTTGACAGAGGGGTTGGACTCGATGATCTCTGGAGGTCCTTTCCAACCCCTATGATTCTGTGATTCTGTGATACATACTAGGAAAAAGAGATCTCTGGCAAAAAGCTGATAGAATCATAAGTATTTTTGCAGTGGTGGAGAGATACTTCTTTTGCTGAGGGCCTTGGCTCAGCTTCTGTCAGTATGCTCCTTAGTTTTAATTCACTACTGTATACCTGAATGGCAACATTTTTAACCATGTTTTTTCAAATACAGGTGTAAGCACATTTCAGTGCTATGGCACAGACCTAAGCAACTCCTAAGACATAAACCTCCAACAGTGGGCTAGGTTTTTATTATGCCTAGCACGTGAATGATGTATAAGAAGGAAGCAGCAAAGATGTCAAGGAGAAAATGAAAAACTGAATCATAGGCTGCATACTAAAGCATTCCCAAAGCCTTTCATATATTTTCATACAAATTATTACCATGTTTAAGCAGCAGTTGTTCCTTGGAAAGATGGTCTGCTCTAGTTGTGTCACATACCGTGACAAGCAGTACATGCTGAATTTCAGGTCATAATTTCTGCCTGAATACACATAGTTTACCTCTATGCCCAAATGTAAAGAAAGAACAAAATGAATCTGAAACTATTCCTTGCTACAGGGTTGGCCCCCAGAGCTGGCTTTTCTGAAATGTAAACAGCAAAGTGAGAATGTTCCATTTGCTACTGCAGTGCTGTTTATTTAAACCCAAATCTGCAAATATGATTGAAGTCTGGCTTGGTTTCAAAAATTTGATATGTTATTTAAAGCTGCAGTGTTCTGAATCACAGACTATTTACTTTCTTCAGGCTTTTTCTTATGTTGTTAAGCTACCTCTCATTCTTTCACTAATATTAAAGTCATTTTTAAGAGACATTAGAAGTGGAACTGTGGGAAACTCTTCTATACAATTCAAAACCACACACAAGCCCCATCTGTTAAATAGACTCTTGACCGCAAAGGCCCTTGTTAAGTTTCAGAAGATTTACAAATTTGCTCCAGGGTCATCTCGAAGCTTCTGGCTAATGTGCAGTTGTAACAGCAAGAATTTTCAAAGAATTTTAGATGATAGGAAACTATGTGCAAAAATCATCCAAAGTTCTGTAAACCTCAAAGAAGTAAACAGCATTTGGAACCTGATTCACTTCAGAGTGAAAGGATATTTTAAATATACATCAGGAATGATTAATAATTTTATACTTTTAAATAGCCTGATTAAATGCGAACTGAAATTAGCAGCAAGATTTCAGCTGAGGTCATTACTCCCTAGATAGCAGCCACATAGTATTCTTTATTGGAAAATATTTAAACACTGACCAAAGAAAAGAAAATGTAATTTTCTCTTATTTACAAGCAGGAAAACTCAAGAATTGCGTAAATGATACAATTTCTCTAAGGTCACCCTGAAAGGTCAATACCAATGTCAGAAGAGGACTAAGAATTTCAGATGGTTGAAATCAGCACTGTTTCATTTCTCTAGTTATGAGAAGTTTGTGGAATATGACTATCACTCAAGACATCTTAGATATTCAAATGAATTCCTAATTGTTGTGCTACTGAATCAAAGGAGAAACTGCTGTTTGCATAGTTTTTGGTGATCAAAGAGAAAATTTGTAGCATCATAGAATCATTAAAGTTGGAAAGACCACTAAGAACATTTAGTCCAACTATCAACCCATTCATGCACTATTTCAATTAATAACTCTGTCTTCAGGAGGTGATGATCCAATCTATTTAAGTACCAGGTTTTGGCAAGTCACACTATGACTGGATCAACAGAATTTTTACAGCACCTGCTTTTAAGAGCAGCTACCTAGGCTGGATACCTGACATGCTTCACACTGAAATTCAGCTGAGCTATGATCGGTCTTTTAAAATCAGATATGACATTAACAACAAAACCAGACAAGGAGTTCAGTAAGCAATGTTGCCAGACATTTGGGAGATTTACATAATGAGATTTAAATGTTGGCAAGAAAGCTGGGAAACTTTCCTGCCAGGTAGAAGGTCTCTTTCTTCTCTCTTGACTAAATGTACTGTTCCCAAAACGGTCACTGGTAAGATGTGCCCTTGTCAAAAGCACATGATATTTCATAATTACATGTTGGAAAGTTACATGCTAACATCTACATAGTGATTGCTACTAATTCCCAAAGGAGTTGAAAGAGTATTAACTGAATGCCTCACAATTATAATTCTCCCAGAAAGTTAACTTGGCAAGATTTCCTCCACTGAAAAAAAAAAAAAGAAAATGGGCTTTTCTAGATGCAGCTTCATGCCAAATAGGGATTTCCTCAGTTTGAAGAGAATATCCACACTGGCTCAAGAGATCTGGAATTAAACTCTGTGGTACTTTCCTAATGGTGGGTCAAGTACTTCTTGTGAATTTACACGGACTTCAGCTTTCAAACATGAAGTCAGGGCTAGACTATATTATCCCAACTGAAAATAGGGATCTCAGCTGACATCAGGATGTTTTCTGTCTTCACACAACACTCCTGTCTAGGTATTTGTGAAAAATAGCTTTGTCTGTCAGAAAACAGTCTCTATGCAAAGTGGATCATAATGGCTTCACAGAGTCAGAAAGTGCCAGAAAATACCATCCTCAAAGTTTATATTGTACCAGAATTATACATTAACCATGTGGCAGCAATGACTAGAACACAGGAATTCTGATATGTATGCTTATACAGCATACATATGCACATGTACATGCAGACAGTTTCAGGATTTCATTTTGTGCAGTGAAGAAGATGGGATATATATATACACACATATTTTTCAAAATATTTTCCCTTTGAAACTAAAAAAAAAAGAAAAAGAAAAAAAAGCTTGACAATGCCAAGTTTCTTTCCTTTTTCCCTAAGTTCCTCAAGCCTGACCTCCAATATCCGAGATCCTAGACCACTCGGCAGTGTAGGACACAGTGTCCTCTCCTTATATTACCAGAAATTTCGTAAGGGCACCCAGACCGCTTACTGCAAGAATTTTGTCATGATCCTTTTTTTCTGAAAAGTTTCAGTTTAAATAAATCAACATGTTCCAGCAAAGATATATTTAATCAAAAGAATCCTGACTAGCTTCTATGAGGAAAATCGCTTGAGAATGTGTTGATCAACAACCCACAGAATCAGATTAACAGCTTCATGCTTGATGCATGCCTGCCTTGCCAAACCAAATCCTTAATATTATACACATGTAACATTATCATGTCTTTTTTTTTATAGAAGAATATGACAGCAGTCCCACAGCAGCACTGCCATGATGCGTATGTCTCAGTTCTGTGCTTGATATATATTTGAATTCCACTTGCCCTTCAAGCAAGAGCAATAGCAGCTTGTCCTTAAGTGGAATTGACACAGCAAATTAACTGCAAATTTTATGGATCTAGGTCAGAAAGACAGCAGTGCGTATGGCACAATGGCTATGAATATGGAATCGCTTTAGATTTGGACTTTATTTGTTGGTGCCAGTAATGTAATATTGTAATATTGTGCAGTTACATTTTTGTCTTTTCTTGGCACACAGTTGGATGTATACTCTAATGAATGATATGATCTTTCCTGCAAACATATCCTGCATCCCTCTAGACCCAATTACTTTAAATAAAGCTATGTTCGTAAATAGGCACACCCATGTCAACACTGATATATAATGTGCATATGCAGTAAAATCCATGATAGTCAGAGCCAGGTCTTAGGTATACCAGTCTGGTGAATTTCTCATAGCAATAATTGGAATAATTATTAGCATAAAGTACAGAGTTGATATTCCAGGAACTCTGTGAGGCACATCTCTGGCTCATTTCATTAAGTCTGTAAACAGCAAGGCTGGGCTGACTGGCACCAAAATAGGCTTTGGACCTTGGCACTGTCCAGGGAACATAAACTTGGCAAATCTGCCTTACAAATCAAGTATAAATCAGAACTGCCCAGCGAAGCTGGTCCCATTGCTAGAGTTTTCCCACACGCAGGATTGATCTCTGAAGCCAAGCTGCCTTAAAGATGTTTTTGTTTAAACTGTGACAACATAAACATTTAGTTTTCAAGGAGTTCATTCTGTGAGCAAATGTTTTTACAAGACAAAAAACAATTCTGCCACTTTTATATAGTTTCTTTGTGGAACCATGAAGTCTAACGTGCAGTAATTTGATGAGAAAAGAAAACACATCTATGTTAAATTTCTTCATTATAACCACTGTTTCACAACTGATCTCATCCCCTGTCATTATGGATATTTGTTTTCCTCTGTAACACAGCTGCTTTTACCAAGACAACATATGCATTTTACTTGGTGTTAAATTTTTATCTTCCAGGGACAAAAGATGAAATACTGTAGAACTGACGTATCTGAAAAGGACACGTGCAGGGTCTTCCCATAATTTCTCTACTATACCTAAGTTTTTTTTCCTGGTGTTTCCTTGCTGTTTCTGAACACAAAAAATATACAGGTATTCATGCTTCCAAGGAAGGTGATGGTCATACATGAGAGTTCAACAGTCTCAGCTAACATGAATGTATGTTATATATGAATATTCAGAAATCACTTCTGAAAAATACCAACTTCATGTTCTTCACCTAGCACTTTTGCAGACCCCAAAGAAGGAATTAAATTTCTAAGGACAATAGAAGTGCAAAGCAGGCAATCAGTAAAATAGAATTTGATTTTCTTAGCTCTGACTACTGTGACTAAAATGTTAAGTATTTTAGCCTTTATCTTTGTGCCACGTAGCCATGAAAGGGGCTGAAACCTAAGCAAGAAATACTTATTTTTAAACCATGTCAAAAGCCAGTCTTGAAATATTTCTGAACTGCAGCCAAAATTCATTGATTACAGAAGAGACTGATGTTTAAATAAATACATATGTACGTGTGTATAAGTTACATCATGTAGCTATATGCTCAGAACACAGACCAGAATGTTTTATCTTTATATTGAAGGGAGTTACAATGGCTTGAAGAGCAGATCTCTTAGTGAAAGCATCTACAAAGACAGAAGTTCTGTTTAACAAGACTGTTCCAAAGTAATAGTCTTATTACTACTAACAGTTTTGTAATTTAAGCAAACAGATTGCATGAGTCCTAAATTCATTTGAGCTATGAAGGCTGTAGTTGCTGACAGTTGTTGCAAATGTAACTGCAACTATATAGGAATAACTTACACTACTGAGTATATAACTTCTTGAATTGCCACAGTTTTGTTAAATAAAATTAGTACAGTGATAAGGTTCTTGAGTAGCAATGCAAGTTCATGAGTGGAAAATATCCAATATTGTCCATTTTCCCTGAATCAAGCAAATATAAAATATACATATCTGATAGCGCATGTTTTCTCAAGAAAAGAGCATTCACATTTTTCTTAGGAAACGGCTACTGAAGATCAAATTTGAGTGAAACAAATACTGTACTTTTTCTGCATGACATTCCCCCACAAAAAGCTTGTACATACAAGATGAGCAACTTTTAAACTGCTGAACATTTCAGAAATCATCCTCTCAAGCCTTTCAGAAAAGTAATTGCCAAACTTGTATTTTCAACAAAGGATACACTTAGAAATCTGGAGGAGTGTTTACAATGCAGGGTATGAAAATGTACCAGGATCCTGTGATTCCACGGTTCCACAGAACGGTGAAAAGAAATATTAGTGAGATGACAAGAAGAATCAATGATTATGACTGGAAACTAACTACATCAGGGACAATTGCTCATTAACTGAAAAAAAATAAAATAATAATAATGCTTCCCCCCTACAAAATTATCACTTTAGTTAAAGAATATAATGCTTAGACTGACAAAATACAAGACAGAGATAAATGTAGCTGAAATCATATGAAGCATCAATCTTAAATGACAGAGATCTAATTCCACAGTGACATTTTATGTGGAGAAGCATGGAATGTTGCAGTAAGAAACAATGAGAAGAATATTAGAAGAAAATGTAAAAGTAGTAAATATGGCATGCCAGCAAAAATTTAAATAAAATAAATAGATAACAAACATGCTGGAAGAAGCATGACCCAAATATTGCATCTGAAGAGGGAAGGAAAAAAGAAACAAAGAAGAGTGGGAAGAGCAAGCAATCATAATAGAGATTTTGTTTCTTTAGCACCTTCCCATCTCAGTTTCTGTGTATACTTCTGAACTAGGTGTAGAAAGAATGGGAGAAAATGAGATGGAACTTGGAAAAAAAAAAAAGAAAAAAAGAAAAGAAAGCAACCACAAACAAATAACAGAACAAACAACACCATCTTCGCTAAGGAAGAAGAAATGAATTTAGCCAATGGTTATTGTGTCAGCTGCAGTGGAGAGGCTTCTAGAAAATGCAAAGGAAAGGAGGCTGCAGTATACCAGGAGAGCAAAATGATGAGTGACACAAAAAGAAAAGAGGCTGGTTTAGAAGACTACAAAGGTAAAGACGACAGAATTTGAGGGAACTTGATATTAGAAAGTGAGGAGTGAAAAATAATTTCATAGCTGTCAATCTGAGCGACTGGGAAGATGGAAGAGTTGTCAATAGTGAAGAATGAAAAGGCATGGAGAATGGGTTTGGAGGACAGACAAGAATTTCCCTTATTTCTGTTTAATGAAATTATGGGGCTAGAGGCAGAAGGAGGGGGCAGTGTGGCTCTCTGGAACAGAGGAAAAGCCTGCGCAGGGGAAAAGGCTGAATTTGAAGAGTTAGACTGCAAAACTGCAGCGTAGATATTAGAGAGGACATTGAGGAGGCAGTAAAATCACCCAGGAGGACAGTACATATGGAAGGGTGAGATTAAGGAGACGCACTAAGGAATCTGTGATCTCACATCATCCCGCAAAAGATGTTTAGTTTACAAACTGGCACTGAGCCAGCAAGCTACAACTGCTGCATCAGCAAGGTTGACAAATCTGAGGAAGGTTTTGACTTAGCAATTTCACTGAGGTCTATACTTGACAGAAGTCCAAAAAATACATGTTGAACCACAAACTCTCCATATGTTAAAACTACTGATCCTCAAGAAAGCTGTGCACAACTCATGGAAACCTGAAAAATTTCCTCTGAGATACTTCAGCCCTAACAGTTAGAACAATTAAACTAAGCGTAACCCTCTTGAAGCCCAGACTCCGCATTTAAGACTAAGTCTGAACTGGTCTTGATCTGACAAGGCTCATACTTTGAAGAAAAAAAAAAGCAAAAAAAAGCAGTGCTGTTTCTAATAGCAAGAAACTTTAAAGTGTATAGGAAGCAGGGATTTGTTTTCATAATCTTGCCACGTAGAATCTTAACTCTTACAACACATTTGCAGTTAATTTCCACTGTTAAAATTGAGCAAGGTCAGGAAACTACATCAAAAAGTACATAGCAATGCTTCTGCTTATTCTTATGAAAGAAAATTTGCAGCATGTAGCCAAAACTCCAATTAATTTCATACCCAACTCTCCTTGTTATTCATGTCCACTCTTGTAGAAAAAAAAGAAAAAAGCACTGTTCAGAAAGGAAGTTCATTACCTCCCTGGGAAGGTGGAAGAAAAAAGCATGAAATAGAAAATAATGAACTGTTGAAACATGTGATTTGTATTATTTTGTTTGTTGGAATAGAAGAGTAGTTGCTCAATTATTCTGGTGATGGAAGGGAGTGGTAATTGTTGCCTATCACTAGGTATGGTTGCTGCCTGACATCTCTACTATGCCCTAATGATCCAACCAATCTCACAACAAAGAAATTATGTGAATCTAGCCTTGAACTTCCCATTGCTATTCAACTAGCCAGTACTGTACACCCTCAGCGGTTAGGTGGATCTGCAGCATATGAAGCACATGCCTGACCAGACAGTTTATAGGGCCCTAAGTAGGCTCAGAATCAATAATTGCTCAAGTTGGAAAAGACCTTCAAGATCATTAAGTCCAACGCAACCTAACCATACTACCCTAACTCTAACAATCCTCTGCTAAATCGTGTCCCTGAGCACCACATCCAAATGATTTTTAAACACATTCAGGGATGGTGACTCAACCACCTTCCTAGGGAGTCTATTCCAGTGCTTAACAACCTTTTCAGTAAGGAAGTTTTTCCTGATATCCAACCTAAACCTCTCCTTGTGCAGTTTGAGGCCATTTCCCCTTGTCCTGTCACCAGTAGAAGAAACCAACCCTGCACTCAGTGCAATCACCCTTCAGGTATTTGAAGTGAGCAATAAGGCCCTCAGCCTCCTCTTCCCCAGACCAAACTGTTCCTCTAGTTGCTCCGCATAGGCCTATTTGGTACAGCAACACTGTCACACTGGGAAAATCCAGTTGCTTCTTTTTAACCTACTCATCTAACCCGTGTACACATGCTGAACTGTAAGGCAGTGGTTCCAGACTAAGCGTGCACTCTCACATAGTGATAGTGAACATCCCTTCAGGCTTTAATGTTACATGCTTAACATCCCTACTTCCTTGCTCTGCATTAAGTACAATAGCACCCTGATGCCACACAACAGCAACATCCACCAGAAGAAGGAAGCTTTGACGCATACATACTTTAAGACATACAGGAGAGGATAAGACTTCTTTAAATTTAGTGTTGAATGTAAGGGCAGCAAATAAGAAATACTGGAAAAATATTCCTTGAGGAAATACAAACACAGGAAAGATTGGTGAAATTAGACCATTCATTAGATATAAATATGAAAGATAAATCACAGAGATTTCACGCTCTCTCAATAGAGAGCAGGGAAAAATGACTAAGAATAGAAAAGTCTTTCTAGAAAGCATCTGTTTGGCCTTTGAAGGAACCATCAAAATCCTGGACAGAGGGAAATTAATGAACAGAAGAGAGAAAGCTTACCCAACAAACAGTAGCAAATAGTACAACAGTGAGTAAGAAAGAAGGAAGCTTGTCTAGAAAATAAGAGAGCTACATATGCATGTTATCAGATACGTGGTGCTTTTTCCAGTGTTGCTGCATAAAAGAAGTCAAGAGAAAAGATAACAAAGAGGAGAAAGCCAAGAAGACATGCAGTGCATAAGAGAGTAAGACAAGTGGTGTGGAGGGAGGTAAACTTTGCTAAGTGTGAAACTAAAGATAGAGTTGAGATTGGAAGATAATACAATGAAGAAGTGTTCCTATATCTCTGACAGCTTGGTTTTTTAAAGTTTAGTAAAGGCCTGCAGTTTGTCTTAACGTTTCTGAGGAAATACCTCCATGATCATCATAGCAATCTGATCTCTTGACCTCTCCTTTGGCCACAGTGCCTTTGAAACACTTCATCCTATAACATCTACAACAATCACACTTGAGAGGTAGCAGAGATGCTTGTAGGGCCTTTTTATAGGATTCTCACTTCTTAAAAGCTGAGAATAGGCTAAGTCATGTATAAAGGTAAAAATGGCTTTTTCAGACTGTTGCTGACACAACAGGTCTTTCTTCCAAAAAGAAACAAAAAAGATGTTTTCTCCCACATTCTGTAATTTTTCACTCTAATTTATGTAGCAAGTCTCAAAATTGTCCCTTGGTAACCTAAATTAAGCTGAATAGGTATTTCCCTCCATCCATGGGATTGACTTAACACACAGAGGGTAGAGTTATTCTGTCGACCCTTGGCACTGAAAATGCAAATTGAATCCTGGCGTTGACAAGAATGTTTGAATTTGATATAAAAGAGACTTAGTCACGGTACATTTCCAGCTCCTGATTATACCAAAGCAGGAGGGCTGAGTGAGTGCCAAGAAACCATGGTTGCCACTCCCCCAGTGAGGAAAAGGAAAAATGGATAGGCCACTCCTGGCCCACATGTACCTTTTATATCTTAGTCCTGTGAACTGCTTGGACACTTCAAAATACAACTATAAATTGTCTGCTTCTGTTTGCTGCTGGTATTTGGGCACATAAGCATGATAGTCCTATGAACGAAGATCCTTTTTTAACTAGTATTAAAAGGAGGCACAGTGCTGATGGTCCTGACTAAAACTGATTTCCTCTCTGTACTACACATAAAGTCTATGTGGCCACCAACTTATATAATATTTATTCAGTTGCCCATTGTGGGGATGAGGTGTTGGGGGCTAGGGAAAAAATGGATATGGATGTGCATGATCAATGTTGGATGCAGCACAAAGCATTTACTATTACAGTGAGAGCAGCATTTAAACCCACATTGCTTCAGCCTTTCTATGAAGGTTTTTAAATGAAGTCCAATATGAGCACAGTCTGTGACCAAGAAAGCCCTCCACTAATGACTAAGCGCTTCACTGAGGCAAAACATCTTCCAAAGCTTTCAAAAAGAATCACCAAATCATAGAATATTCCAGTTTGGAAGAGACCCACAGGAATAATTTAGTCCAACTCCAGGCTCCACACAGGACAAGAAGTACCAAAAATTAAACTACATGTCTGAGAGCATTGTTGAAATGCTCCTTGAACTCCAGAAGCTTTGTGCTGTGACCACTGCCCTGGGGAGCCCATTCCAGTGCCTAACCATCCCTCCAGGGAAGAGTTTTCCTAATCCCCAACCTTATCCTCCCCTGACACTGCTCCATGTAGTTCTCTCAGTAAATAAATAAAACCACTGATGATTATTCTCACACACACTGAGACAGCAATCTCTTGCACTCTGTAGTATGGTCTACTATAGTCTACGGGCAGAATTTCTCAACTCTTTCACAACACTCAAGTTGCTCTGAATCTTTCTAAGAATGTCTGCCTCACCTACAGGATGCAGTTTTCTGCAAAGTTCCTCTTCATGGATGTCTCCATACTTTCTGCTTTAAAAGGCAGCAATAGGTAAACCTTTGCAGTCCCCAAGTGAAAAGATTACAACACTAATGAACTTTAAAACTCAATTGGAAAATAACATAAAAATGAAAGCCTACAAAATCTTTTTTTTTTTTTTTGAATCTTAGAGGCACTGTCTTTCTATGTTACATTTTGGTTCAAGAACAAAAAATTCTAAAAAATAAAGATGGTTATAAAATGGAAATAATCTCAAATAATGTAGAATTAACAACATATGCTAAATCTTAGTTTGCAGGAGATAGAATTCATAAAGAGTATCACTTAGTGAGTACACTAAGTACTCACTATTAATATTAATAACATTGTAATTAATGTAGTTTTTGACAGCTAAGCCTCTTATTTCAGATTAACTAAGATTCATTTTAGCGTGTTTAATTGTCATCTGCTTTCCTCCATCTCATTTTTAATTTCCCCTTTGTTTAGTTCATGAGTCAAGATGTTTTTAAGACTGTAAGGTTAACTCTGAGTGCATGGAATGTATAAACCAACATTTCAGCGGAAGGATTTATTTGAGGAGGAGAATGCAGGATTTGCCAGGTGCAGACAGATGGAGAATGATGCCTGCAGAGCTTTAATACCCTGATGATGGTAACTATAAACCTGAGACTATGGAAAGGCAGCAAGAAAGGCCAAAGCATGACACCAATCTAAGCTTTGCAGTGCTTGGGAGTCACAGGTGGCAGAATGACAATCACCTCATCAAATTAGTTTCAACTTCTAGTTCTGACCAGGCATAAAATAAAAATGGTTTCTGTCTGCTCATGAAGTCAAATTCTGCTTAGTTGTTGCTCAGCTACCTCCAGGTACTCTCAACAGCTTTCAAACTGGTTTTGTATTGTAGCCTGAATACTCTCTATTGTTTTTCAATGGCTTGTTTGTAACCGAGTAATCTTAGGGCTTCGAACTAATTTCTGCAGAAACCATTGCTCAGTATCAGTTGTGAAATGTTCTTCACGAAACAGGCCAAGATGCCATCATTCAAGTGAGCTGACAAGGGAGACAGAATTAATAGCTGGGTGCAAGCTGTGCCATGCCTTTGTGCCTCTGTACCCGGATGCAGGAAAGAGCCTGAAGCTCTGTGGTGGGCAGGAACCCATGATAGAGTGGGTTAGGGATGTCAAGAAGCTCTGAGATGTGAGGTTGGGAGTATTGGGGCACACAACTAGGCAGAGTTTAGGGTGGTGAGTTGTCAGATCTGAGCCATGGGGGGCAAGAACTGGGTGGAGGGTGATGTAGGTGGGAAGGGAGCAGAGCCTGGTGTGCTTTGATATTTGAGGTTACTAGAGAGACCTGTGACCTAAGCAGGCCAGATATAGAGTGTGCAACTTTGCACACGTATACATCCGCTTTGTCTGTAAGAAATATGACACCCTTTCTTAAATGTTCATGCTTGAAGATCTGGCTGCTGGGAGTGGATATCTTTGAATTCTATCAAAGTCCTAAATTCTATATAAGGTAATGACCTGTAGTATGTAGCCTAGTTTGAGAAACAGCCTTAGAAAATTTTGTCTTACTACAGGACAAGGCACATAGCATTTTGAACAAATTCCTAATAGTACATTTGGCTGTATAGATCCCAGGGTTGCCTTGATAATTAAGGTGAAGTGTTTGATGCCCTCATCCATGCCACAGATTAAACCACGTCAGTCATGTATTTCAATCTTCCAGCTAAAACCACAGTGTATAAGACTTAATACCTTACTAGACAAAACAGGAAAAAACAGATCCTGGTTTTGCAAGAAAAAGATTTAAAAGTAGTTCCTTGGAAATTGCCACATTCTTTTGACAGTATAAAAAACAATCTATGCAGTGTGCTGTACAGAAAGTGAACAGTACTGTTGTGGAAAGGTTTTGCTTTCACTTATTTGATATGATCTGTATAATTCACTTAGGACTTTTCTTCCTGTGATTAATGCCTATGATCCATTATGAATGACTGTAAAATTCTTTTACTGTATGACATAATTATGCACTTCATAATACAAATGAAACTAAAGGTCATTTTACTGTGGAACAGAGAGCAAGATTATATTAAAAGAACAGTATAAAGTTGAAAAGTAAAAAATTTTGAAGTTGGGAAAACGCACCTTAGTTGTGTCCTTTCATATATGTATTATAATTTTTAATTTTCCTCTGCTCAGCACTTCTTCCATCCTGTGAAAGGAACAAGCAGTTCTCATTTATTTCACAGCTATTTCAGTGGTGTCTTTATTTCCCACTGTGTCTTTTATGTATGTTATTTTAAGATTTTCTATGCTCTCATAACTCTAAGACTACATGAACCTTAGTGTATCTTCATGGGGCGTGAGAGACTTGCACAGAGTAAGGTCAAAAGTACAGCTAATTTCAGATACCAAGCCTGAAATATCAAGTACCTAGAAACTAAGCTTTTAATGTATTATGCACCATTTTCTACATTCAGCAGCTCCAGCGGTTATTGCAAATACTTAGATCTTTTTCTTTGGACATTATTCCTAAGTGTGCATATTCAAATACAGTACTAAATTCATGACTACCTCTGATTAATTTGTTTTATGAGAGTGCACAGAATGTTCGTGACAGAGGCACGGATAAGAGCTGTGCCCCACAGCATCAGCTATCTTAACAGTGCCCATCGGGGAAAAAAAAAAAAAAAAAAAAAAAAAAAAAAAGGAAAAAGGGAAAGGAAGAAAAAAAAAGTTATCAGACTGAAACGTTACTTCCAACACTGTGCTGACTTCTGCAATGACCATAAACAGGAGAAAACTTCAGATTGCTTTCAGAGCATTCTCAATATATAAGCCATTGACACATAAGCTAACAGAATAAATTATTAACCACACTAATGTGGTTTGCCACTAGATATCTTAGCATTTTACAGTCTAGAAATAGTCTCCGGAAGGGAAAATGATCACCAAAACAAAGTGTTGTTCTAACTCTTTGCCCCATCTCTTTCTTTCTATTCTGTCTCTTTTCTACCTTTAATTTTTTCTCCTACATATCTTTGTCTGTGCAGTACACTTTAATTTCTCTGATGCATATGACATCTTATAATCCCTTATGCCTGTGACTATGACATTCCACAGATGTTACGCTGGTTTCCGGAGGCCAGTCTGCCCCACAACACCTGAAAGTAACAGTTACAGCAACATGTATTTATGTCCAGTAATTAAAAAAAGCTTAGGAAGTATTTCTTCCCCTTCTGTCATGCCTGAACTGAAAGACTCGGAAGAGCATTAGTGTACCAGGATATTAAGGGCAGCTAAAACTAGGAGGACAGATTACGATTCCCTATTTCTTTATAACATAATCATATGAATATGATATCACATGACATGCTATGACATGTTGAGTAGGGTGATGAGAGGCTATATCTTAAATTTTCTGTCACACGTGTCCAGAGGGAAAATGATTTTTTGGTAGGAAGACTAGCTAGGGAATAGAGAAATCTGCTGCTGGTCCTTCTTTTGACCATATACCTCCTGTGACTACAGAAAAATCGTTCTAATGCACTGCCTTTGCCTCCTAGCCATGAACAGGACTTGTATTTCCCTTACCCGTATGGGTACCTTGGAAGATTTATATAATAAAAATTAGAAAGTTTTATGCTAAAAACACAGCCATATAGATCACATAAGCTGGGCTTTGGATTATTAAAATACGACAATAAATAGTTTTGTTATGTAGAGACACATCAGAAGCTTTCCTTGGGTTTCAGTGGGAGTGGTGAATGGATTTAACATGCATTTCCAGACAAAATAATAATTTAATTCCCTCCTTTATTTGACTTCCAACTTGTTCCCTAAGACACAAATAGCGGTGCCTGAAGTGAGGGATGCTGGGTTGCTGTTTTATGTACTATTAAAAAATATGTAGCAGTAGATACAATTTTAGTCACTACAAGATAAAAATAACAGAAGCCTGAAATTGGGTCTCAAAAGGAAAATGCAAGACCTTTATGTCTCGTGACAACATACTTAAGTTTTTTTTATAACTTCATCTGAGTAATGAGAAGAGGTCATGACTTGATAAATGTGTATAATACAGACACAGTGGAGTTTGGGCTCAAATTTGGCAGCTATTTAATAGCTACGAAAATGATTGGAGACTACTTCCTGTGGGAAAAAAAAAAACAAAAAACAACAACAAACAACACTTTCTACATGACATATAAATGGAAGAACCAGAAAGAACAACAGAATCTGGGCTTTTTCAGTTGTTAGCACTGAAGGGGAATCGAATAGAATAAGATTTCTTAGTACCTTATCTGAACCTCCTAGTATTTCAAAAAGCTTAAAGCTTGCACATTTCATAAATATTTTTAACACATTTTCATTCAAATACTTAATATTTCATTATTTATTATTTCCATACAATAAAGAGTAAATGACTGATGGTGGAAATAATTAAAATAATCTTGCTGTGGAGCTGGGGGGGAAGAGGGGGAAGGCTTTGCTTACGCGAAGATATGGGACAAAGTAAAAAAAAAAAAAAGTAGAAGACTCATAATAATGAGAGTCAGATTCTTGCACGGAATCTCTCAATATCTTGTTTCTGTCTCTGATTTTCCCTATGTAAATATGAACCCCATTACCTTACTTTCAGAGAAAGACTTTATTATCATACCTGGAAGCAGTTTTTATCTCTCATGTACTACATCTCACTGTCAGTACTTGTGAAGCCATATGTTGGTCGTTCTATCAGAGAGAAAATTTCTCTTCTTTAAGATTTATTGCAGTTGTGAAAACAGGGATATGTAATGAGTAGCATAGGAAGAAACCATGGTTTTTTTTTTTGTTGTTGTTTTGTTTTTTAAGTACTTGACCTGGCTAAACCAGAAAAAATATATTGTGTGATGCTGTATCCACTGAAACTCAGCTTCAAAAGAATCGAAAATCCCAATGTGACCATAGAAACTACTTTTTCCATAAAGAAAATAATTTATCACTCAAGGAAGAATTGAGCACCTGAACTACTTTGAAGTCCCAAATCTCCAAGCAGGTGCTTGATTCCAGATTGGAACCAGAAAAAGGACACCACTGACAGTGATGCTACAGTGCCTCCTGAAGTTATAACAGACATACAATACTATGGTTACCTAAAGAATTTACTCTTTTGCTTCTTAGTGTCTGAAATAATAATTACATAAATCTGTTCTGGTGCTGGTTAAAGCTGAAATGGAGCACCAAGTTTCTATCAGTATGAAATTTCAGTTATTGAAATGAAGTTCTGCTATAAAAAAAAAAATCCCACACTGGATGAACTTTGCCTCCTATGAAAAGGGCCATTATGAGGTCTCAGCATCTCTTAAATCTTCAGAACTCTGATGCAGGGTATGAAATTTGCTAAGAACAGGATTTCACAAAATGGGTGAATTTTATCTGACATAGAAAGAAGAGTCTTTAAAAGCATTGTGGAGGGCAACAAGGAGTGCAAGAGGTAGAGATATGTTTTCAGACTCTGAATTCTAGAATATAAACTAACCTGCAGCACAGGAAACTTTCACTGTTGTGGTTTTCCATGAATACAGAATATCACTGCAGTTTCTTATGGAAGCTTACAGAAAAGGGTAAACAGTACACACAATTAAATTGGCAATTTGAACAAGAAAAAAAAATACAGTGAGAAGACACTCATTGCTTTCATTAGAGAGTATCTACCACGCAATAAAACTGGGTAAAGAATCATACTCCATTCACTTGGAGACCCATTTCATATAGCCAGGAGAGAGGGTGGATCTTACAATGAAAAAAGTGTGAAAAATTCCAACATTAACTATAACCACTCTGAGAACAAGAAGCAAGAAAGGAAATGCTATGAGACATCGTCTTCTATTCTCCTTGATTTTATAGAAACATACAAGGTGAAGAGAGTAGAGAGTAAAACATCTTTGCAAAAGCTCAGCACTTGTAGTGGATCATCCTAGTTGTCCAGGAAATCACTTCTAAACTACAGGCATCTTTACACTTCTCTGTTGCTGTGCTAAACAACATTCACAGCTGCCTTCAGCTTTGTCTTGGATCCACACAGGTCATGCAACTCAAGCGAAGTAAAAGAGCATTAGCAGAGAGACCCTGATAAATCTTGGTGAAGTTCAGTGTAAACCAAAACAGTCTGGGTCAGAATCAAAGCTTAAAGGACTGAAAGTCTGAAAGGTCAAGTTTAAGCTCACAGTGATGAGAAGAGCAAATCATCCTTATGAGAGAAGGCAAAGAAGAGCATCTTCAGCATAAGGCTTCTGGTAGAACTTTTGATATTATTCAACTTCTTACATACCTTGAGAAAATAATCTACTTGCTTTTCATTCTTACTGTGCTCAGGGAAATATGGTTATGTATAAATTGTTTGTGCATAAACACAATTACAATTTTTTTTCTAAACTTGTAAGATCCTGAACTTTGGTTAACCATGTGGCTCTACATGCCAAGAAAACCATCACAGGTAAAAGCAACAAACCACATGAAAACTAAGAAGTAGTTACTTGAAATGTGGTAAATTGAGCTCCAACTGTACCATGTAAAAAGGGGATTTTCTGCAACTGAATAACCACAGATGAGATAATATAACTGCAAGGCATTCTTAATGCCTCCTTGGACTGAAAATGTAATTCCTTCTCAAACACTCTGATAATTCACAATACAGATTAAGGAAAGCTATTAAAGGTGCCCACAGTATTAAAGTTTGGAGATCAATAATTTGCGTAGACAGACAGACTTATGCAGACAGACTATTTTAAAGAAGATTACAGTCTATATGTTTAATTAGGATGTGTGTCATTTCAGTGACACAGTTGGAATATAGCATCCACACAGCTGCCCTGTAACAGGTAAAATTCAGTACAGCTTAGGGACAGTATGCACGCTAAAACTTCTGAGATTGAAGTCAGAAAAACAGCCAACACACTGATCCTTTTCCTGTAAGATAACTGAAGACACTCAGTGTGACACTTCTTAAAAATCTGTGCTCAGTTTAGTTCACTTAATCAAGGGAGGAAAAAAAAAAGAAAAAAAATAAGAGTTCTTTTTCCACTGCTCTGTGGCTTCTGTTTCAACTTCAGCCAAACCCAAAAAGCACAACAATTTTGAGGCTTGTGCTTTGTTTTGTTGTGAAATGCTCATTTAAAACAAGAATAATAAGTTTTATCTTTTCCCACCATCTCTTTTCCAATTTGTGTTGGTTTGAGTTTTATAGAGTGATCTACATTGGTCTCTACACATTAAAACTTGTGCTCATCTCTAATTTCCCCATCAGAATTCAGAGGCACCAGTCTGGTGCCCCCAAGTTGGATCTATGAGTTAATATCAGCTGACCACATGAAACAGGCTACTGCATAGAAAAACCTTGTTTGTGTATGCAATTACCCAGTAGATGCAAATATTGTCTGGTTCACCTCAAACCCCCGTACAAGAAATTTCAATTCCTCAAATATTCAAAACTTATCTGATTTATAAGGTCATTATTAGAGGTGAATTAATTTTGATTTCCTTTAAGTAGGCTACATCTAATTTGCCTGTTACATGCACCTGAAACAGTTATTAAAACATTATCTATATATATTTGCTGTGTTCAAACTGTCTGATCTTACAATTGCTGCATAATAAACAAGATATACTGCTGACAACAAGCATGACTGATGTGTGTTTTGTGC
Organism: Tragopan temminckii; assembly: GCA_028571105.1. Lineage (NCBI taxonomy): Eukaryota > Metazoa > Chordata > Aves > Galliformes > Phasianidae > Tragopan > Tragopan temminckii. The sequence goes on along the minus strand of JAOWBP010001760.1, from coordinate 34,542,819 downwards.
TTGTTATTTTACTAAATGACTTTATGACCTGTAAAGAGGAAGTAGATTTCCTACTGAGTTAATCTCTCTTCAGTCATCTCATCCTACAGACTGCCATTTTACCCTCTGAATTAATCCAAACAATAGAAGGCACAATGTTTCCCCATCAGGCATCTACATGCGTTGTCCAGAACTTTTACTAATTTTAAGTCCTGCATTCCTGACAAACATGCCAAAAAAAAAAAAAAAAAGCATTACTGAAAACACTGTAATAAACTCACAGCTCCTGCATATGCATTTATTATGTTCTTAATGTCACTGTCAACTCCATTACTTTACTAATAGGTTTATACATAACCATTTCACAGTGAGCTGTCAATAGGAACTATTCTCAAATACCTGTATAGAGTGATGAATGGCTTGGACCTTCAGCCCCTGATTAAATGTCATTAGGATTTGAAGTCTAGTGACGCTTGAGAGGAAAGAACCAATTGCTACCAATATTTGGCCTGAAAAAATATTGCAGGATTCGTTCTAGACTGTAATTCTACACATCTTTAACTATCGGCAATGTTGAATTGCATGTAAAATAACCATTTAATATTATCGCTCTCTGGAAGTAAACAGGCTCTCTCAGAAGCTCTTGGAGACGCCAAGAGAGGAAGTAAAATGAATATCCCAGATAACTCTATTTGCACCTTGCCTTTGCAAACAGATCATTATTATATAGTGCCCCCTGGTGCTCCATCCTATTTTCATTTTGAGAAAAGTGATTTTCACATTACAGAAGTATCGATATCCACATAGTTGACAGGGGCTATTTCACAGTTTTGTTTCACTTATCACTACAGATATGGCCTATGGCTTTGGTTTTGGGCCCACACAGAAAAATACTAAGCAAGTGAATTTGAACATGAGAGATGTTCTTTGTCAATTTCTTTTTATCAGAGCACACTTTTTTTTTTTTTTTTTTTAAGAATGCTATGTATTCTCATTGTGTTATAGAAGTAGACCTGCATTAAAATCCTACTTCCCCATCTTCTAGGATGAGTTCTTCTTCAGGTTAGGTGGGAGTTATATCTGATACAGCTCAAATTTACAGCTCCTGGGAAAATTATGCGATGGGGAAGAATGAAAATAATTATTAATGCAACACGAAGAAGTAAAAGGGAGAAAAAAAAAAAACCACACGTTCTTTGCAAGGGGAAATCCCCAGGTCCTCCTTCCTGCAGCCCATATCATTACTTTATTTTGCTTTAAACATCTGCTGCAGTAAATGCTGAGTTATTATGTAAAAGAGAAGAGCAGCCTGACTACACCACATCGTACTTTAC
>JAOWBP010001760.1:34507777-34521463 GCA_028571105.1 Tragopan temminckii | reverse complement strand
AACTCATAAAGACTGGAATTTGAAAGAGAAAGTAAATAAGAATGGATACACTCCACTTTAGCAGATTTTTGTGTTGCAGGAATGGAAAGTTGTGACTTCCATATCAATACAGCAATTGCAAAGTAAAATAAGGATGAAGATAGTAGACAAATGCATAAATACAATCTTGGAGAGAAAAGTCAAAACACCTTGTGGAAGGAAGTTATGCTTCCTTATTTATTGGAGAGCTCTGAATAATAATAAAACATGGAACTAAGGATGACAAGTTTGATTCTCTTAGGATTTTATAACCACTATTAACACGATTATTCACAAGTGAGTCCTAAAATTTAAGTCAAACTATGTGACAATGAAGCCCAAAGATCTGAGTTACTGTGGGCTTATTTCACATGTGTTCCCTAGCACATGACTGGAGGAGAGAAAGTGGAAAATGGAGAAAAAGTATTGTTCTAGCCTGGAAAACAGATTTTGTTCTAGCAATTAATACTGTCAAGTAAAAAAATAAAAGTTATGGTATAAGAGAAAATCTGATTTGGGATTTATAATTATTTGAAAGAAGGGACTAAAAGATACAGAGAAAATACTAGATTTCCCAATGGAAGCATTCTACAGGTAAAATCAGTAATAGCAACAGGTATGGTGCAGGCACAGACTGCAGTTCAAGAAGTCCCTAAACAATTGCTAGAGTGACACTGTTTTAAGACTCTTGCTTGACTTGTACTTGGCACTGTACATTTATTAACCCCTATCATTTTACTCAGGACATTAAGACAACACGGGCTGGTGGTCTGCTGTAGGATCCTGTTATTTCAGTGTTCTATAGAAGCAAACAAATTGCAAAAGCAGAAAAACACTTTTCCACTATCTGCTCACAAATTAAAATCCACATATATGATCACTAGTGTCAGATTATGATACCTAAAGATCACTTTGTTTTTGAGAAAACAATTCTGCAGTCTTCCTGAAACTGCTTGTTCTTTAGGGATTGTGAATTTAAATTCAAGCTCTGTAGAATAAAGGATAGCATAAAAGGATAATGGCACACTCAGCTTAGCTTAGGATAAAATATATCTTCCAAATATTGTTTTGCCTTTACTGCTGAAAGGATCACTGTTAATGACATTTATGGGTTTGAGACTCCCTCCCTGTCTCACGTGGGCAATAGTTAGCTGATTGCGCATCAGTTTTACCAGAGTCCATCTTCAGTGAAGGTAGCAGTGTCTGAGAAGTCTGTGCAGACTGAAAATGTGAAGACATTTGTGAAGTCCTGTTTGTCCTCAGAAAGCTTCTACTGCCGGCAAGCCAAGAAGACAACATATGAACACTTCTAATGTTTGTGAAAAGTATCTAATTTCACTTTATTTACTGGTATCTCCCAAGTCTTTACCAGATTCACATGTTCTTATATTTCAATCCTTTTTATTTTCGGAAGCAACTGATATTAGAGACTGAGGTAGCAGCTTCAGTTCTTTGGTGTATTGTTGTAAGAACTGTTTATTTTAAAATAATATAATTCAGAAGATCTTTTACATGGTCACTGTGTTAACAAATTTTGATTTTGACAGAATTATTCAAATATAATTGAGCTACATTGTTTTGATCTGAAGAATGGAGACCAATTGAATCGTCTAATTCTAATACCACAAAAGTATCCTGCCAACCTTCGAACATGGATTTAGTGGAGCTTAGAGTCAGATGGCTATGAATAATGCTGTCCCTCACTCTCACTTTCTGTCAGTAGCTAGTGCCTTTTCAGTCAGTTTGATTATACTGGGAGACTCTCCCTGTGTGAAGGTTCAATGAAAGGCGATACTGGTTGCACAAGGAGTGCTTTGTTTCTCCACCACCCAGTGCTATGGGAGACCTCCCCCACAGCACCTTATTGCCTCATGCTCCCACTGGTCCCATTCTGGGAGGTGCTTTTTTCCAAAACAGTTTTTGTTTTGCTCCTTTAGCAGTCGAAATTCTGTGGGTGCATTTTGCCCACAGAAATCTCTGAATCTTCACAAAGAAAGAATAAGGTGTTTCAAAAGTTGAATATTTGTAACATGACCTTGAAACTCACTTTTGGTAGAAGTCCAAATTTTACTGGTCAGAGATTTAGATTAAGTTCACTGGGTTAACTTTCCTTTGATTTTAAGAGGAATGTGTTTTTCTGAGCGTCCATTTGAGTTTCATGTTTAATGCATATTTTCTGGCTAGGATACACTGGATATATAAGCATAACTGACATTTGCTTTCTCCTGAATTAGTGGGAGCCAACAGTGCTGCCCTGACAACACCTAAGTGGAATCAGTCAGATATTCCACAGAACAACATTCATGTGGCTCATGCAATATTCTCTAATTCCAGAGGAGGTAACCTTAGATGCTCCTTTTAAACACACATGACCCCTTCCTTAAATAAAACGTATTTTTTCTTGCCAAAAGCATGCATATTCGTTACACTTGCTTATTCGTTTTTTCCAGATGCTATATTTCATTTGAGGCAAATAAACCTATCCAGGACATTGGTGTTTTTCAACCATAATCCTTTTACTTATTTTATCTTAGATAGTAAGACAATGCACCTGGTACATATTATTGCTTTGCTGATTCTAACTTAGGACAGAAACATTACAGGAATGTAGTATTTTTGGTCAAGACAGTTTTTTCAGACAACATTAAAGAATCTGGACTGATGAGAAGATATGTAGGGGGAAGAAATGCGAATAATTGAAGTGTCAAGTCCAGATTGTTTCATTATTAGTATAAGGACAGATTTAAATCCATTAAGTGCAATTACAGCTTAAACCCAGAATATCTACACTCTGCTACTGACTTATGTCTTAAGCCTCTTGTATGGCTGGTAGGAGCAATCACCCATGTCTTCAGAATCAAACACTGTCCCTAAGGATATGTACAAAAATCTATCTTTCTTTTTTCTTTCATGCTCTGCTATGAAATCAGAGTTCCCTTACAACCTATCTCAAATATTTCATCATCTGATTTACCAGTAATTTTTGAGACTCTTGAAAGATCTGGGCTAAGGCACTGGACAAGATATTTAACAGTCTGTTTTTAGGATTTGCACTGCAAAAGAACAGATTCAGGTATTTACATTTTCAATAGCAGGTGAAATTCAACATTTAGCTATGTGATGAGATGAGAAAATAATTCTAAATGGGGTACTGTTGTCAGAACGGTGGTCTCACTTCGGATAAGTCTCACAATCAGTGAACACTTTGCAGCTGAGTATGCCATTGTTTGAGCTGTAGTCAGACTTCTGTGTGAAGGGCTCCTCTTGGTGAAGCATGGCAATTATAACTCTCCTTTCTTTAAAATTATTTGTAAGTTTTTCTGGCCTGGGCAAATTACTAGTGGTCATTGCATTGGGATAAATTTTTTCATGATTTCGGTACTGAGGGGTGACAAATGCTTTCTCATCTCTTATTTATGGCTGAAAATTATATAATGCCTTGCTGTTTGTTTGTGCTGGGTTGTTTTATTATTATTGTTATTGCTTTTATTTTTTTTATGGCAAGAGTGGGTACTTGCGCTTGATGCCATGTTATTATTGGCAAGAATGATTCCCAACACACAGTGTTCACTGTAGTGGTCTCACTTTTGTGGTCTCTCACACAGCAATTGTCTGACAGAACAGCATCCAGTTTTCTGCATTTGCTTTGCTATTTGTTTCATGAAATGCTATCTTATATTGCCTGTGTGGGGACCTTCTATTTCCCTCCATCTGTCCTGTTTTCCCATCTAGTTGGGCCAAGTGCTAGAAGACAAAAAAATTATGTCTTTTCTTTCAAATGATAAACTGTGTGCTATTAATTCCTCTCAACAATCTAGTGATTTATAGAACATTATGGAGTCTTTTTTCTTCTGAAGTTTCCATCCAACCACTTAGACTTAGTCACAAACATGTCAACCACACCAATTCAGGAATGATTCATGTCCCTTGCATGCTCTGAAGCAGTGATTTCCATTTTTCCCAACAGGAGGAGAAGTCACAGTGTTTCTGTCTCTGTGACTGCAATTATAAGAACCAGTCTGCTGAATGATAGGGTCTAGCTTTTGCTTCGCCCCATGGCTGGAAGAAACCCTGCCATTAAGTTACCCTTCTCAGTACAGTGTGAAGCTTAGTGGAGATGATTAAACTGAGCACTGGCTCATTTGCCTTTTGGTGCCTTTTATTTTTCATTCTTCTATTCATCTTAGTGTACCAAGCAAAAGAGTTGTTACAGGTGGTACAGTATGAGATTAGACAGTCTTCAGTGACAGCTTTGTCCGCATACTGGCAAAAGAAGGGCCAGAGGTGGATAAGACTGCTCCAACAGACAGCTGTCCTTGGTCCAGTTGCGGTTCTCTCTCCACAGCAATGTCAAGCATTTGGGCCAAGTACAAGACCAACTCCAAAAGTACCTCTGGCCATCAGTGATGTTAAATTGATTTTATTAAATTCCTTACTTCTCCTGAGCTATCTTGTGGTTATTTGTAGCAATCAATAATGTTATGGATGGGCTTTGGATGGTGTCAGTGCAGAGGGATACAGCTGAGGAAAGCTATCTTCTGCTTTCCTTACAGTCAGTGGACACAGATCACCTGCCCTGCTTTAGAACTGTACTTTGGGATGAAACTTATCTTGGCACTGCCCATTTCTTTGTATCAGCCTACAAAGACTGGCTTGGATGTGTTTGAATATCCCTGAGAAGTGAGAATTTTATTGGAATAACTTCACTGACTTAACAGATAATCTGGACTCCTCTTTACCCCTTTGTGTTCCTGCCACATTTCCTAAAGGTGGTGATTTTCCAGATCCCATGAAGAAAAAGTTTTGGGGACATAAAAGGGAGAAGGGCACATCGCTGTTTTTTCAGGGATAGTTTCATGCTAATTTGGCTTCTGAAACTGGCTCCTGACTAAAAGATCCCCAAAATACCCCTGCTAGCTCAAAGAAATTTGTGGGAACGCACCAACAGGGAGGGAAGGGAGAAGAAGCAAATAGTAGTCACATAGACTTTTCGACATCATCCTTCTTCATGCATTGTGGTTCCAGTTATACTGGTTGCTGTGGAATAGATTGCCCATGACAGTTTTATAAATGAATATTTCGGTGAAAATACCTTCATAGTCTCATATAGAGTGGCAACTCAAGAATTTTGGTGTGGGCAGAAAAGCAGTTGTCTCTGCAGAGTGACTGCCTCCAGGATGGATTGGAGAAGAATGAGAAAATGAAGTTTTGAGTCTGAGTGCCATCAAGCTTACTGCTCTCAAGAAAAGATAAATGAGATAAAAATGGATCTCAGTGGAGTTACATTAATTATTCCCCTTCCTGACATAGCTGTAATGCTGTTTGTGTTTGTGCTATCTGGTTTCAAATGCTTATTTATCTGCTATATAGAAAGAGAATTTCACTGAACTTTCCATTCTTAGATTATTTTTGAGCTGTTCAAAAGTTGAGTTTGAATAAAGGGACAAAGAGTTGAAATTAAGTGATGTTTTCCACTAAGAGGGAAAGTCACAATGTCATATGGATTTGCTTAAAATGAAGGAATAGTAATTCACATGTACACTTTATAGTCTGTGTGCTAAAGCTTAGCACAGCCTTCCTCTAAATCCTGACATGTGTTTTTTTCCTAGCAGAACAGAACCTAAATACTTGGTAAGTGGTGTAATGCAGTGGTAAAATGATAAAACTCATATTCAGCTAAAATTATGCTTTACTACCCTCTTGTTTCTTTTGGCTCCAGTGAAAAGAACAAAGAAAAAAATGGAAAAGAAAGTCATAATGAAAATAGGGAATTGGGGTGCCAGACAGAGGATGTGACCTGTCAGAGCAGTGATCTCAGGAGATTGCTCTAGGAATTGCAGCCAGGTTGGCAGCTACTGTTTGTAGCTTCTTGCTCCAACATCACATAGAGATTCCTAAAGGCAAGCAGAGACTTTTTTTGCACTTCTTTATTTATTTATTTATTTATTTATTTATTTTTAACTGGAACGATCCTGATTCCTTTTAAGAAAAGCATGTTTTCTAGTCACCTCCAGGCACAATCTTATTTTCTACTTCAACACACGCTGCATCAGTGATGCAGACTGAAAGAATTTTGGTGTCTTTCTTGAGTGTTTTATTGTACGGTTGCCTTAGCAGTTTCAAACTGAATTGGGCAAAAATTTCGAGGAAAACTCTAAAGCCTGGCAGACAGATGTGGAATTAAGAACTGCTCTAAAGCCTGATGAAGCCACAGTGATTTTGTTAGGCTATTGATCAGACTGGAAATGACTAACCTGGTCTTTTCTACCATGAAACAGAGATTTTCAAAAAAGGGAGGAAGCAAAGGGGTAACAAAGGATTTTTAACATGGCTTAATGCGTCAAATGAGCCTTAGCGTTTGTGATACATGTGCAGTCCTGTGAAGCCCTATTCACAGTGGACCTAGACTCTCTTAAGAGATCTAATCCTAAAATTCTAAAGTGTTCCAAAACATTTCTTCTTCCAGGCACTGATAACAGCTTTTGCAGGTAAAAGTTGTTCTGAAGTGTGCCCATTTTCTCCTACCCTGGATGCCACTTCCAACATTTTCAGTGCAAACAAAAACTGTAGAACTTTAGAATGTTAGCATTTAGGTCCTAAGTACTTTCTGAATCATCCATCCAATAAAGAAAAATGGAAATGTGAACAGGATATTTTGGAGGAAATGTTATCAATGAGGTAATTTTAAAATTATCTGGAGAAGTGTTTTTCCATATTCCATTGTTAAGAATAACAATAGCTGCCTCTTGAGAGCTGATAATAAATAAGATGCTATTGCACTAGACTTTGAAGAAAAATGCCCTTCAGATTCACTGCTTTCTGAACACAAGTCTCAAAAGAATGGAAAATTTCTGTGCCCGAATACTGACTGACTTAAATGTCATGAGAATATGCATTTATCTATCTAGTGGTTTTAAAGAATCATTTCTGAAGAGGCTAAAGAGCAATAAACTGAACAGCACTGAATGAAAATGGATTTTCAAACCTCAGAAGTGGGAATATGACTCAACTGAACAAAATATGCTTATTGCTTTTGTATTAGGTGTTTTCTTTAGCATTTCCTTGTCTTCTTTAGCCTTTGTATGGATAGGCTAAAGCTCATTAATTCAATGCACATAAAGAAGAAATCGTACTCCCTCTTTTCTGAACTGACAAAAAAATGGACATTAACATTGTTTTCAAGAAATGTTATGCTTCAATGTGTGAAGTATTCAAACAGACCAGTATCGACTCTGTCTATGGAGGAAGAGAGGAGACACCTTAGGATAATTTAGCTAGCAGCAAGTATGTGTAGTTGGGAGGTCAACATCTAAGTCTTTGCTTTGGCCCCCACTGCTCCACCACAAGCCCCACAGCGAAGCTGCCACTTTCCCATTGTAAAATAAACCCACTCGGTTATGTTAGTTTTGGAGACAGGTCCTTTGACAAACCTTGTTCTTTTGATAGATTTTACTCTTTGGGGAGAGAAGAAAAAGAAAGTAATTAAATTAGCAAGTTGGCAAGCTGCAGTGGAAAGGAAATAATGAAGGGCTGTGCCCAAGATAGAACAACACACCTATTTCATCTGTGCCTATTTTTGAGCTGTCATTTACTTTGATTTATAACCACTCTTTTGAAATATTTTAATGACGAGAATGAAGTTTGCTCCAAGGTTTGAAATAGCATAGATGTCAAAGCCAATAAATATCACACCTTCAACTCAGACAATAAACCACACTCACCCAGAGAGGGCCTGCATTTTTAATTGATTAAGTTTGTGTGAGAAATTCCAAGGGAAGGAGCAGCCTTCACTAAAGTGCTGTCCTCTGGCCACTGACAGAGGATGTCATTTATAAGAAAAACATATGTGCCTGGACCCTACCAGGAAAGATTCCCTGCTTAGTGTTAACATGATACATCATATTTTGGTGCACTGTGGTATGCCTTTAAGATCATACCAAAAATAGTTACCAGGCTTATTATTACATACAGTAAATTTATGTATAGTTTACCAGCTCCAGATCCACAGTGTAAGTGTCCAAAAGAATTGTTAGCTTATTTTGTTGAGTAAATAGATAATTGTCATTGATCTTTGAAGTCAGCAGGAGACTATATTGTGGAGATTTAAGAGACTAAATGGCTTACCTGTCTGGTAAAGGGATTCAGTATTTTTCATGCCTATGTCACTGACTCAGAGGTATCTAATTCTAATACTACACAAAAGTCGTTATTATCTCCTGTTGTTTAAAGGGCAGCTGCTATGAAAAAGATTAGGTGATCTCTATTTCAACTTTTAATGGACAAATAAGCATATGTCAATCGACACTCAATTGGTAAAAAAAGGGCAAGACAACTTGAATAAAATAAGGGCCCACATACATGTCCCTCTCATTACCACTGTTGAACCAAACCTCTCTTTGTATTACTGGAATGTTTGCATAAGCTTTATTACTTTCCCATTTGCAGACAGCACTCCAGCCCGAGCTGAAGAAATACCACAAGAAAATCTGCTCTTACTAAATTTCCAGATGCTTGAAGCAGATTGGCCTGGGAATTGCAGTGTATCTATCAGATTTCTTCCCTCTTTTTATCTTTATAGTCCCCATGATGCTGATAGATAACTGTCTTCCAGATGTAAGCAATGCAGATATCACCTTTGCAGAGCTGCACTGTCTTCTATCTGTCACCTAGCAAGGAAGAAGGAGAGGACATTTGAAGGCTGTGTGGGTAATAAGACGGTATTTTGACGGTATAAGATGGTATATTGTCCTCCAATTCCTTTATCCCCCTGAAACGTAGTTTCGAGTTTTAAGAATGAGCAGATGCAGAGATCTTGCAAGAACGAGCAGAGAAGAGCATTCTGATACATTATAAATGAAAAATGTAGCTTCCATAGTAGGGGTGAGAAAAGGTGGTGAAAAGCATAGCTTAAGCAGCAGGGTGGAATGGCTTGTTTTAAGCTGGTTAAAACAAGCAGCTTGGGAACAGGCTTTGGTTTCAGCAGCTGTATACCTTATGTCCTCCAGTTTGGCCTTTCCAGAATGTCTCTTTCCTTCTTTGTCTGGTGAAACAGGAGATTAAATAGAGCTGAGGTGAGATGTGGAAGTCAGACAGCAAATCAGGGTCAGAAGAAGCAAGACTATAACATAGCTCCACCAAGACCAAGGATGAGAGTTGCTTGAGCAGTCCCCAAGGAAAGAGGTGTCATAGGTTAGATGTATCTAAGGCCTTCCCACAAACACTGCATGGATGTGCTCCCTTAATAACACCACTGTGCTGCATGAGTATGTAAGAAAAACACAGTCCATCTATCCACTCTTGCAAGTACCATACCACCCGTGGTCCATCTGCCAAGCATATCAGTCTCCCTAAGATTAGATTTTTGAATGTCTGAGAGGTGACAAGTAGGAGCCATTTCCAAAATTTCATCTGTAAGCTTAAGTATTTCTTTCCAGGGTTTGCATAAAGATTTAACCTTGTAACCGCCCTAGAGTGTGGAAGTGCAGGATTGTTTCCTACTCTTTCATTTTTAAATGCAATAGTCCTTTGTTTTTATTCTTCCTGGATATTTTGGAAATAGATGGATTCTGCTCATCCACTCCCAGAGACATAATTAATCCTATAAACGCCTAATTCAGAGTCAACATTCAATGTACTGCATGCACAATCTATAGATTCATAGGAAGAGTGTGGATCACACTTAAGGTCAACCTGTGGCAAATTTTTGGAGAGCAAATGTTCCAGAACCAGGATTCCAGCTACACAAAGACTCTTCTGGAGCAAGTAAATCCTCAGATGGTGCAAATGGCTGCTCTTCTGAAGGCTGCAGTAATAACACATGGATCCTCAGTCACATTTCACAGCCCTCCCAACTGCACTGAGTCACCAGCATGATTCAGAGCAGCCCTGGTACAGTGCCCTGAAACCTATCCTTTGCCCACCTGCACAGCCTCCTCAAGTTTTTTGATGCTTTTACAACCTGTCAACAAGTAATATTTAGAGCTGTTGACAAATCACAATAGGAACTGCTTTCTGTCTTTAAAAAATGATATTCATACAGAACTTGGCACTTGCTCTGATGTTATTTCTGGAGTTCCACTTCTAGTTCCAACTTAAAACCAAGAAAAGCAGAAGTGGAAATATATTTTTAATAGTTGATCGAGAATTTTCAGACCTTGACATGACTTCAGATTGAATCTAGTTTGCCAAATTTGTTATAAAGTTTTGAACCTGTTTAAAAGTTTCACAGGAATGAAAGGCATCACTGAGTAGTAGTTAGAGCAGGCTATACAAAGTGAATGTTCTGAATAATTTTTCAGATACGTTCCTGTTCCTCCAGTAGTTGTGTACCCAAAGAAAAGCTCTGAAACTGTTTCTAAATAAGCATATTGGAAATAATATATACAACTCTATTTTGCTTAATAAATTCAGTATATTATCATGATTATTTAATACAGATCCTAATAGTAAAGCTCCAAAAGGCAATATAAAGGTATTTGAACAACAAACAAAAGTCATGTTAAATATAAATTACATAAAGGCCTGAATCCAGCTAAGCACTTAAACATATGCATAACTTCAAGCAGTAAGTATTAATGTCTCTCACAGACATGATGTTGTGCATATGCCTAAGTGCTTAACTGGATAGGAGCCTAAATTCACTAAAGCAATAAGGACTACATCTCTATCTTTAATTTTTGCACCTTTGCTAAATATTCATATGAATATTCTTTATATTCATATTTTTTTATCATTTGCAGGAAAAGAAAATGTATTTCAATATGATATTTGTGAGCATGTCCATGTCCATGTGCTTGTCTGTATGTCTGTATACTAGGCATATTTTTTAAAATGTTCTCCATCCTTTCTGATATAAATATTTTTCTACTGATCAGGCCACCTTACTTCAAGAAGCACCAAAAGTTTTTTTTCATAGAATTTTCCCACCAAAAGGGGCGCATGAATCTCACCCCTGTGTTCATAAGACACAATACAATCCCACATTTAAGTGACTGAAATGACACTAGTCAGTCTTGATTCAAAAGGTGTTCAAGTTTGTTAGTATGGCACTGTTTTCAGCAGGCCTTATAGTCTTGCACATACCAGAGTGCTTATTTAAACTATCTGACTGTCCAATCACATCTGGATGATAATTCCACTTCCTAGGAGAGTGCATGGAAAGCATGCAGTTGATCAGCAGACATGTAGACATAGCTGCAGTGTAACATTAACATTAGTTCTAAACTTTCAAACCACTTCAGAAGAGAACCATATTCAGACACACTCATCATATGTGTGACATCTATCCAAGCATATAGTATATGTTAAAATAAATTTAACATAAAATGATTTTTTTTCCTAATAAAAACATGAAGTCGGTATTTATGTGGCTTATTGCTTTGAATTCTATTAATTTTTAAAAATGAAAATAGTGTCAATTTTCCCCATTTACTAAAGTTAAACACAGAACAAGAAGGAAGACATTTACATTCCTCATAACTTACTTATTCCAGGACATTTAAAATATCTCCAGTAATGAAATTTGTTGAGTTGACTACAAGAAATAGGAAAGGCTTTTGCATTTTTGATTTTAATTAAGGTAAGCTATTTTTTTATAGGATTTATGAATAAAAATCATCCTACAAACCAAAACTATCAAAAATTATCATACAAACCTACATTCTTGTTCATGATGCTTATATGAAGAAAACATTCACAGAAAGATACATACCCTTTCAAGTAAACAGTAATGCAGAGAGTTAAGATTAGGATTAACTAATTTTACCTACAGATTTACAGAATAAGATCCCCATTTGGGAGGAGCAGAGAACAACATGCAACATCTAATTCATTACTCCCCTGTATGTACTGAAATGATCAGCATGCTCAGCATTATATATATATATACTCTTGATTGCCCATTCAAAAAGGACACCAGAGCTGGAAAATGTAAGAGAAAGACATGTAGGATGGCCACAGTTCCTCATTTCTGCCTGGGCTTCAAATGAAAGTTGTATTTCATACATTATAAATAGATTTGTAATTTTTTTTCCTCAAGGAAGTCCTTCATTTACTATTGGTAGCTGTTTATTTTATCAGAACATGTCTCAGAAGATATTGAACTCTGTGGCAATTATCATGTCCAACTGGAACACAATATAATTTTCAGTGCAAATGATCTTGCTAATTTACAAACTCTTGACATTCCTTCTAGCAGAGATACATCTAAAAACGAAACCTCCAGCTCCTGGAAAATGATCGTATCTTAAACATTTTTGTTCTGGTTGCAGCACAGCAGTATATTGTTCAAATTTCCAGTTTACAAGGTTCTTTCTTGAATTATCTTGCCTACTCTATTAGAAACCTGGAAATATCTTAGTCTAGAATGACCTTAGCTGCAAAGCTTTCCTTGCTTTTATGTCTCTCTGTGTAGATAAGATTGCATTTGTAACTGGCTGCTGAATGGAATTTCTATGAGTCCTTTCCAGATCTCTGGCTGAAGTCTTTCCCATGCTCTTCCCTAGGGCTCTGAAAATAGCATGTGTGTAAATCAGTAACCAAGAAATAAAAAATAAATACATGATAGAACACTTTTGTTTTCCTTTACATAGCAGTTAATTAAAATACAGTAACCTTAAATGATTATCGAAGGTATGCTTGTGGGTAGTCGTGAACCTAGGAGTAATGCTAGCATCTCCAGTGTTTTCAGGAGTACCAAAAATTGTATATTCTGATACACATTCCAAAGCCCTCACAATAATTCTACCATGCACTGTACCCTTGGTAATTAGTTTTAGAGCCACTTCATCTACTTCCATTATGAGTAGTTCTTTTCACTGGCACCAAAAACTTTCATTGCTGTGATTACCATGAAAAACTTACATATAAATTGTTTTTGTTTGGAATTGTAAAAATAAAATTAAACTTGCAATAAATGTTCATGAGAACATTAAAATGACGATAGTTCACAGTGCTATAGGTATACTAAAGGTACACGATTTCCAGCAATAACAAAAGACTAAGTTTGTTGACTCAAGCAGTCTTTTCCAATCCTAAATTCCTATATTAAAAACATATATACAGTACAAACAGTGTAGACGTCATGAATTTAACCTTGGCAAAAATCTATTATCTACTCAAACTTCATGTACCAAGGGATTCAAAAGCCATTCCTGAAATGAAAATATGAAGCACTCAGTATTTAATATATTTTAGAGATAATTACATATTTTTAAAGCTTTTTTTCTTTCCCTTTCTACCCCACAAGTCCCACCCAGATTTACTGAAATTCATATGATTGAATTAAGTAGATAGCAGCCAACATGTAACGAACAGTTGTGGAAGCTTTTATTTATCAACCTGCTGACATGTGAAGCAGCACTGATAGTCTCCTTCTTATCCAGGCACATCTTAGGACACCTTTTGTTCTCCAAAAACTAAATGCTTCTCTGGTAGATTTCTCACATGTTCTTTTCCTAATTGACTTGCCAACCACTTTGCCTGTGCAGAAGTCCCAGCCAAGTTAATATATTGCAAATGCACTATCTCTTGAGTTACTTCTAAGAACCTATAGCCAACGGATGTCCTGAAACAGAGGGAAAAAAATGCCCTGTAGTTTCTATTTCTCTTTTATTTTTCTTTCCTTTTTTCTTCATCGTCAGTTATTACAAACCTACAGAAGGCAAGAAA
>JAOWBP010001760.1:34488721-34507677 GCA_028571105.1 Tragopan temminckii | reverse complement strand
ACATATATTATATATATATATTATATTATATATATACATTGATAATTCAAACATTGAACCAAGAGCAGGAATCAGAGTTTAGTGATTGCTCTGGTTCATTTTATGCCTTTCCTATAAACGAAAGAATACTGACACCTAAACTAAAAGTGGATTTTGAGATGAAGAAAAAGAGACACAATAAAAGCATTAACTATTAGGTCATAATTATTCAAATGTAATTAACCTGCAAATGATAATTCTGTGAGGCCCAATGTTATATTTTCAAATTACCAAGAAAATTCAAAACTAAAACATAGTATTCACCCTTAAAACTCTTCTATAGCAACAGTACTGTTGATCTTCAAATATATATTTTGCAGAAAGATATTCACTTCAGCAAACAGTATTAAATAATTGAAACCAAATTCATTATACTTTTGATTAAGAAATCATGGAAATTGACTTAAATAGTACTGCAAAGACGTCCAGCTTATACACACATTAGAAATTACAGTTAACTCATCTCTGAACAGGGGTGTGTTGAAATCACAAGCTGTTTCATTTTAATGTATCAATATTAGATTATTTAAATATCAAACAATATGTCCACGTACATGTGGTGCAAACTCTTCTCAGCTGCAGGATAAAATTTAAACTTGCAAAATCAGTATGATCTTGCATTGGTAATGTAGTCTTGGGAAAACACAATAATTGTTTCCTTCTTTAGTAAAGTTCTGTAGATACTATTGGGTAATGGAAAAACTGCTAAGGAAAAAACTGTTGCTCCCAGACTTCCTTTGTTTTTCATGGGAATTGTATCATGTCAAAACTAAAGGTTGACTCCAACATAACATCACATTAAACAAAAGAGTGATGTGAGGAGACAGGGTGAGGCTGGAACTGCTTGCAGAGTTTTGTTTCTTCTTCCTGGACCGCAATCCATAGCATTTGTTCACCTGCCACATACATATTGTGAAATAATGTGATATGTTGAAAAGATGCTGATCTTTTCAGATCAGATACAGAGATGGTATCTGATCAACTGTCAGTGTATTTTCAGACAAATTATAATTGACAAAGAAGATTTGTTTTAGAGACTTGATTAGGGTGGGGCTGACTGCAGCTTTTTGTTTAAAGTGATCAGAAGATTGATATGGCAGTGTCTAGGACAACAGGAAAAACGAGGAACCAGCCAGCACAGCATATGCATTTATTACATACACTACCTCTTCTACATCAGCTGATATGGTAGAGCTTCAGCTCCTCTAATAGCTTTTCCATTTGGGCCATGGAAACTAAGTCAACCTTAATTTCAGACAGAGTAAACATCCATTCAAACCTTCCAGTCAGTTATCACAAGCAGCTTAGTATGAAGAAGATTTACAATACGCGTGAATTACAACAAATTTCTGGAAATTTCCATCAATGTATCTAACTGTGGTAACATTAAATATTACTATTTCTATTAATATTAATATTAACATTAGAGCATCACACCCGGAATTTTAATGCCTTTTCTAGTACAATCAAAGTACTGAGAAACCTACTGAACTTCTGATTTCCTCTTCTCTCACTCCTCTTCTAGCTTTCTTTTATGCCATTGTTTGGCATAGGAGCCAGACATATGCTTAGAATAGAATTTCTATAGAGTAACACAAAATTAGACTCATTAGATGTCTTTTTAAAGTTAGGCAAGTGCTCAGCTCTAACAACTAATTATGTTACTTAACGATATAAGAGTTTATATGTTACTGTTACCGTTTGTTCTGGAACTGCATTCCTCTAATTTAAATAAATCCATTTCTGAAGAGTTATTCTGTTATCCATTATTTTGGTGGGAAATTATACTTTCTACTACAGTTTCATTCATAATAACTAGTTATTTTTGAGGGTTTCTCAAAAGTGAAAAGAAAATAGAAGAATCAGATCACACATAAATTATGCAAAGTTCAACTGAGTAAACATACAGTGAGAAAAATGAGAAAATCTGGGCTCACTAAGGACTAATGTCCTTCAGGAGCCTTTAATTTCAGCATATTTACATGTTGACCTGTGGAATAGAAGCCTCCTAGTTGGTGATGGGAAAATCTACAAGGGAGATTTGTGGCGGATATCTATCCCAGATCATGCACATGTAAAGAACAACTCTGGCTTTCCACCAGCAATACATCTTACTATGGAAGAATATAGGACTAAGATTCCCAAAACTGTTGTGCTTGTACTACTGAAATTGCGAAAGTCAATACCGGCCTGTATTAAGGTTCATGGGAAATGTAAATATTTTTCAGATAGCTACCTTGAGTTTTTTAAAGAAATTAGGAAATCTAGAAAGACTGCTTTCTTTCATCTTTCTTCCACTCTTTAAATTAACTTTAAACATTTCTGTAAATGGGTCACTTACTGAAATGTAATAGTTTTGCCAAAGGCAGAAGTCAAGAAAGGAAGACAGATTAAGTGCAAATTCTTGGGAGCTGGCAGAATTAACTAGAATTCTGTTTAACAGCTCAATTCTGAAATTAATAATGACTTGTACTTGCCAAAGTGAAAAAAGTTTTTAGCTGCAGCTTTCTCTAAAGCCATATATCTTATTAATTTTAATATATTTTCAGTACAATCAGTCATAATACAATGGAAAATTCATTGAACATAAATTAATCCACAAGTTGCTTTTATATTGAGTTCTTTTCTTGAAAGAGAAAATTCATAAGCAGGTTGCTCTTTCAAGTTAACTGTTCCATAAAGTGTAAAATCATCAATTTAGAATAGACAAAAATCAAAGCATTTATTACAGACATAGCAAAATAGTGACCCCAACAGTAACTTTGGGTTAGTCCTTGCTCCCACTGAAGACAACAGTAGATTGTTACTGACTTCAGCAAAATCCTAGTCAGCGCTGCAGTATATGACAATAAGGTCTCCTAATTGTCCCTGCTTAACAATACTTCTTGACTTTGTGATAAATATGTTTGTTTTCACATAGCAGTTCATCTTAAAATAAAAATTCATCTTAACCATATATGCTTTTGAGTTATAAATCTGTAAAATGAGGGACTTCTTTTTACTTGCATTTTCTTCTAA
Source organism: Tragopan temminckii (assembly GCA_028571105.1). Classification (NCBI taxonomy): domain Eukaryota; kingdom Metazoa; phylum Chordata; class Aves; order Galliformes; family Phasianidae; genus Tragopan; species Tragopan temminckii. Next base: position 34,504,620 of record JAOWBP010001760.1, on the reverse strand, counting down.
GCTAACATACTAAATGGCTTCTAAAATCACAGAATCACAGAAACACCAAGGTTGGAAAAGTCCAACCATCCACCTATCACCAAAAGTTCTCACTAAACCATGTCTCTCAACACAATGTCCAAACATTCCTTGAACATCTCCAGGATCGGCAAATCCACCACGTCCCTGGGCAGCCCATCCAGTGCCTGACCAAAGGATAACTGGATATTATAGGGTATTTTGGAGTAATTATTTCTAAAATTCCTTTTATTGCTGTTATTATTTGTGACGTCTGCATTGATTTTTCTTTCCTCTTCTCACAAATGTTCAGTGATCACTCACTGAAACACTTTCATTTATTACACTTACAACAACTTTATTATTATTATTATTACAACACTTTATTATTTATTATTATTATTACAAGTCTTTATTATTTCCGGAATACGGTAGTAATATTTCTGCACTGCAGATTCAATTCAATTTAGTTTGAAATTGTAAAGCCACAGTATATTCTCTCTTAAAGTCATCATTGGCTTCTTGGTAACAATGAAATGTTATGAAATTAAGGTTCTTTGAAGAAGTAGCCTAAACGAAAGAAAGAAAGAAAGAAAGAAAGAAAGAAAGAAAGAAAGAAAGAAAGAAAGAAAGAAAGAAAGAAAGAAAGAAAGAGAGAGGGAGAGAAAGGAAGGAAGGGAGGGAGGAAGGAGGAAAGGATATAGAGAAAAAAAAAGAGTGAGTAAAAGTTTTGCTCATTGAAAAAGACTTAGAATAAAATGGAATGTAAATAAAACATGTTCAAATGTGGCCCAAGAATATTAGCAACTGAAAGAATGATCCAGAAAGCATTTTCTTATAGCATGATTTCCTGTCCACTAGTCTTCGTGAACTTAGCTTCACTAAGCTTCACCTTCACTTAGCTCTCTTTGAAATGAGAGCTAAGAAAAAGCTAATTGTATCAAAAACCTCATAGAAATCTAGTTTCAATGTCAGCATGAAGTTCCAATAAACCTAGGTGAAACTTCAAGCTGAAGCAGCATCAGTCAAATGATTTTTTTTACAGGCTCGTCATCTTGTAGCAATTTCAATACATGATTCATCACAGATATTCAGTTTCTGCTAATAATGGAAATAATATTAGTCATCCACAGTCATAAATTAAAAAAAAAACAACTTCATAAGAGTGTGAATATACTTGAGCAATGTAGATAGAAAGAAGGAAAATTCTACGCATTTATAAATTCCAAATTAATTTTCTTTCTTCTCTGCTTTCTAAAAGTATCATGATGGTGCTAGAAAGTCAGTTCTCAAGATTTCAAGAATGGAGCTCAATATTTTAAACTAAATTTTTCAACCTCTTTCTTGTCAGTATATTTTGCACAAACAAAATCTTTTGTAGAAATGTTCTTTAATAACTTGCTATTCCTAATCACATGTAAAAACATTGTATATGAAAATTTCTGAAGGTAGTTTACAGTCTTTGTGCTTCAACTTTGCCTTTTTCATTTGTGTTCAGTGTAACTAACCATCCATATCCAGTTTATACCTCCCACTTTCTGATCAAACACATGAGGAGAAGGTTTCAGCGTGAAACAACATATTAACAAGACTGCCTTTCAAGTGTTTGCTAGATATGAATATTTTCATTTGCATAGTTTTAATTTCACATTTTTCTTGGAAGGAATATTGACAGTGTATTTCCATAAATACGTCTTCAAAAGTCCCTACAAACAAAGAGGACTTTTCTTACCTATTAGCATTTGCAGGGTAGGTATACCTTATATCATAGAATCAGAGAATGGCCTGGGTTGAAAAGGACCTCTAACATCATCTAGTTTCAACTCCCCTGCTGTAGAGGCAGGGTCAGCAACTTTATATACCCACTATATATTTTTTTTCTTAACAAAAACAGTTTGAAAACTACAAAATTCTCAGGAATAAGGTTAATCTTCTGTCATTTAAATTCTATATTCACTTCAAAATAATCCAAACTACATATAGATTTCAATAGTTCTTGTAGGGATTTTTTCATGTTGGCTTGTTTTTAGCTAAGAAATCTTGAATGTAGAGTGGCTGCATGTTAGTTCACTGATGCTTAGTTTTTAAAAATTAAGTAGTTATAAATATTTGTGGTACAACCTGGTGAAGTGAATAAGTATCTTGAAAATGCTTTAAAAAAATACCAGGTCAGAACAGTATCAATAACTTAAGGCAAGGTTCATTTAAGTTCAAAAATTGGTACTGAGTCTGGATCTCTGCACTTTTGACAAATATCTTAACTGCCATCTTCAGCTGGCTTTTAAATAAGCAGGTAACCTTCCTCAGCAGAAAAATTCTATTGCAGATCAACCACTGACACTAACCTACTCACTCTTGCTTCAAGATAATTTGAAGTGACTGATAGTTGCAAATTACATCAAAAGTGATAAAATTCTGGCACACACACCTCTTGTTACTGAGCTCAAGCATACCATAATTTTACCAGGAATCTCAATTCAGTTCCCAGCAGAACTAGAAAAATGTTCATTAGGACTTGTCACGAGAGATTGGTTGTGACATTCTAGTTGGCAAGCTTAGAAGGAAGGCTAGAGGAGTAACGGACAGTCTAAATGAATTTTCCTTTCCCAAGCTTCCTATGTTAGAATGGGAACAATTGATGGAATAGTACTGAGATCACAAGATGCTATCACGTGTTTCCAAACAATAATGCAGAATCAAACACAGCCCTCTGAATAGTAATTGCAAAAAGCAATACAAAAACATGAAAACAGAAACAAAAATAAAAAAAAACGCCCAAACCATTTCAACAACAACAAAAAAAGTGCCACTTGAGAAGTCACACTAAACTTTGCAAGGTATAATTAAAGTATTGGGTTAAATTGTTAAATTTTCCCAGAAATTCACAGATAAAGTATATTTCAATTCTTCAAAGTGTAAATTCTATGAAATTAAACACAATTTACTTTGGATTTTTTTCTGTCTTTATTGTCCCATAACTTAGTCAAGCCCATCTACAATCACTTTAAAAATACATTAAAAAGATTTTATTTACCAGGTATGGTTATTACACACCGCCAGCAAATTGAACTTCAGTGAACCTGGAAATCCTCAGAAGTTCAACATTTTGACATGACTATGCAACTGCTGTCAAATCTTTTCAAAACTTTTTATCTGAAAAAATAATGTCTTTGAGGAAGAAGGTATTTATTTAATAGAAGTGCAATAAAAGTAAATCCATAAACATTACACTGTGGATATCTAAAGTGAAAATAATTTTTCCCATCTAATTTCTGCAATGAAATCTGTCTTCTTTCAGAATAAGAAAATTGTTAGGGACCACGTTCATTGATAGCCATGTGATGAGTGTATCATTGTTAAAAACATGCTAAAATGGTGTGCGAGAAAAAAATAACTTGTCGGGGGAGAAACACTGTCTAGACCAGTGTGTGACTAATAGGACCTCTTCCCACACAACACTGATGTAACTGCAAAATGCAATGAGTTTCAGACTTATGCTCAGAGTCCACTGAGGGAAAATTATTGGATTTATTTTAGTCAGAACTGGAAGATGAAATCTTTTATGATTTCAATATTTCTGTTGTTTTTCATTTTGAGATTGTCATTTGAGTTGTTGATGGGATTTCTCTCTTAGCCTTTTCTGCCTATAGTGTTACTAACTGGAAGGAATGTGGGTAGAGGAGACTCTGCAGATTGACAAAGGTGACAGGACTCAAGATTGGAAATAATTCACTGGAAGAAGAAGATTAAGAGCAAGGATGTGACTTTATTACCGCCACAGCAATCATGAGCCACTTTCAGAACCTGCCTGCTGAGCAATTGCTGCTTCTCAATACTTGTGTATTTTATCTATCCTCATTTTTCCCTCTTGCCCAGTTTTTGGGGATTTTGTTTGTGTATTTGTTTGGCACAGTGAATGTATTGTTGCACATTTTCATCCTCCGTGTTAAGTATTTTTTTACAAAGTCAAATAATACAAGTCATGAGCAAGGTCGGACGCAACTGGTTCTCATATTCAGGTGCATAGCAGCTGAGTGGCATCTGTTGTCATGTAAACGTTCTATCTAGTTTTTCAAAACTTTTTCACAAGTTTTATATTTATTATAAGATCATAGTATCAACATTCTAACTAGAAATATATTGAGCAGATGGTGCAAAAATAGTGCCATTATTATATTTTTAATAAAAACTTCTAACCCTTATCTTTCACTTATAACAGGTTGAGGGTCTCAAAGGCACCAAAACTTTTGTGTCTGCTGTCTTATGATGTGAATTATTGAAAATCACTGTCATGATAAGTATTGGTAATTATAAGTATTATAAGTATCATTATGAGGAAGGGAGGTATTGTTGGTTTTCTTGGTAAAGAGCGTGATTTGTATTTCCAAAGTGGTTATAAAAAATCATTTACAACATCACATTCATTATAATGTTTCAACAAAGGCCTATTCCAGTAAAAAAAAAACTAAGAAGTATATAAATTAACCAAAGATAAGCCCACTGAAGCTGAGGGGAAAAAAATCACAATACTTTGGTGTAATTTCAAAAGTCTTCAAGATCAAAGGAATGGAAAAATAAGCACACGAAGGAGATACTAAACTTCTAATTCCTCTTTTTTTTTCTCAAATCTTTCTGTCAGTTCAGCATTTGAATTGGATAGAAGTATTGGTTTTAACTCACTGTTTATATTGGATTAGAACATTCCTGACTTTTACAGAGTCCAAGGTAAATATTTTAAACAGGCCCTTATCAGAATCAATTTTCTTGATGGCATTGCTGTTTGTACATTTTTCTTCAGCTGGCCAAAATGCATTTGATTACCTCCAATAAATCCAGGGAGGAACAAAACATTCTTTAAAAATGTATCAAGATAATATTAATTTTTTCAAGGATATTTTAGTCTAATTTCCTGTACTTGTGTGGTAACTTAAATCAGAAGGAACTTCAGGTTTAGCTGGCTGAACACAAGGAAGAATCAGACCTATTTATTTTGTCTGCACTTGTTAGAATGAGTTGAATTTAGTTGTCGATAAGTTTCATGTGAATACATTAATAATAAAAAAAGTAATGAAAAGAGCCAAGGATCTCTTACTGAACACATCTTAACACCAGGCTGACCACTGTTACATTTGACTGTCACTGTTCTAGGTAACAATGTGCAGGACACAGAGGAAATATTTTCTGAATAACAGTAAAAACCTGATTTCCATTAATTTAACTGTTATTATTATTGAAGGAGTGACCTCATGGAGGCTTGTGACAGGGGATCAGACTCTGGTGTCCAGGAATGCAGCTTTATGTCTTATCTGAAAGACTGTGTTGTCATTCTTTTCCATAGCATATGGAATATTTGGCAAAAAAATCTTTTTTTAAGGCCCCAAAGGACAAGAATTTAAAGCAGCTTGCAACTGTGCCATTGATTTCCTTACTCAGGAGCCTTTGAGAGAGTGAATGATGTAGTCTGGAAAAGTTTCACAAAACAAAGGTAAGCTTTCAGGTTCACCAGTTCCACAGTATGTATTCTGCATGATGTAATCCAGATGTATCTCAGACTAGAACTTTTATATCGAAAGTCATTTCCCCCTGACAGAAAGGAAAAATAATTCCCAGATAAAAGTAAGGGTTATTTAGCAGTTCCCTTCCCTTCCCTTCCCTTCCCTTCCCTTCCCTTCCCTTCCCTTCCCTTCCCTTCCATCTTCCCTTTCCTCTATTCTTTTCTCTTCTCTTTCTTTCTTTTTTTTTTTTTTTTCTTTTGTCTTCTCTCCTCTCCTCTTGATAAACTTTGGTCAGTGAGCAGAATGACACTGATCACTCTATACAAATCTTCAGTTAGAAGTATTTTTAGAGAATGGAACATACTCTTGTTTGGTTTAACCTGTCATGTGAGCTACAGCTTCTTCATTGACTTGGTCTGTTAGGTTGGAATACATTCTTAAATAATGGGGAGAGATATCAACATCATTATACTTTCCATTCCCTTAGAAGAGAAAAAGGAGGAAAGTCATGTTATAGTTACAACTGGAGGAATTTTTCACCTGTAACTGCAGCACTGCCTGATAGGCACCAAGCTTGAAAAGGTTCAGCTGCCAGGAATGTACTGGAGAGATTAAGCCTACAGAGGGAGTTAATATATTTTCTGAGACTGCGTGATAGCTAGAAAGAACAGTTAAACTCCCAGGTTGAGAATCCTTGTTTTATACAGAGACACAATATTACTGGCTCCTAAGTAGTTTATGTAGCACTGTATATAAAGTACATGCTGAAACAAAAAATTGATTTCTTGTGTTTTGTTTTAGTTTTTACACTCTGATTGAAGATTTTGGAGACTGTAAGAGCTGTAGAAGCTGAGATTCACATGACTTACAAAGATATGTGTGCCTAATATTTCCTCAATGGCAGATGGATATGTGCTTTGTATCCTCTCATGCTCAAGATTCTTTGAATTTCCAAGCTTTATTCCTGTTTACTTTTTTCTCTTTTTATTGGTTATATCATTAGATGAAAAAAAAATATGCATTTTTGGGCAACAATGTATGCCTTGAAAAGAAACATAAATTTTATCTTCATTTCTATTAGTACAGAGATACAGCTTGGTTATGTTTCCTTGGTTATGACTTTTTTCATCAGAGGAGCACTTTTCAGGTCTTTTGTCAGAGACTAAAATATAGTCAATCAGTGGTATGTGAAGCCTGGATTTGATAGATTTAGTTAATTTCTGTATTATGGAAGCCAGTGTTAAAAACAAGTTGTTCTACCTTTGGTACTATTGTCCAACACAATAATATCAAATTTTATGTTGACAAAAGGATATGGAAAAGTAAGTTCCAGTTCACCTGACTGCCTCCAAAGAAGTTTTAAAGGCATACTGAGAGAACAATTATGAGATCTGCATAGCTTCTGGCCTTCCTCAGTCTTTTCTGAGAGAAGATAATGAATTTTTTCTGTAATGCCAGCACATCTCCTGAGTACTAATTTGACTTGAGAAAACTCTTCTTGATCTAATGTAGATTTTTCCATGATATCCTGAAGATTTCTTTCCTTGACAGCAACTTTCTAATTGAAAACTGCTTTTCCTTTCTCTGTTCTTTTTCTTTTCTCATCCCATGACACAAAAACACAGACAACTTTGTGTACAGACTGTGTCACATCTGATTATGCTTGCTGTCCCATCATAAGACACCAAGACCCTCAGTAAAGAAGAGGGGAAGAAAGGGTCAGCCTAACATTCATGACTGTAAGGATAGCATAAGAAACTTCACCCGAGCTCCTTGTGCAGCCTGTAAATCTTTTGTATGCACACTTAAAATGCTCGAAGTTCAAGGCATTCAGTATGAAGTTCACAGTGTAACCACATTAAAAAAGAAATGCGCGCATACCAACTTGTCCTTAATACTTAAAAGCGCTCATGCGAACAGAGGTTGAAAGAGCTGAAGTATACCATTACTGCTGTTTTCATCATATTCACTTGATTTACCTGAATAAACAGTTTTTGCCTTGTCATTTAAGAATCTGATTCAGCACATGCCATGCATGTAAACAACCAAGTTCTCTCAATTTTTCGACTTTACAAATAATTAGTTTGAATTCTAGAGAATTTATACCCATGATAGAGAGAATTAATAAAAATATGATAGATATATAAAATAATAATAAAGAAGTTCTAATCAATTTCATAACTACTATATTGCTTTAGAACCAGGAATTTATTGTCTGGTACTATGAAGAGAACAAGTCAAATAATATACAATGAAAAATACAAATCATGGAGACATGCTATAAGCCACAATTGAGTTTAATCAATTTTCTAGTTTAAATATATATATATATACATATCAGAAAAATAAAGCATTAAAATAGCCATGTGTTCTTGAAGGAAAATGTAATAACTCTTTAAGGCCATAAGAATAGCTAGATATGATCAGAATTAACAAAACCTTTGGAAATGTCTGAAGATCTGCCTAGAATATTTTCAGTGAAATTTCTTTCAACCTTTTCTTTTACAGATAGTGGAAAAGTTAAAACTTGTTCCATACATTACAGTTTAAAGGTGTCGCAAGTGACATGTGGAAAAGACTGATTGGACAGGGAAAATTTCTAAACTGAAGAGGCATGTCAGAGCTAACAAAATAAAATCACACATCCTGTTATATGCATCAATTTTTAAAAATGTGAAGTATGGTATAATCTAATGTGACAAATTCTCTTTAGACTCCTGTCCAGGTCAATGTCAATATAATTATATTCTAAGGTTCCCTCCTTCCTAGTAAGCAGACTTGGAGTAAGGATGGTTTTAACAAAACTACTGTTTCAGCAGAATCTATGCTCTTAGTGGATTTGAACTTATTTTGCTATGCAGTTTTGACACACAGTATAAAAAAACTGAAAGTGTCATGCAGTGGTAGTAGAGGATGTAGAGGATGCAAGAGATGTCAAAATGAACCACTTTATAATTCTCCAATAACTTAAATTTTTTAGTAATTTGAAGAAAAACAAGACTCTAAGTAAACAAACAAGCAAACAAAGTAAAACAACATGATTTTTCTTTTGTCCAAACTGCTGATGCCGTGTGTAATTCTTCTTTTACCTAAAGGGATTTATATTTACAGCTTACTCATTTCACCAAAACAACTTCTTGAAGAGTTCTTGAGGACTACTTTTTCCTTTTAAACTGAGTTGAGAATTTCATGTTTTGTCTAAAATTCTAAGTTTTGAACCAGTCCTTCTTTCATATGATGTTCTACAATACCTAAAACATTACACTGTCTTGCAGATTTCCATTCCCATTTCAACTCTGCACTGTGTTTTCCTGCTTTGTCCCCAAGCTGTGAAATGAGCAGTGAATTATGGGATCCAATGACCTAATATTAGACATCTACACTGCAGGTGTGAAGTAGTCATGCACAAATCATGGCAAATGGGGAAAAGTGAATAGTTCTGCAATGGATTAATCTGACGTATAATAGATACTGCTGTCAAAATAAGATGAATTTCACTCATCAAATATCAACTTTTCCCCACTGAATCCCAAAATTAAATCCCAAAGGCTGGCTCAGAAATTAATATCTATATAGTAAATGTTCGAAATGAAGAACATTAGTCTTGATACTCATGAGAATTTGAGTTTCCTCTTAGAAGAGACCTAATCAATCAGCGTGGTGAAAACAAAGCTTCTGAGCAAATATTCTCATTGGTCTAGAAACACCCAAGAAAGTAAACAAAGCAAAAAACATAAGATGTTAATTTAAAAAAAAATAAAAATAAAAAGGGTTGTGAACAAAAAAGAAAAAAAATGGGAATACATGAGCAACTTTATTCTGTATTTCTGAATGACCTGGAATACTAAGTGAAAGCACACGTGTTTGCGTGTGCGTACAGAGCAGGCACCAGGAAAAGTGAAATAAGAACAATAAAATTCCTATATCACTGTGGCTGATATAGAATCATAGAATCATAGAATTGCTCAAGTAGAAAAATACCTCAAATATCATCAATTCCAACCGCAACTTAACCATACTCCCTAACTAACAAACCTCCACTAAATCATGTCCCTGAGTACCACGTCCAAATGGTTTTTAAACACCTCCAGGATCGGTGACTCCACCACCTCCCTGGGCAGCCCATTCCAGTTCTTGGCCACTCTTTCAGAACAGTAGTAGTAGGATGAGGGGAAACAGCTTTAAACTGGAAGAGGGGAGATTTAGACTAGACACTATAAGGAAATATTTACTATGAGGGTGGTGAGACACTGGAATGGGTTGCCCACAGAGTCTGTGGATGCCTCCTTCCTGGAAGCCTTCAAGGCCAGGCTAATGGGGGTTTGAGCAACCTGCTCTCCTGGGAGGTATCCCTGCCTATAGCATGGGGGGTGGAACTAGATCATCTTAAAGGTCTCTTTCAACCCAAACCATTCTATGATTCTATGATTACAATTCATAAGTAGTTTTGGATTTAAACACTTCCTTGAGGCCTTCGTTTGAAAACTACATATGGAATAAGCTCTAAATCAGTGGAGCACACCAGTCTGAAATCCTTCTTCACAGGAAGCCTAACTTGATCTGTTGTTTTATTAGAGAATTTCCCACTCTTTGCTGAGGATATTAAGAAAAAAAAAAGTGCTTCTGTAACACTTTAAATTCAAGAAAACAAAGTAGATTCAGTTTTATATTTTTTCTTCTGGGACATATACTGTAGATATTTCTGAGTAGGTATGGTTTTATGTAAGAAGTCTCCTTTATAAAGAAATAAGACTATTGCCCCATAACATCTGAAACATACATATGTATATATATTTGTACTACTTGAATTTGAAAATGAATTTGCAATTTTTATCCTTTTAAATATGAGGTCCTGACTAGAACTTAAGCATACCACCTAACCATCATTCTTTATAAAAGCTAGCTCCTCCTCTAAAAGCACTTAACTCAAATTTTTACCATCCAATGTGCGAAAAGACTTCTCTCTTCATTTGATTCCAGTAGAATTTTCTGTTAGCGCATTCATCCTTAACATCTAAACAAACTCTATACTGATATTCTATTGCTACAGATAATTCTCCTTTATAAAGGCTACACTAGAATCCCTTATAAGTCTCGCATTCTCTATGCGTATTGATCACCAGTCGGTCCATTAAGAATTTACATAAGTCTAGCCCAGGAAAAACAGAATTTTAATATGGGAGTTGGTCTGGAAAACGTCTCAGTGCCTGTTAATGTTCACTAGTTCTCCTGCAACATCTCTACTGAATTTGCAATATATTTTAAATAATCTGCAAATGGATCAGCTAGCAACATTCTCCCCATGTTTGCTGCTACAGCTGCACCTAATTTCAGGAACTAGAGTCAGCCAGAAATCTCAGCAAACCTTGTACAGACATGCAAATGCATCATCATCCCATGACAATGATGTTTTAAACAGAGCTGCATAAAAACAGCAGTAATCTTCAACAGACAATTTCTCCTGCCAGTTAAATAGAGGATTTTTTTTTTTTTCTGGAAAACTGATCAAAAGAGATTTTTTCCCCCACTATGCACTAGTAATCTTTGTATTATATACACAAACACTTAATATTTGTACAAAATTATTCTCAATAACACTACACTGATCTAAGTTGCCTGAATGACACATCTGTCCCTACAATTCACAGTCCATACTCACATGGTCAATATTCCCACTCATCCACTTCTGTGACCAAGAAACCAGCTACATGTTTAAAGCTGGGACGACTTGCAGTAGACTCCCAGCTTCCACGAGCCCTTCCTATACTGCAAAATACTTGAAGGAAAAAGACTTACATTTAGGGACTGATGTGAAATAGGCCATCCCTTGGACTCTCTCAACCGTTTACTGCAAATACCTATCACTGAACCTTTTACAGATATCAGGTTATAAGGCTTCCTATAAACTCAATTAAAATCTCCATTATCACAGATTTCGTTTGGAGCCAAAGATACTTCAGACTTCAGTCATTTCATTATTACTTTCCCTCCCATCACATGAGCAGAAAATTTTCTGCTGTAAACCTAGAGGAGATGGTTAATAATGGTGTTCTGAACATGATGTTCTCAGCTTTCTCAACAAAACCTAGTAATCACGACTTATCCTCACTGCTGTCTCTTAGAGATACTTAAAGGAAATGTTGCAATCTTAAAAAATAAAAAATTTTGAGAAAATAAGTGCAAGGACAACATTGGGGTTGTATTATGTTTCATACACAATAAAGCTGCATTGACATCATTGTTAACATGATAGCAAGTAAAATCTAGTACTTTGCACTTCTGAAATAAATCTTATAACTTCTACTGTGAATGAATGAATATAGGCATTCCCAGAACAGCAGAAAAATCTGAGTAAACAAGCAATTCCACTATACCTGGTTGAGGTTCTTGTATTGTTCTTGTGTGATTTTTGTATTGCATTAAGCAGGATTTTCTCCTCTAAAATGGTTGTCTAAAAGCACAGTATCAAGTCTAAGATGTTTTCTAAGATCCCCTTCAGTAGCCAGTGAGGCTTGATAATCAGGGCAACATTCACAGTTTTAGCAGGAGATGAGTTGTCCCTCAAAAATGTCTATCCACTGATTACAGAGGGATGGATGAACTTAGACTAAGTTTTAATTAGCTACATCAGTTAAAATCAACTATGAGAGAAGTATGCATTCTTTTTTCTTCCTAACAGAACGAATATATGGGATGTGACATACGTTTTGGATGCACATATTATTTTTACAAGGTTTTTTTGGCTGGGGATTATGTTTGTTCAGCTTTATTTCCAGATATTAATAACAAAACAGGAGAGAAACTGAATAAATATCATTAAAGTACTTTCACAATATTATTTATGCTTTTTTTTTTTTTTTTTGTACCTGATAGATAAAAAAGTTTATTGTGCTTTTATAATAATATACTTTTTTTTCAGGTAGTATATTTCACTTCCTTATTAATAATAAGCAGAGATAAGAAATATAAATGCTCTGTAGCTTTTCTTTGTCTGTGACAAGTTATTCATTATTTGTTAGAACTACATGCCTCCTCACAACATTGTTGCTGTACATTGTTCTACTTCAGGCCTTACAATTTTATACAGAAATTCTGCCACAGTCAAAGATTGATTTCTGTTTTGGTCATAGCTCTAGATACGTTTTGTCTGCAGACAAAATCTGCAGCAAGACCAAGCATTTAGGCATACATTTTCTAAACAAATTAAGGTCTTCTGCTGGGCCCAGGAAAAGAACATTACAAGCATGAAGCACTTCATGTAACCCCAGCTCATGCTGAAACGGATCCTGCTTGGATAAGTAAAACCTCTGTGCATACTAGCTTTGCTATTGAAATTCTTTGCCCAGTTATGAGTGGCTGGCGGATATATGGGACAGTAAGTGTTAGCACTGCAGGCATGAACTCAAAATACAGGCAATACGGGGTCAGTTCCCTACACCCGCACGTAACCGGCAGTGAGAACTGCAATAGTCTCATTACTCTCTGTTCACACAGCTGGCTAAACTCACAGGCTTGAGAAGACCACACAGGAAATGTTAGACTAAGAATTGGATAGCGTCATTGGTAGAGTAAGTCTGTTTAATTCTCTCTTGTGGAAGATGTGCCTAAATAGATCCTGAAGCCAATGGGACTTAAAAAGAATTTTGAAAAATGAAGAAAAGATTGCAAGTTGTTGTTTCTCAAACACTGTAAAGGAAGGTACTGCCATTCTGATTTCAGCAGTGTGTATACACAGGAGGACAAGCAGGCAGTGAAGCACAAATCAAAAGATATAGCTTTATCTTCCGGCAAGTGCCCTCCTCACTACATTCTGTAGACATGATGTTATACTGTCCCTTGTATTTTACTGATCTGATTTAATTAGTATGGCCAAAGAAAAGGGAGGGAAGAAGCTTAAGTCGTTTGGGAAAATTGTAATCTAGAAAGAACAAAGCAAGCCCAGCTGTTTAGGCAGAGCTCTCTTGAACCTCTTTCAGAATAGAACTAGGAAAAGAATATTCTGTTCATCTCCATTAACCATGAAGTCCTTGGCTATTGTCTAGTGAAATTAAGCTGTCAGTACCTGGGAGAAAAGAACAGAATCAAATGAAATATGCAAACATTAGTTCTGTGGTTTACATTTGATTCTCAGCAAACAGCTGTGAGTTTGGGAGTTTTCCATGAGAGACAGAGAGGATCTATTTGTTAAGAGCCAACATTTCTATTCAACGTATCACAAGACAAACCATGATGTCATCATTTGAATATGCAATTATTTTTATGGAGCTTAAAGTGAAATTTTGTTGCTACATATGTATAGCTTACCCTTAACAGGGTGATAAGCAGTTATTTCCTCACATAAATGTTGATAAAAATAGAAGTAGTGTACAACTAAGTAGAAGTTTTCTTTCAAAATACTGACATTTTATTAAGAGAACTGAAAAAGTACTTATATCAGCAAAAATGTTCAGGTTGGCTGCAAACATCATTTTCCATCAACATTTTCTGCTGAGGGAGAATTTATTCATGTGAGTAAGTGTTTGGAGACACATTTATACTGTGAAGTTTTTAATTATAGTTATCTATTCAGTATAAAACACAGAGAAATAGCAGTCATTCTTTTTCTTGGTGTTCTGCAGATATAATGTCTCCAGGTTGTGCCCAAGCACCTGTGGTTTGAACATGAAAAATGTTCCCTTCAACGACAAAAATTTGCTTTCACTGTCACCTTAGAGGAAAAAAAACCTAAAGAGGTCCTGTAAACGAACACTGTTACTACCATGTCTGAATTTTTCAAGATTTTTGTTCTAAGGATGCAAGGTAATGAAGTGCTTGCAGCACAGTCCACTGCTTTCTGAAGAAAACATGCAGGACAGCAACTCTGTCTTTCACAAGCCAATAGAACAGTGACAACATTCATAAGCATATGACATAGGGAGAATAGATCCTGGTATAAAATAAAATTCATCAAATAACATTGCTGTCTTGTTACAGTTGTGGCAGAATAATGTCAATTAATGAATAAAGTACTCTTTATTCTACTGTTTTTAAGATCTTTAATTACAGGTCTTGAAGAAGAGGAAAACAAGACGCCTGTTTTAAGGTCATTCCATATCACCATTCATATATGGATTGTACCATTTCATAGAATCATAGAATCACCAAGATTGGAAAAGACCTTTAAGATCATCCAGTCCAAACATCCGCCTATCACCAATTTGCCACTAAACCATGTCCCTCTGTACAACATCTAAATGTTTCTTGAATGCCTCCAAGGACGGTGGCTCCACCACCTTCCTGGGCAGCCCATTCCAGCGCCTGATGAATCTCTTGGACAAGAAGTATTTCCTAACATCCAACTTGAATCTTCCCTGGAGCAACTTGAGGCCATCCTCTTCTCCAGATTGAACAATCTCAGTTCCCTCAGCTACTCCTCAAAAGGCTTATGCTCCAGACCCCTCACAGCTTCACTGCCCTTCTCTGGACACACTCCAGGGCCTTGATGGCTTTCTCGTAGTGAGGGGCTCAAAACTGAACACTGTACTTGAGGTGCAGCCTCACCAGTGCTGAGATGAACGATCACTTCCCTGCTCCTGCTGGCAATACTATTTCTGATACAAGCCAGGATGCCATTGGCCTTTTTTGTCACCTGGGCACACTGCTGGCTCATATTCAGCTGAGCATCAGCCAATACCCCCAGGTCCATTTTCTCTACACAGTCTTCCAGCCACTCTGCCGCAAGTGTGTAGCAGTGCCTGCGCTTGTTGTGGCCAAAGTGGAGGACCTGGCACTCAGACTTGCTGAACAACAACTTTTCCCATTTGAGATGCTTAACCCACTCCCTTCATCATATCCTTTTGGTCTAGCAATCACTTGTGGAAAGTAATGTCCAAATTACTCCCAAAGCCTAAGACAGGGTGCCCTCCGTAATATATGTCAGCATAGAACATGAGTGGCTATTGTTAGTGAGAAATCCAGATAAATATTTAAGCCAGTTTCTAAAGGAATGTAGAAGTTGAAATAATCACTGTTGTTTCACAACAACAATCTTCAAGGAAGATTTCATTTTCATAGATACTTTTTTTCAATTAGAATACTGGTTTTGCTACTTTTTTAGATTTAAATTTCTTGTAATAATACAACATCTATTCAGCTGTTTATCCTCATAGATATTTTCTTCTTCTGATCTTTCAATTTTTTTAATATTTTATAATATTTTGACCTGTTCACGCACTGGACCTACTGAGATTTTTTTTGTTCTCCCAGAATAGATCTAATATCTAGAACTTTTAGGTCAATCAATTAATATTACTAAACATATCTTACACGTGCTTGCCACACTTCCTAAGACACTTCTGTGGTTGACTCTGGAAAAAAAAAAAAAAAAAAAAAAAAGAATATCCCTGCTCTCTTGCTGCAGAGAACCAC
>JAOWBP010001760.1:34469720-34488621 GCA_028571105.1 Tragopan temminckii | reverse complement strand
AAAAAAGAAGAAGATCCCTGCTCTCTCTTGCTGCAGAGAACTACACGAAGTTTTATCAGCTCTCACAGTCTTACTGCAATTTTAATAGTTCAGGTGCCAGTCTTGTAATTTCATAGAGTCACGTAATCTTAGAATCATAGATTGGTTTGGGTTGCAAGAGACCCTTAAAATCATCTAGTCCAAGCCACCTGCTATGGGCATATACATCTTTCTCTAGATTAGGTGGCTCAAAGCCCAGACCAGCTTGAATTTGAACTTTTCCAATGGTGATACATCTAAAACATCTCCAGGTGGCCCGTTTTTCTTTACTTAGACAAATGGTAACATATATGACAGCATGCATCATAAAGCTGAGAGCACTCCAAATAAAAATAAGAGTTAAAATGATATGAAGATAAGGATTATTTTTGCCTTTATTAGCATTTTCTTTTTCTGTTGCTCTTGATCATGATAGCAGATCATGTCTGATAGCACTCCTTTAAAAATATGCTGATATTGTCACAACACTGTAAAAGTTCTAATTGCAGTTTTCTTTAAAATCTGCACAAACTAACTCCACACGTTGTGATAAGACTGTGTTTACATTGTGTGTCTCCATTCCTCTGTGCTAAGTGATCTAATGGAAATTTTCCAATTGAAATTTCCATTTGAAGTTACTGACATCCCCGTATGGAGGTTTCTGAGATCTGTTTGGCACTGTTAGGTAGTCACTGATCAGCACAACTCAGTGCTTCTGCCTGAAACTACCAAATCAAAATGAGATCTCTGAAGAAGAGATTACTTCAATCATCCACACGAATCTCAAAACTTTATGTCAGTATGTTTAAAGTGTTAGGAGACTGGCAGGAATCAAAGAAGTGTTTGGTTTTCTAGCGCACAAAAAGACCCAAGAACGCACAAACTGCTATTCAATAACTTAACACTGACCTTGTTGAACGTAATGTTAAAAGTCAGACTGATTTTAATGAGATCAGAATTGAGTCTTTGAGGCTTAAAAGGAAAATAAGGATGAATGAGGGAAAGCTTAATCTCTCCTTTACATTTTAGCAAGATTTTTCTAAGACTTTGTAAAGCACTGATCATTCTGCACCTTATCCCACAGCAGAGCTTATGTCAGTCAGTGCAGCTGTACAAGTCTGCTTTGATTCAAGTGCCAGGAATTAGCTGGAAATTAAGCATCACTCAACTAACCATGTTGCTTGTTCAGCATCCAGACCCAAAATATTCTGATGCTGTTCACAGAAGGTGAATAACAGTTTGCATGTAGTTCACATTTTGTTCTCTTCCTTGTCATAGCAGTTGAATCCAAACGACATCGTGTTTAATCATTCTACTTCATTTCTGAACATTTGAAATTCTTTAGTTTTTGACCCTATACATCACCACACTGTGTTTTAGAGAACAAACAATTATTCAGGTGGAGCCTGTACTTACATAGTTAAAATTCAAGTAAATAAAGCATATTTTCAACCACAATCAATTCCTAACCATCCAACTTCATTCAGCTGTCATCTGTGGTATGCTTTATTCATTTAACAAGCTGTCTCTGCCACAACCACGTTACCTTGAAATATTACCACTGTTAACAACCAGGAACAGGACAGAAGGATATTAGTAGTAATCCTGGTTGTTTTATAATATATCAAGACTTAAGGATTCACAGTGAATATTTCTCTTTTACACCTACACAATCCCATTTATTCTTATTTAGAAATAAAGGTGGAGCATGTATCAATGTAGGAAGCTAAAGCAGTATAAGACACAATTCTAGCTTTAATTTACATGAATTGTGGCAGAACAACGCATGAACAAGAGACTTGATAGAACTGAGTTTAAGAATATGAAAACGCTCACGGATTTTGCTACAGGATAGTCCTAAATACAGAATACGGGCCTAACTCTATTTATTTTGTTTGAATGTCAGCGTGTTAATTTAAACAGTAATGCAAAAATATTCTCCAAAAAGTCAGATTTCTAATTGTCATATTCCTATACTAGCACAAAATTAACACTTTTCCTAGAATCCAAGGGCTGTCCAAGCTCTTAGACTACAGAGATTTTTCTTCTCATATGATTAAAAAAAAAAATACTCCCAACAACTTTAAGTATTTTTTTATGTTTTCTTGTGTGTGCTTTTTTTTTTTTTTTTTTTTTTAAACCATCTATTGAGAAATCTAGTTAACAGCTGCTTGTTCTACCTTTTAAGTATGACCACATGAAACATTTCCTGAAGTCCAGCATGAGACACACTCTTGTCTTGGGAAATCCGTAGTGCTCACAATGGTTTGTTCTTGCTACTCCCACAAACCCTTATCCTAGAGAAACTATGTTTCTGCAAGTCCACAGGACTGTTTAAATTTAACATGTACTTAATTAAGTGCATTCAGAAAAAATACTGTTTGATACAGTGTGTTTATTAATTTAAGATTTTTCCTCATGCCTATTAACACTTTTTAGAGGATGAGGAAGGTTCTTAGTATATATAGGATTTAGGCAAACAAATAACAAAACCCCAACGAAAACAACAACAAAATCACCTATGATTATTTGTATATAATAGGAACTGAAAATGAGATTAGCATTCCAGGGCTCAGTGAACTGGGACACATTAAGCTAGTCTCCAAACATCTTAAATTATCTGATACTTTGCTTGCTTGACAACTATCCGTATTTGAAGTGAAACAAAATGAGAGACAATGAAGAAAATCTGATTTTGTTTTCACAGTCTTATATACTTGATAATCCTCTGTACTTGCCAAATGTAAATAAAACAAACTCTTCACTTTTTTTTTCCCCCTTGTCACTCTCTAACACATTCCCAAATAACCACATTGATGCCCATTGAAAAAGTAATGTGCCTGAACAGGTTTTAAATCATTGATTCAGAGATCGCAGTAAGGAGTAAATTCACAATTAGCATACAGACATGCAAAGGACTTAATCCTCAAAAGACTAAATTAAGTGTGTGCTGATGCTTGAAATGTAAGTATTCTTGCCTTGAGAAAAATGGGAAAGGTGCAAGATGGTATCTCTCAGCAAAAATATCAGTGTAACATTAATGATTTCATTTTCTTTATTTTCTATGATTTGTATTTAACTGTGCTAGATATAATTCCTGCTGTGAGGTATTTATATTGGAAAAAAAACTATCAGCATTTGTGAGTCAACTTCACAGTTTTATTTTCTTACACTGGAATTAAGACAGTTTGTTGCTGAGAATATCCAGTTAAAATACGCAAAGGATATATCTTCCATTCTGCTGCAGCATCTCCCTGGAGCAGCAGCACTTCAAGTAGATTTTTTCAAATAAAACTGAAATACTTTTATGGGAAGTTAATTAATTACTATCATAAGTTAACTAATTTAGTGGAATTACTAGTCAATTTGAACTAAAAATGTAACTTCCGTATTAAAAAAAAACCTTAAGCCAAAATTTCTTTGGCAGTCTCAATACATTTATTCTTTTCCTTTCAAAAATCAAAAGTTTTTTGAAAGAAACCCGTTCCTAAAAAGCTTAAGTTTCAACAGCCTGCTATTTTCCAAAGGAAAGTGTTTCATCCCAACATCCTCCAACAGCTCTAAACAGTTCTCTAGTGTTAGGCCAGCACACATGGGAAGTGTTCATTTCTACTGGCTGCGTGAAAAATTGGTTTCAGGACACAGATGTTTGCAGTATAATAAAATTACTAATTTGTATTTGAGAATTAACTTCTTTTCAGATGTTCTACGATGGAAAAGTGTGCTTTCTCCCATTTTCCATCTTCTCTCTTTATAACAGCACTGGTTTACTTTTCATGACAGAGCTGTAGAGTCATTAAGAACACAACTTAAACAAATCCTGATCTTCCCAGAAGTTTTCAAAAATAAAAAATATAGAATTCAGGATTACACCTAGTCAGTAAATTCTACTTTACTTTATTTGTACATATTAATGAATAAATTGAAAGAAAGGCTTTATCATATGTCAATTCTATAGTCCATGTAGCTCATAATACTGCCAGGTATTTCACATTTCACACTATTAGTAGCCTGTATTATCAATTAAAGTTGTATCTGTTACAGCTATCTTTTTTCTGTCTCCTGCATGGTGCATACATTTGAGACCATGATTTAATATTTCTTTCAACTATTCAACATTTGAATTGCTTGTCTGCTTGGCTTTTTTTTTTTTTTTAAATGTCATTCCATTGTTGCATTTAATATTGGAAAGGATGTACTTGGGGTGAAGCCCTTGATGTACAGATGCCATTAGACATTTTGCCACAGATTTGGTGAAGTTGGCATACCAGGTTCATAGGACTCTCAGATGGGAGGAAGGGTTTCTTAAATCTATATTTGGAAGACAGAGCAGAACACTGTCAGAGCAGGTAGCACAGCTAGGATGAGCAAAGCTCTGTAAGGAAGGTACTGCCAGAACCTGAAGGGCACCTACAGGAAAGCTGGGGAGGGACGTTTTAGAAGGGCAGGTAGTGACAGGATGAGTGGAAATCGCTTTAAACTGAAAGAGGACAGGTTTAGACTAGATATTACGAAGAAATTCTTTATAGTGAGGATGGTGAGACACTGGAACACGTTGCCTAGTGAGGCTGCAGATGCTCCCTCTCTGGAAGCATTCAAGGCCAGGCTGGATGGGGCTTTGAGCAACCTAGTCTAGTGGGAAGTATCCCTGCCTATAGCAGAGGGTTGGAATTAGATGATCTTAAAGGATCCTTCCAACCCAAACCATTCTATGATATTATGACGTTTTATTGCTTTTCCTTTGCAAAGAGGTCAAAAAAGGAGCTCAGCAGATGGAAAATACGTCCCTCCATTTTCCTGTCTTGAGTTAGAAGAATGATAACATACTACACAGTGAGGAATGAAAATAAATATACTCCTGGGGAGAAAATTTCATTTTTTTTTTTCTTTTTTCATAATTTCATAGTGTTCTTCCTCATCTCTTGGCAGTTAGCTTTCTCATTTCCTTAAAAGATGAAGTTTTATAAAGTTACGTGACTTCTTTTGAGCTTACATTAATTTGAGCTTTTTTCATTCTTTGTGATCTTCTCATACAGAAGAAAACTGGAACTGACAAGTCCAATTTCTCACACATGGTCAGAAGTTCATACACAGAAATCAGGTGTGTTTTTTTTTTTTTTCTTTTTTACTCCAATCTCTCATTTGAACTGATTTTTCATCTGCTATCATTTACAGAGAAGTTCAGTGTCTGAGTCAGGACATACTGCTTTGCTTTGATAACTTCTATAAGATGATTTCAAATATTTTTCTGAAATGAACAACTTGGAACTTAAGCAGGGTTTTCACAGCATCCTTCGACTTTTTCCACAGAACCACCAGTTTTTAGAAAATGTCTCTCTGCACTTTACTCATAAAACATTTTCTAGCTATCAGGTGTTTTAGTGACTCACACAAACAATACATCAAATATTCTCACAATAGATAATCTCTTCTCAGGATTGCAAGTTCTGAGAGTTGCTGTGGGATTCATCTCTTCCGGCTAGATCAAGTCTCTTCAAGCCTTAGGAATTAAACCTCTGGTCCAACCAAAAAAAAAAAGTTGCTTCATTGGTGTTAATACAGTTTGCCAGATATTTTTCTACCTACATCATGTCAAATCCTGGGGATGGTTCAAGAGCGGAAAGTAGAACCTAAGTTTATATTGAGTTTAAAGTTTGTTTTTGAGTTTCCCATGCAGTAATAATATTGCTGAAGGAACTGGATTATTTCTACACTGCTTTCAGAACAAGCTGATGCCAACTTTTACATGAAAAAATGTAAAGACTCAGACTTTCATTTGTGCATGTAATTAACATGGAGAAAGTCACTGATTATGAAGGATATTCACACAGTAGAATCAGTGAATGTTCTACAAAGGTAATTTTATATAATAAACAGAAAAAGATTGTTACATAGTGAGTCGGTTTAGAAAAGTTGATTGCTGGATTGCTGGAAAGACCAGGCAAAACAAGATGGGCAAGATAAAAATCACACTATTAAGGTTTAAGTGAGTCACCAAGTTTTCTTTGGCAGCCAGTGAAAAGAGAAGAACTTCCAAAAGGTGATCCTTGCTATCTGAGACACTAGTATTTAGAGGCAACAATTTGTCCTTCAGAAGTGACCATTAACTAGACTAAAAAATAAATAAATAAAACACAGAAAGGTACCTCAGATTATGTATCTAACTTTCACCAAGCTCTGCAAAATTATACACTGTTCCTGTTTCTTACATGCAGTCTTGTAATAAAGACAATATGTCATGCAGACAAGATGAATCTTACTCTGTCTGGTTTATGCAGAAAAATGCAGAGGTTTTCCACTTCTTCAAATAATCCTAGATGTTTCACATTCACACTAGATGCACTGACATCTGCCTTCTGTAGCAACATATCAGGACTTCAGTCATTAACAAAATAGTAGCTGTACTGAATTCAACACAGTGAATCCATTTTGGTAGATTCTCTTCCTCTGCACAGATCTTTTCTCATTAAAAGCAGGGAGTCTTGCAGTTAACTGCAGAACAAGTCTATTTATACTGAAATTAAAGATCAGAAAAGATTACATCTATCAATTTCCGTGGGGAAATGACTCCTCAGTTGTTGAGAATCATTCCCGAAATCTGTAGCTATAATTGCTTCTGAACTTTGAGAACACAGAAAACAATTTTCACATTTAAGTTATAGTAAGAAAAAGAAAAAACAGAAAACTATTTAGGAGATACAGAATGTAAGGCTAACTTTCTTCTGCAAGTCTTCTACATGCATTCCAGTATTGCTGAAAGTGGCAAATTTATCTTACAAATCTCAAATGAGAATAGGCTAATTGCAAATGAGATCTAGATATAAACCCATTGGAAAGTTGCAATCACAAAACAATCAGACAAGATTCCATTACAATCTAATTACAGTTAATGTTTCACTGATTCATCACATCCTGAGTAAGGATATTTCCACAGATGTTTAGAACAATGGGGAAACGCTCTTCTGGGACGCAGTGGGCTAATGACCAAGTTATGGTGTTGAGAGTTACAGCACTGTCACATGGACATCTCTAACTAACAGCTGGTTACCCAGAGGCTTTGTCCCCCTCCTTGCTACTTCAGCCACTTCACCTAGTTGTTTGCAAATCTTCCTTCCTCTCTTGCTCCCTACAGTCCCATTATCATTAACAGTACAAAGTTTTCTATTAAGAAAAACTTTTGAAGTTTTCAAATTATTGCTTTTTGTTTGGATTTGTTTTGTTTTACTCATATCAAATATGTTCTTCCACCGTTGCAGAAGGTTTGTTATATGGACATATCTGTACTTTTAAAAGCAGTGATTTCTGTTGACTTCATTTACAAATGAATTATTGTCCCTAACTCTAAATTCCATGCAATCCCCACTGACCTAAATTCTAGTGAAACAGTCCCATCTAGCTTTCCCAGGCATTGACTCTGATGCTCAACTGTTATTTTCCAGCTCACGGTACTTATGAATCATTTAATGAAATTAATGTAAAGAGGAAAAAAACAATTTCAGAATACTATTGTTTTATAAAATCTCATCCTGGCTGAAGTTTCTATTGATAGAAGTTATTCTCAAAAGCCTTTCTCCAGGGCATCATATACATCATAAAGAAACTAGAAGCCACTGTTATATTCTCTTCCATATGCCAGATCACCTCTTACATACTACATAGATCTTTGCCTGTTAAAAGCTGCACTAAACCCATAGAATCTTTAGAAAATGGCCTGAAGCTTCTTTCAAGTTGGCTGTGAAATTTAATACATTACTTTAGTCCAGTCCTCAGATTTTAATGTGAATTGCATAAAGCTGATAATCTCTCACATTCGATCATTTGTCAAGTAGAACTTCAGTTTAATGGCATTCCAATCATTTTAATTGGAATATATCCCGAGTGCTTATTTTTCTCTGATGCATATTTTTGTTTTAAAATATTTGACTTTTTAAGGACCACTATGTTGTGAGAATAGAACTGTTCAGATATAAAGCTAAAATATGTACTTTCACATCATGCAACTTTTCAAATTAATGACAAAAGTTTATAGATGAAGATACTACTTATCTCAAAACAAACAAACAGGGAAAAGAAAAACACCAGAATGCTATAAAAGACTGTGGTGAATGCTGAAAAAATGATCATCATTTTTAATGTGTAAATTCTTACCCTAGAATGGAGTGTTTTTGTTTTTTTTTTAATTTGGTAAAAGAACATGATAAATCTATACATACACAAATAAGGAAATAACTTGTAACTATACAGCCTGTTTCATCCGTGGTGTGTTTCTCTAATATAGTAATGCCTAGATTCACAAAGATACTAGGCAGAGACTTCATTTTTCATAAAATAGATGGGATATTAAAATCAACAAATAAGAAACATTCTCCCTATGCACAAATTAACTGAAAGAGGCCATAATTACTAATCAGAGCTTCCACATCCTTCAGTAATATAAACAAAAAAAATGCCACCGTATCAAAAAAATTCAGATGTATCCATACTTCCTAAAATATGTAGGAAAAGCAGAGTTACTTATAGGTTAGTTTTATTTTCTTTCCTACTAAAAAAGCCTTATGCATATTGCCTCTCTACATCACCTTTATGAAGCCTGTTTGGTCACTGGAAAATAGTTAAAAAGAAAAAGAAAACAAGAAAATTTAAAGGCAGCCAGCTATGCATAGTTTCCAGATTGTTTTCCATGGATATTTTTTGTTGTTGCATACGAATGTTTAATAGAAAACAGACAGATATACTGCTAATGCTTTTCACATGCTAATAAACATAAGTCAAGCTGCCATTACATCACTTCCCAACAATATAAACACTTCTTATTTCAACAATCATATTCTGGCCCACTTTTATACTAAATAATACCTATTCTTCAAGTAAGATCCTTCATTAAATGCAATAAGACATAAATCAGAACTAGTAGGGACTACATCAATACCTGAGTGACACAGGCTAAATGCTGATGATGTTGTTCAAAAGGTAGACTATTATGCCACAGAGTTTTGTCTGAGGACCGCTCTGAAAGTAGTGCCTCCTATTTTATGACATTGGCCCATAAAGTGAGAGGCAGACAGTGAAGGCATGTCAGTAGAGACTGAGCCTTCCCATCAATATTCCATTACATTTTGTTGCTGCGGCAATCTGACACAATGGTATATGACATGGAAGTGCATATGAAGAAAAGATGTGGAATCGAAATCTTCCATGTGGAAAAAAGTGGCACCCACTGACATTTATCATTGCTTGCTGAACATCAGACACCAAACACCGGGTGTGAACATGATGAGATGGTGGGTGGTGCATTTCAGCAGTGGCAAGTCACATTCCACACATACAAATACTTACAAACGCAGCATGCAGGTTCTTCCTCATTGCTGACAAAAATGCATAGCTAATGGTACATTGCTATGTTGAAAAAGTGTTTCATAGAGCAAATTCTCAGCTACAAAACAAGTTATTGTGTTTTAGATATTTGTCGTAATTTCCATGGAAAACTAATAGGAGGCATTACTTTTGGAGGAAACAATGTAGATCTATTTCTGTACCATATCTAAGAACACTTTTTTATAACACTTCAATAATTCCAGAGTCTTTGCAGAACAGGTGTATTGGAAAATCACCGCCTTAGAGAGAAGACTTCGCAGCCTCAAAACATATAGAAAACCACCCTCATTCTGGACTTGACTATGCATTCTGTTGAACTCCTGTAGAGAATATTTTACGAGTAATTCACCCTACTTAAACACAGAGATGTGTATCGTAACCATTCTTCAATAGCAGCTTTCACCCACCCTGGGAATGGCTACCATGGGTTTGACAGAAGGCCAGCCCACATCAAACCATTAGAGCAGACTCCCACACTGGCAGTTCAGTGCTATAATAGAAACCGGGTGAACATTTTTCCCCCAATATGTAGCTCATTCACCGAAATAGGCAGTTTTGTGACCACTGAAACTCTTCACAAATTCATATCTAATTTAGTAGTAAGTTCGGAATGAGGGTAAGAAAGGTTTTAGGGCTTGTTTCCAAGTGAGGTATTGAGAACACATGTAGTTATGTTTAATTTTTGAATATTTTTAGAAGTAAAAAAAAAACAACCAGATGAACAATGTAATTTCAGTCAAAGAGAATGTTTTGTTAAGCTGGAATAAAAGTGCTGAGGCTTTCTGCTTCAGAAAGTAATTGGAAACTTTTTCATTCTGGATCAGCAGAAACTACATGTTGAATGTGCACGGGTTTATATACCTCCTTGAAAAATAAATTATTTGCACAACTGTATACTGGATGTATAAAGATCTTGATAATTTTTGTTCTCCCAGCATTCTTCCCAGTTTGAAGCAAACTCTACCTGAGCAGCTTGAATTTGCTAGAGGGGAACGTGCAAAAAGCTATTCAGACGTATAGTAAGAGCATGTGAATAATTACACAGGGATGGTCTTGTAGCACTATGTAGCACTATGAAAAACTAAATGCTGATGTCAAGGATATAGGAAGATTTATATATAATGAACTGTTGTGTTTATGATTTATGAAGTACCAGAGTAACAGCAAAGCTAAGCAAACAGTTTCAAGTCTGACTAAAAATTAATTTTCAAGTTGTTATTTTTATGTTATAAAAACACTGTTAGACAGAAGCTAAACCATTGATTTATTCCTGCAGATGATCCAGTGATAATAAAAATGCATAGATCAAACTGTTATCCTTACTAGATAGAACTATTACAAATAAATACAGGAGCAAATCCAGCCCTACAAATAATGATAGTGTGCCTTCTATTCAAATTACATTTTGATAAGAGTTCAGACTACAAATTGCCCAATTTAAACTCAGGAAAGTAAAAACAGTCTGTAAACAGATTTATTTTGAATTAATTTAAAAATACCAAGCAAAGAAAACAGGTTAACTGCTGACTATAGAACTTCCACCCTCAATCCCTAAAGCAATCACAAATTCAAATTCCTAAAATGTAAAGCAGATACTAACATCAGAATTGTTCCTTTCTCATGTCACGTATAGGTACACACTACTCAGACTTATTTAAAACTGTTTGTATCTCAGTGCAAATCTATTCTGTTTTGCTCATGAGTTATGAATTTGAGTTATACTCAAGCAAGAAAACAAATATAGATAAATATTCGGGTTATAGAAGGATTGGAAATCACAAACCTCTGTAAGTAAAAAAAACCTTTTTTTTTTGCTGGACACATCTAAAAACAGTAATTCTTAATATCAGACCATGAGGGAAAAGAGAACAGTGAAAAAATGTAACATGATAATACTCTATCCAAGTTATTAGTGACAACTACCAGTATTTGAAACTGTTTGAGGAAAATAAATATTAAGAGAAAGTGAGAAAATGCCAATGGATAATGGCCTTTGGTTTATTTTACTCAATTTCATCTATTCACAGTCAGAACAATGGTCTCAAGATGTCTCTAGAAATATTCACACCAAACTTTTTCTCGCAGCAAATATCAGGCAGAACAAAGTCAAGAACAAAAATCTTAGCTGTTGATTTCAGAGGTTACTAATTTGCCATGCAATTAGAGGGGAAACTATTCAGGTTCCCTTCTAATCCTGAAGAAGATAAGAAAATGCATTATTCCAACTGACTTTGGATAAAACACCCTGAACAATTTTCCATCTCTTACCTCATTGATCAGGTATAGGTAACCTTCAGGAAGGAAAAGTGAAGTTTTATTTCATAACAATTTTATAACAAGTCTACTAAACTATATATTTTTTCCATTGCCTCATAACTGCCAAGATTGTATTTTCACGTAATAAAATGTTAAACACTGTGAACATATGTCAGAAAAACACAAGTTAATCTCTATTTTAAAAAAAAAAAGTCTTAAAGCACAGTTTCTGTTGTTACAGGAATATGAGTGTGTGCTCACATAGTTGGTAGGGTTGCTGAGCCAGGACTTTCAGGAGCCTTTTGATTCAATGCAACATGCATAAGTACAGAAGGTTTACCCTGGCTTATCTGACAGGTTTAAAGTACCTATTGGTGCTGTTCTGATACGATGGTAGGAAAAGATCAAGTAACCCAAGTCTGAGAAGGAAGAAATCAACACAGGAAAAAATAACTTATTTCTAATCCCTACTTCAAATGTGAAATCCAGACCCACCAACTCACGTAACAATTCTTTTAATAATCATTTTCTTCATCAAATATGAAGAAACATTACAGTCAAATACATAGAGAGATATTGTTATTGACAATAATTTTGTTTTTATATATTGTATACGTATTTAGGTATACAAGTTATATATATTTTTTTTCAAAACACATCTCACTCATCCTCATGATTTAAGTGTTTTGAAAGTCAGACTCCAGTATAACTATACGTATAACTAATCCATTATAACTATGTGTTATACACAGTGAAAGGTGAGCTTAGTTTCTATGGATAAGCATTAAAAATGGAGAGAAAGCATAGTGGAAGAGACAGATGTTTACCAACATTGATACATGCACTCAGGTGTATGTAAAAGACCTCTGCCATTTAATGTTAACTTCCTTTGGACTGAAGTTACAAAGTATAAAGCAAATACTGTGTAACCTCAATTCCTAAGATAGTTCCAACAAAATGTGTACTGTATCTTTCAAAAACTGACTTTTATTAATCATTATCAAAAACATTCTGAAAATGAATGCTTCAGCACATTATTTTCCATCTTATCTGACTTCTATATTCCTACCAACCCTACAGCAAGTGGCTTTGCTGACAGCTAAGTCATGCTGCTATTTTTGTACAACCTATTAACCTCATCTACTGAAAATAATGAAATAAATTTCCAAGCATTTTCTGAAGATCTGATATTGAGCATGAGAGTTACTAAAGTAATCAGTAAGTTGATTTCCATTAAGTTTTTCCTCTCAGGAAGATCACACCTAATAAATTATTGTATTAGAAATACAATGGGAAGCATTGTACATCTTGATTATCTGAAAAAAGATCTGTATGAACTATCCTCAAATGTCCTTCACTCTACCTGGAAGACAAACACGAAGGGTGACTGAGCTGTCATTCTCCAAGATCAACAGTAAGTCATAAGAGAGTCAGTGTTAGAGATCTTACCAGCAAGTGACCTGAACAATTATTTATGAGACAGCATATATATATACATATATATAATATCATAGTCTATTGTTCTATATAACAATCTCTGAGGGTATTGATCTGGTTTTCATTTCACTCAACACAGTGACAAAGCTGGTTTAAAAACAATCAAAGTTTGGCTTAATATGGGGAGCAAATGGTCCAAGCGTGGAACAGAGGCTGAGGTGCTTCCCAGGGAATGATTTTCTGACATGAAGATGTAGCAGCTTTTAGCTGCAAAAGAAGCATCTAGATGGCTGCCTAAAGTGAACTTGTAAAACTCTCCCCACTTTGATGCAATGTCTTCCATACTTGGTATTTTGAAATACTTGTTTCAATGCCTAGCTTTGAAGTCTGTAAATTAAATATTGGTCTCTGCTTAGGAAAATGTAAAGCATAAGAGTATTAACAATAATTGGTTAAGAATGTTTGTGAAAGATTCTGAATGTGGAAAAAGACAATATGCATGCAATTACTTTAAAGTATTATGGAATTAGAATACACTGAGTATCTGTAATTGCTTGTCAGTTAAAAGCAGAGTCTGTTCTATAATTTTGTCTGCTTCTCAAAATAAAGAGCATATTTTGTCAGGAGAGAATTTTCCAAAATGTAAATTTTGAATTTAAGGAGAAAAAAATAGCTTGGATTTCTCCATTTTAATTGGATGTTTTCCACAATTTTCTCTAATCGGCTATCAAGTTAAGAACAAATGAACTTCAGAAGTTTTATGCTGAAGAGATGGACACTTCATGTCAGGACGTTTCACTTCAGGTTAACAAAGAAGATGTCTCATTCTTCCACCAACCTTGTAAAAATTGCCTAGAGAAGTTAAAATAACTGTTCACTGAGAACCAGTAGCAACCTACTTCTACACAGAGAATTTTTTGCCTGTATTTAGGAAAAAACCTCTGAGTTTCTCAGTTATAAAAAAAAAAACAAAAAAAAAAAAAAAAAAAAAAAAAAAAAAAAAAAAAAAAAACACCGTGAGACCAAACAAGAGCTGTTAGTACACTGAGTCTAGAGCCCTGTATCTGGAAGCAATTACAAATTTCCATAGGTCAGTGAGCAAAAATTAAATGATAAACAAAAAATATCATTTTTCTCCACTACTTCTGATAATATCTTGGACCTGAAGTACTGGAAATTCCTTTAACTGTGAAATAGGGAAAGTTGATATAAACATTAGAGTACACAAAGTAAATAAAAGAGAAAGCAAGGACCAGTGTCACTATGAGTTGGAAAAGAAGAAAGCTAAAGAGAATATTACACCAAATGAATCCAAAGGCTGGGTTTCAGAAAGCTTCTCTCATGTGAGGTGAGTCCAGACAGGGTTTTGCACAAATACCGAAAGGTATCATTTCAAAAATGATACAAATTGGGATAAACAAGCTGAGACAAACAAGTTTGGTCAGAAATTCCATAAAAGTCTTTGTTGGCAGAGTTCAAAAACAGCTGAATTTGACCTAGCAAAGGAAAATACTAATGAGCATCCAGTTGTGAAATGTTTATCAATACACAGACACTAGAACTATTTTTGATCTTTTTTGATAATTCCATTTTTAAAAATGAGCATTTCCAGAATACACAATGTATCCGCAAGGGCATACTTAAGACCCTGTCTCATGCTCGTTCCAGAACACAGACGTGGAATGGGATGATGTCAGAAAGCATCAGGCTGAGGCCCAAACTTGAAAGGAAATACATGATACAACTCTACTCTGCCAAACTCTACAAAGGCTTCTTAATTCAGGAATGAAGGATTATCCAATTCTAAAAGCTAATATATAGTAATTAGAATTTTCTTGCCAACATATTTTCCCTATCACCAATTTTATCTTACACAAAAAATGCAAATCTCTGGGGAAAATGTATGAGCCTGAGAATATTGGGACTGTGTTTACATTACTTTGTTGGAAACTGTTGGGATATTTTTGCCATTTTTTTTTATTATTTCAAGATGAAGCAGTATCATATGGTTTGTGAGCAGCAAGCTTTGTGCATTTATTGAAAATGTCAGTTTGCATAACACATCATAGAATATTAGGCTTAGAGGCAATTTTTCAAGAAACAAGTAAATATGCAAAGGCAGAAATAGGCAAAAACAGGACAAAGCACAGAATATTATATTGATATCTTTTGGGGGATGAAAAACTGATCTAATAAGAAAAAGCAGTCTTGTAGACTGCTTGGATTTCTGTAAAGTACCTAAGATGATTTAATGTGACATGTAATTAAACTGGATATTATTTGGCTATCTGTTGAAAAATGGACTAACGAGGTAAATGTGAAATGAGTAGTGATGAATACAGCTGTGAGGAGGATAACAGAAAAGGTCTTGCAAGACTTGATTAAGGATTATCTTGAAACATTTACATTATTTTTCTTCACAAAGAATCATAATGAACTTATGATTTGCAGATGAAACAGAAAGCATCACCAATCCAGAAGACAGAAGAGATAATGAGTTGAATATATGACCTGAGTGATAGAAATGTGATGAAATGCTACTGTACACAGGGAAGTTTAAAACAATAAAGAACAAAAGAATTTATCCTGTAAGTTGGTTGAGCATAAACTGAAAGTAAATATCCTTGGAAGGAGAATAACAGCCTGGCAGTGCTGACTGGCTGCAGAATGAGAAAAGTCTTTAACTGATGCTATAGTGCAAATGCAGATGGGACCCCAGCATGGAAAAACAATATTGCCATAGGAACACACCACCTAACAATGCTTTTTTATTATTTTACTGTGAAGAAATATTTTTCTTACTGCTGATGCAACTTGCTCCCCTAATCTATACAAACAGGTTATTAATACAGAACTCTCTATCTCTAGCAAAGGAAAGTTAATATAACTGCTGCTCAAAATCATGATTGCTTTCTGAACTTTGCCTATGAAGCATCACCATCCTTCATTTTTTATCTTAATGCCATCAGCATGAAAAAAAGCCAAATTAAGACTATATAGTTTAAAACTTTACTAACAATTTTATTAAGTATGTTACTGTCTTATGTTATTTCAAAGTTATGGTACTGAATATACCAAAGCAAAGCAGATAAAGGATGAAACTACGTTGCATAACTGATGAAATAAGGAAATTCAAAAACCATTAATTTACATAAGTTCTAGACAGTTCTGTGATCTTGTACATTGGAGATCAGAGGTCACATAGAAGAGGCTGTTAATGAACAGAATGGTGAGTGCTGATGCATGTTTACAAACATATTTAATATATACACAAATTTCAGTTTAGGCACAGTAACATGACAAAAAACTATTGCTAAATGCGTACTAATGTAAACTTGATAGATTAGAAGATATTAATCACAGAATGGCCTGGGTTGAAAAGGACCACAGTGATCATCTATTTTCAACCCCCCTGTTATGTGCAGGGTCACCAACCACCAGACCAGGCTGCCCAGAGCCACACCCAGCCTGGCCTTGAATGCCTCCAGGAAAAGACCACATCTTACTCTTTTGCTATGGTATTTCTGGGTGAAAGAAGTATCACCCATGATATAATATACATCCATGTGAGTAACAGAAGTATATCAGATTTAATATCTTCAGTGTTGTTTGGACATAAATCCAGAAGCATGTTTATCTTCTTACTAAACTAAGATAAACCATTGGGCATATAAACCTATAGTTAAAGATTTCTTAGGTCATCTTGCTCCATCCCGGCCAATGTATGACTCATATCTGTAATACGGTCCTGTATTCTTCGTAAAGGGTAAAATTTTACATAATTTGAGTGATGTCTTCTACCACTTCCCTTAAGAGAAAGTTCTTGTATATTTTTATGTCAACATGAAGTTTAAATCATATGTTTCAATGCAAACTTATTTTGTTTAGTTAGCTGATTTCCAAGTACCAGGACATCAGTATTCTATCTTAGAATATTAATAAATGTGCACACTGAGTAATACTAAAAAAAATTATACATAAATGAAAAAACTCTGTTCTCAATAACCTGACCTGTTCCTATGCATCAAGCAGGACAACCTTCGCTCCTCTCTTCCAAAAATCTTCAACTAACATTTCCAATCTGGTGTGGAGCAAAAACAAACAAACAAACAAACAAACAAAAAAAAACAACCACACAAAACTTTGTGACGCGAAATTTAATAATCATTTTAAGCATGCACTTGAATCCACTATTCTAAAGCTAAGTGTACTAGGGGATTTCAACGTCATTAAAATATCATGACTGCTCTACATATTGTAATTACACTGGCACAGCGGACAAGGAAAACAAACAGCACATAATCAGATTACGTAAATG
Organism: Tragopan temminckii; assembly: GCA_028571105.1. NCBI lineage: Eukaryota > Metazoa > Chordata > Aves > Galliformes > Phasianidae > Tragopan > Tragopan temminckii. The sequence goes on along the minus strand of JAOWBP010001760.1, from coordinate 34,471,217 downwards.
ACAAGTTGAAAGCAAACCCGTACAGTGATAGCCCCAAAGAATAGGATCTATGGAGTACAAAATGTTGTAGCATTTCAATTCTCAGATTTAATTTCTTACATAAAAGAATTGGAGAACTAAGACTTTTCACGAAACTTACTAAATTCCTTATTAAGAGCATCTTTGTTCCTTGCCCCCCCCAGGACAGCAGTCCATCCCACTTCAGAGGCTGGAAACTTTCTACTAATTTCCAGTATAAAAGTATTAATAATCTATTTAGAATTACTTGATCATGTTATGCCTGCCACCAAGGCCATCTTATACCTCATTGTTTGATTTAAGCTGTTGGCTTTCTCAGTACAGTTACATCCACACTTGTTTTCAGCACACACTTTACTACACCATAGAAAGGACCACAATGTTCATTTAGCTTCCAAACACCCCCCCCCCCCCCCCCCCTGGGCAAGATTGCCAACCACTGGACCAGGCTACCCAGAGATACATCTAGCCTGGCCTTGAATGCCTCCAGGGATGGGCATCCACAACCTCTGGGCACACTGATGGCTGGTTTAAAAAAAAAGAAAGATCTGTAAAATTAATAGAAGACAATGCAGTGGGTGCCAGCAACTCATGTTTGATGAAATACCAGTGTATCATACTTAAAGAATATTTTTGTGAAATATTAAAAAAAAAAAAAAAAAAGGTAATGTAATGGCAAGCCATCTGAGGTGTGAATATCATTAAGTCCAATAATTTGAATCATCTCCAAGTCCAGGAGTTCCTTAGCAGTCTGGATGCTGATTTTGGGGTCATTTGACTTTTCTGAAGGAAGGTATCTATGCTGGGGTAAAATTCTAAGAAGATTTTATGATTTTCAAAATGAAACCAAGTAATTTATGAAATCAAAATTAAAATTTGTGCCATAAACTGTAGACAAAAGATGGCTCACAGCTTTAGCACTTTCACTGGATTTGACTACTCATCGAAATTAGTTAAACATGCATCTTCAAGGTGAAAAATAATCTTATCTGTGCTGTTTTACACCATAACAGCATTTGAAATGAACCTTTAATTATAGAGAGTTCGAGTAATAGCAAGTACTTTTATGCATTTCATTGCATTAACGAAACACATTCCTGTAAACAACAACAACAAAAAAAGTGCAGCCTATTTGAGAATAGGTTTCAACATTCCCAAAATGGAGTTGCAAATATACAGAAATTACATTTCTAGTTAATATAAATACATTCCATTCAAAAATTTGCTGGTGTTTTACAGAGTCGCAATCAGATATTCAATTCAGAAAATATTTGGTCATTTATTTTTACCAGACTTTTATAAGATCTATGTTAACAAATAAAATTATTATTCACTTCCCAACCACGTCAGTCATGTCATCACTTTTCGGAAGTACATAAATGATACAGTACATAGTACAGTACATTGACAGGACAAGGGGAAATGGCTGGAAACTGGAGCATAGGAAGTTCCACACAAATGTGCGCAAGAACTTCTTTA
>JAOWBP010001760.1:34454193-34469620 GCA_028571105.1 Tragopan temminckii | reverse complement strand
CTGCCCAGGGAGGTTGTGGAGTCTCCTTCTCTGGAGATATTCAAGACCCGCCTGGACACCTACTTGTGCGACCTGGTTTAGGGAATCTGCTTTGGCAGGGGGACTCAATGATCTCTGGAGGTCCCTTCCAACTCCTACAATTCTGTGATTCTGTGATAAATTTCTGAAAAGTTATTGTCAAAGATTTGCTTCTTCCTGTGCTTAATTTCATCAAAAATCTGACAAACACTTTGAGAACTCACTTTGGATTGCAGCTACTTCCACTGAACGAGACATTCATGCATTAGTTACACAAGGTCAAATATCCTACTAGTTTATGTTTTTGTTGCTTTTTAAAAATATTTTAATAAAAAATGCATTTTAAAAGTCTCATTCCTTACACACATTAACTATATATTTTATACGCATCCCAAGACAATTCTTGTTCACTCAGTGTAGCCCAAGCAATCAACAAGGTTGGACACCCATGGGTTAGTCAAAGTTTATTTCTTAACAGTAACAGCAGCAATTAAATTGGTCCAGGAGAACTGCCTCAGTAGAAGCCAAATCACATGACCTGCAACAAAAGTATTGCCAGACAGCAGGAAATAGCTGGAAAACGGAGTCAGCTATTAACATTCATAGAAGCTGAAAATGACTCCTCTAAAAACAGCAAAAGTTCTCAGAACTGTGTAAAATATAAATAGTACCTTTATCTGTGTGCAGTAAACATCTATCTTGCCAAATAAGAAGAACAAGGTTTCTGCTAGATGAAGATGATGCTAGCAGTTCAAAGCATAACTTGCCCAAGTAAGAACTGAACACTGGATGTGTAAACCTCTTAAGACTGAAGTGATTTGGTATGCTAAATCTATTTTGCTTAAAAATTCCATTAAGTCATTCCAAATGTATTAAAACTCTACCTAAAAAGCACTTTAAATAACAAGTAAATCAATTTCAAGTAAGGGTTGACCCTTTAGGACTTGGTAGTGCGTATGTTTAAATTGTACAGTGTGTTTTCCAAATCACTATTAAAATAATTAAATATAATAGCCTCTAAAAAGATGTACAGAAATGCCTCTTACCCCAGCCCCCCTCTTTTATTTTATTATAGAAACAGTGCCTTCCCCAGAAGTAGGGTAATGTACCAGCTTCCTGAGATAAAGCTTTTTCCCCCCCCTTTTCTGACATGGGCAGTTCAGTCAACATTTCAGGAGAGGGACTTCCCATGTCCTCTAAAAGAATGATGCATGCTGGCCGCGCTAAAGTACAACAGAACGTGTGTTTGCCAGTACACATCACATAAAATTAGACATCAGTTGCAGTGAGCTAAGCTAAGATCCTGGGGATTTCCCAGACACCATGTGAGGATTAAGCAATTTCCAAGCAGGCTTTGGTGAGAACTGAGTACGCTATCAGAGTATCTTATGGATATTTCTGGTGATTCAAAAATTGCTGCCTGGGTATACTTCTTAAACACTATCAACTTCTTAACTTTCACACCGAAGTCAGTATTTCAATACAGATAAAAACTTTTATTCAAAAATGAAGGGACAATTATTCTCTTCATGAAGTGAATGAAAATTAGTCATTTTATGCAAATATTTAGTATTATACTACAGAAGACTCCAGAAGTACAATTGGGATTCTACTACTTGAGTCACAAATTTAAAGTGGTTTGCTTGTAGTTTTATAATTAAAACTACATATCATTAATATTTCTCTGGTGATCACAGTGGACTGAAAGACATACAAATAAGCACAAATTTAAGAGGTCTCTTTTCTCCCAAGGCAGATACAAGATGTAAAGTTCATTAAACCAGGATTAAGTGGAGATATGCATATGCATGCTATCACTGATGATTCTAGCTTGATCTGCTTTAAACTCTGACACAAGAGTCTCATGCCGATGTATTGACCTTGTGTTAATGTAGAATCATATCCAAACTACTTAAAATTGTGTGGGAGAGATTCAAGTCTAGCATTCTCTTTTAGGCCTCCCCACAATCATTCACTCTGAAACTATATATTGACTCAAGTAATTAAAATGTAATTTTCATAGTTAGAGCCACTGCAGTCTGTATATTATCTGAAACTAAAAGCGTCCAAGCAGTTCCACACTATGATTAATGGAGCTTCTTAAGCTCTATATCTCATAAGGAACCAGAAGTGTAATGCTGGTCCTCTCACCTCTTCCATTCTCTCAGATTTGCTGAGAACTAGCAAGGCAAACATCCAGCGTCCCCTTGATTTAAGCGTGGGCCTCTTGGTGGAAAATCATATATCATAAGATGCTGATAAACAAAGCAGCCTTCAGCACATCACAACTGTAATTGAGAAAAAAATGAACACATACAGACTAAAATGAATGCCAAACATTATCAAATGCACCTCTATTCAGCTCCAGCAACAAATATAACCATTATGAGTAACTTAGAGTAATACCGAGGATGAAGCAGACCTTGAGAGATGTCAAATAGCTACCCAAATAAAAATTTCATTGCTACACATTTTGTAGTTGTGAATAGAACAAGCAGTTACCACACAATCAGAGGATGTCTTGTTTTGTTTTTTTTTTTTCCTCTCCCAAAATCCAAGAGCAATTTCTATCTTGGAACTTAGACCAATAAAACAGAACCAAATAAACAATTTGAGTCCTTTTTTTTGCTAGACCCTGTAGAGATAAGCACTGAAGACACTGTTGGAAGTGCAAACAGATTTATTACTACAAGGAGGATGCCTGCTGGGTGTATGCAGTGTGAAAACTGTAGGCCAGCACTTGCATAGTGTTTCAGAAGTCATCACAGAGGCTCATGTTTTAAGTGCAACAAGATTTGCTTCAGGCAGGATTTTGGTTTGCTAAATGCTACCTACCCTCACAACAGCATTGAGTGGATTTAATGGTGGGATGCAGTCATTTAACTGAGTTTGAAGACATATGATAGAAGTTCATAGTTCATTTTTTATTGCATAGCAAAAAATTGGAGATGTGGAAGGGAATGATGTTCATACCGTTTAGGTTCAAAGGCCAAGATTAAGATTTAATCTCTTTAGGTTCTGTATGGTTAAAAGGAAGTCACAGATTCACAGTTAAGACATGCCTCTTGAAGAATCTGCCCATGGCAGGGGGATTGAAACTCGATTATCAACCCAGGCCATTCTGTGACTGTATTGTTCTTGGCAGACAAATACTACCTCCTACATGGATGCAGCAGCCCATCGTCCAGGAACAGGAGAGGGTAAACCTCTTCTATAGGCCTGAATCTGGACCTGAGGTAGGAACTCCTGCAATACTGTTTTCTCTGAGGACCAAAGTTCAAGAAGGGTGAAACTTTAGAAAAGTGCCAAAAAATAATAATTTAATTACTGAATGTTGTTACTGTTGAGGGATGAATAAGTGACTGAATATTATGCCTTCTAGTCAAGGGTTTCTGAAACTGTATTTATTTAGCTCACTGTAAAAAATTTGACCACAGCTTGCAAATAAGCACCTTCATGGCAGTAAAATTTCAGCAATGAGTTGGGTCTTCAGCCTAGCATACAAAGTTATGGCAAGATCCTATGTCTGGGAGCTGTTGTATGACTAATTCAAAAGACATTAGGCACATGTTTTTGACAGTGAAAGATCTTTTCACTGGAAAAAATTACTTCAATAAGCCATGGATTATATATCTTTTTGCCAGTCTCAAAATAAAGTTTGAATTATGAGTGAGTGAGCACAGAGAGAAAGTGAGAGGCACAGATACACTTTACTTTAAGCATACTTCAATTTAGGGAAGCTTTGTGGTGTGGTTGTAACAAAGATCAGAAAAGATGATGTCAAATACTCCCTTGTAACCTTAGGATTGAGGATTATGAAGTAGACAAGTTGTGAGTTACTACTCTTCTTATTAGAATGAGGAAAAGATATTATCATGTAAAATAACATGATGAATTCTTAGAACGCTTAGTGAATTTTAACATTACTGCTGCATTATTCAGATAGCTACGTGTGCCAAATTGCTTTTTTTTTTCCTAGTCAGTCAATTTTCGTAAGTACAAAAAGCTTAAGAAGGAGAAAGGCTCATGATCACAAGTTGCCATTCACCTGAAAACAGAGCTATCTTCAATAGCTAAGAAGTTGAAGGTAGACAGACTGAACACTTCACTGCTGCAAAACTGGTCAAAATTTCTTAAAGAAAGGCAAAGCCCCCACAGCCTTACTAGTAACTGAGAACACTTTTCAGGCAGTTGCACTCTAGAAACACAAGAGCTGCCAGAGATTTCTGTTTCACATACGCTAAGTTTCCACTTGTTTTTCCGCACTTTGCCAAGCTACTGGTTATTAATGGTACAGAAAATGGTCAGAAGGAAGATGTTCACAGAAATAATAGCCCTTATGCTTAAATAATATAGCTTAAATGAAATAAGGTCCATGTGTGCATTCAGAGGATGCCCAGAGCCAGTGACTGAAGGCAGGGTGGCAAGTACCAGGAATGCTACACACAGGTTGTTGTGGTCAGGTTTCTTCTTCGCACCCATTTTCATCTAGTGATGAAATCTGCACCATAGACAAACAGTTAATTCCCACAACTGAACTTGCTTGCTCCTATCCAAAGTTCAGAGGTGGTGTTTCCCTTCCCGATTGTCAACCCTTGCCTTGCAGTAAGCTCAGACGCATCTGACAATTTCCCAGGTGGCACTCAGCCACTAGGGTGGCAAATGCCTCCTCTTTTACCTGAGAAAAGCCCTGGCACATTTATTTCCCTCTTTTTATTAAATTCAAATAGGAAAATAATCTTTCTTTCCTCCAGACTCTACTACAAGAGATTTTCTGCTCTGGAGCATGAGTTACAAGTTGTTTCAGAGCTAGAAATACTTGGTCTTTCTCAGCAGACTTCTGGATTCCCAGCTTTACAGTTGGAAGTACCAGTGTTTATACCAGGCAAATGGCAAAGTACTGGCGCTGGTGGTTAACACTGCAAAATTAAGTTTAGAATGTGATGTGAGACAGAGGGAGTAGGGGGGAGGCAGGGTGGGAAAGAGAAGCTAGAATTTAGAGGGAGAAGGAGGTTAGAAAATAAAACCAACATGAATTTAAGACTCCACAGAGTATTCAGAAATATTTCAGAAATAGAGACTAATGTAAATACATGATAGACCATGTTGTAAAAAGGTTTTATTATATTCATAACAAGGTGCTGCTGAGCACGTTTTTGGCACTAAATAAATAATAGTGATAACAACACATGCTCATGACTTCACTACATGTGATTAATGCAGCCAGCACAACTAGTGCCAAAAAAATCTTTATATCTCCACAAGCCATCATGTATTCTCTCTACATATTATGTCAACATTTTTAACTACTACTAAAACATTGATCAGATCACTATACAACTGGATGTTTTAAAATCTTTGCCATCTGGAAAAATTAAGCTCAAAGAAAAGAAATTTTAGAAGGCTCCAAAAAGTCAGAAAGAACTTTCTTCCTGAAAGCGAGTTTGGAAAAGGATAAGCTGAAAGCACAGAGCATTGGTGGAAAGTGAAATGATTTAACTTCATTTAATGTGAAAAACATAGAGAAAGCCCTTAGGTTTCTTAAAAAAATTGAAACTCTGATCACATTCAAAAAAATCTGCAAACAGTAGGTAAAGGACAAAGCCCACATGATTTTAATTTTGTAAATTATACAATGCCTCAGTCAAATAACATTCATTAGTCTTATAACAGCTTCTGTTCCTCTTATGCTATCCCTTTTCTGTGTTCTAGCCTTCCAAGAGCAAGTTGAGGTATTTTAAGCTATCCAAATACATGAGCTCTTTAGAAAAATGAAAGCTATTGGCTTTCTTTATCCTCTATTTTTCAGAGCACTTATATTAGTGTTTCAGGTTTTATACTTCAGACTCCCCTGTCTGAAGCAGATACTTTTCATGGTCTGAGTTAAATTGACGAAATGGCCCGTTTTCTTCATGCTTTTTCCAGCTCTCATTTTTCATGTGACATTACTTCCCAAAGCAAAGTCCCTTTTCCACTTGCTAAATATATCTTAAAAAATGGTAGCAGGGCAGAGGTACTGCTAACAAACAGGAGCATCACTTTCTTACATTCAATTTCTAACCTCATTAACAGGAAAATACATAGCCATGTTACATTATGCACGTTTCTGTGAGTTCAACTGTTTGGTCACTTTATTTCTGAGGGATGGAAAGGGAAATGAGATGTGATATGGTGAACCAATGAAATGGTTCAAAAATTTATATAATCGTCTGAAGTATTACTTTAAGGATATATAATTTATTAAACTAGACCAGATATGCTTCCATTATGACTGGAACTAGGTCTCTGACAGTAGCTAATGTTTGTTGCTTGGGGGAAGTGAAAAATCCTCATTGAAGCCTCTATTTCCTTCTGACTCATTGATGGTTTCTATAGTACACACAGCTAGAGACTTTAGGATTTTCAAAGCATCTTTACCAACAAAGTGTTGAACTTTTAATAACCAGGCAAAACTATTCAGCAATTTTTGCAAAAAATAATTAATAGTTCTTCTGAATTAGATTTGCAGTGGGAGATGACTGATATTAAAACAAATATGTTTCTCTGTTAGAAATTCCTAGCACACTTTCAACAATTACTCCAATAAACAGAGGAAATCAGTTCATCACCTGCATTTGAAAGCAAATAGCCTGGTTTTGCTCACAAAGAAACTTTCACCCTTTGTGTACCCAAGGCTGATTTTGCTAAGAAATCTTACAGAAAAGTTGTGTTTTTGATGACTGTGACTATACTCATGAACTAAACAGATCTGGGGAGTAATTCTGTTTGATTTCTTAATCTTTTAACAACCCCCAGCATTGAGCCAGTTTGACCTGGGCACATTCATATTCTCCTCCATACTTACTCATAAAACAGGCATTACTAGGAGCCAGTTTCCAAGTTTGGATTCAGACACACAATCTCAGATTTGAAGAGTTTTGCTGTAAGGATGTGGCAGAGCATCACTTGCCACAAGGCCAGGAAACATTTCCTGGTATCATTCAGCTTACTAGTATGTACTTAACCAATGACACAAAGTTTCGGAGATATAAGGATTTGTAATGCAGTTAGCTGAGCATTTCAAAATTATAGTGGTACTAAATTTCCACTGAAAACAAAAGTTAAATGGCTAATTTGCTCAGTCATATCACACATACAGCCTTAAGTACATGCTCAAATCTTATGACTGCAGATTAAACATGTCCACAGTTGAATTTTTATTAGTAGATCAGAGGTGCATAAAATATTTGACTACAGTTTTTACAGCTATAGCTAACAGAATAAGAAACCAAACTATCATCAGCTGGGTTTTGTTTTTACAGAAAACAAGCCTTATCTCATAGGGAATGCTGTCTCACTGACATGCAACATTCATGAAAATATTAGGAACTCTATTTACTTCGTTCTCAGTAAGACATAAGCAAGTTAATTCCAAAAGAGATGCAGGTGATCTAACTATCTCCTGTCAACAGGGTAAAGAAATATTTTGCTCACATGTCATACTTAGCTAGACACGTAACTGTTCTTGTTTCTTGTCCATTTTCTTATAAGCCAGAAGACTTCTTTATCATCACTTCCACCCCTCCTCAGGTCCTGCCTTAACGTAGGAGTGCGCAACTCACACAGTCAGTCAAGAACAACTCTAGACTAGAAGGGCTTCCTCCCCCACCCCCCATTTGTTTTTACGATTCTAGAGTTTATAGACATAAGGGGAGGAAGAACTTTCAGAAGACGAAAAGATCTGGAGATTAGTGAGACATTTTACACAGAAAACATTGCAATAAACCCACAGAAGTTAGTGTATTGTCACTCTCTTATATTGGTTTATACTATGTTCTTACTTTTCCAGCAGTGTGACTTAAAGTTTCTTTAAAGAGCTTCAGTGAAACTGCATATGTTTATGTGTATGGATTTAGGAAAAAAATAGCTTAGTTATGACCTTATGTTGCAGAAAGTCATTGTTTACTAGAATAACAAGCAACAAAACAGCTCTGTTGTGCTATTAAGGTACTTTTTACTGGGTATGAATTATTCACTTGCATGCTTATTTATTTAATTAGTGTCATCAGCAAACTAACAATGAACTTTTTTCTGTTGAAAAAAATCTTGATCTGAAGACAAGGAGGCCTTTAGTAAAACATCTTTAGAAACAAACTTCTGGCCAAGAGTCTAATTGTGGATAATCTCTAAAACGTGCATAGTACAGCTTTGCTGTGGAAGATATTACATGGAAATATCAGTTCATCTTATGCTTTTTTTTTTTTTTTTTTTTAAACTGACAACCTAATAAAAGAGACAATCCTGCTAGTAGTTAATGAAAAAGATACCTTTCTTCCAGTTCATGAGATGAAAATTTACAGGTTGAAAGCTTACTTTGAAAATTAGAATTTTTGTAATTGTAGTTAAAATCCAGAAGCAGGCACTACTTTTGATTAGAAAAATAGGCTTTTCATCTAAAGAAAACTGACATATCAAGACATTGGAGAGAGAGTTCCCATCTAAATTAGGAGAAGCCATATAAAGTCTCCTGTGGATGAAAGCCACTAAACACAACCCCTCAGACTGCAGAACAAGGGGAGGGAGATACTGAGAGTAGTACATAGGCAGAAGATGACATAATATGAAAATTTATATGAACTAAGTGTCTGAATTAAGTCAGCTGTTTTATCTTCCTTGCCTAATTTTGATAAATTTATATCTAAATCTCAACCCAAGTGTTTTCAGTGTACATTATTAAAACATTTTGAGCTGGAAATTCGGAACACTTTCCTCACAAATGTCAAAATATAACCTGGAATATATGTTGAGTGTCATAATTAACCTTTCTGTATGTTTTTGTGTTGAGTAATTGGTGTTTTTTCAGATCAAAAACTATTTGTCAGAAATGCCTAAGTACCCTGAGTAATTCTTGCCCGGTAAGTGTAGTCAATAACAAATGAAAATCCACATTGAAGTCTTATGGCTGAATGCCTTAACCACATAGAAAAAAAAGTTATGCAGGTGGCAGGCACAGACTTCTCGTCCTCCAATCACCTGCTCAAATGGGACCTTCTTGGGGAGGTGAAAGACCTCTCTGGACATTCCATGACTCAGCTGCAGGATAGTACCCAGTAGCCACAGATCCAACTATATTTTTCTCCACTGGAAGTCTGTAGACCTGACCGCAGTGAAAGAGGAATGCAGACCTCACCAGGTGGGCACCTCCATTTCATTAGTGTGTGTTGGGGGTAGCTGCTTCCCCTCAGCCCCAACACTGCATAGACTTGGTGAATCACCAGTCTATCACTAGACCACTGTACTTCCTGTCACCAAAGGTATCATTCACTGAGTCTTATGCTAATTTATGTTACCCTCTCTTTCTCCTCTTAAAAATTGAGAATTCCTAGCTGTTAGTTTGAATAGACATTTAGGTGTGCCACTGCAGGGAAAGGTAGGTTGTGATTCTGAAGTTAAACAATGTCTATTTTCCATTCCCTTCTTGTTCAGCCTTTGATTGTCTCTCTCCTCAGTATGTTTCTATTTTCTCCACCTCCCAATAATACACTTAAACAAGTTTCACTGTAATAAATTCTGTATTCCACGTATTATTCAGGGCCATGCACAGATTCAGCTTTCTCATATGTCCTTCCTTAAAGATCTTCAGAAGTTTGGGGCTGAGGTGATCCTCCTTAGGAGTTACCATGTCACTCAGACAGAAAGCCCTTCACTATTTGAGTTGTATGCCATGTAATCACATATTCCAGATCAGTGCATCTACAGTCATTACTTGGTTATAAAACTGGCTTCCCTCATGTTGCACAGTATGCCTTTGGGAACAGCCAGCCCTGCAGACATAGGAATACATAGATGTGCATGCTTTGAGTCACACAGCAGGAAAGTCTTTCCCTGCACTGTGTATCATATGCATCTATATAATGTGCATAATCATACGTACAAACATATATGAAATACATAAAAATACCTAAGCCAGAAAAGAATGAAAGTCCAGCAAAAACACTAGGGGTCCTTCTTAGAAGCAAAGCTTAGCAGCGTTGCTGAAAAGAGTTGAGCCAATTTTTGAGACAAATTTAGCTTTTACTGGAAATGCCTTCTCTTGAGAAGGGGGGAAGGAGTGGAAAAAAAGGGAAGAAAAGCATAATTTATGGCTTGCCGTTTAAAACCTTCCTGGACCAACTTCACTTTTGCACTTTTTGTCACCTTTCAGCTCTGAAATGGAGGCTGGTCTAAACAGTGTTAAGGCTCATCTATCCTCTCTTGAACTTCCCTGCTAGATTGCAAACATTACCACAAAAGAACCCAAATATGGCTTAAACCTAGGCTTTGGAAGGGGGTGGGGACCTGCCAAGTCTGAAGTCAGTGCTCAGGCTTCAAGAGCCCTGCAAGAATGTGGTCAAGAAAAGGAAAGGAGATTCATTCCTAATGAATGCAGCCTGAAATATATATTTCAAAACTTAAATGAATAGGTTTTTAGTTACAATGTGGTGTGGAGAAGAATAGATGTGAAACAACTGCTTACACAGACATAAAACAGTCTCTCATTCTCTCACTCTCTGGGCCCCTTAGGATGTGGTTGGACAGATGGATACACATATGTGCGGAGGAATCCTCAATAAAAAAAGCCTAAGATGACAGAAAAGACCTTATGTAACAAATGCAATGTGGCTCTTTATTAATGAGGCTGAGATTATAACTGAACATTTGTTGGGCATGTCATTTACAACAATTAGAGGTTTACTACTTAAATATTTTTCAGGCACATCTTTCTGACTATTTTCATATACAGATTACTTGGCTCATCATTTTTATACATAACTAGCTGAGAGGAAAACACTAAAGACTTGAAATACATTTTGAAGGCAGTAAATCTCATTAAGCTTGCAGCAGATTGTTTTCAAAGAAAGCATTTGGCAGCAGCTACTGTGACAACTTTTTCCAGTACCCTTACCATTACACTGTGCATGTTGTATCTTGCGTTTCCCATAAATGCTTGTGACAATAGCAACAAACAGCTCAGTAATACAATACTGGATAGAGCTTTACGGTCTTTACGTAATACCTATATCTATGCAGTGAAATAATACTGCATTTACAGCCACAAAATATTGCCTACAAGGCTATAAAGATTGAAAAATAACATTTTTAAGAGTTCTTGTGATAAGTTAAATGCTTCCCAGTTTTCCACAGGTTTTAATGAGAATTGAGGACTTGCTCCACTCAGAATTTTAGTAAATCCTATCTAAGAGAATTTATGAATTCTGTTCCAGTTACACTGCACCTGATTTCACTTCCTAATGAGCACAAGGTCTGAGCACTACCATATTTTTTTACTGAAGGTCTCTGAAAGCTCAGTAAATCCCCAATAACAGCCCCAGACTTACAAATTCTCTCACTTCTGTACCTCTGACATAGTCATAGAGTTGGAGGGAAGCAAAGACACTCATTGTGTCAATAGCTTGCATTTATCACAGGTCTCCATTTTGACCTAGAGATGATATTGACAGGGTAAAAGAAACCTGAAACAGATAAATTTGGCCTTTTGCTTCAGGATAGAAGACATTTGGCTGCCTGGGACACAGCATACATGCGTATAATCAATGCTTACAGGATATCTTACACCAGTCACACGTGTGCTACATGCAGATATAACTTATACCTATTCACTTTGTGTAACAGATGTGTATACTGTGCATCTGCTCAGCAAATACACACGGTTCCTGTGCATTCTAGATACATCAGATGCATACACACTAATGTTATATATAAAGGCCATCTAAGACTGACTGAGCACTCTGATCAGGTCACTCTGCTACTCCAGCAGATGTGTTATATATCCACTGCACTGGACCGAGGCTAAATCTATGATAATTCATTAAACATACCATCCTCTGCCACTGAAACAACCAACGCAGAGTAACTCACATCCAGGTCATTAAATTATTTTTATCCTTCCAGATAGATCAGTGGTGTCCAAAGTACTCAATGGGAACAATCCATGGTCAAGTCATCACCAGTGGGAGACCATTAATTGCACTGAATCGACTCCATAAGAAAAATGGTTATAATAACTCACCAATACAGATGAATGAGTTCCCATGACCACATGCCCTGGCCTTTTCAATTTATGGTACAGCATAAATGTACTAATAAGTGCATGTGCACTACTAGATTTCTATACTGAAAATCCCTAGGAATAATCTGACAGTTAAAGATCAGTTATCATAGAGATTATCAGGATTTGCTATTGCTAAGATCACATGGTAGGCAATTAAGCTAAGAATTAGCAGCTGCAGAAGTAATATCCAAGTCTCCTTTTGTAATCTTCAGACCACACAGCTCTTCAGCTTTCTCCATCCTCTTAGATTAATATGAAAGTCACATTCTTTTCTACCTCATGTTGTCCAGTGGTAGATGAGGTAAGAAAGAGGCCAACCAACCCTAGACAACACCATGTCCAAACATAAAAGTACTTAAGTGTATTTTACATTAAAAAAAAGGGTAGAAAACCAACTGCTCCTCAGAAAAATTACCCTTTATATCCTTGTACACGGCCTCAAAAAGTTATAGTACATTAACTGCCTGTCATTCCCTTTGTTGTAAACACCTTATTTTGATAACAGAACAAGGCATCCAGAACTATAGGTGAATTAGTGTCATAGGGTCAGATTGAGGATAGATTTCCACTACACGTGGAAAGTGTTGTAAGTTGGCAATGTTTGCTTGTGAGATACTTTCATGTGCACAGGCTGCTAGCAAATAGAGCAAACATTGTTAAGTACAAGGATACTTATTAAACCCAATGTTATCTGTGGTCCAGCAGAATTGCTTACGAAGGGCCTTAAAAAAAAATAAATCAGTAACAGCCACACCAAAAACCTACTTCATTATTATTTTTTTAACCTGTTAGTTGCTTGCAGGCCTGCCTGTTCATCTACCTGCAGAATTTTTGAGTTGGTTGACTATCACTGATGATACTCAAAGGGATTTCAAAGGTAACTAAGTATTTCAAGTACTTGATGCTGGGAAATGGAAAGTACAATAGGCAGTTAGCCATACCACAGTTGTTTAGCAGCAGTTGACAAGAAAATGGGCATGCACGTTATGGCCAAAATGAAGGACCTGACCCCAGAGCAGCAACATCATGTTCTACTACTCTCCTTTTGTTGATTCTGCCCTAGGTATCATGCTAGATGACACTGACATGACTGCCCTAGGTAGCATGCTAGATGACACCCATGCTGGGAACTCATGAAGTACAAGCCTGTAAATATGGAACAGCCACTAACTTTGTGAATGGATTGTAGCCTGGCAGAAATAGCCACCATCTGCCTCATACAGGCAAAAAGCAGCACTTTGGCAGAGCAGCTCTGACCTCAGAGAATGTACACAGGCTTTTTAATTGTAAAATAGCATCAGGTCCGGGTGGGAGGTGCATGCACTCTTGTCCTAGTAACTGTACTGGTCTTGAAAGAGATACTGTAAAACATTGCCTGATCAGAACCTTCTTAGATTTTCATTTTTCTACGCAGCACAAAGGAAGACATAGCAAGATGGGATGTAACTTCAGCTGTTATTGAGGCTGCAGTCACTACCATGAGATACAATTCATCAAGTGAGTCAACAACCAAAGTTACCAATTAAGCCCTAAGGAGACTTCAGCATCAAGATTTATGTCAAGAAACTTATGATTTGGTTTACGATACAGTGTTAGCTGATAAAAATAAGTGCAAAGCAGTTGCCAAGAAAAAGGACAAGGAGTAAAAACAACGCAATAACATTGGTTTCATTTAGTTCACTTTTAAGTCTGCTAAATATCTGGGAAGAATCCCCACATAAGTTTATCCCAGATATGTAAAATCTTCCTTTGTCACCATTACAGTTCTTCAACAGGGTTTCTCTAGAATTCCTTAGAATGCTTTTCCCTTCATGAAATGTCCAGACTTCAAGTACTTCTAAACAATTTCAAATTCCAACTAATTACCTGAATAACAAATCATTTTCTAATCTCATTTGTGAGTGTTGTAATTCAGCCAGAAAAAGTAAGATATAGTGAGATTTCTAAGCCAAGCCTTTTGTGAGATATCACAAAGCAAAAGTATCAGAAGATTTTGGAACAAAGAGTTTAAAAACACTTTAACATTTACCTCATCTTTTAAGACAGGACTTTCTAGACAAATAAAACAACAAATAGAGAAGGGATTGCAACCTTCAACCAACAAAAGGAAGTAAGTTTCCTGCGTGGATTTTAGCAAAATAAAAAAGAAAGCTATAAGAACTAATTCCCTCTCAGGAGCTGAGCAACTTGAGAAGACACCCTGGTTTCTGCAGGGGATTTTTCAGTTCAGAACAGCTTAAGTGAGACTACCTACTTGAGCCACAAATACAGTAATTAGTCACTAGTGCTGACTATCAACAGCTAGCAGTGATAATGCTGTTCAAAGGTCTTTATTTATACTTGCAGCATCTGATATTTTCCAGGAGAAGTTTTGTAGAGACACACACCAGAAATTACTGTTCTAGTGCAGTGGATTATTTTTCTTTCCTTCACTTCTAATCAATTTTCTACAGCATTATTTCACTTTCTCTTACAAAGTACGCCTATCTACAACAAAATGCTACAGAATGAGAGAAATTTCATTCACTAGCCATTAGTGACCTGTTTACGACTCATATGGACTAATATGAAAAGTTAATTTGAATTATACAGCCAACAAAGACTTAATGCATTAGCAAATGTGTAATGTCTGTTATTCTAGAGTGCCCTGCTCAACATACAGTATTTTTTCACATTTACACATCACATGGTATGCAAGACTAAAGTGTATGGTTACTGTAGTCATAAGAAACTATAGTTCTGTAGAGCTAGAACTAAGAAGAATATGAACTATATCCATAAATAGATGTTGATTTGAAGTTAATGTAGTAGAACTCCTGAGTACAAAACCTTATGATAGAGTTAAAGGACAAACATCTTAGATTCTAAAATGGGAAAACACAAAGGGCCAGTTCTGGCTTATCACACTGTAAAGAGCCAACATATTTCTGACATGCTCTGGGTCTAAGCTACAGTAACTATTAAGTCTCCAAACCTAGATACCCACTTCAGGATCTGCATCATGATAGAAAGCACAACAACAGCAGAGCAGTAAAACATTGGCTGCAGCAAGTGAGAATTTACTCAGATACAACAGCAGTAGACACAGAAATAAAGAAAAGAAGCCGCTTACCTGTAGAAGATCTCAAATAGACAGAAATCTTCACCAAGATGCCCTCACCTCAACTGCCAACCGTTAGATGAGATCTGGGAAGGGGTAGATCCTGGCTCCATCCCTTCTGGTCACTCAGGTACATTGCACACACCTGAGCTCCCCTGGGTTGGCTCTGCCTTCCCACCAGGTGCTTAATCACTGGTTTAAGCTGTGACTTAGCATTT
>JAOWBP010001760.1:34421047-34446211 GCA_028571105.1 Tragopan temminckii | reverse complement strand
CTGGGATTGTTCAGTCTGGAGAAGAGGAGGCTCAGGGGAGACCATATTGCTCTCTATAACTACCTGAAGGGAGGTTGCAGTGTGCTGGGGGTCAACCTCTTCTCTTGTATAACTGGTGATAGGACTAGAGGGAATGGCTTCAAGCTGCACCAGGGGAGATTCAGGCTGGACGTTAGGAAATGCTGCTTCTCTGAACGAGTGGTCAGGCGCTGGAATGGGCTGCCCAGGGAGGTGGTGAAGTCACTGGAGGTGTTCAAGGAACATTTGGACATTGTGTTGAGGGACATGGTTTAGTGAGAACTATTGGTATTGAGCAGTTCATCTACTTAACTTCTCTAAGGGGAAAGTCACCCTGGTAGAATGGGTTATGTACCTACATGCTACTAGGTCTTTTCCAAGTCTCATTAATGGATGGAAACATAAGTAAATCTTAGTTGTTGTCCTTGTGCGGTTCATGTGCGCACAGAGCATAATTCCGTCCCAGTGAATAAATTCCTTTTAAATCACTCCCCTTTTTCACAAATGTGACACAGCCCATAAGACCAAGTAGGGGAATTCTGACTATTACAGACATTGCCCAATGCCAAGTCATAGAATCATGGAATCATAGAAGCACAGAATGGCTTTGATTGGGAGGGACCTTACAGCCCACCCAGTCCCAACCCCCTGTCATGGGCAGGGCTGCCACCCACCAGCCCAGGCTGCCCGGGGTCCCATCGAACCTGGCCTTAAATGCCTCCACATTATTTTAGGCTTCAGCCAAGCTCTTCCCTCATCATTTCCATCTAGTTTCAAAGTTGGGCTTGTCCTATATAAATGTAGGGGTCCAATCACTCTTAGTAAAATCACCCTGGGCCTAATAATCACTGCATTTGAAAGAATATTTCAATTCCATCAGCAAGCAAAACAATGAATGGAAATGAAAGAACAAATCATCAGACAGAAGGAACTAGTTTTTTATCTCTATCACATAAACTTAATCAGATATCAGAATTTTTTTTTCATTTGAATTTTCATTGCCAAGAAAACTTTGGTAGATCATTTTGACCCAGACAGAACAATTCCAGAATTATCTGAGCTATAAATATTCCTGTTTCTTTCTTCAATCTTGGCTTGCATTTCTTTTTCTTTTACTTAAGCAATACTATTTCATTCTTAAAGGTTCAAAGGGATTGAATTTAAAAAATGGTAAATAAAACAAATACAAGATAGATCCATAACAGAGCTCCACTGTGGTTTATCCAACCCTCACTAATCATGAGAAAGGAGTTCTCAAGTCTTACAAAGGTTATAGGCCCCCGGTAGATTTCCAAAGATGATGAAAACTGGGACTATGACCTTGAAATGAATTCATGGATAGCGCTGTGCAATCCCCTTGCAGCATAATGTGTTTGTATGCTTTTGAAGCATCTTGGGAGGTAGAAGTGATTCTCTACATTATTTTAATCCCTTTGAGATAATTCAAAGATGATTCAAAAAAGCTCTCAGCGTACTCTGATAATGACAGCTGAGAATTTTAATAGAGAATAACAATGTTTCAGGACTCCCCCAGAAATCCAGACATGCCATTCTTCTCTACCCAGTGCTGGTTTAGTTACAAGAAGTATCTGCAGAGATTTCCCCCCATTTCCAGAAAGTACTTCTGCATTGCTTGCTCTTGCTGACAGATCCTCAAAGGCATCTTTTTATAAAAATTCTCAATCTAAATGGATACTCAAATCTTACCATTCTTAGAAGCAAGCCTGGTTTCATGGTCAAGATAAGAGCCACTTTCTACTATAGTACAGAAGAGAATACCTCAGGATAAACACTGTGGAATAGGCAAGGTGATCTTCTATTTGGTAAGATAATGAGACCTAGGCTAATCAGCACATTATATCAGATCATAGAACTCTGGAAAAGAGCCGTTTTCCTGTCTGCATAGCAGAGAATACAGTTGAAACTGGATCTGTAAACTCAAAAGTATATTCTGTTAATACCATGTCTGTTGCTGATGTGTTTTCATATGCCTTTCGAGAAACTTCATTAACTTGTGAAGAATGCTGAGCAAACTATGCACAATGATTCCAACTGTATTTCAGATACAGACTAGACTGAAAAAAAAGAAGCTAAATAAAATTCATCAGGACAAGCTACAGGCAAACTCTTAAGTAAGTAACTAGTCCAACACTGATGAAGAGCAACAAGGATATGATGTACAACTAATAGTTGTCAACCAGCTGAATCATAGAATCATAGAATCATCTAGGTTGAAAAAGACATTCAGAATGTCTTTTCCAAGTTCAACCATCAATCTGACCTATCAAGTCCCATCCCTAAACTATGTCCCTCTGTTCCACAAAACCCTGTCCTTGGTGCAATTATGATTGCCTCCCATATGCAAAATTTACTGAAAGAAATCCTCATCTATCTTAAAGAGGTAAATGAAATCTTCAGCATTTTTTATTCCAGCACTGTCATTCTGCTTAAAAAAACAACCAACCAACCAGCCAAAGAAAAAAAACATGATTGCATAATTCAAATAATAACCGATTGATCTTCAAGATAAATAGTTCTGATTTGGTCTGCACAGTTTAGACATTGCTTAATAGCATGCCATATAATATAGCTAGGGCTCTTGTATTTCAAGAAAGATTTGAACTAAATGGAGAGAGTCAAAGACTGATCAATTGCCTAGAAAATCAATGTTAGAAGAAAAGATTAAAAGAAGAATTGCGATTGGCAAAAAAAAAACAGGGAAAGAAATAAGAATTCTAAGTGATTTTTACAAAGACTTAATAAAAATCTTTTTCCCAGTTCCCACAGTAAATCAAAGAAACAAAAAAGTTGGTATTTTGTGTAGCAAAGTATTGGGTTCAGTAGTTTGAAGGGGGGGATTAGAGAATCAACATAATCGAACATTGTTAAGAGGACATAAACAAACACTGACAACAAATGTTTGTTGAATCCTTCTCCATTCAGTTGATTATGATTAATGTGCCTGTACAATAACTAACACATCTGTATAATGTTTCTTTCTAATTGCAAATTCTTCTATGCCTTTATTTCTTTTACAATATTCTGACTTTAATCCAAATTCTCTTCATCCAAATTATACAAAATCGCATTAATTGTTTACGCTATAGAGTGCATCTATATGTACGTCATGTACAGTTCATGATTGTGTGAAATACCTGAAAATTCATCTGTTGCTGTAAAAATAAAAAGCATGTGTGGCTGTGCATCTACAAATTTTACAAGCATGTGTAGCTGACTCCATTCTCCATTTACACCTAAATGTATTTGAAAAAATAAAAATCAGTGTAATTTTTCCACAATTGTAACTGGGAATCTAGTAAAAGATTTTAAATGTTTCCTGATTATTTTTTTATTTCCATCCCCAGAGGAGGACCATGAGAATGACAAAAGAGATGGTGCATCACACCTATGAAGACAAGCTGATAGAGTTGGAGTTGTTCAGCCTGGAGAAGAGAAGGCTCTGAGGAGACATGATAGTAGCCTTCCAATACCTAAACAGTAAATAAAGTTGGAGAGGAAGTGTAGTGATAGAACAAGCTGTAATGGCTTTAAACTAAAAGAGGGTAAATTTAGATTAGATAGAAGTAAGAAATCCTTCAGTGTGAGAGTAGTGAGGTGCTGGAGCAGGCTGCTCAGAGGAGCAGTGGATGCCCCATCTGTAGAAGTGTTTAAGGTCAGATTGACAGGGACTTTGAGCAACCTCTCTGTGGAAAGTATTCCCGCTCACGGCAGAGGGGTTGGTATTAGATAATCTTTACAGTTCCTTTCAACTCAAACCATTCTACGCTCCTATGATTTTTAAATGCTATCAGAACACTACACATAGCAGTTAACTGATGACTCTTACTCCTATCAAGCTTCTCCTGTTACCCTGTTAGGCTTATTCCCTGACTTTTCTGTCTCTACAACCTCAGCACTACCTCAGCCTACAAAACTCTTTGGTTATGAGTTTATCATCTGGGGATATACTATTTATCTGCTAGCATTCATGCTTAACATGTATCTTATCATATCAAAAGTAAACTATAAATGCTGTATTTGAAAAACTTTGTTAAGCTACAAGTATGGTCACTGACTAACAGAGATTATACAACAAAACTCACCCATGCCACATGTTAGAAGATCATTTGTTTTATGTGTTAGCAATGTAAACATATATCAGTTCAAAATTTACCATATTTTGCACTCAGAACAGCCTATTATATTTACACTCAAGCCAACAGTGGGACCACTGTTCTACAATGATGCCCATTTGCTGGGCAGTCCTTGTTTCACACTCAAGCCTTTGACAGAGTGGGCAGGGATGCATAGTGGTTCCTCCATACATGCAAACATAGCAGAAAGACTGAGGTTTTATTTCCAAGCACACGTGAGTAAGCACAGAAATTATTAACAGAAAATGAAAACACACAAGTGACTTACCAAACAAAAAAAGCAATGTTTCTCCTTAACAGAACTGGTTAAAAAGAAAGGATAAGTCTCTACAAAAGCAGCCTGAAAAAAATGAAGTTCGTTCATAGTGGGATGCTAGTGAAACTGAAGCTACATTTATGCACAGCCTGTCCCATCTAACTCCGCATAAAAGAAGTAGCCGAAACTCATGCAGAGGGACAACTGCTGTCCTGATGACTGGCAAAGTGTGGTATTGGATCAGCACAGGGAAAAAGATACCTTAAGTGAACAGATACAGCCTCTGGCTCTAATTCGTGTATGAGCTAACGCATTTGATTCTGGTTTCTGATAAAACAAGCATGAATACATTTGAAAATACATTACTGTGGCTTACAGCATTCACAAAAGCCTTCCACATAGTCTTTGCAGCTCTGAACAAACTGGACTGGCACACAGTACTGTTTATGTGTTACACTGGAAGACCACTAAACTTCATGACCTGGAATGAACCACAGAGAATCTAAAATCTTAGGAGGGATTAAGTTCTAGATCAGAGAAGCTCAGGCCAGCTCACCTGAAGCAGGAGTTACTGCCAGGAAAGAGGAGGAAAGCTCCTGACCAGGTCTGGACAGTCCTTGGGGCTGCTGCAGCCACAGCTCCTGCTCTCAGCCTTAAGAAGTCTTCACTGAGGCCATGCCTGACCCCAGTTCCCCTCACCAGGACTTATCTTGGGCCCCACTGGCAGGTCCCATTCCCAGCTCAGCCTCATCCCAGCCTGGTTCTCAGGGATGTGCTTGGTGCTGGGGCTGCCCAGTGCCTCCAGTGCCCTGCTCCTGTCTGTAGGCCCTGCCCTGAGGTGAATCCTTGCTGCTCCCAGCACCTGGGAGCCCCAGTACCCATTCTGCAGCTCTCTGGCATGGTGGATACTGGTAAAAGACCAGTAGGTGTTACCTAGAAGATTTTATTACCAGGAGCAAAGACGCAATAGATAGCAGTAATCACAGAGCAACTGGAGGCTGAACATCTAAATCTGCTTATGCTAAAATACAGTGCTCCTCCTCCTGTCTAAATTCAGAGTTTTTTTCAGTTCAGCATATACATACACAAACCACCACCACCAAAGCACCAGAAAGAAAACAATATCTTTCTCCCTGACACACTGATTTTAATAAAGACACTGGAAAATTGCAGATAATTAGATAATCTCTAGGTCTGTTGTCATTAAAGGGAGAACCATGCAGTACTTTTCTGCTCCTTTCTGCTAATGTGCCTTCCAATCATCTTCAAAGATTCTTTAGCATAGGTAAATTTGCATCATAATTTGTTTTTCAGATTTCTGGGCCAGGATTTCTGGAGCTATTTTTTTGCCTGTTTTAGAGTGAGGTTTAAGAATATTGCCCACACTTCCTGCTGGGATTCCCTGCTCACCTTACATTTGTACATAGTGCAGCTGTTTAACTATGGCAGTAGGTGGCCTAGTGAAATATTGCCACATTATTTCTTCAAGGACTTCTTCAGCTTCTAGTGTCATTTACCCCTCTCAGAATCATGGTGCTTACTTTGGACTGTTTCGCTGGAATTGCTCCTCGGTGTCTGACTGATTTGATGAGAAGGACAGACCGCCAGTGCCCCTTGGCCCCCTTCAACAAGATAAATGCTTCTCAGACTGCTGGCAGCCTCCACTGACTCCAGGCGCTGCTCCAGGTTTCCTCCAAGGAGCAGCTCTTTGATGACACATACTGCTTGAAGGAGCCCTGTTGACATCACCAGACCTGGCTTCCCATGTGTGCTGGCAGTAGCAGATTCAATTCAAGGAGACATGAAAGGCGTGGGAGTATGGGGAAAGGAGTGGTCTTCCACAAGTCAAGATTAAATGCCTTGTTTCTTCTCCAGAGTCAGAAACAGATTTCATTGATGCCAAGCTTGGAAATTGAAGCTGTCAGCCCAAACACAGCTGGAAGTCCAGATGAACTGCTATTATTTGTTTAATGACAACTGTTGGTTGCAGTGAGGACCTCCAAAAAACAGTATGGGTCTGGAGAGGAAGGATGTTGCTGCTGCTGTAAAGTACCAAGTATCAGCATCTCTTCGCTCTGACTGCAGCGGTTTCTGAGAGCTTTCAGCACTTTGTAGGCAGTGATCATCACCTCACGGTTAGGCCAGTAGACAAGACAATTAAGGCTTTCAAATATTCCTACACAGAAGTGATGAAGAGTTACAAACACAAGGTTCTGATTCTCACTACTGCTATGATGTGTGACTGCTGAAATATTTGTTTCTACTTTTTGTTCGTGCATACTCCACTGTTGGTATGCGTGCACAGTATGGGGTTGAAATCTAAACATTTTGGCCAGCAGTATCCATGGGAGACATTTCTGCTTCCTTTCACTTTCACCTGCTGTGATGCTAGAACTGTAAAGGGCAATTCAGGTGCAATAACACAGTTTCTTCTCAACATTTTGTCAGTACCATCATTTGTCATATAGTCAGCATATGCAGTAATGTCAGCTCAGCAATGTTGATTAGGTAACTGTTTCCTTGTATAACTTTAAACAGTTTTATTCTGAAATTAAACTGTGAGTTCTTTGTGCTAAACAGTCCCACAATGGATTGAACTGGATTACTGGATTGAAATGATGCCCGTCTTTTAAGACAGCATTATTACTTCCTTAAAGAAAGTATTTATTTAGAAGACCTCAGAGACTAGAACAACTATCTTAAGATGTTATTTTCCATTTCTTTTTCCTAGACTCTATTTGGTACTATTTTAAACATCATTTGAAAGCCCACAGTTCAGAAATAAACTTCTTCTCAGTTCTGTATTCCCAGACTTCAGCCCCAGTACTCACCCTTCAGTAAGCTCTGGTCATCCTTTTTATCCTGAAAAAACTGTTGCTCTTGAAGGGTGTGTTTTTACAACAGCAGTAACTGCACATGCAATCTAGATTAACCATCTCTTCTGGCAATTTTTTTTAAAAAGGTCTAATTTGTTTATTCACTCTTGTAGCAAAGGAACTCTGCAAACAGAAGCGTGGTCTTCAGGAAGTAAGAGAGACCCAGTCGGCATCTGTAGCCATGTCCTTACCTAATTGTTCCCATGGAGACTAGAATAACTTCTATTATTGTTTAGAGAAGAGAGCCCTGTGGCTTTGTTTAGTTCTGTAATAGAGACAGTGGTCAAAACTGTGCACGTTTCCATCATTAACTAAAGTCCATCCCTGTCCAAAATGGAATTTACAGCACTGAGTAAATGGAAAGGATGTAGGAAGAGTTAGACCAGGTGTAATCTACATCTCAGACGGGTAAATCCCATTTCTGCTCCCCCCCTATATTAACCAGAATATCATCTGTCCCATACATCTGGAAACGCAGCACTTCTTATAGCCACAGCTGCAAGTGCGACATCGTGATGTACAGACCAAATGGTCGATGCTTTACGAGTAGTATTCCTTTGGAAAATATGACTTAACCATTGTCCTCTGCTCCACATTAACAATATCAAATCATTTCTGTTTCCATCTTTAAGATGGAAGATCTTTAACGGGCCTTGGTATTTCTTAGGTAAGAACATAGATCGGTTGCCTTGTTTTGTTCTGACAGGATGAAGAAAACAGAAAAAAGAAAAATCCTTCAAAACAAGAAGTACACAACTGAAAATTGCCATCTCTGTAAGCTCATTTTAAGGAGCATTCTAACTTCTATATTTTATCAATACATCTAATTCTTCAGACTGCCTTGCACAACTGAAGCGGGAATTTTGCTCTCTGCTTTTATAATCTATTTTAGAACAAATATACTGCAACAGAAAATCGAGCAGCTGGCTTCTGATGCACACTGCACTGCAACCCCCAAGGTAGGTTCAGATACTGATGATCTCTGCAGACCAGACCCTGCAGTTCTGCAAGTGCTGATCGTAACTGAGCAGCGTATTTTCTCCTGCTGCCCTCCTCTTTTGTGTGGTTTGACAGTCCCTATAAAATTCTGTACAATTTTATTGCTGTTGTACTCCCCCTATTCATTCCTCTAGGCCACATCTGGTATGTTACATGTCTCTGTCTGAGAGATTTCTGCTGGCTTTCCAATGGCTTCATCAAAGTGATATTGGCATTGGCTGTTTAAAGAAGTGGAGGCCCCTTTGCAGCACAAATCACTGTAATATTTCTCCATCTGCCACTGAGCTGTAAGTTTAGCAATTATATTTTTTTCTATGACTGTTTTGAATCAACACGTTTTTGTTAAGAATTGTGTGTTTTTCTTTGTGTGTGATTTCTTTTTCCCCTCTGTTTTGATTTGCATGCAAACACCTGTGAGTATGAGCACTTGCCTTGAAACTATTTATATATATTGTGTATATGCAGGTGTATTTGAATAGGTAGATGGTCACAAATACTTTTTAACTGACCCACGGTGAGAAAAGTCGATATCCTTGACTAAGTAATCAGAGAAAGCCTACATTAATAGACCTTATTAATAAAGTTCTCCAGGGCTTCATCACTCACAGCTGAGCCACAAATTGAGGCATGTCCCCACCTCTACAATACCTCATCAGAAGCATCTAATCTCCCCTTTCTCCCACCTGATACCTCCACACCTGTGAGGCTCCCACCTGCTCCAGGGAAGCTGGCAAGGATGCAGTACATGGAGCAGCTGGCCCAGGGGCACGTATGGCCACCAGCCCATTGGTAGCTGCTGAGTGCTGCCAGCTGCTCCAGAGCTGCCTGCTGAGGCAGAAGAGAAGGTAAACAAACAAGCCTTAGATAGATCAGCTGGCAAATACTTCTGTCATTTCTTATTAGATGAGCTTTTAAAAAAATTTCCTTTGGCTTAATACACTTCAGAAAGCTAATATCTAGTTTGAGGAAAATTTAGACAACCTTAAGAGCCCCCTTCAGTGGCTGCCATTTGGGGTTGTGAAACCCAGCAAATAGTTGTACAGATTCCTCTGGTTCACTTTTTTTTGTTTTACTACTCCAGTTTCCTTCTCAGTGTGTGCTTTTCTGTTATGCTGAGAGACTGTCTCACCCCACTTGCAGCTCAGAGCTGTGAGAGACAAAAATGGGAGGATTTTCTACCCTCCCTATAGGTAGTACCTGGAAGAAATTGAACAACTTTTCACATAATATGGACATCAGAGTGCAGAGCATAAACAAGTCAAAGCCCCAGCTGATGAGGAACAAAACTATGGATATAGGAGGAAATTAAAATGCTTTGACATTGTTTCCTATTGAATAAATTACTTTTTTCACAGCTTCGGTTTTGTTTTACATTTCTAATGCAAAACACTTGCAGTATAACAAGTATCAGGTTTTTTGCTAAAAGAATGTATATCCCTCAAAATTATGAACATGTGCGTGAAAAATTGGTAGTCCTAATAAGGCAAGCTGACTACGTTGGCTCATCCCACACGGACACATCTACACAGGGTAATGATTGAGCAATAGAAGAGGAAGAGATATCCCAGATACTTGCCATTTCTTTTTTTACTTATTAATCACTTCGCAGTGAAAGGTTTATAGTTTCTTACAAAATAATCTTTCTTCTTGAAAAACACCAGTTCTGCATCCTTTGTTAAACATCACAGCTCAAAGGTTTCCGAAGCTGCATTTCACTGTTAAAACTCATACAGAATGTTGCAGGAAAGGGCACAAAAAAGTACACTGATTAAATCCTTTCCATTGCCTCTGGAAGTGTTAATATTTTAAAATTAATATTGAAACTCAAGTCAAAACTAGACAGAAAAGCAAACCACATGTTCATAAGAAATCTGTGTGTAAATGGAACATTAATTTCTTTTGAAGGTATAAAAATTAATGCAGTAGTTTTACAAGCAATCCTTTAGTTTTGAAAATAAAATTCTGCAAAAGCCACGTTGTCTCAACTCTGTTTTGGGAATTGGGCAGGACGTAAGTAGATGGTATGAAGTAACAGCTGATAGTTGTGCTAGCATGGGAGTAGGCTGCAATTTATCAGTGCTATTTGTAAATCACAATATCTCATGCTCTACTGGGAGAAACAATACAGAGAAGAAAATATGCACATAATACATCAAAGTAAAATGTGCATCATATTTGAAAAATAGTGGCCACCACACTGTGAACATGTTCTGAATAGGAATAAAGATGTAGAAACAACAATCTTTCACAGTGCTACAACAGCACAGTACTTGTACTGGACATCTTTAAAGAACACTTTCAGAACAGTATTTCATTCTCTGTGGCATATAGTAGCATTATTAGTTTCCAGTCCATAGAATAAAACAAACAAAAAAACACACTGGCACAAATATTCCAGAAATAATAAGTAATTTTTTTTTGTCTATATGCATCATAAAAAAAAGATTTAAATCTTAAGCACAACATTTAGGTGCTAAATCTCATACTGTAGAAAGATGTATGTAGAGAGGGAGGAGTATTTAAAATATAGGTACCATAGTAGTCATAGAACTGATCTGCAAACCTCCATGCCTGAAGAGCTTGTTTTCCCCCTCTCCTCTGTAAGGGTCTGAGCATGAGGACAGTGGAAGGCAGAATTTCTTACCTTGAATATTTCTTTGGCTGTCACAAATCTTCAGGTAGGATCATGCTGCAGGTGCCAGCTCCTGCTTTCTGCAGTTCATTTGTACTTTTCCTCTCATCAGAAGAGGAGAAAGCTGGAGAACAGGTTTTCCTCTCTGTAGAAAAGAGAACTGGTTCTGGTAGAATTTTCTTTCCCAAACACATGATTTCAGCAAAAAAATGTAACCAGACATCAGACCTTCTACAAAGTTAAGTATGATTGCAACTGTTAATAACAAAAATAATCTTCTCATTTTTATTCACAAAAAAAAGTTACAAAAAATGGAAATAGAAGAAAACAAACAGACAAACAAAAATTCTGAGAGTTCAAAACTTTTTCCAAAGAAGACCTTTAAAACAGTGTACAAAAGTGGAAATTTTCTACCTATTTTAAGTGCGATGTAGTAAATGTTTTCACTCTTTTGAAAATATTCAGAAATATTCTTTCAACTCCAATAATATATCAAATATGTGAGCCCTTCATAAAATAACCATTAGTTTTGAAGTGTTCTTCTGTACTCAAAACTGGAGGCATGTTTAAAAGTCTGGGCCTTTCAGTGGTCAAATCTAAAGAGTTAGTGAAGGTGCTCTTTTCAGTGGCCTCTCCAGTGTGAGGCTCTATGAATAAACAGATTTTTCAGATGAAAATAAGGGAACTCAGAAGCATTCAAATAAGGTCAGCCTTGTGATTGACTATCATCGATTCACTTAAAGGGAATTCATTCACTGTTGCAGGGAATCCTGAATAGGAAATAACAGGAGCTGAAGTCCTATAACGTTCTATTTCTTTGAAAATTACGCAAATCTTAATTAAACAATTAACAAAGTTCTGTTTTCTTCTCAGCTTCCGGTCTCCTTTACAAGCAAAAGAACTTCTGTCTTAAATGGGTAAGTGGTTTTGTCTCAAAGAGCGATTGCCAGCCTCTTTACAACTGAACTGCAGTTGAGAAAACATGATCTGCTGCACAACACTGGGGTCAACTCTAGACATTGTCTTCATTTCTTCAGTAGCAAAGTTGAACTGTTGAGTATAGTTAAACCCTCTGAAATAGCTCCACAGCCATCTGGGTGGTCCTTTACTTCTGACTGCAAACTCCCAGAGCAGACAGTGCAGCTGAATCTTCGGTACTCAGGAAAGATTAATTTGGGGTCCACGTTTTGCCTCCCAGTATATAAGACTTACCAGCAAGGAATGTCTTCACAATTGGTTTTCACTGCTCCTGAATATCATTTTTCTGAATACTGTGATTGGTTCCCTATAACTTGAATCACTGTCTATCATAGGTTGATCCTGTTCTAATTTTTTTCTGTTGGCTGTTGTTGCTACTTTCAAGTGGGTAACAGCAGAAATTCCAGAAAGAGAACTGGAATGAATGATTAGAAGACGTTATCTGAGGTAATTCTGCCTGTCTTTCATTTTTTTCACATACATAAAAGGATGTCGGTCAAAAAATATCCAATGAAACAGTTGACAGTGCTTGCAGCTTTCCACCCTCTCCCTTTGTGTCAACATTATTTAAAGAAAGAAAATCAGTTGACAAATGGAATGTAAAGTCTGTATCTCCTAAAAGTTATTGAATGACTATGTAATCTTGGTGTCTAAAACCTATTTCCAAGTTACAAGTTACCTTACTACAGATGTTGCTGAGATTTTAAGTGTGATTTGCAACACATGCCTCCAGCATCTAGAGGCTGGTGCATTCTGCGGTGCTGAAAGGAGTCCAGAATTGCTCAGCAGATGCCTGGAAAGGAATTCACTTCCTTCTAAAAGAAGAGCACTAAACACGTTCATGTCTAGCTCTACAAATATCAGGATGACTGGATAATGATCAACAGTCATTGACAAGACAAAAGACTGTAAAACATCCAGTGTCCAACTCACTTGCCAGTTTCCAACAATGGCCAGCAGCAAGTGAGTAAGAAAAGCACTAAAAATAAGACAAGCACAGAATGAAAATTACTTTTTGCAAAACATATATATTATATATGTGTATGTACATGTTATAATGAGACTCCACAAAGCTGGACAGAGAGACATGGAAAAAGTGACATGAAGAGAACTACAACACTACAGCTTATGACAGCAAGCAGTGGACATTCTTCTACCTTTGATGTATTCCATGATCCCATTACCAAGGTATGCACACAGAGAAAAAGAGCAGAGAAAATATCATAGGTTTTTGTTGTTGGTTTGTTTGGTTTTTGGGTTTTTTTTTGACACAGAGTTTTATGATGAAATGTATGCATTTCTCTCCTTCCCAAAGCTTGTGAGAAACAGACTGAAAAGAAAATTAAACAGATCTGAAATTAGTAAAAGGAAAGCTATACTGTATATCATGTATAATCAACCTCAGGAACTGAAAAGTAGATTTTACTAAAGTCAAGAAATAGGATTAAAAAAAATTAAATGAATAGTAAGAACATTTGCAGTTACATTACTGTAATATAAGCCATAGAGGCAAGAAGGCATAAAACACCTCACGTTAACTGCCTGGGGGTAGGAACATTGTTTTCCCTCTAGGCATGTGGATGTATAATTTTTAATGATGAGAATTTTACACCACCCTCTGGCACATTCAGGACTGGCGGCTTTCAAGAAGTAGGATAATGAATTAGATGGACCTTTGGCTTAATCAGTCCCAGGTTTCTTTCGCTTCAAAGTCTCCCTTCCTGATCTACAAGGGTGGTCTTCTCCACATTGGAAACAAGACTGTGCCAAGTTATTACATATTATTTTTTAAATCACTTTAGAGAGCAGATGTTCCCATACGAGTATTAGAGCTCTTCCTCTACGGAGGTTTGCAGCACAAGCAGAACCCTGAATCTCATCCAGATAACATTCACGTCTGTAGGAAAACATCCGTATCCCAAGCTGAGGATTTGGTCCATTGATTCTGATAGTCTACTCGGCTTCTGACTCGACTGCACAGCTAGCAAGTAGTAGACACAGATGTAAGCATTCATGATGCTAATATTTCTCTCATCAGGCAGCTGAAATAACAGGTACAGTGGTTAGGTGTATTTTTTCCTTCCTTTCTGGAAAAAGTCAATGTAAACATATTAAGATTGACAAATTCTTAAGGGAGTTTATAATTATTTTTCAGAATTCAGAGTTTTATCCAAAGCTTATCTGAAAAACACTTGTTTTAAAATTGGGCAAGAGTTTCTCTCAGGGGTTTCAGGATTTCAGTGTTTCCTACTCTTTTATCTGAACCAGAAACAGTAAGATACATAAAACTTATCAGAAGGATCTTAAAAGGGGAGGAAATTTGATCACTGACTATTAGGAGATGGGAGACTGATGCTCACAGAAATGAAAAGAAAAAAAAAATTAGATATGTATAGTGTCATACAAGTCAGTACTAGAATTGGAGCCCAAGTCCCACCAACGTCTCCCCTTAATCAAAAAATCAGCTTCTCTTCAGAGATTTCAGGCCTTTTTTCATAACCCTATGACTCTGGGAACAAGAATTGCACAGGCTGCCAAAATTTAAAATTCATTGTTCAAAAATTATCCAAATATTCATGAACATTTTCAAAAATCTGTACAGAGACCTAAGTAGAGAGTTCAGGAGGCGTTACTGCTTTTTTTGGTCCTCCATTCTCTTCTTTTTTCTCAGACACTGTTAGTAGTGCAGTGTTGCTATGGTTTCACTTGTTTAATGGTTTTATTTCCCTGGGTCTGTTTGGTAGATTTTGGTTTGGTTGCCATGAAGAGTTTTTTTTCCCCTTCATTCTTTTCAAGTCATTATGAAGCATTCAGTCCCAAAACTAACGACAACCTTGTTCTCATAGATGCCTATAAAAGACTCTTGAGAACATAGATAAGAAAGATCTTGATCACTGTATTACCCAAACAATGCGAATCACTTTCATCTTTGTAGCATAAACAGAAAAGAGCCACTCTCAACAGGCCTGGATATTTGTATTAGCTTAAAGGATTCATCAAAAGATGGTACTGGAGAGTATATGGCTTTCTTGTGTAATGGTCTGAATACTCCAGCTCTGGCACACTGGAACCACAAGCAAAGGGAAGCAAACAGTTACACAGAATTGGTCAGGCTGAGGAAAATTAATAGCTGGTATTATTTGTAAGAGGAGATGACTACAGTTCATACCTCAAAACTGGCATTTTGGCATACTGGAAATTCTGACTTTTCCTAATCCAATTCAAATACCCCTCCCTGGGAGGGGTTCATAGTGATGGTGAAGATCTCTCATGCTAAGAATTTCTCATATCTTACTCTAAGTTATCACTGAGCACTCATTCCTGAATGTCTCCATCAGGAAGGCAATCCTTGCTTGCACAAACATATCCCAGTGACTTAAATGGGACAAACAGCAGAAGCAGTTGCAGACCAGGATCACGTATTTGTTCAAATGCATCAGCCAAGATCCAAAACCAAAGATGTGTATACAAATGCAGCAGCCAAAAAAAAAAAAAAAAAAAAAAGTAGAACCAAAATTTCTCACTCACAATAAGTAAAACTTGAGATAGTTTGCCAGACAAGGTATTATGTGGAACTATGTCTCTTGTCAATGAGAGCAGGAAACCTGAGAAGACAATTGTCAAGCTGTAGCCAAGCAGCAGATTTATTGGTCAGTTTAAAATGAGCTGGTTTATAGCAAGGCAAGAAGTTATTTAACAAAGGGCCTTGGGGAATGGAATATTCCTTCAAAGAAACATTTAAACTATAAAAAAGGTAAAGAGAATTTTTTTTTTTTAATAAAACCTTTTTACAGTTTATTTCCTATCATTAATTTCTTAAAATATATATATATAGATGAGGATCTGACTAAATGAATCAGGACGTTAAATGATAAATTTTCGTCCATGTAAACAAATAAATAATTATTTACAATCTTTGGCAAAACAAAATGAAATTTCATTACTCTCTCTCTCTCTCTCTCTCTCTCACACACATACACACACACTTGCAAAGAAAAAAAAATGAAAAAGAAATAAAAGAAAAACATCATAAATAATTTACATAGAATAGGAAACATGATACAGTCCAAATATTAACATCTTCATCCCTATACTGATGTCTCTCCAACAAAACAAAAAACCCTACACAGCCATCACAATCATTACATTTAATGAAGTCACCCTCTCTTCTGCTTGGGACTCAGGGATACAATTTGAAACACCAAAAGAAAGAAATTGAAACACTTCAAAACCTCATGAAGAGGATTTGGAAAAAAAAAAAAACAAAAAACAAAAAAACAACAAGAACAAACAAAAACAAAACCAGCCAACCAAAGTAGATTTGATAATATGACCACTATAAAATGTGCAACAAAGCCAGCAACTGTGGATTTCTTTCTAATTGAACATAGCAATAAAACCTATTTCAAGGGAGAAAAAGTCGATTCCATATTTAGCTCATTGCATCCAATAAGAGGCAGAGGTAACATCTTATTCCATTAGTAAATTCATCAATGAATAAAATTACACCAGCAAGTGTTCTTTTTGTGAACAAAGCTCATACAACTTAAAACAAAATGTTAAACATGTTTATACT
Source organism: Tragopan temminckii (assembly GCA_028571105.1). NCBI lineage: Eukaryota > Metazoa > Chordata > Aves > Galliformes > Phasianidae > Tragopan > Tragopan temminckii. The sequence continues at coordinate 34,429,722 of JAOWBP010001760.1, read as the reverse complement.
AGTGTATATCTGAATAACTGTTGTATCTGTTTAGAATAAACACTGGTAGCCCTTCAGCATTATTTTAAGAAGTTCTATATACAGCAGACATAGGTAACAATGTAAGATAATAAACTTAAGGTAACAGGATATATATTAAGGTTCCATTTATAAATTCCTCATTATTATTCATTTAACTTTAAAGAATACTTGAATATAACCCATGAAACTATACTTAGGTGTATATCATGCTTCGACCATATCTACATATTGTGATACACTTTAAGAAACAGCTTTAGAATATCATTATTCATAAATGTGTTACTGATGCATCATATGACATGCTTTAAAATAAATTATCAGAGAAGGTAGCTCGGTGTGATAATCATAATAAATATTAACAAAATACTTATAAGTGGAACCTTAATCTCTTGTACTACCAAATTAAGTAACAATTGTGTTGCCACCTTTTCAAAATCCCAGATCTGGATACTAGACATCAAAAGTGCTTTTTGTAACAGTGGTGGGAAGGTTGTTTGGGCTTGTTTCACTCCACATGGCCATGTGATTATTTTATTATTATTATTATGATGAAAGAACACAAGACATAACGGAAATGAAAAAAACTGGAAATCATTTCATGAAAGTCAGGCAATGGTGACAGCTTTGGAATCTTAAATGAATCATTCTTCCCTTTCACATGGGAGTTTCCAGTTCAGTTCTCCTTGGCCTGAAGGAACTCTGATACTAGGCAATGCTTTAGGTTGCCAATCTGACATTTCTAACAACTATAATTTTAATGGGTGCTATTAAGAGCATCCTCATCACCTAGAGGACATCTCAGATCAAGAAATCTTCATAATTAACCTTAACTTTATACTCCAAAAGCTTCTTCATTGTTAATACAGACACTATTGGCGTGGTCATCTGTTACTTTACTACCCAGAGGTTCTATTAGTGAAGTCCAGCCCTGATCAAAAGAAGAAAGCGTCAACCATACTCCTATGAAGTTATTCAAACACTGCTTTTCCTCATTTAAAGACAATGACTGATAATCATCATCTCCCCTTTTTCTTTTCCATATATATATATATATATATAAATACATATTTTCAATCTTACTCCTTTAGATAATACAAGCAAACATGTTCTGCTAAGTTGTCACTCTAGAAAAGTGTTCTGAAGTATCAATCTGCTTTTGCTTCTGTGGTGGGTCAGATGCTCACATTTAGGTTTCATTAGTCCTGGCTGTGAGAAGGCACTTGGGTGGAGGGATGGCTGAGGCATTCCTGGCAGCAGGGAGCATTCCTGGTCACTGGAGCATGTGGACAGAGGACAAGGAAGGAGGTACATAAAAATAAAAAAAAAATGGGAGTACCAGGATGTACTGAGGTGTCTAGGTTGCACAGCATTTACAGTACTTTGCTGGTAATGCAGCAACCATTGCTCAAGCATCTGAAAGAAACAGGGAAAAAGGTATTAATTGTTGTTGTATTACTGGTTTAGAATTCAGTCAGAAAGGAGATCCATCATGGTACAGTATAAGGATGCAGCACAAAGTTTCCCATTTTGCATTATCTTACGAACATGATAACATTTACATAAAAATAGGTACTCATCTACATATGTAGATAGAGATGCACTTGTTTGTGTACGTGCATCTATCTATGTGAATAAAAAAAAAAAAAAATCACATAAGAAAGCCTGGGAAAGCATTTTCCATATTTCAAAACATTTTTGAACAAGCAAGATACAGAGGCACGCTCATTAATATCTACTTTCTCTTTCAGGCCTCTTGGAAAGAGGGGTGATCCAGAAGAAGCACTCTGCCCGCAGGACACACTGAAATAGCCTACAAAGGAAAGTGGATATGCAAAGAAAATTCTAAGCGCGTATCCCACTCAGAGATTTATCTCATTTTTTTTTTTTCCAGGTGGGCAATATTAAACATCTGGGTTTTATTATTCAAATTGAGATTACTACAGAGGCAAAGGACATCCATGGTATTTCAACAAACCAAGGATCATGACAGGCTGTAAGATTACAGATTGTTTTCAGTTAAAGGAGGATATTCTTCATTTCCATATTTTGTGCTTGCTCCATAGGATATCAAAGGCATCAGCATTTTCCAGACATTTTCTATAACTAACCTCTGCATTCATATTTGAGGTCAGAGAAATAGACCATTTCTTGAGAGAAAACAAAAAGACCTAATCGTCCGCCAGCAAAGGTTGTATCATAGATTGGTCCAGAATCCACCATGACTTGCTTCCCTTCATACACTAGAACTCTGTAAAAAAAAAAAATAATAAAAAATAAAATAAAATTAAAAAAGGTAATAAATTAAACTGAGAAAGTGATGGAGTGTCCATTGCTAAAGGATAGTAACAGCTTCCAAGAATTAAATCATAATTAATTTTAGCTAGTCACCAGATAACAGCTTCACTGTAAGGATCACTCCTCATCTCTATCTCATGACCACATGGCTGGCAGCCACAATACATTAATCAGAAGTACTGGAGCTGTTCTGTAAGTAATTTTATGCACACCATCTGCAAGAGATTTCCCAGTTCTTCACTTAGAACAGTTCATACCAGGAGGCATGAGTATGTCATGTATTCATTGATAAGTTTCTATCCATGTGAACTCAGAGGTTAAAACAAAGTTGTCCTTACAGCTATGTGAATGACTGATTTATTTATCTCTTGGTGCAAAGGCCAAAGTCACAAATTGGAAGAACCATCCCTTCAGAGTCAAAGAAACATTAACTGGAGCCATGCTTAATTTTTATTTCAGACATCTTAAGCCCTTAATGAAAGCTGGAAGGATTTGGACAGAGACAGCTGAATTCATGAACTGGAAAAGGAGGATTTATTTTTTTCTTGAGCATCTCAGACACCCACCCAGGAGCTAAAAGAACTCTTCATTTTTCTTTTCTACCAGATAGGTTGTAGTTCCTCTATCCTAGATTCTCCACTTCTCACCTCGAGACAGTCAAGGTTCTTAGGTTTTTCAGTACCTTAAAATAGCCAAATGTGAAGTGAGCTTATAGTCTATTGATTACAGCAGAGCCAAAAATACTACACAGATCTAAATGTGTTATATTAAATTGCTATGTTTGTACAAACAATATAGTTCCAAATGATGTGGGATAAAGAAGCTTGTTGTATTGCTAATGAGTAGTAAAGCTCAACAATGACTTGAGCCAGACATATACACCTACAAGGCGCCTAACCCTCACATGTAACCAGTCTTGGTTGCACAGGAAAACTATTGTGTTGTGCCGATACAAAAGGTGGTAAGCACCTAGAATAAATGCCTTTTGTTCTACACCCGCAAATGAGTCTGCACCTCATTTGCCTCTCCAGCAAGAGAAGGCTCCAGGGGGAGCCTTCCAGCATAATGATACCTCTGAACTACTTTTATTTATTTCCTATTTTAAAATGTCCCAAGAAATAAAGGAATCTAATGCCCCAGATCACAGAATTTGTCATGCAAGACAAATCTAGTGGGATACCATTTGAAATATGTTTTGTCTGACTCTGAGTAAATTCTACAAAAAAGGACACAGGCAACAGCAACACAAATGAAAAAAAAAAAACCAAAAAAAAAAACAATTTTCTTTTTTACCAGTATCAGTATATATGCTGCAGCATGAAGACTTAGATGAAGAAACATTTATCCAGTTTTCAGGAAAAAATAGACTAAATAAGTTTGTCTAGATTTCAACATCCCTACTCATATTAAACACAAAGAACAAGACCTCAAGAGATTGGACTACCTCACTGAAAAACACACTTTATAGTTACAGTACTTAGTTCAAGATAAAATTGAAAGACAGTCAACATTCATTCCTTGAATGTTCATAATATCAAATACTAGTAAACTAATATGCCATAACTAATATGCCACAGCTCCTTGTTATGTGCATTGCAGATGTGCTTATGGCTACTTCTGCACTACTGGAGACAGGATGCTGAAATAGACAGAAGGTTGGCCTACTTCCCTGTGGCAATTCTGATGTTTCTAATTAATTTCATTCTTTCAAATTCCAGAAGCTGGGAAGGAATCTCATGTTCTAATCTTGCTTTGAGTTTTTCTTAGGAAGTTTTAATTCCTTAGCAAGAGAGCCATTGAGAGAGATTTTTAATTTATTTTTTAAATTTAAGAATATTTAGCTGATGTAAATACCCACTAATTGAACACATCTGAAAGGGAAAATAAGTTAACAAAATGTTCCCCTAAATATTGAAACAAACTGTCATGTGAGCATCGTCATTATCAGAACTAGCACAGAACTTGAAAAAATAGCTGTTACATCAGAGACCAAAGTTATGCTATTAAAAAATATAGAGGCACAGAAATATTTCTTACTTTATTAGTCCTGTTTTAGGCCTATGAATCAAATGCCACCTGTATGCAGTATAATCTTTCCAGCCAATGTTCTTAGGATCATGCCATAAAGTGCGCACCTACAGTAGGAACACAAATGCTTTATTAGAAACACTGTGCTTCAGCAACTGTGCACCCACTACAGTGACAATATACAGCCACAGATCATTTGCTGCAGAGCATGAAGCCAAAAACAGCATTTAACATGATGGTAGACCAGTATACTTCTTCAATTTATTCCTCTTTATCAAGAGTAATGAAAGTTCACCTCTGTAACTATGCAGTCTTGTCCCTGTTTGCACATAGACATCCACACTAAGATCTGATGTTGCTTTTCCTATCTGAATGACTCCTCTGATTAAAAGGGGCCACAGCTTCACAGTTACTGCCTTCGGATTATTCCTTGAAAGCTCTCACACTTGGCCAAGGCCTTATTCCTCCAAGAACTCCAAACTGTGACATTTCTATTCATGTGCAAAGCTCCATTAGCTTCATTTCCAAAAGGCATAAGATTCTTCTGTGGCTGGACCCTCCTTGGAACAGCAGTAATTTTTCTCTCCTCGCTTTTTTTTGTTTTGTTCTCACTGGTTGCTGAAGTATAAACCCAGCTTAATTTAAACAAGCTGGAATGTTGAAGGATCAAGTGCCAATACCAAGGTCACAAAGGATTTGTGGAGAACTGAGATCTTTTACTCATTTTAGGATCACACCACACCCTCCCTTTTATACGTGTAATTTTTTCCATTCAAAATTTTTATATGTGTAATGTTCTCTTTGAAAGAAGGCAAACACTATTACATGAGAACTGAAAAAAAAAATCTTTTTTTTTTTTGTTGTTGTTTTGGTTTGGTTTTGGTTTTTTCTTTTTCTTTTTCTTTTTTTTTTCTTTTTTTGTTGTTGTTGGCTTTTTTTTGGTCCCCTGCAACAATTGAGGTGTTAAATGATTCATCACGCACCACAGTGCTGAAGTTTTAAATCTCTTACCTGTCCGGGGGTGTTTCCTGTATGCCAAAGAGCATTTCTCAAGTGTTCACCAGTACCAGTTGTTGAATTCACTACCTTGAGCGACACACCAGAATAGCCATAAGCTCTGGTGGGTTTGTCCTCCCAGTATGTCTGAGTGACCTGCTTCCACATTAGAACATAAAACCGACTGCTGGACTGGTAGCCAAAAACAAAGCCAGCATAGTCATCATCACGGTCTGTGTTAACATAGAATGTACCACTGAAGTCAACAGAACTGAACTCATCATAACCTGGGAGAAGACACAAGACAAGAACCACTGAGTTACAACGCTGGGTCTGGTCACCAACACTCAGGAGTCCTAGCTTTGATTCTGACTTTTGCTTTTTCTGTTTCCAGTCTTTAAGAAATGGGGTAATTTCACTTGCTTATCAATCCTACGGAAGCTTCTAGAGAAAAATAAGTAATTTACAGGGAGTGTTGAAGGCAGCAGGTACTACACTTACTTTAAGTTCTTCAACTGGATATTTCACCTCTGTTACAGTTAGTGACAAGTTGAATGGTCAACAAAAGCAAACAGCACTGAGCTGTTTTTAATTTCGATGTATAAACCTCAAGTTTCAGTCCCAACCTTGGAGCACTAAAATATATGATCATTATTATTATTATTTTTTTCTTCTTGATCAATAGATCACTGCTTTCTTCTCCAAAGATGCTGGCTTACAATCTGATACTCACCTACAGCTATTCCAGGATCAGAGTTGGCAGTCTGCACCAATTCTTTGCCTTGGTGGCGAATAACCCAGTTGGGATCAATCTGAGCTGTTCCCTTGGGGTCCAGAGGGACCATTTGGAACTTTCTGAAATCAGTTTCACTGATGGCATTATTTTCAGGACATACATCAAAAATATCTGGAACATTGTCATTGTCAAAGTCATCTTTGCAAATATCACCTCTGCCATCACCTGTAAGTAAAAGCAGTAAGGAAATGCAATTGTTAGCTATTTAACCACACTATCTAACTGCCCTGGTACTACTGGAAGAAATTTATGATGCATATGAGTATATCATTCTCTCATTCTTCAAAGAATGCTTTACATAGAGCTACATTCTCTAGAAGTTCATTTCAAATGAACATTTGATATGTTGCTGGTAATGACTGAAATAAGTCATCAAACTGGATCCAGACCAAAATTCCTCCTAATAAACACATCCCATCAGTGGTTTATGACAGTGATCAATCTGGATGCTAGTCTATATGCAGTGCTACAGAATCAGCACTGGGGAACTTGGAAGTTTCTTATGCTGATATAATTCACTAATACTTGTATTATATTTTCAGTATGATTCAGTCCCAGATCATGCCCCATCTCTGGAGACATTCAAGGACAGGTTGGACGGGGGCCAAGGCAGCCTGATCTGGTGGGCGGTGTCCTTGCCCATGGTAGGAAGGTTGGAACTGCATAGGCTTTAAGATCCCAACCCAAGCCATTCTAATTTTATGAGCTGATGCAAGACCGCATTTTAATATTGTTTGAATTCATTTATGCTGCACATGCTAAAACATTTGTCCTACTGCAAATTACTAAATCCCTATATAGTATTAAAGACTTAAGAGTTTTTAAATCTATCTGAAGATGTGCTCAGCAACAATCCACCCAGTGCATTTACAGTAACATATGTAAACATGCTTAGTTACTCTTTCACTTCTGAGTAGAACAATCTGTTTTAGATAAAAGCACTTCAGGAAAACGCAAGAAAACAAGGAATTACTATGTACAGCAGGACTAGCCTTGGAGAAATAGAGATATTAAGTTGTCATATGAAATACAAGAAGCTTTTATACAATCTAAAAATGCATCCATGCAACTCAGCTACAGTTACTACACTCAGTACTAAAATAAATAAATATCTTCTTCCTTAATTTACAGATAATATTGGTAGAAAAATCAGTAGATGCATTTTGCCAGAAATAGCAAATGATGAAGGAAGGCATCAAAAAAATTCTCAGCGACGAAGCCACTATCAACATGTGGCATACATATTACTTAAATAAAACAAGCACTTAAAGAATGACTTACCTAGGAAAGTACAAAAACAAATTCAAAAATATCTGACTCTTACAGCAGAAACAACTGGATATTACACTGGATACTATTCTGAACTGGAACTGCCAGCTAATTCATTTCTATCTGCACAAGTCTGTGCACCTGCTTTTTAAAATGTATTTGCGACTCCTTTAAGAAATTGGGAATTAACACAATGGAAAATAGCAGTGATTCAACCAATTCATTGTGGAGATACTAATAGATGCTACACAGTCAAATGAGAAGCTGCATTACTATGCCTAACAAGCACAGCATCTTTCAAGTACAAAACTTTCAGAAAAAAAAAAAAAAAAGTAGAACAAGATTTAGGCTATAGCCAAAAAGGGTAGTTAGGGAAAGCTAAAGAGTTTAATAATTCAGAGACTTTCAGTAGTTCAGCTACATTGTAAAATAGTCCCATTTTTCACTCTGGCAATCAACCCTGGAGAACACAGAATCCTGACCAGCTGTGTGTCCCTGCACCTGTTTATCTTAGCACTTAAAGAGAAAAAAAGTGAATTTCCAATTACATTCCCCTTGCCAGTATCAAAGAGGTAATTCTTGAGTCATAGGATAATTTAATTATTCACTGAATGTCCTGCTGACAGCCATTTGGTACTGAGCTGTTGATGACAACATTGACTATGTCAAGAAAAAGTTAGAAAGCATTTGTTTACCCAGCCACATCCAACAGTTCTCTCGGAGGCCTCATCTTTAAATGATGTTGTTCACATCGTCAAGAGCGTGGGAGCATATTTTGGCTCTATTTATCATTTTTCCAATATTTCTCTTGGGATTGCCACTGATGACAGTGATGAGCTGGCTAAATTGTTTAAAATTTATTCTTTTTGTAAATACTTACGTCAAACATAATGCATACTCTCTCAAAAGACCCAGGTGACAGCTAAAACAAATTACCCCAATTTGGAGGTTCCCTTATTTTGGAATATTTCTATAATTAAGAGGCTTTTCCAGAAATTGCCAAGTACAGAGACATTTCTATTACCTGATTTGACTACAGGTTAAAGTGCTATTACTGATACCAAACAAACTGATTGTTTCAGACAACAGCAGTTGTCTTACCAGAGAATCACTCAGGGCACAGGATTTTGTCTTTCTAAATGTACATGAAGCTGTACTATGTTGGTACCAAATTCTGCCTTCGTTCTCACCAACATAACTACGCAGTGACTCCAGTAAATTGTATAATTCAGAACAAAAATTGCTCAAGTATTTATTTAAAGGCCAATTA
>JAOWBP010001760.1:34394975-34410655 GCA_028571105.1 Tragopan temminckii | reverse complement strand
TGTTCATCTGTTTCCTATTGCCAAAATTATCTCAGGCTCTGAATTTGTTTTCACAATGTAACTCTTTAAAAAGAAGGATTAGTTCAAAGAAGCATTCAAAAGCATAGATCTTACTTGACTAGCAGAGTCTCGTAACAAGCCTTGCAGATAGGATCTCCTACTCACCTGCACCAGAGATTGTTTACTTCTAGCTAGCTGTGGCAGCTCCTATTCAGTACATTAACTCTACTCATAGGCCTTCTACGTATACTAAACAGGAAAAAAACTCAACTCTGGATTTCAATCAGAGAATCCCTTTTTGGATACAGTGTTAAGTGAATACACATTTCACAGAATCTCCCAGAAAATAAGTATGCTGTAACAGCCAAAACTAAAATGTAATCACCACCAGCTTGATGCCAATAACTATTATTCACAACTATTTAGAAAAAAAGAGAAACTTCAGTGATGGTTTAACTTCATCACCTACCTTCACACAATGATATGTAGCGTTAGCAGCACAGACCAAGTTATTATTTGGCCATCCATCCAAATCTGAATCTTCACCACAGATGCGTCCATCACCAGCATAACCTGTCCTACATTCACATTTGTACATAGGATCACTGAAATGGCCTAGATAGATGCACTCTGCAGATTTATGGCAGCTGTGTGTCTTATCTTTGCAGGGATTCTCAGGTTCACAGACCTGTAACAAATAAAGCATACTCATTGACACAATGATTGCAGCCAGCCGTCTGCCTCAGTTTTATCAAAAGCAGATCAGTCATTTGTTGCTCAAAACAGCAACTTTGTTTTAATTGTGGTTACTAAGTCACATTGCTGTCAGTTCACATCTTCAGGCAATAAGTACAGTCAAAATAAGTAAAAGAAAACATAGGAAAAATATGGCTATTATTCAAAAGAAACAGAAGTGGCTGGCACTTTCAGAACTCCATCCGCTTTTTTCACGTGTCCTTAATGACCACAAAGTAAGCTATACTCACCTGTTTACTTTAGTAGTCCAGCTGTCAGTATGTAAGGACTACATTTTTTTTCTTGCATCAAACGACAGTTTGAGTTTTTAACATCCTCCTCAAGTAAGATTTGTTACCTTGCTTAATCTCTTTGGCAGGATCTGAGAATCTTATGCAGATGTTTTATGTTTAGTTTTCACATGTTGAACTAACCACAAACTTACTCAGCAGCAGAGAGGGGGCATCCTGTGGCATTTGTTTTAATGTTTTTGTCAGTCCTATCTATCAAACCACAATCTTCAATATCACTTCTAATTTCTTCTATCCTTCCCCATTGAGAGGTGTTGGCTCAATGGAATTTGGAATTCAGACCTATGTCTGATGACATCCACATTAACAGCAATACTTTTCTCATGAAAATAACTTGATTCTTCAGTTTCTGATATCCTGAGTAGGTACATAACCCTGAGACAAAACAGTGCAAAACAGACAAATGCCCACTGTCAACATTTCATCAACAGTGGCCCTAGGCAAATGTCTAGGGAAAAATAAATTTAAAAAAATCATAAAATAATCAGTGTTTTGCCACACAAAAAAAGTAACCAGGAACAGGAGTTCAGGAGTTGTGTACTTCATGTTATCTTTGTTTTGCACACAAGTTTATCACTTTTTCATTCAGATACTTCTGGTGAAAATTATTCAGCTTCTGAGCCATAAGATTCTCTTCAACATCACTTACTTGCTTCTCTGTCTTGGCAACTTCCAGCCCTACTCCATAGGGCTGACTTCCTTTATAACGTGGAGGACATGGCAAGCAGTGGAAACCCGGATTCGTGTTCACGCAGCGATGGACCTGATTCACCTTAAAGCAAACATCTGACACAGCTATACACTGGAGGAAAGGGAAGAAAGAAGAAACCAGTTAGATGCCCATGTAATTCCCAGATAATGAAATCTTCACAGTAGTTTCCATATGTTAATGAAAACAAAGTCAGTACCTCATCAAGATCCTCACAAACTGTGCCATTGCCAAGAAAACCTGCTGGACATGGCCCACATGACCAAGATCCATCTGGGTAACTGTTGCATTCTGCTCCAGGAAAGCAAGGATTTGACAAACAACCATCTGGAAAAGACAAAAAAAAACATAAATTGAGTTAGGAGCACAAGAAGGCACATAAGACCACTTAAGAAACAGCTATTCTCTATTCATTAGCTTAGATCACATCTGATACAGCCAATTCACAAGAAAAAAACCCCTATGAATTAAGGTCATTAAATGTATTTGATATATTATTGATTTACAATGAAAATATTGCAGATCGCTAAATCCATTTGAACATGCAACAAACTTTCAGAACTGACTGAAAAGTGCATCCTTGCTCAAGAGAAGCCAGCATCAAGAATATATAAGATCCCACAGTACTCTGTAGTGTTAATTCAAGATTTTTCTGCTGAAGAAACAAAAGCAATGATAAGTAGACAAACTAAATAAGAAATAATTAAATACCAACCAATTGGGCAATCCCTCTTATTGCACATATCATGTTGCTTAGTATCTCCCACACATGGCTTTCCTCCATACTGTGGCTCTGGACTGTTACAGAGGCGAGACCTCTCACGGATTCCTCCTCCACAGGTAACAGTGCAAGCAGACCATGGAGACCAAGGACCCCATTGGCCATTCACTAGAATATGTGGAGATAGAATAAAGGAGAAGAGCATCACAGGCAACATACAGGGAACAACAATTGGTGCCAATGACAACATTCCTTTCTTCAGATCCCTGACTGAAGACAGTTGCTCACTACACACAGAGGAAGAAAGATGCTGACAAAGCCTTATACTGAGATAACAATATTCTAGAAACAAACAAGCAAATAAAAAATACCCAACTGCTTTATAGGCATTTTTTGGCCAATAATACAAAACAGCACGTAGCACCCACTGGCATGGTGCATTTCCGCTTAAGCTGATCAGAGCAAGTACAGTGGCTTCAAAGCTCCATTCTAAGCTTTCATTTTCTACAGGCAACAGCATGTATCTATAGTACATAAACTTCTGCTGAGCCATTCCTGAGCTCCAGGACTTTAAGGTAACTATGCTCAATGAAGCATTTATATTTTTATTCTTAATTGGTAACTCATTCATCAGCTTATCTTCAATGGTACTGCTTAACTCACTGCAAGTAATTTAACTGTATAATTCTTCTGCACAATTTATATTGGTACAATCCCACTGATTGTTATCATCATTTCAGGAAAATTCAAGAGTACAAACATCTTCAAACCAAAACATCTTTGTTCTTAGTACTGTAAAAAGAGTGCCAAGGGCAATGGTTTGTGTCCTTGAATAATCTTTGTCATGGTTGCTAACTTTGCAGGCACAAGAAGATAAAAGAAATTTTTTTTTAAAAAAAAAAAAAAGCTATTTAATTAACACTGGGTAAAAGCTTGACATCAATTTCAAGCTTATATCCCTAGAGTAGAAATGAAAGAGACAAGGGAGTGAAGAAATATAAACAAAGTGAAGAAAAATATATATATTTAAACTCCTAGGAAAGAGAAAGAGTGGAATGAAAACTAACCTCTTTAAAGATTGCTACATGTAGGTGAGGAACAAAACTATGACAGTATGAAAAAAAGTGCATTACATATGTATAAACCATATCTATGCACACATTCAAAGAAGTCTGGCTACATGTCTTTTCCTAATGTGTAGTGTCAGCTTCATCGTAGATGGAAAGTACTTCTGCTATGCAACAATAAAAGTGCTGAACTATAAAAAGGTAATTTCTCACACTGTTAATGCATGGAGATCAGCTATGAATATTAGGAGATTACACAGCAACTGGTCTGCAACAGGATCTCCAGTTCTTGACTCCTGATTCCTCAACAACTTCTGCGGCCACTAACTGCTGAACCTGATGCTAAATCTCAAAACTTAGAGCAAATAAATGTCATTTCAACCCCTAAGCTGAAATTTATATTTTCTGTCATAGAAATTCATTGTCATTTAGAATTTTATGAAGTGAAGTTCAAATGAAACACTATTTTGTCACCTTGGATTTAAGGCCACAGACTTACCCGGGCACGGGGCCTTCTCACATTTCTCTGTTTCACGTCCATTTCCAACACAGTTCTTCCCACCCATCTGGGGAATAGGGGAATTGCAGAGGCGGATGCGGGTGATATTTCCTACTCCACAGGTAACTGAACATGAGGACCAGGGAGACCAGTGACTCCAACCACCATCCTGACGTACTGCCAGAGAAAAGAGCAGAATTCAAGGAAATAACCCACCTGCTGTAGTAATACAAATCCACCTGTAAGCTTAAGTCTTCCAATCAGTCTTTCACCACATGTGATGCACATTTATTTTCCTACTACTACCTCTTACAAACCCCAGCATTTCATCTTGGTCATTCAAGTGCAACTTTCTTAAGAATCTCAATGACCAGTAGAACACTAGAATGTTAGACATTTTACATAAAAATAAACTTGTTCCAATTGAACAAATATTTATTTAAAATGCACATTTGGACAGCTAGCAGCTTCAGCAACAATCTTAGGCACTCCTATAGCTTGCATATAGCAGTTACCTGCAACAGTATGAGCTACAGTTCTGGGTAAAGATTGCGATTTTTCTATATGCCTTAAATATAAAAGCAGTTTCATACTTTCCAGAAGTCCTCCATGATTACTGAATTCCTAAACTCTACTCAGCTACTGAAACAGGCCAATAATCATGAATGAACAGCAGATGATATCTATGTTCCCACATATCATAAATATAAACTGTTTTCTTTATGCTGACCTCAAACAAGAACGTCCAGTTTGTAATGTGAAAGAAAAGATGACCTACTACCTTTCTATTCAAAAGAGTGCCCAGAATTCACATAGATACTAAACTAACAGTAAACAGAAGAATATCGAAAGGGAAGACACAATAAAGAATGTAATGAGAGCTACCTTAGTTATGCATATACTTAGTGACTAGCAAGCATTCACAGAAAATTCATGATAAGTTTATTCTGCTTTGAGAAACGAAAAGAAACATTTAAAAAACAGAGAAATTTATTACTTACTGCGATGGTCACATTTCTTGAAGCTACACATCCTTGTCTGGATGTGTGGGCCTGTACAAGCACTCCTGGTGACATCACAGGACCTTCCTCTCATCTGAGTCCCAGAGCCACAGGTAACTGAGCACTTTGTCCAGTCTGACCAGGGTGACCAGCCTTCCTCACTATCATCAGCTTCAAAGTAAAAGGTACAAAAAGTATTTAGCATTGAAAATTGCTTCTACTACCCTACTTGGAAAGTTTTTACTTCTCCTTTTCTGTATTATATATACACTTTGTCCTTTAGATCTCTTTCTAATTTTGCTTTCCTGGATTGTCACTGAAGTTAGGAAAATATGGTTGAAGGTAGTAAGAGGTTAGCCCAGATTAAGTTCTGTATATTTCTGAAATTCCCATTCATGCAATGTGACTACAAAAGGCACTGACTTCTGGAGGAAGAAAGTCATTTTATCCTAGAATGCACTGAGACAAACATTCAATTCTCACCTGCCTTTAACTTTAGCATATAGGTCAGTATGAGATGTGGCATCAGGTCTAAACAAAACATTAGCATGAACATGATCATAAGCACATTGTAAGAACATGCTCTCTCCTCTAACCAAGTAAAAAAACCTGAGTATATTGCTACTGTACTGTTATTTAAAACATCTAATCAACCAAAAAAGTAAAGCTGTTCTCTTCTGTAACATATCCGTCCAACTAAGTAGAAAAAAGTATTGAACTGACACTGCAGTCATGCAGTGAAATCACTGAAACTAGCATTATTCCACAGTCCACAGCCTACAATTTTGTTTTAAACGCACCTTGTCAATTTGTTTTCACGTAAGTAAAGTAAGCAAAAAGACATCCTAATCTATGTTAGTCTGTTCAATTAGGCAGTATGGAAAACAAATAACAACACACAATAATACTGTAAGCCAATTTAAACAAACAAAAGTGTTCAGCCTTGGAAAACATAACTCAGGAGGAGTATGCATTTAACCTTCAGTATCTGACTAAGCTAGGTAATTTACCAGCTTGTTTGCAATATACCAATATAATGACTGAAGTGAGAAAAACTATTCCAGAAGGTAACTTCTGGAAGCAGCAGCAAAGTTATTTCACATAATCCTTGTATACAAATGAATTTGATTTTCTCTTACCTGCCTTCACCTCATTTTGACCTTTGTGACCTACTAGTAGTGGTTTTAGAAATCAACAGAGAGTAGTATCTTTTTTCTTTAGATAAATACTTACAGTGAGAGCAGACTGGACAGCATTCACCTTCAATAAAGGATGGATCAGCACAAGAAACTGGTGGACAGGTGATTTGATGGCACACGATTTTAGAGTCCTGCAGGCAAAGAAGAGAACACTCTGACACGCTCACATAGACAAACAAATTAAGGTGAGTCTATGGAGAAGGTTTCACATGTAGAATTTGTATTTATTCTAAATGGCATGGACATAATTTTTTTTTTTTTTTTTTTTTGTGAGGGAATGAGTTTCAGAAAGTTTGGACCAAGCCCTCAGTAAATGTGACCAGGTCTGGACAGTCAAACTGGATTAAACCTATTGTTTGTTGGTGCAGAAAAGAATATTTCCCAGATCTTACCTGGCAGGTGCACTTTGTGCAGCTATCTACAATCCAGCTTTCACTATCTGCAAAGACTCGGCCATCCTGCCAGCAAACTGATTGGTTCTTGAGTGTTTTGTTGGGCCCAATCAATTCCCACATAATTTGGTTCTCTTCAGACTAGAAGATGAAGCAAATGAAAAAAGTTACTGTACTTTGTAAGCAAATAGTTTTAAACAAAGCAAAACTGAGAAACACTACTAAATTTAATTTTTCTGTTAAGAACTCTACACATTTACTCATACATAAATACAATGATCTCAGGTACAGCAATATTGTGAAGCTAACAGTACAAATAAGTTCACATAGTACCAAGGGAAATCCATTCTGAGGAGGTTTTCTTCCTTTAGATGGGAAGATTTTACTCTTGAGACATAATGGTATAATAGTAAATTTCCTTCAGAAGATACTACGGTATCCAAAATAAGAAGTGAGGCAAATTTCAGTAAAACGTCACCACCTTACTTCAACTATCAAAATTCCACACACATGCTTATAGTTCTGGTACTCCATGCAGCCACTTGCTGACATACTCATAAATGGTATAAGAATGGTAACAATGTTCTAACAGTTTACAGATAAGGTACAGCATGCTAACTTTCAATTTCCATCCTTGGACTATGTTTTAGAGACTAGATTTCTTACTCTGTGGAAGAGTGCATGTGCTTGTGTTCCTTTAAAGCCAATCAGTTAAAACCAATCCTTCATTAACAACTCATACTCAGGAACTATTTTACTGGTCATTTGGAAAACGTGTCTAATCTCCACAGTGCGTAGCTATCCAAACACGTATACCTCTGCTAACCACCCCAACTCTACCAGTATGAAGCAAAGTATTACAGTAAAGGTTAAGTTTTTCAGACTTGAAGGTACTTACCACTTTTTGGAGGTTATCAGCTAAATTGTTCACCACAATGCGTAGGCCAGTGAGCTCAGTGAACATTGTTCCCAGCTCTTCACAGGACCGGTCACAGAACTCAGCCTTCTTCTCTGTTTTTTCACCCACATATTCAGTCGTGACAGCAGGGCTCAAGTGAAGGATTTCAGTGCTCTCATTGATGGTGTTCACTTCAGCTAATTGCAAGAGAATGATAAAGAAGAGCTGAATATACAAAGTTCTCCCACAGTTTACAAATCCTGCTAAAATCACAGACTGGTATCCATGGAATAGCTTCATGCCATTTTATACCCTGAATAAAACAGGGGTTAGATGTCAGATGGTTCCAATTATAGTCTTTCCCTTCTCAAAACCAAGGGCCAAGCTTTGTGTTATACAGTCCTCACTCTAAAACACCATTGGTACTGCATCCCATTCATTTGTGAAGTGTAAGTAAAGGACATAATATCAAAAAAAATTAAAGCCATCTACTCAAAGCCATGAAAGACTCCTTTTTTTTTTCTCCTCCTTCCCCACAACTTATGTTTCCTCAATGCAGAGATAAAAGGCAGTTGAAAGTCTAGCAGAAAGTTGCTGGTATGGTTCTGCCCATTTATCCCACGTCTAGTTGGTCCAAATTTGAACAAATAAGCAATTTATATAAGACTCTGGACTGTTCTGTGTTGCATTGCTTGATGTCAGACTCTGAGTAGGTTTTATATTGATAGCCTAATTCTGAACTTAAGTGGAAATTTAGCTGAGATCAGTCTGGATATTTGATTTGTCACTCTAGCTACTGCTTCAGGCAGGCCTTAATTAAAATGAACTTCAGGTGCATTACACAGAGAGAACTGAACATGTTCAAATACCAGAATTTAAAAGATCTGTCTGTTGCAAACTCTTAAACAAGAACGTAAAAGAAAACATCAGCAAGAATTTTTAAAAAGTAAAGAAAGAGTACTCGTAACTAAATAAAATGTAATAATAAATAAAACTGAAAACTAATAAAAACAAAATTTGTCTTCTGTTAAGCATTTAAATCCTTATCAGGTAAATATTCTACAGCTTTCACGGAAGCTTTATGTAAGGACTCAATAGGATGTTCAAGTTTGTATCAGCTCTAGAGAAATCCATACTGTCCCATCTCAGAAAAGATTGTTTACCTGATTTGTTAACTCTGCAATAACTCAAGGTTACCAAGCAAAAGAGAAGCAAAGCATACAGCAACTTAAATCAGTAGAGGAATGTGAGCCTTAAAACATATACTAAATATTCAACACTATTCACTGTTGGTAAGTCATTAAAGGTGGCAATGCCACAAAAAGAAAAAAGAGCTAACCAATAAGATGACATTCAAAAAAATCACTCCACAACCTCATTTAAGATGCTTGGTTTGATGTGCTTTTCTATTAGCTATGGAGAATCTACTGCTAGCCAGGGACTACAACAAACTGTTTGCAGTGTTCCAACATTTGTGTAATTGTCTATCTTCACTTATAGAATGGAAGAAAACTGATATACCACACAATGATTCAGAAGTCTGTGTCATACCCATTTAACAGCTTTTTGATTCCCTGGAAAGAATGCAGTTTTCCTACCACACTGAAACACTAAGGTTCTCAAATTCCCCCATAGCACTTCTCAGGTCATTCATTTCATATTTCTCAAGCCAACATGGAGTATGCCTTGACCGGAACATTCTAAAAACATTAATAAAGATGCAATCTCAGCAGGAAACATAAACCAAAACTATGTCAGAAGAGCTAAATCCACACTTCCTACTGTTACTTGGCAGCAACTTAAAGAAGATGCCTGGGGATCACTGCAAAATCAGTTCTCTGCTGCTGGCTTCCTGCTAATTTCCTAACAACCACATGATTATTCTTAAAATGAGAAACTAGAAGAGCAGAATGTACATCCTCTCACATATGCAAATATCATGCTGTTGATCTAGCTGGAGAAGAGATTCTAGTTGGAGAAGGAATTTTACTGATGTATACACTCAGGCACGCTTTTATCATCTGTCTTACTCACCACTGTGTGCAAAACCTGCTTAGAATATTTGCAACTGCCACACTACGGACACACTTTTCTACACACAATTCAACAGCAGTCCCAAGCTACCATTTCATCATACCTCACGTTCTCATACTAGAATAAGATGCATTAGAGAAACGCAATTGCGTTTCTGAAAAAGCAGTAGCATTTCACTGATAATGTCTGCCACATAACTTGGGTAAGTTTCACACTTCAGCACCTGTACCTCAGTTCAGTGGATGGGCAATACAAATGGGAAAATACTCATTTATTCTGTGGTCAGTAGCGTACCACTCACAGATTTATAACTGTGATAAGGTGAATAAGTAATGCTATAAAACCACAGTCAAGTATGTGAGATGCTTCTCAGGTCCTTCTGATGGCCTCAAACCACAGCATACCATTAGCCCTCTTCTGCCATTAGACAAGCAATTTTCATACTGAAGTGTTATCTCAGTGTTGTAAAGTAAAAATATTGTGTACAGAATTATTTCATAAATATTTCCCAGGAAGGATAAAAACGAAATCTGCATAGTTTATTGAAACTGAAATTTGGTAGTTGACAGACATGATAAAATATGCATTACAGTAGATACAGTATGTATTAGCATGTAGAACTCAATTATCCCTTTAGGCACCCAGTGGCTTCCCCTTTATAGTAGAAATACTGTACTCAAATATTCCATTTTCGCTTGGTAATATTTCAAAACATTTGGACAAACAATCCTCCTTTGTATTAATCAACAAATAAAAACACAAAAGATTTGAAGGCACCCTATTTAATTCCCGAAAACATCTCTTTTATTCAGATTACAATTAGATCTAAATATATGTTCTATTTTTCTATTTTTTCTGCAGCAGTTCTCAAGCACTTTCTTCCACTAACAGTTTAGTTTTTCAACATATACATATGCACTTAAACAACACATATAAGCGTGTATTTACATACCTTTCTGAAATTTTTAATTACAAAAATTCAAATCTCTGTCTCTCTCTGAAAAAGTTTACACTGCTACTGTTTAATTTCTGGGGTTTGTACAAGCAAGGAAAAAGGCTGACTACAGCCCACTTAAAAGGCTCAATATCTTATTTCTGTCACTTCACCAAGAAATAATTGCATTTCAGATGAAAGGAGTTTCATATAAAACTCTGAAGTCCTGACTGCCTTGTACAGCCACCATGTTCCTCTAATGGAATCAGTTATCTTTGAGCCTTTACTGAACTGCTGCCAGTTACAAACCCTGGAAAGCAGAATAGCACCTCCCACTAGCTCTACTACAAAACCTTAGTGCACACTTGATAAGTTTTCCATTACTATCATGATGAATCCAAAAATCTCCCACATACAGCGTGCTCGCCTCCTGAAGAGGTCAACATGAACAGGACTAATTAGAATACACCATAGCCTGTCATACACATGCCTTCCATAACTACATTTTTTTTTCTTCTTGTTTTGCCTTGTTTGGTTTGATGAAAACCCTTCTGGGATTCAAACCCAAAGCCTCTTTTATTCAATAAACTCACTGTTGAGGAATTATTTGACTTGCCAACCTGCTCATGAACCCACTGAGGCTCAGGAGCATTAGTCAGAAGCAATATTCTTAGTCCTGTGCTCAAAGCACCAGAGACTTTTCCTTATGGTAAAATACAGATATCTGCATATTCAATTCTAATTTTTTTTTTTTCTTGATAGATTTTTATCTCAACTTAAAAGCAGATACTCAGAGTTATAAAACTAAGCATCATGAACTAGAGAAGTAGGTTGGACTGTAGGAATGATATCTCAGGGTAGCAAACAAGCACGTTCCTTTTACCACCAAAAAGTAGCTTGCTTTCTTCTTCATTATCAAGTAAGAATCCTCTACAATTTCAAATAGATCTGTTTCATGCCTTTAATACAATATGCCATCATTGGCATTCTCATTTTTAAAGTCTACTGAAAAACATCAACGAGGTAAAAAAAAAAAAAAAAAAGGTCTTACTTGACTGGCTCCTCTGGCATCCTTTTTTGCGTAGAACATCCTCTATGGAAGTATCAAAGATCAAATGAATATTTTGCAAAAGACCCTGTAATAATAAAAAAAAATATAAATAAAAACCAGCTTGATCAATTTGGGATTATACTATCTCAAGCCCATACTACTGACTGCATTTAGCCATGATTAAATACCAAGATAAAACAATCTCCATGGCATGAAAAAAATGTATATTGATAGTTTTATTATATACAATTTCAGTACTTTAAGCAACAAGTTAGGTATTTTCTGAAATAGGTCATAATAAATCAGTAATTCATCAGCTATGAGCTCAAATCTCTATTTCCATAGGGTGCATTTTAGATTGTAGTTCCATAACAGATTGGCCATGAAGTCAAAGCCAACTTCTGAAGTTCCTACCCCACTGTACTTCCATTATTTTCCAGTTTTCCATGCATCATACCTTGCTCTCTCCTCAGTGTGCTGACACTACTCTGATACAATACCATATAAACAGACTAGTATGTTTCACTTAAAAAAAAATCTCAAAAAAGAAGGGAATTATTTTAATAGCAGATTTCACTGGTCCATTGAACTGTACAGCTCCAAAACTAGTTCCATTAGCACAAATGACTGTCAAACGTAGTCATGGAGGCAGAGGGAGATGGTGTGAGCAAGAACTTCCCGCTTTCCAGCCAAAACTAGTCAACCCATAGGACCACCCTCCAGCATGTCACACACTGACTGACAACTAGATGGCACAATAGGATGAGAAAATGAAGGGTTTTCAAAT
Source organism: Tragopan temminckii (assembly GCA_028571105.1). Classification (NCBI taxonomy): domain Eukaryota; kingdom Metazoa; phylum Chordata; class Aves; order Galliformes; family Phasianidae; genus Tragopan; species Tragopan temminckii. Next base: position 34,398,317 of record JAOWBP010001760.1, on the reverse strand, counting down.
TTTTGAAGCCATAAATTAATTTGATTTCAACTTCAAGTTCAAAGAAGCCATCCTTAGAGCACCAGGACCAGATCACATCATTCTACGGACAGGATGTAATTTTCATTTGATAGGAGAACTAGAGAGTTTGAATGTGCTTAGTTTTAAAGCAAAAGAGAAGCAAGATGTTTTTCCACAAAAAGAAAAACTTTCTACAGGTGTTTTGTTCTGTTTTTGTCTGCTTTTCAAATGTCTCTCTTTTTATCTTTGAAATTGAAATGAAAGCTTATTCAAAATGGTAAACCAAGACATTCCATTAGGGGAACAACACCACATCCTTCAACTCTATTAAAAATTCTTCTTTTCCTTCACCTGATTTTTTTTTCAAATAAAATTTAACAAATATTGACAGGTTCTGTGAACAAAATGGACATAGTGCAGAATAAACAAATCTTCAAGATATTTCCAAGAATCACCCCTAAAAACATGACAAGTTCAGAAGTTCCTGCATCTGGAAAAGAAAGAGGGTGGTTGTATAGAAACACCCATAAACAGACTGTGCATTTTTCCCGGTCTTAGACTTTTCTTTGTCAGTCCTTTGAATTTTCAGGAACTCTCAAAGACATGCAATAGGTACCCAGTAATGAATAAAAACATATCCTGGAAAACTCTGCTTGGCAATACCTCTGACCTCATCAAATCCAAGGGTCTTTGTGAGAACAAAACTGCACCTATTGCATCCTCAGTGACTATTTGCAGCTACATTCTTACCTCACCACAGACGTACAGGTTACCTACCCTGAAATGATTCTCCCGAATGGACCCTTTCGCCACATACATTCTGCTGTTCTCTGCTTTCAGTTGCTCATAGAAAGGCTCCTCCAGGATGAAGCTGTCAATAAGGTCACAGCCAACATAGAGGTTGTAGTTCTCTCCTGTTACTTGCACGGTGAGATTCTTCCACTGCGAGTCAGCAAGGTCCACGTCTTCCAGGGAAATCACATTCTGGAAGCCATCCACCCAATAAATGAGGTCCAGGGTGTTGGCTCGGCCATTGGAAATTATCTCAAACTGCCTCTCACTGATGCCAGGACCCTCTAAAGCAAGGATAGTGCCTCTAGATTGCCTGTCCTGTCTCAGGGTGGCTGAAAGGATAAAGCCCTCATTTTGCCGTATGAGTTTAACAATCTTTTTTAACTTCTCTGGTTTAAATGGAGGTATGTGGTCAAACCGAATGAAACGATATGCTGGGATAGCGGGATCTGGACCCCGAAACAATTTTGCTCCAATTGTCTTTCGGTTTATGTTACTGATTTGAAGTAAATCAAAGGTATTCTCCTCTTCTTTGGCATCATCTGAAAAAGTAAACAGCACGTGACAATGTGACTACACAACTCTGCACACAGTACTTAGTAACTGCAGCACACGTGAAGATTAGTAAACTCAACACTTTCTTACAATTGTTCTACTAACATGCAAGTTAATCGTATTTTCCACCTGTAATTTTCATTTACGACAACTCTCTTCTTCTATGCACGTAGGCATAATTATGTTTCATTATATAATTCTATATACAACCACACATTTTAGAGCACTATATAACACAAACTTGCACACAATACATGCTGTATGTTCATGCCTACACACAGATGCATGTAACAATGTAATCATTAGATATTTATATATATATATAAAATATGGATAAGGAATGAGGCAATCTCAGTATTTTCACTGTCACCTAATAAAAATCAAATTCTTAGAAGCCATCTGGCCACAGGAAAACAGGAAGCATGAGAAGCGCTTTTTAAAAGTTCAGGACAAAAAGTCAGATGTAAATGAGGGCCTGGCATTGTGCCAATTTACATTCTACTACATTTGGTCAGTAGAGGGTTATTGCTCTACCTCCGTCTTTTCAAGAAATTCAGCCGACTCAGCCATTCTGTTTATGCTGCCACACATTTCCACCGCAGAAGTAAGCATAACAGCAATCACTTCTGAGATTACGTAGGCATTGATCAATGATTTCTATAGAAAACTGCTTTTAGTTATTAGCTATGGAACCTCCACTTTGCAGCAGCTAGATGCAACTATCAAAATAAGACCCAGCCACTACAATTCCAAGATTTTTTAAAAGTCTTACAGAATTACTGTGTCCACCATAAGTCAGGCAAGTCTATCTAAGCCAGATTTCAGGTTTGTGACTTAATCTAAGAAGCATTAAAACTTACCCTGAGCATCTGAGGAAACCCACAGGGTTATTAAGACAGCAAGCCACAACAGACTGCTCCTCTGCAGCATAACTCCTATGAATAAACCAAAAAGTACTATTAGGAAAATAATTGTTATCAACTACAAATATTTTATTTAATTAACCGCAGTATACACCGTAAACAGAATTTTCATTATATACTACACACATGAAATCAAAATTTTTATATTCTCTGATAATTGCCATACATATTCCGGGATTATTTTTATTCCAGAAGTAAAGCATTATGGCATCACGCAAAAGGATGACAAATAAGGCTCATTTCCATGTAAATGGCCCTACGAGTGAAAACAAAAAAAAAAAAAAAAAAAAAGAAAGCCATACAGAAAAATGTGTGTTTTTTTTTCCTTTGCAGTTGTTACCATGTGGCATAGATACCGCCACATGGTACTGCGTAAGACACAACACATAAGTAGCTGCACCTTTACTTTGGATCAAAACTCTGACATTTCTTGTTCATCTGAAATTCCTTGTAGGATACAGGATCTCATAACGGCCAGCTCCGACTACTGGAAATAGCTTCCAGGACCTTTCCCAGTATCATCATACAAACTCCTCTTTCTCATACACATATCATTATCCATTCCTACAACGCACTGTACCCAATCATAGCTGAAGAAAGTGCCTTTCAACACGACGCTATTCCTGCCTTGCAGCGCTGTACAACCACAAGACACGTAATTGCATCTCCATATGCGTGTGCTCCCACAATGAATGGAGCAGGCGGCGGCCGCTCGAACGTGCAAGCGTTCCGTTTTCTGCATGCACCCATCAGTACTCCCAACACTCCGGGATACCTCCTATTTCCTTTCTCATACAGATCTTTTTTTTATCTCCAGGAGCTCTTATCATTCAGCGCCTCGATGTACTACGGCTACGGCCACACACCGACGAACACAGGGCAGCGACTCAATCTCAGCTCTCGCTCCCTGTAGGTCCCCCCGGGGCATCTCCCACTCCGGAGCAGGAGGTTAGGAGGTTCCTCTTTCCACCCCCCCCCCCTAGAACCATAGGGCAGCGCGGGACGCGCAGCCCGCTGCCTCGGGAGAGCTGTCCGGAGCCGGATCAGCCCGCAGAGAGAAGCGACGCCTTAC
>JAOWBP010001760.1:34379036-34394609 GCA_028571105.1 Tragopan temminckii | reverse complement strand
AAGGATGCACTCCATCCCTTTCTTCTCAAGGTGGGAGTGCTGATCCCCTTTGACCTGGCACTGGGCTGTCCTAGACATGCTTCTCATGGACGGAGCCATGCCTCAGTTTAATATAACCAGCACAAAAAACATATTTCTCACGTCTTGTTCCCAAACTGGAGAGGTCTGGAAAATGTCTTCCAAGAGCAACCCTCAGACTCATCATTCTCCCTGTTGTGGAGCAGCGAGCCCGCTCCGTGTGGAACAGGAGAATGAATCCCTGCAGTGGGTCCTGCCCTGCAGCACAGAAAAGTTTCAGAATTCAGACAGGAAGACCAGGATCCCTGCTTTGCCGAGGCTGGAAGTAGATTTGCACAACATCTGTGGAAGGATTCTGCAGCTGATGAGAAGAGGCATGGGTTTGGGCTCTGAGAAGTGTGATGAATTCAGAGGGTAGAGCCTCATCAAATGTATAGGTGGATAAACACCATCAATGTTTTGTTTTGTTTGTTTTAAAAAAATATATAATGTATGGAGAATGAAGTATAGAAAATCACCGACTTTGTCATCACCACTTGAAATTCCAGTAGGAAAACATGTTTCTCTTTCAAAACACAGAAGACTTCAAAAGGTTCAATCTGTCACTAGAGCAGAAAACGCCAACGCAAGCATCACTGCTTTGCCGTTTGCCATGGAAGCTCCTTCCAATTTGGCTGGCCTTGGTCTTGCAGGGTAGTGGGAGCCAAGGAACTTTCCCCTTTCTCGCAGGTCCAGGGATCTTAGCCAAGCTAGGAGGGCTTTTTTGTCTTTCTAAGACATTTGGTTTTCAGTTTTGCGAAACCTCAAGAATTTTAAAAAAATGGCTAATGAAGTTCACAAAACCTCAAATTCTACTGCGTTTACTCATTCCCCCCACTACATTAAGTTAGTCTTTATATATGTGGCTGTGCAATGCATTTTCCACAGGACTTTGAACAGGACTGGTATGATTGTATTCAGGAATCTGCTTTGGGTTTACACTTGGAGAAGAAAGGGCAGCAAAGACTTTCAGAGGCCTAGGAGGTATCTGAGATAGTAGTTTACTCTTACTACATGCATATTAAAAAAAAAAACAAAACACTTTTTACAGTGCAGATTTTCAAGTCAGTAAAAAGACAGTGCAAAGCAGAGATAAATTTTATCCTGATCGCTTTTAACCAGCTACCCTTCTTTCCATCTGTGTGTGTGTTGCAGGAATGAAAGATCGATAGCATATTGTTTCATGCTGAGTGATTTACATAGAGGATGATGACCTTTGAGGAGACAGATTTGCTTCTCTTCTCTCTATGACTGTGAAAATGCTCAGTGCTTACTTTTCCCTGGCCAACTTTAAAGAAGTAAACATCGTCTTCATCACAGGACTCTTGACAAAGGCTTACAGTACTGAATACATGTGCTGCTTTCTCCTGCTGGCCAGTGTATACACACAAATACTAGAATCACGTTCACATTTCTTATCAGTCTACCTGCTTGTTTAGTAGAGTGTGAAAAAGAGCGAGTCGGATTTGCTAACATTTAGGAGCACTAATGTGGTAGCAATAATTCTCATATGAACTATTGTTCATATTCTTTGGGTTTTACCTTTTATTGCATTTTGTTTGAGACTAGTTCATCCGACATGAGCACAAGTACATCTCATTTCTTTACACCACCTCCCTTTGCTGCTTTCTGTCTGCTAATTGGTGTTTTATTTTTTATGCTTCTGCATCAGCAGTAGGGACTTCCATTTTGGATCATATGAGTTTCATGTCAAGTAGCATACGTTATTGAAAACCACTGGGGAATGGCAAGACCCCAGTGTGTCTGGTTCCATACTGCCTTGGAAAGAATCGACCATTGAATTAGGCTGTATAGAATATTTCTCCACCACTGTGTCATGTATGCATACCAGAACGAGAAGATGGCAGTATGAGCAGTAAGGATTTTGTCCAAATCGGTTGTCCAGGGTTGGTTGTACAGGTCATGAACTACCTTTTATGGTAAATATAAACTTTCTGATCTCTGGATTAAAAAATAATAATATTAACTGCAGCATAATTTGTTGATTTCCTATGTAATTTCAGTAAAAGCTGACATCAAAAACAGATCTCATAAATGTAATAATTTTCACAAGCTTATAGGAGAAATATTGCCCCTGGAACAACAAGCCGCTTCTAAGCAGCTTGCTACCAATTAGACCAATACAAGAGCAACGGGGTAAGAATCCATGCCTCTGCTAAGTAGGTTAGATTGAATGTTTTAACAGTCCTTGAAAGCCCTGAAATCTGGAAATCTCTGGGCTTCCTCTGCAAGTGCTGCTGAAACAGCTGTGGTCTTAAGTTCTGTTTTTCTGTTAAGTTCCTTGAAATTCAGAGTTGAAATGGAGGTGTTTGTTGGTTGTTTTTTTTTCCAGTTTCCAAATGATTACATAAGGTACATCAGTGTATTTCGTGGTGAGACTTAATTTTCATAACTAACTATAACTGGGTTACAAAACTGAAACAGATGACTTAAGATTAGTATGTGACTCAGACATTTAGATTTCTGCATGAGCAAGAAATTACTGATAGGGAGAAAGACCTGGGTGGTTCCAAAAATGACATGCTGGAAGTACTCCAGCTAAATGCAGTTTGAACACTGCAATAAATTACACTGGGGACAATGAATTCATCTAGGATGAGGGAGAAAGTTATTTTTGACAAAGCTTTGTGTATGGGTTAGTCTAATTTCTGGTGCAAAAGTGGTCAAGATAAATGGATATTGTTGTCAATACTTAGTTTCCTTTTTTAAAAATTATTTATTTATTATTGTTGTTTTTTTTAACTCAGAAAGAGAAGTGTTCCATTTCCAACCTTCCTTAAATAAGTTGCAGGTCTAAAATACATCCAATTACACGTGCTAATATCTTCTGTGAGACAAGACTGCTGTGGGCTTTACATGTGCTACCTGGTGTACTTTTGCAATAATCTTGTCAGAAAGGGAAATCTTAGGATCATCCATTTACAAACTTAGTTAATACTCAATGAAGTGCCACAGAAAACAGTCTGGGGGGTTGATATCTCTCCATGCAAAACTCCCACAAATGGAGTCATGGGTCCCACAGGATGAAGTGAGGAGATGAAAGAAAGCAATTCATGAAACTACTACAGCTGGCTGTGGGACTTTAACTGGGAAACAGAGCTTCATTCAGCTGTGGCTTGATAATGACTATGATTATTAAAGCTGAGCAAATAATTACCATATTTTATTATTATTTTATCACTCTGAGTGAAAAACCAGTGTAGCTGGGTTATGCTAGTTTAAAAACGCTGATGTTTAAACTCACCTTGGGTAAAAATGTGTAGCTTCACTTCTGCTTACTTTGATTAGTCATGTAGTTAATGTCGACCTTGTAATCAAAAACTACAACAGGCCCTGCATTTGCCTATTTATTCTTCTGAATCCAAATCCACAATTAAGGTAATATTTAACAATCACTGAAAATATATAGAAAGTATCTAGAATATACATACATCTCTAATGACCTGCAGACAAATTTCATTTCCAAGGTGGCTTGGTAATTACTTGTCTGATCACCTGATGTCTCTTCATTCAGAAGTCTGGCTCTTGTAGAACTTAATTTTTAATTCCATAATTCATTAGAAATCGTATTTTATGTGCAGTTATTTTTTCAATTTCTTTATAGACTAAAGGTGAAAAAATATTTGTACCACTGAATTTTATAAAAATAACAGCTTTTTCAAATTACTCCTTTTAAAGACATACTGTGATAAGTTTTTATTAGATAGTCGATAGCCCTGTTCAGGTTTGATCTTGAAGAAACGTTTTTGACCAAGTAAGCAGCAAGGCAAATTGCCTGCATCATCTTTGACTAACAACTGTAGCACCACATTGTAGTTACATGTAAGTCCCTATGAGGCCACAGTTTTACGTTTAATGAAAAGCCTTTGTCAACATAATAAACAAAGCAAAATTTTATTGGATATTTAAAATCTATTTAATCTTTGCACCATCACAGATGGATAAGTAAATCCTGATTTGTTTCCGTTGTTAAATTACTCAGTGCTGTCTTGATGCTATGATTTTCTTAGATTCATTTCCAGTATATGTAAATTAGTGCAATATTTGGAACACGAGTACTTGCGTGTGTATGTTGTGTGCCAAAATTAGATTGAGGTTCTTTGTTTTTAGGAAAACATATTTTTAGTAATTAATAAAAATCTAACTGTTGGCCTTTGTTTAGAATTTCTATGTCAGGCTCTTGGATTTTAAAGTGAAGTTAGACACTGCCTCTACAAGAATGGATTTCACTCTGGAAATGGAAATGATTCAATTTCTTTGTCCAAACCTGTGTTCCTTTTTTGCAGCATCAGTAATAAGGAATGTATGGACTATGGAGTAGAATATGTTCAGCCAACTACTGCTTCGAATCTCTCAAACAACCTTCTGAATGGAGCTGATGAGTGTCACATAATTGGAGGACAAGGTTATTTATACCACATGGCCTAAGTATAAGGCGTGCATCAGCCTACAGCGAACAGGATGTGAATTTGGGTCATGTGTCTCTGTTGTTGTGGCTTGTTTAAAAGACTGCTCTGAGATTATCAGAAGATTGACAGCTTTAGCACGTCACAGAAGAACAGCAATAATTTATTGTACAGTGGCTGTAGTTCAAACACAGCCCAGAAATTGGAAAGACATCTGGCTAATGATGCCAATGTTGTAGCCGTAGGTACACAAGTTGTTCACTGATCATTCATACCATTTCAGTTGAGAGAATGTTTCTCATCTTTCTTTTAAACATGCAATGGTAATTTCTGCTCCTGTTAGGACATAATCTGATCATATAATATAAATCTTCAGTGATTAGTTCTGCCAGGAGAATCAGTAGCTTCCAACTGTCTTAGACATATGGCCTCCAACAGTCAGATCCATGGAAGAAAGGCTGTGTTGCCACAAAACAAAATGATTTCAGATTATTTGTTGGACAAAAAGATAATTACTGCTCTTTTCTGAGATTTGGACTGGTTAGGATGATGATTTTCTTAGAAATTCAGTCCCAGATGTAATTAAAAAGTCATCAGACTTCTGCATCACAGAAGTCTATGTAAGGTTGAACACACAGCCAAAAGGAAATGTGTTTAAGAGCTTTCATAAAATGAGGCCAGCACAAGATCTTCTTTGATCGTTAGACAACCTATTTCACAATTGCCTTTAGTCATCTGCCTCCATGATAGAAAGCAGATTTGGTGTACGTTTGTGCGTTTTAAAAGAGGTAACCAGGTCATGGCATAGGATCATGTCAACCAAATAGTATTGTATTATGGACATCGCTTTATTAGGTCCATTCTACAACTTCACATCAATTTAGAAAGATGTCAAGAAGCATATTTTCTGACATTAAAAGAAAAAGTGTTCGTTTTTTTTTTGTTTTTTTTTTTGGTGTGTTTTTTGGTGTTTTTTTTGTTGTTTTGTTTTGTTTTGTTTTGTTTTTTCTCTATTAACATGAAGAACAAGATAAGAACCATAAGAACTTTAAAACTAGTGTTGCTAAGGAAAAGAAGATGTCAAGTAGGGAAGAGATTTTAGAGAATTCTGGTTGCGTTGGGCCACCAAGTTACTGTAGCTATAAAAATTCCAGATAGGACTTTTCTCACTTAACTTATAAACTAGTCTTAAAAGTCTTACCTAGCCTTGGACTGACTTCTACTGTTAACACAGAGGCACAGGCATTTCTAGAATGTGACTCTTCATCTCCTAAAAGCAAGTCTGAAGTTAATAAGATCCAGAGGTGGAGACCAAAGACCAAAATGAACAAAACATGCATAAATGTTGTTGGTTATAGTGACAGTAAATGTAAGATATGTCAGAGTTCACATGCCATTCTGATAAGTCTGAACAGATTTTTTTCCAAAAATGTTATTCTCTATGTAACCTTTCTAAGGTTTCTTCAGTGTTTCCTACTTAAAGTTTCTATGAGTACATGTTTTTTTTCTTTGATAGCACGTGGCTACTTGGCTTCCCAATTCAATGTGTAGCTAAAGAATGAATGCAAAAACTACACGGAGTACTTAAAATTCAACAATGAATAACTAAATGAGGACCTTGAGTCTATTTATTTCACAGAAACAAGAGAAGATAAAATGTACTAAATTCAAGTATAGACTGTGATGTTTAAGTCAATGCTGCAGATTGCAGATTGGGAAGAAGACTTGATTTCTCATTGAAATTCTGAACTCTATGACAGCAAGATAAACCCTCCACACAGTCAGACCAGTTGTGTAGAAAGCTCAAGTCATTGCAGGTCTTGTACCTAACCTCATGCAGAGATTCACACAGAGTATAAAACACCTTGAAAAAGACACAGATATTCCCTCCTATCAAACCACATTTATTGGATAATCATACAGATATCTGCTGCAGGTTGCAAAGACAAAGGAAACAGAGACAGAGCAGTGACTCTGGCTTTGAACAAGGATAGGCCTACACTTCCCTGTGAGTTTCAGAGTTGCCTCTGGGCATCATGAATTTGGACACCAAGTTCAATACAGTGATGAGGGAGTGATATGCTTCATGGCTCTTTAAGGTTAGTGCTTCAGCAGCCAGCTAGTGGTTGCATTGTTAAAGACTGAGGTGCAGTTGCCACTGAGTCAAACAAATTATCTGCAAAGATGCTATGAAACATTTGAATATCTCAGATTTTTCCAGAGGTTGGAACTTGACTAAGTACCATCGCTGATTTGGCAAAATGGGAAGAGTTTTAAAAATTTGTTTCAAAAATAAGGGTACAAAATCTTTCATGGAACAGCATTTAAGTATGAGTTGGGAAGATTAGATGTGAGATAGACCCATTCCAATCTCAGAAATTCAGAAACAGCCTTCACAACTATTTTTGCCTGAAATTTCCTAAAAAGTATTGTGACAGCCTCAGAACAAGAAACTTTTAGCTTGGAGTATGGCCAAGGAAAAAACTTAAAAACTATTAAGATGAGAATCAGGCAGCCTTAATCTAGAGGTATCATCTGCATTGCTTGTAACATTCCTATTGCATACACAGCAGTTGTTGCTGGATACCTTGGTATAATCCACAAGTATCACATTAACTATACCACCAAGTATGAAGCAAATAAAAGAGATTTATGTCTGTAGGAAGTAGAATTTGACTTTCAGAGTGTAGGAATGTTCTTAGGAAGGGAGGATCAAGAATTTTTCCTAGTCAAGCCATAGTCTCTTGAATGATTATTCTAATAGGAATTAATATCTACATCTCTGACTAATCCAAAGGGTTGAAGACAAGTATTGTTGAGCAAAGAAAATAATCCTTTAATCTTTTCTGATTCAAAAATCAATTTTGACTTACTTTATGGACACAGGCGAGTTGAACTGGAATCAGTACTGCTTTCTGAATCTGAAAGCATGAAAGCATGAAGCAGAAACCTCAGAAAGCATACTTCATGCTTTGAACAGGCAATGTTCAAATGTTCAGTGTTCATAAAATATGATGCTCATTTTATAAAGCTCTGGAAGTAAAAAAAAAAGGTGTCCTGCAGGAAAACTTCTATACTCCAGTAAAATGGTATACATTAAAGAAAATAGATCTCACAAAATGAAGTGTAGCTGATCTTTTGTATTTTTCTGGAAAATTTTATGTGACTTTTTAACATATTTCCATATTATTTCTGTGTATCCATTTCATGTAATAATGTTTTGCTAAGAGTAAAATTTATTGGGAAAATGTCTGATGCTTCTTACATCACAAAGATAAAGAACTTTTTGTTAGTCCTCTCACCCATGAAACTTAAGAAATCTCTAATGACAACTGTGAACTTGTATCCTAGAGACAGGCATGAAAAGAACTCCTCAGCCTAAAGTGACCACCATAAGTAACTCCTCAATTCAGCTGTGTTTAGAAGGGCGTGCGAAGAGGTCACTAAAACTGTACATCAGACTGGGAAGTCTCACCAGAAAAACACACATTTCTGAGGGTGACAAGGCAGCATGCGTTGTCTCAACATTATAGAATATGGAACAAGTCCTCATGTCCATACTCAATTTTTAATCATTACTCACTCAAAAATGTCACTAAATGCAATGGGAATGGTGCCAGCATAAAGTCTGAATTACCTCTGGGACTGACATTGTTTACTGTTTAAAAGATGACTATTTCAAGTACTCCAAAATTCACATTAACTTTTTTCAGAAAACTGTCAGCCTCTTGAGGCTGCAATGCAGTGTTATTACTGCAGCTTCAAGATCATGTAAGCAGTCAATTCCAAAGTGCCCCCACTTCTATATCTGTGAAGCCCCATGCAGACTTTTTTGATCCTTCATTTTTCATGAGATTGACGTGGATCACATCGGCTTGGCTTGGCTCAGCCTTTCCAGGAACAAGCCTAGACATTTAGGATAAGTCTCTTCTTAACACTCTCAAATGCTTCTCAGAAGCTTTCGTGGGTCAGAGTGAAGGTTTGGGAATAGGAGCACAAGAGCAAGGACAGAAGATCTACAGCACAAGAGGGTGTTGCAGAGGCAGAAGAGAGTGGGTAGCTTATTTGCATTTCCTTGTTTTCGGAAAATGAAGTGTGTGTTACACAAAGTGCAAGTTTTGCTGTTCTCCTAGGTTCTGCGTGTTCTGAGGATTTTCATGGAAATGTAACACCATATCTGTTCCTTGTACTCCAAATAGCCTGTTGAAGGATGTTTGACATTCTAAGACATTTCAAAAACATATATTGTCTGTTTCTGAGTTTTAACCAGTCATACAGTCATTGAAGAAAATTCACATTCTAACTACTGTACTTCTTTCAAGTCCATTTGATTTTAAAAATGACAAAAAATAGAAAGTTAAAAAGCTGTAAATAGTGAGAATTCAGCAGTCCACTGGGTGTTATGTCATACATATTTTAATTGGGTAAAAAGAAAACAGAAATGATTTTGATATCTATCATAACCTTATGTTTATATATTGTGGTTAGCCAACTGAGAAAAATATCTCCATCAGCTATTTCCTTTCTCTGTCATGGTCTGTAAAAAGCCTTCTGGAATATTTTAGATGAGAAATATGAAACTGCTTTTTTGTATATTCCATTAGAAATATTTCCCTAGTCCAAGAAAGTGGTGGAGAATATATTGAATGGGAGGTAGGCTTAGCTAGTCAAATGTTGTTTGGCTTGTGTCAGATATCTTGGACAGTCTCGACAACTTTGCAGGAAAAAAGAAGTCCATATATGAAAATGTAGACTGATGGAGGAATTAAAGATGTGAAGCATTCTTGGTAACATACAGGAGTTCTACTACCAGAGGTGCACATCTTTGGCTGATGAAGTAGAAAGCACACAGTGCAAGCACATTTTTTTCATTGACTAGCTTTTTGGATTTGGCTTAAAGAACAGTCTTAACTGACATGTGGTTGATGATACTGTACATGATGGCAATAAAATTCCCTTCACTTTTTCCTCACTCTCTGCATGGGTGATGAATGTAATGACATTCTCTGTCTTTGTTCTTACGTTCACTCTTTGAATTGCTACTTTCAGACGCCAAATCGCTTTGCACCTGATTTGTCAAAAAAAAAAAATCTTTTCTTCTACCACACAAATCTAGCAAAGGAAATAGTCTGAGATTGGTTCAGTGGTTTACAGGGGGAACACAAAGTTCTGGCAGGCTGTGTGTTATTTCTGTGCCCCCTTTCCTTAGCAGTTATATTTATACTATTGCTCCTGATTCCATTTCCTCTCAGTTCTCTATATCATGGTGGTAGATCTTAATCAATATTAAATGTTAATTGTTAAAAAAAATAAATGTTTGGAATGAGAGGAGTGTGTCTGCCATGGAATAAAATAATGTTTTTGATGTGCACATCTGCAATGTAGCATTTGTTTCACTTCTAATTAAATATGTAAATTGTTTGTCTTTAAGAGGATTCTCCTGCTGGGAAAAAGATGGCATGCAGAAATGACACAGCTTTTTAGCTCTCCCCAGATGAGATCCTTCTTACAGTAACATGAGAGGCAAGGTTTCCAGATGTCACTGTCTCCAAAGGAAAACAGATCTTCCTTTTTATATGACCCACACAGTATGTTTTACTTCACTGTACACTGCTATACCAGGAGGGCAGTATCACACTGGTACTTTATCTCATAGCCTTAGGGTAACGTAATATGGAACTATAAAGAAATGTACAGTGGGTGAAATACAGTACAGTCATTCTATTCATGTTAGGTTGAGACACAACATTTGAAATCAACTAAGTAGGGATCCTCAATAGTGATGATGGTGACTGAAAGGGAAGGTGAATTACAGAAACTTCTCTTCATATAATTTTAAAATTCACAGCACCAAAAAAAAAAAAAAAAAAAAAAAAAAAAAAAAAAAAAAAAGGACTCTGTGCAGATTGAATTCAGCATGAATACCATGTAAACTCCCTCAGGTGATGATCTAGATAAGAAATTCAAAAACATGGGGAGAAAATGATACTATAAGGAGATGGAGAAAGACAACTGTAGAGGAGATAAGAATAAGCCAGTGGAAGTGGATAAAAGACACATTAATAATATAGCTTACTGGAAAAGTAAAGTCATTTTTGGATGCTGTGATGTTCTACCTGAGTAAACTTGGTATGTTTTATAACATCATAGTTTGAGAAATACCATATGAGGAAGTGAAGACTTCATTTATGTAGACTTGGAAAGAAAATCATAAAAAACATTTTTTTCCACCAAGATATTTGTTGAGTGGAATTAGGCATCCTGTCCCTTACTGGCTCAGATAGGTATTCAGGTGAAATCATGTTATTTCACTATTTCATATTTCACTTAACAAAAAGCAGTCCTCTCATGGGCCATTTGTCTTACTGTCTGAACATATAATACAAATAACCTACAAGTGCAAAACTGTGATTAAATGGAGAAAAAGGATTCAATGGAAGTAATAATGTCCTATCTGAGGAATTTCAGCAAAAACTCTTTCCAGCATTGTGCTGAGAAATCACAAAGATGAAGAATTTTTTCTTAGTCCTGTTACTTAGGACATTACTATGTTATGGACTATACTTTCTGCCAGGTGAATGGCATTTAATAATTATATGATAGTAGGTAGCAGAACCTTTTATAAATTTTAATGGGGAGGGCAGAGAACAATGTGGATCCAATTTTCCACTTACATAGAGAAAGGGGACTTACAGACATCCTCCAGTTCTAGTTATGAGACAGTCTTAATGGTCACAGTAGAAAAGCGAATCAGTTCTTCAAGCAGAAGAAATGTTAATTATATACCATCTTGAAACATTAATTATATACCATCTTACCTTTCCCTGCAGTTGTATGTAACTTACAAATTTGGGTTTCTCTCTTCGATGTTAAGACTGCCAATTCCTGAGGGTTTAGGGAAGAGTGGAGAGACTCTAATTTCTTCTTCTCCCACAATTTCTCTTTATGAGGGAATAGAAAACAAGCAGCTACATCCGTGGGAAGCAGGGGAGGAGGCAGCAGCTGTTTCTGAGAACATCTCCATGTTTTGTATGAATCAATAAATGAATCAACTCAACAGAATAAAGTAACACTGAAAAAAAGATGCAAGACTCTTCCCCCAAAGCCACAGTAGATTATACTCAGTAGCAGTTATACAGTGGTTAAGTACATATCTTCATAAAGAGGTTAATCTTTCATAAAATTTTCTTTAAAATGTCAGCCTAGCTTGAAAATGAGACAGAGGGGGAGGGAGAGAAGTTTTGTGTCTGTCTGTCTGTGTGTATGTATGCATAATAAAAGATAAAATATATACAAATGAATTGAGGCCTACTTGTGGAATTTGTTATTTAAAAAAATAAATTAAATAATAACATCCTTATGCTTGAGGGGAAAAAAAAAAAAAAAAAAAAAAACTAATTTGATGCAGCTTTTCATAATAATGTCCACAAAGATCAAATGTTCGCAGATCAGAGCAACTAGGCATTGGTAGACTGGTTGAGCCAGCAACCCAATGCCTGTTCCTTCCCTTATATGTCTACAAAGAAAATGGGAGAACATGAAGGATGCTATAAAGTGAGCAGATAGTATGAAAAAATAAGAAGACAAGATTTTCCGTTTTGAGAACTAAACTTTGGAGAGACAAAATAAAGATCTCTTGCACAACTGTAATGTGTGTTGGGGAAAAAATCCTCTTGAAACCACAGGATTTTTTTTCCTGTCAGAAACCTTTTAATAAATACATATATTAAAAAAAAAAAAAAAAAAAAAAAAAAAAAAAAAAAAAAAAAAGAACATTCCTAAGTCTGGAAAAAAACATTAACATTTAAACTTTCTAAACATAAATCATCATCTCCCCCCACCCCATTCCTCCAGTGCAGAGCACCTGCTTTTGCTTTGTCCAGCTCTGGCTGTGTATTAAAGCTTCTGGGTTTTCCTAGAGAAGGAATGTGTCTTCTCTGCAAACTGCCCTGAAATCAGCATGGAGATTGGTAGAGAAAACTAATCTCTGAGAATCACAGAGAGGGCAAACTGATTACCTAAATCACATGTGGCTAAGTAGTACAGTTGCTTAAAGTCTGAGTCATTTTCTTTGTGTTTTGTGGGATTTTCTTGTTTATTAACTTGTTTTTAACTTTCTCTAAGTTTCATTAAATAAGCTCCTCACCCACTCACTGTGAGTTTGCAGAAGGGATGAGCTACTGGAAATGGAACAAATGGAAATGGCAAAGCCAATGGAGTGAGCTTTGCTGTGATAGCAATTCAGGCTGCCATGTAGCTGACTCTCTTCCTATCCTAGCCAAGCACAGTGAAAATCAAGTAAAGTAAAGGTATGAAACTGAGAGGTACCTCACAAAAACAACTGAAAGAAACATTCACAAAGAATGCAAGAAGTAACCTGCACAGACTGCAGTCCCCTCCTAGTACTGCTTTAAATAAACTCTGAAGCAGGAGCGTGCAGATGTGTATGTACACTTGGGAAAGAGAGTCTGAAATGTTGTGCAGCAGAAAAAAACTGGGTACTCTGCTGGTTGGCAGCTGGCTAAGCATGAGCCAGCCCAGTGCCTAGGTGGTCAAGAAGGCCAGCGCTATCCTGATTGTATCAGAAGTAGTGCAGTCAGCAGAAGCAGGGAGGTGATCATCCCCCTGTACTTAGCCCTGGTGAGGCTGCATCTTGAGTGCTGTGTTCAGTTCAGAGCACTTCACTACAAGAAGGATATTGTATTGATTGAGTATGTACAGAGAACATCAAAAGGTGGTGAAAGGACTCAAAAACAAGTGACTGAGAAGCTGCTGAAGGGGCTGTTTTGTCTGGAGGAGGCTGATAACTGCTTGAAATGAGGTCATGGTGAAGAGGAAGGTTGGTCTCTTTTCGCAGATGACAAATGAAAGGAAGTGAGGAAATGACCTCAAGCTGCACTAGCAGAGTTTTTGATTGAATATCAGGAAGAATTTGTCACAGAAAGGATGGCTAAGCAATGGAAGAGGCTGGTTTTTGTATGTTTTGTATTTTCTACAGAAATAAATAGGAGGCATTCATTTTAGATCAATCAACATAGCTTGCTCTTTTCTTTCTTCCTATTTATGAAGATGTGCTTACAAATTTATTCAGTATTCTTTATTTCCTATTATTTAACTGCAAAAATAAGGTGTTTTTTTTTCTCACTCTGCTGTATTGTGTGAGTTGTGTACATGCACCTTTCTTATTCAAAGCAAGAGCACAGCTCTGGAGCAAAACTCTCCTCCTTCAGCTTTGTAATGGGCCAATTGTTTTCTCTCCACTACCTAAACCACTGCTCTCTAACATGACTATCATGCTTCACCCCAGAGCTGTATTCTAGTAATACATGCAGTGCGGATGCCCTGATATGAACAATATCTCATGTGCCTGGCTATGGAGTTCCTTTTTAAGTGAAATGATAGACTGCGGTAATTTCGAATGATGAATTTCCATTAGTCTAATCATAGCAGATTAGTTTTGTTTGTTATTCCCAATATCCATTCCACTTCTGAAAAGCACTTATGCCAATAAGAAGCAACATGATTTCATTCATTGTTTTCAATGGGACTACGTATGCCTGAAATAGGCACCAAAGCGCTTAACTATAGCAACTTAAATTACAAGTTCAGTACTACCATCAAAGCCCTGTATTTCAGTTAAAATTATGTATTTGTAACTGATTCTTTCACTCGAGGACTAGCATTTTCTGGGGCAAGGGACAAATATCCATGCAATTTCTAAATACATTTCAATCTCTGACCACCAACAAAGAAATAAGCTCAACTGGAGGAAATTCTTTTACGAAGGTATTTCCTTACCTTCAACCTCTCAAACTACTGCTTTACAAAATAGGCAGCAACTTGACATACATCACTCTTTGCCTATGCTACTCCTTCACAGTGTCCATATACATTCCATCAGATGTGCACGTGCTGAGCCAGGTGCAGCATCACAATGCAAGCTGATATTGTTGCAAAAGAAAGACAAAAAGATGTAAAAGCACTAAAAAAGTATAGTGGCAATCAGTGTGTTGGTATTCACATTTCCTTATATGTATAAAATAAATACAAAAGATAAAAACTGGCCCAGATAAAGTTAATAAAACAACTGTCATAGATTTCAGTACAGCTAAGAATGCAAGCAATGTTTATATTACTATGAAAGGAGTATCATATCCAAACTTGACAGAGCTATTCTATTGCTAGAATTTAAAAGACAGAAGATGCATCATAGGTTCTTTTGCTGCCTCTAACCAATAGTCTTAACAATTGCTAGAAACTAAAATGAAGGTTAAAGGCATCTGACTTAATTTTTTTTTTACTTTCATTAATGCCTATACTTTATCAAGCCTCAAAGTCAAGTGCATTCTTTTATGTTGTACTGTACTACACTTATGTTACCTGAACTTTAGTTCTCATACTGTGCAAGCCAACAGTAATGGTGTCATTACACATTTCCCTTGTGATTTTATGTACAAATCACAAAAAAGTTATGCTATATCCCACTGTTTCCTTTGGTGGCATTTACATGTCATCCTGTATTCTCTTTATAAACTTAGCATCATAACTGAAATTGCAGATTAAGATTTCTTCTATGCCAAGATTTTCTGAGTATTATTTACCATAACCATTTTCAAGAAAAGAAAGAAAGGGAAAACAAGTTCTTGTTTGATCTTTTCCCCAGGCATAATTTTTTTTGACCCAAACTCCAAATGTTTTATGGCAATTGTGTAAAACCATCTCCTTGCTTTGTGGGTAATTAAGTCACTACAATAGCACACTCTGTTACCGCATACCAAAGCAAAAATGCCTGACTTCTATCAGGAAACTATAAAAGGCCAGATATTTCTAAGAGTTCAGGCAAAATCACAGAGCTATCGCTAATCACCAGGTTTGTTTGTGTAGGAGAAAGTGAACCCATGAAGTCAATGAAATTTCCTATGTAGTTCATCCAACTTCATGAATTAAGTTGCAGCTTATCTCTTAGGACCTGAAGTGATAGTTTTCCAAAAAGAAAAAGAAAAAGAAAAAGAAAAAGAAAAAGAAAAGAAAAGAAAAGAAAAGAAAAGAAAAGAAAAGAAAAGAAAAGAAAAGAAAAGAAAAGAAAAGA
>JAOWBP010001760.1:34336712-34357701 GCA_028571105.1 Tragopan temminckii | reverse complement strand
AGAGGAGAGGAGAGGAGAGGAGAGGAGAGGAGAGGAGAGGAGAGGAGAGGAGAGGAGAGGAGAGGAGAGGGCTTATAAAACATATCTAAAAGGGAGTTCAAGCGTCCTATTCCACTGTCTTAAGAAAAGATGAACATTAGCAAGAAGGCTACTTATACAGCTAGTACCACCTTTCATGCACAATGCTTAATACAGCTGAACCGCGCACCTAGGTTTCTACTGGCATTTTTCTTAAGACTAAGGTTTGCAGTGTTAAAACCCAGGAACCCAGGTTAGCATTTTTTAAAAATATACGCTTTCTTATACTTGGACTCATCCTAAAACACAGTTCTTATGTACAGAAAATAGGTATGCTGAGTTTCCAGAAGATTTGATCGTAGTTCAGTCCACAGAGCACTAAATACTATAGTCAGTCCTGAGAAAGCACAGTTCAGAGAAAAATCACAAAAATGGTTTATGGGATAGAAAAAGTGATTTATTATGAGAGACGGGAAATGTTCAATAACTTTGTCTTGCAAAAAGAAACTTGACAGGTGTCTTGTTTGTAGTAGGTATAAATTCTTTATGAGAAGAAAATATGAAGTACAAAAATACAAAGTAGGAGATAAAGAAATGACAGAAAAACAATGTCTGATGACTGAGGTCAGCCAAATGCAATTGAGATAAAAACCATAGTTGCTCTGGTTTTTAATAACTAGAGTAAAGCATCAAAGAATTCTCAACTCTTCATGCCTTCAGCTTCAGACTTTCCATCTTTCTAAAAGTTACTTTTACCAAACAGAAGTTATTAGACTCAGAGCAAGGCCAGCAGAAAGTGATACAGTGAAACTTGATAAGCCATGATCTTATACTTAAGACCTAATTGCTCAGCTTGCAGTAAATTCTGTGGCTCTCAAACATAACATAAGGAATGGTGAGCATTTAGATTGAATACCTCCAAAGGAAACCAGATGCCATAGACAATATTGCTGGTAATCCTTTCTGGTGCTAAAACAACTCCTACTGCACACACTTCTCTCCTGGGATGTGCTATCCAGTAAGACAGGAATTTTCAAAAATATAACTTTGATCTGTGCACTTTCTGACATTCTTCCAATTATCTTGCCAGATTCCAAGCGTGAAAAAACACAGCCTTCACCTTTACCCTCACAGCTTCTATTGGAAAAAATTTCCTTACTTTTTTTTCTCTCATGCAGTGCTCTAGGAGAAATGTATATACAAAGCAGTGCAAAATACAGTAGAAATTTTAAATTTTATTGATAGCGTCTATGTATTCTCTGCAGGAAAGAGATAATTCTGGCCTAAAACAATTTTGCAAATGCAATTATGTCCTCAAAATAGCCAAGTGTCCAGTTAAAATCAGTGGAAAGATTCCCATTAACTTTAATTGGCACTGAATCAGGCTTAAATACAGGCCAGGCAGCCAAAGTGCTGTATGTGCTTGTACTTGCAAGAAGATATTTAGTTTTTTGCTTTCTATTCAAAAGTTAACATTTCCTGGAGATTTCCTTCATAATGGACTCATACTGATAAGAAGCTATGTACACAATAAAAGGGCAATCATCTATTTCTGTTTATATATACTGCTTTAACATGAAACAGTCTTTGTATGGATTATAGAAAAGCAGATAGCAACTGACTGAACAAATTCAAACAATATGGATTGTCAATGGATAAGGTCAAAATCACAACCATCTCACCAGTTACCTCAGCCGAGGAGTGATATGAAAATGGGGATCAGAAATAAGTCTGTGGTGAGGATCAGCTCTCAGACTTCTTAGAAACAGACCTCTTTTCCACAGCACAACAGTAAAGTGAAATGTTTACCTAAGGGGAAGTTAGAAAAAAAAAGGTTTCTATGTCAGCATTTTGACAGTTTCAATGTACAGCTCCCACATGGCACCATCCAAAATCAATCTGATTATTGCTTTTCTCTACTAGGAAACAACTGAAAGGGATGGGAGACCAGAGATGCAAGTGAAAAAACCAGTGGAATTGATCTTTTAGTTGCTTAGAAGTTTCAGATACTGTAACTCTAATTGCTTGATAACAGGCCATAGCTACATGCTAACTTCCTACTCACATCTATTAGTACTCAGGAGACCTTTTTCTCCACATTGAAACCACCAAGATCCATGCTAGACATGAAACTGTAGAGCCCAGAACAATTCTCATCAGTGATGTAGTTACAACCAGGTGCCACAGTCCTGCCTGCTGTGAGATGCTAACTGGGCCTGAATTTTGGGGACTCTTTGTTTGTTTGTTTATATACAATGTCCCGCTCTGATCCTTATCCTGGAGAGGAAACAACTGGAATACCCTTGGCAACAGTTGCCAATGCTGAAAACATGAGTAAGGGAGAGAAATGGAGGGAAAGGATTTGAAGTTGTCCTCACTCATGATGCTTAATCCAGGAACCACTGTTCAAAGAACTGTTAAAGGTCTAACATAAGATTCTTCAGAATTTCCCCAGGCTAGACAATGCATAAATGGCAATTTCACAGGTAACTGAAGTCTCAACTTCCGTAAAGTTTCCCTTCCATTTCTGTTTAGCTGCATATAATCATAGAATCATAGGATGGCCTGGGTTGAAAAGGACCTCAGAGATCATCTAGTTTCAATCCCCCTGCCATGAGCAGGGTCGCCAGCCACTAGACCATATAAGAAACCCTCTTTCCTTTGACATACAGGACTAATGTTCAGAACTTCTGGTAATTTTGTTTACAGACAGAGCTGCTCACACACAAAAATTAAAAAAGGATAAATTGGTTCAGCTAACCCTTTGGGTCAGGCTTACATATTCTCTCCTTCAGCTTTCAGAGCTGGTCAAACTGATGAGCTATACTTTTCTGTCCTCAAACTCCGATAGCGAATTCTTAGCCTAAGGGAAGGAAAAAGGGTTTCACTTATTTTTACAGTAGGGATGTAGAGGTGTTCTTGAAGTGATGAAACTGCAAATTTCAGCCAGAAGTGCTCTAAATCTTGTGAGAGTATTGTAAATTATCCTGCATGGAGCAGAGGCCTACCTCCTCCACCCTGACCCATACTATCCTCCAAACCTGTTCCAGAAGAGACAGTCAGCCATGATAAATTAAGCGTGTTTGCAAGGGACAAGATCTATGTGACCACCAAAGGAATGTTTCCTTTCCTGAAAGAACTATCTTTCACAAGAGATTTTCTGTTCCTTTATAAGTTATTTTTCAAGCATTATTAGTATCATTAGCATTTAATGAATGTTCTGTATGTTCAAATATTCACTATATTTATTACTTTCTGGCTGAGATTATCCTGAATTCTCTGAATTTCCTGTTATGTTTCATCTATTCATTACAAAAAGACAGATGCAGACTTCTGTCTAGTATGCACAAGAAAATCCCAAAGTTATTTCCCCAGAGCACAGGACTCTTCATTCATTGGATAGAACATAGATAGAAAAGTGTAACATTTGTTCAGTAAGCCTCAAAACACTGTCAAATGAAGTCACTAGAAATTACATTATCCTTATATTATGATATAAACTATTACAATTAATACAGAGAAAGCAAGTTATGAGACGATCCATCCATATAAGTATCCAAACATAGAGGTGTAAGCAGTTAAAATATTTCAGACTAATATTTAAGCAAAAATTGCCAGGGTTTCTTTACACAAAGTAAAGTACCAAAAAAAGAATATTTTTGTCTGCATACATTAAAGATTAGCACATGGTGTGCTCCACCCATGTCTGACTGACATACAAGTCCCATTATCAGTAAATCCTTTCATTCTCAGCTTACATTATACATAGCTAAAAACCAAGGTGGAACTGGAAATCTTTCTTAGCCATACTGATTTTTGTTTCATCCAAAAGTGTTTTTCCTACTTAGAAAATTAATTATATATACAATAGTATTTATTTTTTCCTTTAATTAATTAATCAAGTAATTAATTAGCTTAAATGCATAAAAGCCAGTTGTGTATTTAAGGTGTGTGAGAGGGTGTTTGATATGTCATCTACTGAAGAGCAGGCCTATGGAAAATATGTTATCTTTCAGCCAATTAGTGAGGCATTGCAGATGGTTTGATTTGGAATCATTCGGAGGAAGAGATCCTGGCTCCTTGCAAAAGGAGAAGTGAACAAAGTGAAAGAACTGCAATCCACTGACCTCCACTATTATCCACAAGAAAAAGAAAAGAATTCTCTGAAATTACCAGCTGAACATGAAAAATAATTAATTCCTGATGTAATATTTCCACAAAGGAACAGCAAATCTCAAAGAGGAACGGAAATGCACAGGCATGAAAAGAAAGTGTCAACAGAGTAATCTATCCAACATTGCACGCTGCTGGAGAAAAAGAGAAAAAAGAAAACAACATAAATGTTTACATAGAAAATAAAAGAATAAAAGAAATCCTGAGGTGAATGCCAGGAGCTTGGATTTTCATTCACTTGAAATCGTTCATAACTTTTTTTTAATTCTCTGTTCCTACAGTGCAGTCTGCCAGCTTCAGCATATGCCTGTTAGCATTATATTTTCATGGCTCTGCAGGAGTTCTAGGTGCCATACAGATAAATGACAGGAACACATCCATTCACCTTCCTTTGGTGCAGCTTTTTCCCTTACTCAACCAGAGAAATGAGCAGCACCAAGTCATAAATAGAAAGTGATTAAGTATGAAGGCTTTGCGGAAAGCTGATTGGAAAAGGACGTTTTCCTTTTAACAATGTTCGTACCTCAGTGTAATTTGGAGCAACACTTTTTTTTTTGGCATACCACATTAGACTTTTTTTTTAATTCTATTTTTCACCAAAACTAGAAACAGCTGTTTTCTGATGTCGGCTGGTGTATGTGGTAGCAGTGCGGGTGGAGAAAGAGATTTCTTTTTCCTCGCAAGAAAGAAACAACCATGGAAAGTATGACGTTTTGGAAAAGTGTTAGCAGGTGATATAAAACATTTCTTTGGTTTACACCGGTTAAAGAACATCCATCCAAATTGCTTCTGAATGATTCCTGTTTGAAGTACAAAGGTTTGATCACCACAACAGTGATTAGCAGAGCAAAATAATCTTTTTTCTTTGAAATCATAATCCCCAGGAGAGGATGTTTGGAAAGCATTCTTAGGCTACAGCAACCAATTCTTGCCTCTGACATATTCCAAAGTGATTATGTGAAATAGAAGAATAAAAGCAGAAAGAGCCTAGCTGTCCATCACTCCCTTGTAATTATACCTCTGGCTTTTTCCTTTCTCTTCTCAAAGCAGGAGTATTTTTGGAAGTGCCACTTAGTTATTTTGAAATATTTTTGACCACTGTACCACAACACAAGCTTTTTTTGCTTTAGACAAACCTATCATATGTAATGTTCCTTCAGAAGCTCCCTGAAAAGACGAATGGAAGTCTACCAATTTAAGCAGAAATGGGTCCTAAGCCTTCCAAACACCTCCTCACCAGTTCCGACATCCATACACTCCAGCATTTTGCCCTGGTGATTCAGACTGAGGTTTGCAATAGTTCCTCAGTCGCTTAGCTGCAGCCCTGCTGGCTGTAAGAACACACGCCATGGTGCTCTGCAAAGCCACGGAACAGGGCAGTAAGCAAGGAGGCACAGGAGGTTCCCCATACAAAGGATTTTTTATTTTTTGTGCAATACTTAATCATATTGTGAACTGTTTTCTAAAGATTGGTACAAAGTTTACATAAGTTCAAAGGTGATCAAATAAATTAATGAAAGAAAAAGCTATCAAGGATGACTGAATACAAATACTCCATCTCCACCTGAGGAAGTTTGTAAGTCATAAAATTTTGCTTGGACTCAGTACATCCATTCTTATGGTCTTATGTCATTTAATACCGATACAGCACCAAAGGTCTTTGTAGAGCAATGTAAGACATGGCCAGTGGGGCAGCTATCCTTATGAAATCTAAGATCCTAGATTTGAAAATCCCCCCTTAGAAGGAGGGATGCTTGGGGTGAGAAAGCTAGTTGGTACTTCCCTTCCCTTCCTTTTCCTTCCCTTTGGAAGGATAAGCTGCCTGCATTATTCTCTCCTTGCCACTTCTCCACATCCCTTGGCAGACAGACCCATCTTTTTTTGCAAAGCAACCTTGCAGCACAAACTAGACTGTGGTGTTTTTGGTGACACTTTGTGCTAATTAGAGCCAAATGTTATCAGCACAGAGGCACAAGAAATGTAGAGAACCTGTATGGAAGTGTCAGTATGATTTTCCTGAACATATGTGCAGTCTAGGTCTAACTTTCAGTCTTAGGATTCAGAGCACCTTAAGTGGACCAGATCAGGCTCCCTTTGGAATGACTCCTGGATGATCAAAAGAATCCACAGACACAGGACTGCTGCTCTCTGGGTTGACTATGCGGACTCAGTCTTTGCACGTACAGGTCAAGAAAACAAACTTACTGTGCTGTCTTGAACAGTAGCTGCAAAAGTCTTTCTCCTGCTGGGACTAGAGTTGTGTACATCCTGCATGAGCTGACTGATTCTCCTTAGGGACATAGCCTACTGATTCTGCTGTCTTCCCTCTCCACAGACATCCAGAGAACCCTTGAAATGGGCAGGTGTTATGCTCCCAGCTGTAGCTGAGTTCAGCTGTGCTCACTCCAGGCCTGTGACCTCTGTCTGAAAGAGGAACCCCTACTTTGGTGCTAGGGGATAGTGTAAGGATAGCGGGGACATGCCGCTCTGTGAGAGCCCGCAAGGCGGTGCAAGCTACAAAACACTACTGTAAACCCAGACCAACCCTAGGGAGGCACTTGGGAGAAACCTAGCCGCTGGCCAGCCTTCCTCCTGCATTTTGCCAGAGTTGTGGAAAGTTCAAGGTGGCCATTCACTTCTCGTAGAGCTTCCCAGTCTGATCATGGGGTCTATTGGGAAGTAAATAAATGACATGTCCATCACCCCCCGGGAAAACTTGGGTTTACAGCCTCAGTTCAACAGACAGATATCTCACAAATATATGTACATTTATTTTAGTTAGTTATCCCTTAAGAAAAAAGCACTCTTTCTTTAATCTGTACTCCATAATTTCTCATGTAATGCTCTCCTTAAGTGAGCACACAGCTGTACGCCAGTGGCTGAAGACTAAGTAGAAACTAATTTCAGGTTTTGGCCCATAGTGATTTTAAGAAGTCACACCTGGGCTGGGACTTTGGGTGCCAAGATTTTAACCTGGAGCAAATTTTTACAGCCAAGTTTGAAAGCCCTGAAAATGAGAAGAGAGGGGGAATGTTATAATGGAAAGGCTGGCATAACTTCAGCTGCTCTATAGCAGCCATAGAAGTCT
This sequence comes from Tragopan temminckii, assembly GCA_028571105.1. Taxonomy (NCBI): domain Eukaryota; kingdom Metazoa; phylum Chordata; class Aves; order Galliformes; family Phasianidae; genus Tragopan; species Tragopan temminckii. The sequence continues at coordinate 34,350,422 of JAOWBP010001760.1, read as the reverse complement.
AAGAGGCCAGGAGATAGAAGAAAATCTGCCAACTTTCACTCTGTTCAAATAAGGTAAGTCTTGCTAAAACATTTCACTGTTTAAAAAAATAAAATAAAGTTGCTTTCACCTCTTCAGAAAGCCACCACTTACTAGGAAAGAAAAAAAAACAGTCAAAAATAATACAAATATACTTTCCATCAAAGTCTGCTTCTTTTCTTTGTGCTGCTTGATTTTTTTTCTGTTGAGTAAAATGAGATGTGGGAAACTACCTTTAAAATGAATTTGACTGTTCCTGGCTGGAAGTTTGGGCTCTACCTATCCAGAAAAAGGCAGTATAGTCTGGGCCATTCCCAACAATAGAGTGGCGGCAGGCTAAATATAACCTTGCTTACAGCCCCAGAATTGGCATCTAACACCAGGGGCTTACAATAACACTGGAGCTGCTCCTGCTCCAGCAACAGACGAAGGAAGGGGAGGGAAAGCTCTGTTTGTTTTTCAGCCGGGCCCTCATTCTTCACTCAGCTGTTTGCTATTAGGACTGGAGCAGTAGCAGTGAGAAATTCATTGCTGCTTGGTCTCTGAATCCTGACACAGTTACAGCGTAGACCCAACCAGCCAAATCCACAAAGGATCAAGGGAAGGGGAAAAAGAGAGCAACAATCTTTTGAGTGCTTGCCGTCTCGCTTATATTGCACCTTTCATCCCCGAGGAGCCGATTTACTGAGGGTCTGACTCTGCCCCATTCCTGCAGAGGTGCGTATTGCGAGTGCTGGAAGCAGCACAAGGAATTTCCTCTCGTCTGGCTCCCTCCGCCCTACTGGTGTGACCTGTGTGACTGGGAGGTTCTTCCACCATGTCCCTCCAGCTGTCACCTGCACCGTGCTGCCTGCCAGCTCTGCTGGCAGGGGAGGAGAGATGGGGGGCAGAGCAGAGTGAAATGGTGGGACAGACAACATAGGTGTCCTGCACAGAGCTGCTGCTCTTTGCTCCCTGGAAGGGCACAAACCAAGCGCAATCTTAGTTAAAGTCATCCTGATGTTCTGATGACCTTTGGACCCAATTCTGCTGGCACTGACACAGGTATACAGTGAGCTGAATTATGCTGAAAATATTTTTTTGCTATTTGGCTTTAGCTGGAAAAAGGAAAATTGGACTCATCTTACCAGCACATCTCTAATTAGATCAGTGGAGTCACTGACATGCCCTAGTGTTGGGGGCAAAGACTCGGCCCCACAGGAGCTTAGTGAAGAACACAGGCTCCATAGGGATGACAGGCTGGGTGAAAAAGCAGAGACTCCTTTCCAAGACAAGTGCTCCAGAGCATTTGCTATTTGGGAAAATTAAAACTGCTGTCTGGGACTCTGTTTTTGTGTGGTAAGGACGTGCTACCAAAGTGAATTGCTGCTTTTCAGAGCAGGCTTCCCTGCCACTGCAGAGAGCAGATCTCAGCTTCTCGCAGAGGAGAGCTTTGGAGGAGGAGCCTTGGCTTGGGGTCCCTGGGTACAAAGGGTGATTTCTGCTAGTCCTGCTCAAAAGCGCTGCAGCTGAATGACGGCTGCTGGATGCAGACAGCATAGGCAAGAGTTTGTGCTAGAAAGCCAGTCCCAGCAGTGGAGCTGATTTGCTTTCATTCTTTTGCAGCCTATTTACATTTGAAAATACAGATGGTATGTAAGAACACTGGAACTTTTCTGCCAGTATAGCTGCTTCCCCTTCTGGGGACTCCGCGCTGTCTGGCTTGTGAGCTAAGTGATAAGATTCCCAGGACTGGGAATTTTGTTTTGCATTTCACTGCCTCCTTGTCCTGTTGACATAATGATCTCATAAGCAAAAACAAATTCCCCCCGACCACAGCATAACAAATAGAATGCAATACTTGACACATGTGCTCTGAGACCGTCTGCCCAGTTTCTTTTGCTGCAGTAGAGTAAAAGGGTCTGTCTTCTCCTATCTTCAGCCTGCGTACTGCAGTACAGTATTGCCAACTGTCACCTGTGAGCATTTCCCTCCCAGCTATGCTTTCTGATTACTGGGAACAAGTCAAACACATCCCCAGAGGCTGACAAAGTAGACATGAAGGAATACTTCAGTACATTTGAAAAAAAAAATCAAGCAGCAAATGATTGCCTTTATACAGAGGCAGTCTGAGTTCTCCACTAAGAAGCAAACCTGTCACTAGACCTGTGCAGGTATATGTAACCACAGCTGGCTGTAAACTGCACACATGCAGTGTGAGCAACATGAAAGGCGGCATCTTGATATTCAACATATTTGGGAAAGAATCTTGTGTACGCTGGCCCATCACCTTAGATCAGGTCTGATGCTTATACTGAAAACTGAACTCCCCAAAAGGCAGCAAGAAAGGAAAGATTCATAGCTGTGGAAGCATCAGCTGTCACCCCACAAGAACTGCTTCCCTAACCCACAGCACAGCATGTTTACTTCCTCTGCTTTGTAAACAAAACCTGTAGTTGTTCAGGGCTAGAAGCTCTTGATAGGCTACCCAGCACATATGGGATGACAAACACTGCATGTTGATCAGTTAAAAAAATATGGTTCTGGTTTTAGATGATTTTTGCAGACTTTTTGTGATAGATACCCAAAAAGTAATTAAAAAAATGCATTTCTGTTCACAGGCTTACACTACATTGCATTAGAAGACAGGGCCTCTACTTATACTAGAAAACTTCAGGAGCACATCTGCTGAAGTACCAGGAACCACTGATATGTACAGCTGTACTCCCAACCCAGACATGTGAGTCCTGAGCTGTGCCAAGTACCTGCAGTTATTCATCTGAGCAGACTAGTGTCAGCCTGGGTAGTGACACTTTTATTCTCTATAAAGAAAAAGAAAACTTGACTAGTAAGAAAGGAGTACAGAGGAGAGCCCAGAGCCTGTGTCATGCCACATATATTTATTTCACTACTACAGAAATACAGTGAATAAGAGCCACATTAAACAATTTATTTTATCTATAGAGGAAGCAGTTATGTTTAAGAATCAGTGAAGAAGCCCACTTCTTTAATGCCAACATTTGTCCTGAGTACTTTGTGACTTTTTGATATAAAAACATGACATCTCCCAACAATGGATGTTAGTCAACTGACCTCGGGCTTTTTTCTTCCAAAGTAACCTTTATTTTGCCCTGGACACCTCAACTGCTCTGTACTGAATTGGCTTTTCAATAGGCTTTTATTCCAGTGGTTAAAATATCCATTTCACCTCTGAGGAATAACTTGGAATTACTCCACTAAGGCACATCTGGCATGAACCTCATTAATCTTGAAACAGTATGATATATGCCCAGCAAAATTTTGGCACTGTGAAAGAAGGAAATAATAATGTTCCTTCAGAAGCTCAGAATTCCTGGCATTCTACACAAGTTACTATAGAAAGCATAGTCTACCTCAGCACTACACTTACAGATAGAACATCCTAGCAGCTGCCTTGAATTGTTCTGCAGGGATAAAAAAAACAAAGTCTGATGTGTCTTTGCCAGTCCTCAACTGGTTCAGCATAGTACCTACAAGTCCACTGTCTTCCATTGAGGCCCTGACTGTGTTACAAATGACTAACCCCATGAAATCAGCTACAAACACTACAGAAGGATTGTGAATTTCCAGTATACATGAACTTCAAAGACCCTCGAGGATATGAAATTTCTTTCAGCAGCTTCTGTAACTAATACAACCACATGCCAAGTCTCATCATTTGTACACTGGGCGATGAAAATCAAATCTTGTAGACAATCATCCTTCCACTATTGCATTTGGTGTGGTAAAGTAGCTTCCACCTGTTAGAATATGAAAACCAGACAAAGGAAATGCTCTTGACATTGGAGTCATCACTAACATCAGTAGAGGGAGTGAAATCTGTTTTTAAAAGCACCATCTGAACCTTTGAAGTCCTTCAAAAACATTGACAAAGTCCTCCACAGGTCTTTAAGTTAGTAATGATAATCTCTAGCATATCTAAGAGCAAGTGGAGCTTGACAGATTTGCACATTTATCTTCTCAGCACAGTCCTAGATGATGGAGAGAAATAAACTATACATCTTACTTTAGGTTCCTTGATCAGGTGGAGATGAGCCACACTCTAGACATCTCTATTTCCCTCAATTTTCTGTTGAAGGAGGCTAGGGTGATTAACTGAAAGGTAATTGTCCATTCTCGATCATCTGAATACCACCACAAGACACCACCTGCACTGCCAATAAACCTCTGACCCCAAACCTTTACAAAACATCTCCCTTTAGATCACATATTCTCTGTTTCCTCCTTTCCTTCATACCTGACTACACAAGTTGAATATAACACTCAATCACAGTGATGGTGATGTTCTTCAATGTTTTGGAGGCAAGCAAACAGTAGAGTGCATCTTACAACTTGTGAGTGTCATTTAAACTTATAGTACTACTTGTGAGTAAAGACAGCACAGTGTGATTTAAAGTTTTGGTTAAAGGCCATGCTGAAATCCTAAACTCCAAGTGTACGCATTGAAATGGCCCCTTGTTCTTTGATCTCAATGGGATTTGTCAAGGATGAAAGTATTATTTCACCTAAGGATTCCAGCTGTCCAGTCGCATGTAACTAAACTTTAAAGAACAAATTACCTACTGTTTTGACCAAGTTACCTCTAGTGTTCTTTCATGTGCTTATAAGTTCTTAATGCACAGCTGTCATTCAGTATTTGAGGTCATACAGCAGTGCTGCTATTTTTGCAATGCATTCTATTCATCCAGTGATCATGAAAATGTATCTAAAACAGCAATATTTTCAATCAGATAGAGCTATGCTTTGGAAATCAGTCAGCCATGTTCTAGCTCAGGTGCGTGAAGCAGGGGCTTTATCTGTGTGCAGTCTGACTGAGTCTCATCAAGAACATGAGTACATAATACAAATAACACTAGCCATATCAGTTGAAATAAGAGCACTGACAGATTAGTTTCTCCATCAATGTGAAATGAACCTGCAATCCCCCCAGAATGTTCTACTATTTTGTAGTGGTGACATTACATCCAAATAATATTGGATAATTTTTGAGTCCTGGGTAAAAAAAAAAAAAAAAAGGTCATAAATTAACCATTTTGATTTAAGTTAATGAATCTCATAAACAAAAATAAATAAGTAAATAACTCCAGATCAGCCCTATCCACATGACTGTGACTCTCCTGCAACTGTTCATTTTCTCAGGCTCCTACTCCCTGGCCACAGTGGGCTGGATCAGCAGTGTCTTGTCTCCCGAGACAAGCCAGCCATTGCAGACATGACATGTAGCCATGTCTTAACATCAGACAGCTCACACAGCTTCTGGTACCAACCTGCCTAGTCTCACCTTGCTGGGCACCAGGAAGCAGAGGGCAACTTTATTGCTCCCCAGAGAAAGCAGCCACACGCTGCTCCTGCTTCTAACGAGCAAGCAACTTCACCATCTCTCAGCCTTTGTCAGGAACTATTCTTGCATTTCATGAATGTTGATGTTTTATTTCAAGCTTTACAGAGAGGAATGATATGAATTTTATTTTCCCACAAAACTTCTCACCCCTATAGCTGCAGAGAAAAGCTCAAGAATTTATGTAGTTAATATTTAAATTCCAAAAGACAAAAGGGCAAGAAAGCAAACCCAAATGGGCTTATTTGCAGCTCAAGAGTTTTAGAACATAATTTTTGGGAAACTTAACCCAGGGAAAGGGAGAACATTTGGATGTTTGGGACTGGAGGTCAGAAAGTAGGGATCTACAGCAGAGCAGCGTATGCCTGGTATTGCTCCTTTCTGCCCTCGGGCCCCCATGGCAGCACACCGACCACACACAGACCAGACAGTGCTTGTCAGTGGCCAACAAACAGCCCAACAGCAAGACTTCCCTCTGTATTCAGCTGCTAAACCAGAGGCAAAGAAGCAAGGAACCTTTCCCTGAAGATACAGTGCCTAAATAGATGGGAAGAAGGCTAGGTGTAGAAGGTGTAGAAGTGTCCTAAGCCAGGTAAGCTTCACAGTAACATGGCACACAGTACACGGGGAAATGCTTCATGGCATTATTAAACATAAAGGCTTTATGAAGTGTCTAGATCCTTGTGCTTCAGTAAGACCAGAATTGAAATGAAATGCGGTAAATCAACTGTCCCTTCCTTTCTGAAATAAAAAGAAAAAAAGAAAAAGAGGAAGAAAAAAAAAAAAAAGCTGCTGTTAGCTTTACTGCAGCAATAGGCAAACTTAATTTACTGTCTTCCTTCCTCCAGGGCACTGTCTGCTAGACAGGACATCTGAGAGGGTCCCTAAGCAGAGCTGCTATGTGAGGAATCCTGAGCAGCAGAAAAACACAGGACATGGAAAGTTCTTTTTTCCAGGGCAATCCTCACCTGGTTTTTATTGTTAATGAAATCATCTCCTGAAAACAGCCAGACTCACAGGCTCCAGTGATGCAGGTCACCTCATATTATTAGGCCACAAAATGATCTCCCCCAAATCACCCCGTAGAGGTTGCTTTATACAGTGCTCTGTATGTTTATAACTGAGAATGGCCAAAATATGACCCTGCCAATGGAAGCAGGAGGTTTTGTTATAGCACAGCATTGTTTGGTTGCTCTGCAGCACTCTAACAGACCCGCAGGATTAGATCAAACAATCAAGGGGGGAGCTGATGATCATGCCTTGGTCTGTAAACTGAACAAGGATGAAGGGGAAAAAAATAATTAAGCTCTTTTCATGGATTCTATTGATCCTCTCCATGGATCCATGGGGGTGTCTTGATGGTTTGCTCAGCTGTTCCAGATCCACACAAATGCTGCAAACCCATCCTCCTAAGTTGGGTGTTTGGCACTGAAAGTTCTTTGTGGTTACTTTTAACCCCAGAGGATGGATCTTTCCTATTCGATAACACCATTTCAGTTTCCTCAGCTATATTCACCCCAGCTCTTACTCTTCCAGTGTAGTTTCATCCCCAGCTTCACGATCAAAATCTGAGGAAAGTTCTTGGACCTCTGACACTCAAAGGAGAAGAACTCAGGAATTACAGGACGTCTAATAAAGGCTTGTAAGAGTCCATATGTCTATTATTTCCTGCAGCCAGAATACAGAGACTATTAGCAGATCACTTAGCTCCTTTTCTTCTTGGCCCCAAATTCTTGGTGCTTCTGATTGTTCTGTTTCATGATTGTCCTGAAGTTGGAAAACCTCTCAGAATATTCCCTTTCAAATTTCAAGTAGAGAGGAGGCAAACCCATTGGCTGCTCCTAGACACATATTCAGCTGTACAGATAAATGGTTTAAGCTGCTCAGGCTTCACCCAGACGCCTTTTATGGATTAAACGTGTTGCCGTCCTGTCACACTCAAAACATCCCTCAATCTTTCTCCCTCTCGAAGCACCCGCAAACTGCTGCCAAACTGTTCTACAGTGCCATCTAGTGAGGCAGACACATTTTAACAGAACTTCCTCACTGAGCATGGACACATAAATCATTCTGACAAAGCTTTTAAGTTTTTTGCTAAGGCTCATTCTTCCCTTCCCAAATAAACATCTCTCCTCGAGTCTTTTTTATTCAGAGTCCAGCCAGATGAGCCCCTTCCTCCCGATACGGGGCCCAACTCTTGACTCCAGGACAGTTTCCCAGTTTACCAAGCATATCACTGCTGAAACTGGATCGTACCTTCGCAGTCTGCAGCATATTAAGTGGGTGTAGAGTTTTGACTAAACTCAAAAAGGCAAAGTTAGGCTATGTGGGAATGTGATCTTTCATGTTGGGGGTGATGTGCAAAAGGAAAGGAGATGGACATTGAGCGGATGAAGAAAATAACAGAGACTCATGCAGGGAGGTGGGAAGAGGGCAAAGTATCAGCTGGGGAAGCGAAGACAAGAGGGTGCAGTAAGAGACTTGTCTGTAGAGGACTGTGTCTGCCATTCTGCAGGCAGGACAGAAAGAATGAAGGAGGAGATGAGCTCATGGCTAAGGCAGTGGAATGGTGCCACAGGGCTGAACTTTCTTTCCTTTCCCAGCATGCCCAGGAGAAATGTATCTAGTCTTTTAAGCCTTTTCTCAGGTGGAGTGTAACGTGTGCTTCTTGATTTGAGGTTGTCAGGCTGGACTAAGAACGGGGTCTTCAGAAAGGTGAAGACATGAAGCCATAAATAACACTGTTAAGAATTTCCACTGAATTGTCACTCAGGGCTATACCATAAAACCAGCAGGACGGGCACACATACTCCAAGAAAACCATCAGTTTGAACAGTGGCAATTTCTGTCTTTCTCATGTGTTGCTAACCAATTTCCACGTGCTCAAGCACAACTTTACCTTTTCAGAAGGTAGATGTCCCTGTGGTCTGATCTGCTGTGAGTTTTCATGAAGTTTTATGAGGCTAGAAGTCAAACTACTAATAAATGGAACTGCATGTAAACTGATCTTTTAATAAAACTACAGCTATTGGGGGAAAAAATCTTTGTAAGATTTCAGAATAGTCTGTGCTACTTTTTTCCATTTTGCTTGGCAGAAATGTGAAGCAGTGGCTGCACTGAGGAAGCAGAAAGCAACCTCTTAAAGCCCTTAACTATATCTTTAAGCACCTGAAAGAATACCGCAATCACTCACTGTTTTAGTTCAGTAAGGGTAGGAACTTAGTGTACTTCTAAGTATCAAAAAGGGAGGAAAAAAGTGCAAGAGAGAAAAGCCACAATAAACTCATGGGGTATTTTCCATACTGCGTGGCTAGCTTTTCAGTATTTACATTACATAATATACAGCTACTAGAATTACTGTGTCCTATTCCAGAGAAGCTTCCGGAAACCAAATTATTTAGTGGCTAAGAATGAATGCTAACCCCCTCATTTGAAACACAAGCTTAATAATACAGAAGTTTATTCTACCCAAGGGTGTGTGCATCCAGCGTACTTGAGAAGTATTCCTCTGTATGATATATTCATCTTGATGGGCATGTTTACAAAGGCTTTCTTCCTAGGATAATTGGACGATTTTGGTTTAGGGGAATAGAGACATTTGAAAAGTATTCTAGCACAGTAAAACACTCCAGAGATCTGGCTACAAAGAGTTGAGGCCTGAGGAAATGAGAAAAACTCGGAAAGGAGAAATGAGATCATCAGTCTCAAATGGCCAAGAGGCCTGCTTGGGTAGGCTGTGGTTGCCACTAAGAGAGCCATGGTTGACATAGCTGCCCCTTTTTGCCTACACCACACAAGGATGAGGACTACTGTTCATTTGTAATGCATGAGCTCATCCAGTTTCCTTTTGACTTTCTCAGGAAACCCCTCCCATGGAGTACTAGAGATCTGTCAGAGAGCTCCCCAAGGCTTGCAAAGTGATTGCAGGTGATGTATCATTTAACTGCACGGTGTGAAACCAGCAGGCAGTTCACCTTGCCATTGCAGTGCAAAGTCACACTTAAATCCTTAGAGTTAAAAATAATTCACCACCAGCACAAAGATTCAAATGTGACAACTAGGTTTATGCAAGAGTGAAGATTCACTGGTTCCTTGGATATTCCTCTCTTCCCACTACCCATACTGAGAGTCCCAGCTGGTATCTTGCAGACCTCTGATACCCCACTGATTTATCCCATAAAATATTTATTTCTATAACATATAAATGTGAAGAGATGCATTCAGTTACCATATTTCCCCACTTAATGTCTATTTTTTTTCTCCAAAATACATTGAGGGTTTGTATTCACAAACTATCACTGTTATTCGCAACTAGCCAAAAAAAGAGATGTTACATGTGCTTGTTTTACCAGAGAGTCAAGAATCAGATTGGACGGGGTCACTGAGATGCTACTTCTTTGCAGCTGCTAAACCAAGACTTTTTAGAAATAAAAGATAATAATTTCTTTAAAACAGCTGTTTATTTTCTATTTTCAGAGGTGGAGAGGAGTCACAGCTTGCAATAACATCCTTTTATGCTTTGTCTAGTTCAGACTGACTCGGTGGCAGCAAAGGGAGTGTTGGAGCACCCCAGCAATGCCTCGTGCCTAAGGAGCCCACCCTGTTGCAAAGGCCCTGGCCTCCAAACCACCCTCAGCACATTTGAGGCATTTCACTCAATATGTTTCACATCCAAACTTCTTATAAGAAAGTCACTATTTTGTGTAGTCATAAACCAGAGAGAAGGGGAAACACAAACTGGAGTCAAGTCCTTTGCGGTTGGATTTGATGATTTGGAAGGTCTTTTCCAACTTGAGCAATTCTAAGAAGAAAGAAAAGCTTCATTGCAGTGGGAGAGGATGAGGAGGAAGTAGGAGAGGGTGATGAGCAACACAGGGAGGACAGTAAGGACTGGCTGCTTCATTTGGAGGAAGGATGCAGGAAAGAAGCTGAAGGAGCTGTTAGATCTCTTTCTGTGCTGAAGTGGCAGGCAATGGCTGAAGCCTCCCTGTGAGGCTCTGAAATAACAAGGCTTCCCAGACATGAATGGCCACTGAAACTAAAAAGCTTTTTTTTTTTTCCCTTTGTATCAAAACAATCAGAACCTCTCTGCCTTTTACTGGAAGGTTCAGCGTAAAATTCATGTTTGGAAGATTTAAATTATACAGTCTTAACTCACACGCCTGCTTCCACTTAAGGGAAAATCATAGCAGGGAAAGGATACTTTCCTTGCATTTGCTTTAAGCATCACCCCCATTCCTCCTACTCCAAAGTACCATTTTGCTGATTTCATCATTGCAAGGAAATTTCCTGTAGCACTGACTGTCACAGGAACTGAGAGCTACTAAGAACTATTGGCAAAATGTACAGCCAGCATAAGAGTTTTTACTCTGTTCATGTATAAGTTTAGGGGTGTCATGTTCTTGGCACCAACACTTGAAAATATCTGAGTCAAAGTCACCTAGAAATTTGCCCTGGTTATGCCTTTCTTGAGAACTTTCTCAGACTACCAGGAAGAAACGTGAGATGGCCACCAATGTTTCCTCTAAACATCAAATTTATGTTCAGCATCCAACAGGATTGCGAAGCAGATGGCAGTCTAAACCTTTAACCATCACAAGCTGTCCACAAGCAAGGTTAGAAACTGCAAAGTGTCAAAACCTACATCTGAGGAGATCTGCATACTACCAGGAACAGGCTACAGTCCTCAGAGTTGACTAACCACATAAAGTAAAAACTTTGTGAGTTTCACAGAAGTGTGAAGCTGCTAAAAGGAAGTGAGCCTGTAAACAGTTTAAACTACATGACATGGGTTATAGAAATAGCCATGAAACCTTAACAGGTGCCATATGCTCACCTGGGAGTACCTAAAAATCAGCAAACACCAGGGATACTTTTAAAAAGTTTTTTCCAGTTGTGGAATAGGGATTGACTAATAGTTATCAACTCCAGTGGGAACAGAGGTCTAGTATCCATAAGCTAAGTATATCCCCTGACTTCGTAAGCATATAAGAACATGTTGCAGATATCTGTTCAGAAACAAGCCCATTAGGAGTGAAACTGTCAGATGAAACTGATTCTGATGCACCACCAATTATTGCATAGCTGCAGAGATGTGTTCATGATGAGGCTTCAGTGCTACTACAAGAGAAAGAAGTCCCATGAATTCCAAGACTCACAAAACCACTGTTTGGCTCTAAGAAGATAAACAGCATTTTTGCAAAAGCAAAACACCATTAAAGGCTTGTTTTGCAATGGGTTACTTGCTGAAGTAGTGGAGAGGGAAGGGGCAGAGATAATCCATCTTGATATGTATTTTAAAATAAAAAAGCTGAATGTGAGTTTAACAAGCTATTCACTCCAATAATCATGACAGTTTTCGGTAAGATCACTTGTTGTATAAGGAGTCAAAGTCTCAGAGGTTAGTGGGTGAAAACATTAGTGCTAGAATTTCGTAGGCTATATTAAAAAGAAAACAAGTCCAGACAGACAGTAATTTTATTAAAAATTGAATTGTCTCTTAGTATCACATTACTATCTTCTGGAAAATTTATATTGTCCTAGGAAAACTCTAGTGTGCAAAATGTTCAATTGAAAGACATGAGTTCAGTCATTTATTGGGGCCTGGCATAAACAAAGGTGTTCTATGCCAAGTAGAAATAACCAGGCAAGCTCTTTGACATTCCTACAGCAACAAGTAATTGTTATTATTCCAGCTTCAGATATGACAATAGCTTTCTTGCCTTCTTACATAAGAAAGAACTTGCTTTGTGAAGCCTGGCAGGGAGCACTTTGTACCTCAGTGAAGAACAACTTAATAGAATTGATTTTAGCACACAACGCTCCACAGTTTGGTCAACGCTAAGAGTATGTTCACTTTACTTTGTGTTGTGAATGAATTCTGAATGCAATAAACTTGTTTTAAAGCAAAACTTTCAACATGTTGAGTCTTCACATTTATTTCTTTGGTTATTTATTGCAGTTATTAAAGGCTTTTTGATTAGAGTAGAAATCAACATGTCACAAGTAATCCCAGCCTTTCTTAGAAACCTAAACTAATGAGACAACTGAGACAAGAAGTAGAAAAGACATTCATATGGTATGAACACAGCAATGACAACCTGTGACTATAATGTCACTCATCCAAAATCATTCATTGGGTTTCACATATGCGGTTGTATCACTCTAGCAGAGAGTATTCAAAGCCTGTTTCAGTGCACAGGGAATGTATCCCTGACTGAACAGCATTCATTGCACAGATCTTTTCCTCAGCACCAGCAACTGCATCATTCTAAGCAGCCAGCTGAAATGAAGCAGGATTCCTTTCTCTGGCTTCATGAGGTTATATTTTGATTGTGCTCAGGTAGAAGCATCAAAAGCACATCATTTCCATCCCCTCATGGTGCTTTTTGAGCACTATTTCAGTGGTTTGCTAAATAAGAATTGAGCACAAGCAGTCTCTGTTGTGGCCCAACTGTGCTGTAGAACCTGTGTGCTAGAACAGATAAGTAGGGAAAGAGTCTAATCAGAATAAAGTAGATCCCATGCCAGAGAAGACAAAAGAGTTATAACTTTTCCGTATTAAACACTAAGTCCTATCAGTCTGGTCCTTTCTTTGGTGAGGTGGAAGAAACAGGCACTGCTTATGCCTTTGGTATAGAGAGTGGAAGCACCATGCTGGACTTTCTCTGAACATTTCCAGATTGCACTTGGAACCATCTATCTTTCCTATCTCCCACAGTGAGTCACCATCAAAACTAACTAACCTTGTACCCTAAGCAGTAGTAGCTTATACTGTAGCATTTAAAGATGAAGGATTATGTACTGACACATCATCATAAAGCACCATATATTTGTCTGTATCTGTGCCTGCATCTAAATCTGTTCTTACCTGTATTTATATCTGCATCTGGAAGGAGGAATAATCTCATGAAACCATGGAAATAAAAAACCTGGAGCACAAGCCAGAAGTTGGCCTTCTGAATGTCAAACTGTTTGAGAAAATCAAACAGTAAACATTATACAAAGTCAGACAAATAGAAAATCTCTAAATTCCATCACATTTTATTTGCAGGTAAATATTTTAAGTGACTTAAAAAAAAAAATTCTGGTATATTTATGTAATCCTTTAAGCCTATGAGTTCAACTGTACAGACAGTAGCTAGGAAAATAATGACAGTGCAGATGATTTAATTATCTGTTCATGGAGCAAAGCTGAGATTGTAAAATTTCGGGCACTGGTCGCTGAAATGCAGCACTCCAATACAGTGCTCCACTGGGGAAATATTCCCCCTTCTTGTTCTTAGGGTGATGAGATGATTCTTCCATTGGTCTGCAATTCACTATTCCTCACAGTT
>JAOWBP010001760.1:34322815-34336612 GCA_028571105.1 Tragopan temminckii | reverse complement strand
GAAATATTCCCCCTTCTTGTTCTTAGGGTGATGAGATGATTCTTCCATTGGTCTGCAATTCACTATTCCTCACAGTTGGCCTTTAATGTAAGTAATTTGAAAGAAATAAGAAAGAACAGATATTTTTACTCTTTAAAAATATTGGTTGTCCTAGGTTGGACTATTGGAACAGGTCCACCAGGTTGGAGTTGCAGAGGTAACCGCAGATCTGCTGTTTATTACACAGGGAGACCTGTTTTTACAGAATTTTGTAGAATGCACCTTCTTGGAAAAGCACAATTTACATGTTTGTTCCATGTGGATTTAAATTTTCAAGATTGTTACAGCTGTGGGGAACCAGGGCTACTCCTACTCCCAGAGAAGTAGGGGGAGATGTGCTGTTATATGCAAAAAAAAAAAAAAAACAACAAAACCAAACAATTCAGTGAGTGCCTTTGCAAGCTACTTGAGAAGGAAATGCTACCAGTCAGCATGTCTAAGGGTCTGGCTGTTTGTTACTCCTTCCTTGCCACAGACAACTCTTCCTGAAGTTTGGTCCCACAAAGCTCCTCTGAGTGCCAGCTGTAAGAATCAAATTTGACCTCACTTGTGCAGAAATGTGATGTAACTGACACTCCATGTCAGTATCCAATATTGGTCAGATAAGAATCTGGCCCAACACAACCATTTTGGTGTTTGTGCTTACATGTGTGTGTCTGCCTGTTTGAATCCTTTCAATAGGCCTTTCTGGCTACACCCGCAGTGGATGACTACAAGCATTCTTCTCCCATGACTGGTACATAGCAATTCATGCAGCTCCCTGGTGAAGAATTTTGTTTTAAGACTGTAGCCTTTCCCCATCCTTTTACATCTCGTGACAAAGAAGAATAAATTCTCACCGTCTGTGCCTCCAAAACGGCAGACAAGTTTATTACTGCTAGTAATATTTTCAGCTACAAAATTAAATCAGTTGAACAGCCAAAGCTTCTGACTGAGGTAGGAAGATCACACACTTGGGACTTTCTCTTTTTCTGTGTAACACATCAGCAGTCCCTGGTCAGAGTTCGGTCCCTTCTGGCCACAAAGATGAGGCAAGAGAAGCCTGCTGATGGCTCAGCAGGTTGACCTTCGGCCAGCATTGAGTGCACCTCTCCTACCTGAGACCTAGAGAGATGTGGAGACAAGGAGGGCAAAACAAGGGGGAGAGGATTTTGTGGGAGATGCAAAACTTATTTCCCCAGACACTATGAGCAACTGCTCCTGGTAGGACCATCTGAAAGGGTAACCAGCTGTGCTGATACAGGGTGTAAACTAGCTGATGCTCAGGGCAGAAAGGATTTACCGGGTGACATGCAGTTGTGGTGTTGTTCACCATTGCCCTTTGTTCAACACGTCTTTGTCTGCTTCCTCTGAAGTACTGGGTGCTGTTAAGTGCTGGCAGATGAGGGCAGTTTTCTGCAATGGCAAAAATGGTTTAAGCTCTTGTTCCCTACTGCCTCCCAGTCACTGACACCTATTTCCAGCTCACCGTTTCTCAAACCTCCTTGCCTTCAGAAGACGGAGATCATGCAAATGGTCATTACCAGCCAAACATCCCCAGAGAGCTGGAGCAGCACAACTGAAGGGCTGGCAAGCTGTGACACCAGAGACCCAGACACCAGAACCTCCCACAGTGGGGCAGAGCCAGAGGATCAGTTGATGTCGGTTTCATACTGGAGGAAAACATAACACCTGAGGCTGGAAATTCTGGTCAGTGTGAGCACAGGATCCATCCACCAGCCTCAGAAATGTCCTTCCATAATGCGTCTTTCATCTAAAACCATTTCTGGCAAAGCATACACTTTCTTGCCACACCACTACTTCAGGTTTTGATAGGAGGCATTCACTGCCTTTTTTCTCACTAGAGGCTTCACTGCATTTTATATTTAATAAAGTATTTTTTAAATCATGCTTTTTGTCTGAGTACATGAGAGTTTTAGACAAAACTTTTGCAATGTTATGCCATGTTAGATTGGCGCATTAGGATTAGTCTTCAGTAATGTGTGGAGTTGCAGTTAATTTGGGTTATTATTAACATTTTCTAATTGAAAGTATCCACTGATGGTTCTTCACTTATGCAGACAAGAAGGTTTAATCCACTGTGAGATTCAGGGTTTTCCTTTCTTGCTTCCCAGAGTGTCAAAATATTTAAAACCAGCTACAGGTCAAATTTATAGTGGGAACATTATAGTTTTGTGTTCCAGGATTGGGGTGGGAGTCAGGCTAAATCCAGAGTATCAGTAGCGATTTTGAATTAATTCCAACTTGTGCACATCTTTAGAATCTGTCTGTTAGAGATGGGCAACACTCACAGCTTAATCATAGACATTTGCTATTAATATTAATCTGTTTCTGTTTATGACTCAGAGCACTTTGTTGCCAGAACACTGAAAACCCCAAAGGACAGTGACAGTGAACGTATTTATGATGTTTGCAGAGAAGTTGGATGGGGGACAAGGGGGGGATGGTAAAGTCATTTTACAAATTGGAGTTATGGCTATTTATTATGAGTCATTTTATTGTTTGTCTCACCACATTACCTCGCTTCAGTCTATGCTAAGCTTCATGCTGAGAGAAAGCCCTTGCCCTGGGAGCCTTCCCAGTCCAGACAGATGCCAAGTAGGAGGAGGCATAAAAAGCCCCCATGGAGGTCAGACAAGGTGAAGGGCCAAATAGGAGCCCCAGGCCAGCCCAGGGGCTCACAGACCACGCACTCATGTCCCACTGGCTGCTTCAAAGGGTAGGCAGCCCCAGGAGAGAAGCAAGCACCTATCTAAATGAGAAGGGAAAAGGGATGAAGCCTCCTACTCCACCCTTAAGCTTTATCTTCCCCTGGAGAACGTATCCCCCATTTAGTTTTTAGGGACAATTGCAAATGTATCTCACTAGTAAGCATAAAAGAAGAATGAAAATAAAGCTCTTGGACATCAGAAAGTAACAGTTTTTGTTTCTGGCCACTCTTCGTTTGAAGGAGTGAGATCTCTCAAGCAAGCTGGAAACACCTACGAAAAGCTACAGATGTCAGGAGAAGGAAACTCATTTCTAGCTTTAACAGCAGAGTAAATTCCCTGAGACTCCATTTCCCACTCTTCTGAGGAAGGATTTGTTTTATTCCCCCCAAGGGCCACAGCACAGCTCGGCCATGCACATGAGAAGAGCTGTCAGATATTGAACACTACCAGCATTTCTATGGCAGATCCGTTTTCCCCTAAACAGTCCCAAATTCTTTCTACATGCCCTGAAATAAGAAATCTGCCTGAGTCTGTACAACAAAAGATGGCACTATAAGACAAAATCTGGCATTCAGATCCCCACTTTTAGCCTTCCACGGTGCCACAAGATGTCTCACAGAATTCCCTCAGCATAACAGATTTTCAGAACATTTAAAATTAAGCATATATGTATGACGGGAAAAAAAAAAGTTCTAACAAATGCCGAAATGCAGAGCACAATCATTCAGGTATTAGCTAAGATATAAGCAAATAAAGTGAATGAATGTTTCTAATTGACTTGAGTGGCCAGTTGGTTACACAACCTCCAAAACAAAGACCGGGCTGTGGACTTCAGTGCATTTGTTCCTCTGAGTCATAAGTGTGTCAGGCTCCCTAGAAAAGGCCAGCCAAAGGAGACTGCTCTCTATCTTCCCTTCTGTTTCATTCCATTGGCCATAGGCAATTCCTGAGCATGCTCCTAAATGGTACAAAATAACAAGAACTGGATCTGGTTCACAGGGGGCACACCAGTATCCCATAATCCTCACTTCTATCCCCTTTCTCTCAAACTCCTTATCTCAGCATAGCTTTTTGGCTGTGTTTTGTTTCTATTTATGACTTTTTTTCCCCCCTAAATCATTTGTGTTGGTCCAGATATTTGGTAAAAACAAATGAGATATATAAAACACATAAATGAATACAAAACAAATTATGGATAATTTACTGGTCCTGAAGATTAAGAAAAAAAAGAAGAAAAAAGATATCCTCTTCAATATAGAGGGAAGGCAAGTGCACCCTTTCACCATCTTTCAGTTGACCCACAAGGCTCCACAGAGGATACCAGGAAAGTCTGCATGCTGTAAGGCTGATATCTTGCCATTAGGCTTTGCACAGCTTCTCAGACACAGAACACCTGGCTCATGGCTCACAGTGCATTCACCCCAAAGTTGCTGAAAATTACTGGATCACAAAGATCTTCTTACTTCCAAATTCTAAATGTCTTTGATGTCAGCACTAAGACTGTAAATTGCTTTATACTACAAAATGCTCGTATAATTATTTGCTTAGTGATCAGCTTTATTTTTCATTTGGAAATGCGCAATATGAGGATAGGGTGAGTAAAAAGATCTAGTAGCGGGTTTTTTTTATGTCTATTTTTCATAAAAACCTTGCCTACTGAAACTTATATCACTAGTCTTAGTCACTGACCAAGCTTGGTCTGCACTTTGCCTGAGGTACCTTAAGCACTGGAAGAAGCTAAAGAGAAACCACTACAGCTGCCTTCTCAACCTCATGTCTGAGCAAAAGTAGTTAGCCCCTCTCCAAGAGATTAACACTGAAAACTACAGCCCATCTCAGCTCGTGAAAATGCTGCATTCAATTACAGTGTGGCTGTGGCTGTGCCTCCTGTGAGTCTCATGGTGAGGCTTTGGAAAGCCGACAAGAATGATATTCAGCTCTCAGCCTTACAAACCCAGGCTTACCAGAGCTCAGTTAGGAATCCAGTTCCAATCATTTGAGTGCCAAGTTAGAGGAGTGATGCTATTGGTTATCTGTCCAGGTCTAAAATAGATGCCACATCACTCTTCTGGGCTCTGTGGTCCCTTCTGCACCTGCAAGGAACACTCCCAGGTACAAGTACATGCTGGGAGAATATTCTGCTGGAGACCAGCTTTGAAGAAAAGAACTTAGTTGCCCTGGTGGACACCAAGCTGATCACGAGCCAGCAATGTGCCCTGGCAGCTCAGCAGGCTAGCAGTATTCTTGGATGCCCTCAGAAAAGCATTGTAAGCAGATCAAGAGAGTTGATCCTTCCCCTCTACTCGGTGTTGGTCAGGCTACACCATGAAAGAAAAAGAAAGATGAGAAAGAAAAAAAGATTCTTCTATCACACACAGATATGCAAAGAGTAGAGATTAACAATACACTTGATGTGGTTCCCAAGCTGAAAAAGTAGGCACTGGAAGTCTGTTATATTTGGCAGGCAACATCTTTTCCTGCATAAAAGAAAATAGATAGAAATCTGGGACTTCCAGTTGCAAAGGAGAAATCACGTACTGTGTGGCTCATCTTTTTGGGTTGGTCAAGATCCATCCATGTGCAGTTCTGAGTAATGTTAGGCTGGGCATTCAAGCCCATAATGACTGGAAAGAAAGAACATCATAAATTTCTCAAGTTTTATTCTCACAAAATTTCTGATGTATTTGTTTAAACTTTAGTCAATGGGATGTTCAAATAAAGGTAAGTTGAGCATCCAAATAATGGAGTCTTGTCCCACGACACTGTTATTCAGCAACGATAATTCCATGGTTGCATTAAACTACCTATGCTAATTGTGTAGGTATTTGAATTTGGGGCTATAGAAATCAGGTTTCAACTGGAAGCATTAAGAAGTTGTCACTTCAAGAAATACTCCAGTGAAAATTTTCCTTCCTTGCACAAGCTTTCTGGAAGATGAATATCTCAGGGCCTTTGACATGTTTTTGTTCTCCATCAGGTGCCATCACATTGCCCAACATAGAAGAATTCCAAGAGTTGCAAGAGGCAGAAGCTTTAAGCTTTGTTACTTTCCTGGAAAACACAAAATACTTTTCACACTTTCGTCTGAGATGAATAAACAAAATAAATTGCATCCCACATCAAACTGAAAATAATCCATGACTTCTGCTTTAATTTCTTTGGCCACATCTGCTTTGTATCTTGTGAAGATTTTTTGATTTTGAATGTATGGCATATGTCCAGGATGCTTTTCATCTGAGAACCTGTAATTTTGTGCTCTGAAAGATCAGCCAACAGTAATAGCAATATTGCCTCATTCTTCAAGAAAAAGCATAAACATGCCCCTCTAAGATTTCCTTGCAGAAGTTGTAGCTGCAAATTATTCCTGGTGCATATGATTTCTCAAAGAGACTATGGCATGTAAAGAAGTAAAACAGAGTTGATTATTTCATGAATAATTAAAAAAAAAAAAAAGAAGAAGAATAAAAGAACAAATAATTCTTTGAATTCAATGAGTATGGGAAGCCTTTCCTGACTTCTTAGCCCCAGGTCACAGAGAACATGACATTGCATTGGCAATTACATTTGCGTTAATTCTGTTCTGCAAACAGATCTGGAGTGGGGAAAGAGGAGGCCCCTACTAGAACTTAACTTGGAATTTCTCAGTCTTTCTTCCAGCTCTTACAAAAAAAAAAAAAAAAATCAAAGAAAACAGATGCAGTGAGGGCACTGTGACACAACAACTGTTAAGATGTAAACACTCAAAGGTTCTGAACTGTGAAATATATTCTAGCTTGTTCATGGTCTGGAAGCTAAACACATTTTGCTGCAGCAGTGCTCAGCATCTGGTTGTTGGATCAGAGTTGGACATCTGGAAGCCTACTGTTAAAAATAAATGCTATCGCAGTGGTAAACAAAAGGTCTTTTAAATGTTTGAGTAGCCAAAAGGTCAAGAAGGAAATACAAGAATAACAGGAGAAAATAAAAATGTTATCTTAGTTATACACTTTGCTAAGTCAGATAGGAAAGTTTGAAATAGATACTTGAGTTATTTTTTGATATGGAGCACATTCAAAGTGAATGAGGGAGTGAGTATTCAACTTCATATAGAGCAATCTTAATGAGATAATACTTTCTTAAATATGAGAAAAAGTAAAACTTTTCTACAGACAGTTCTCCCTGATGAGTTCTCCAGAGTTTGTGGCAATATCCAGTGTATGTCCTCCCTCATACATATATTGGATCATCACATCTAGCTTTGAGATTCCAATCTAAGGCAGTTACTTATAGAAGCTTTCACAGACAATGCTAGGAATCTTTCCAGCATAGTTCATTTCACTGGTCTTAGCAATCTATCTCTGTCCAGAAAAACCCTCACAAGATGATTGTGACAGCCTTCAACATCAGCAGGCACTCAAGAACTATTTGAGACCATGGGAATGTTTAATGTTCCAAAGGTCATATCTGGACTCTGAGCACAATACTTTTGAGAAGTCTGGAGGGAAATCGATGACAACATGCTGCAAAATGAGCTTGGAGTCTAAGAAAACAATTCTAACAGATAATCAGAGCTTTATATCAGTGCTTCCAGCACGTTTACTGTAATCCCAAACAGCATTTCTTGTACAAAGTAACCTCATCACTTTCTAGCACAAACTGTTATCTGTGTCACTTCCGTAGAAGAGCTGAAAGCACTAACCACCAGTCTCGTCCAACACAACATACAAATGAATGATGCCATAGCAATTTCAGAGAGTTCCCTTACCAACAGCAAAGTGGAAATATGAGTAGGCATTTCCACAAAAGGCCAGGAAAAGAATGGAAGACTAGAATTCTTCAAGCAGTGGGTTTTGCTAGTATCTCACAGTATAATAAATGGGTGAAATTGTTCTCTTTACTAATTTGCAGCCTAAGAAAATTGCTGGGCTGTTATCAATAAGCAGAGGTCAGAATAATAAATCATTTCACTGAGGACTTCCAATCTCATCTCCATGTGTACTGGGAAGAGAAAGGATTTCACAGTATTGGAGAAAAGCTCTCAATAACGGATAAGTTCCCTTACCAGGAGATATCCTATGCAAGTCTTCCCCAGTTCTCAAGGAGAACAAAAACAAAAGGGAGCTGAATAAAGTAAGAAGAAAAAGAAAGGAAGAAACATAAAAAGAATTACAGATTATTATTTTTTTTTAATTTATTGATTTGTCCTTTTCAGTTGGATAATGAGCTCATGAAAAGGCATTACAAGAAATCTAAACTAGTACATAGACATCAATCCATCAAAATATATACAAGTGAAGCAACCACAACCTTTTAAAGACTGTTTCTATATTTGCAAAGTTTGTTCATAATTATTTCAGTTGGTAAACTGCAGAAGCATCCATTACACTACATTCAGCTTTATTCACGTACGGAAAAATCCTCTGGAATGTAATAAGAGTGAAGCTCAAATGGCCCAATAGAAATGACTGTATCCAACATTTATATCCCTTCTATACAATTCTATAAATTGATTTTTAAATTCTGTAGAAAGACTATCACTCTATTAAACTCTGTCAGATTTTTTCCATAAGTGCTACGTGCAAAAGTGCTTATAGCAAATATTCCCATGTTCTTCTGCATTAAAAAAAAATACAGCAAAATCTGTGACCTTCTATATATCCATTTGTTAATACTCAATTGATTGATACTAGAGTAGAGAGACCTTTCCTTTTTTTGGACTTAATGGTATTTGGAAAGAGACCCCCTGCAATCCATCCAACAAGTCTCAGTGATGTGAGAAAAGAGACCACTAACACATCAGTGCTCTCTAATATTGGAAGGGAGACCCCCTTTTGCACTGAATTACTGCCTGGAAAATCTGCTCCCCTTATGCTTTTTCCATGTGATTTGCTGGAGCTCACTCTTTCTCCATTGCTGGGAAGGCCAGGACATATCCCCTGGCAGTTTTAAAAACTTTTATAAACTGGAAAGTATTTTGTTGGCTTGAACTTTGCTTGCCTAGAATCTATGAAAGATGCTGCTGTTATTGTTGGGGTGTTAGTTGAGTTAAATCCTGTTATTCATTACCATTCGATTGAATGGTTTATTTTTTTAAAAGGTTTTATATTTACCTCAGGATGTCAATTAATTCTATTCCCAATTGCTTATTTGTGTTTCCTCCATTTGTTTCATTCTCATATGTTCAGGAACTTGGTGGGGGGAAGGGGGGGAATTTATTGTTCCAGCTTGGTTTCCAATTTTTTTATTTCAGTCTAGATGAGAAGGCTAATCTATATGAATCTAAGTGATTCATATACCTGCCAGGTGAGAGAGAGAGATGGATGTTATGGTGCCAAGTAAGTAGGCCCTTTCCTAAGCAGCCTTAACAACAGCTGCATTTTCATCATCCCTGAAATGTGAGGAAGCCATGTATGGAGAACTTTGATGTTTCAGGTGAAACAGAACAATGTTTCTGTGATAAGAACCTGCATGTATTAAATGTGAGCCCAGTGATATATCATGTTACCCTTTCTAAAGCAATTAGCTGGGCCTCCCTGAACTTTCACTGGCTGAAATATGATTTGAAATCCTGGAAATGCCAGTGTGTGTGTATGAGCATATGTGCACAGACAGGGGGAGAATGCAGCATTCTTAATTCTCTTTCCAGTTTACATAAAAATCTCTTGTAAAAGATCTGAAAATGTGTATGAAGTTTAGATCTTAAAGTCATTTACCATTCAGCACACTCAAAAATTTGCCAACAAGTCATTCACTTACTTATTTGGCTCCTTGCCTATGAAATGCACTGTGGAAGGATTTATACAAAGAGTTTGATGGAAATGGGAGACCAAGTCAAGACTATATTCCTGTGCTGCTGAGGAAATATGTCTTTAGTAAAGTGAATGTACTTTTTAGTGTGCCTGGAATGAAGCAATAGTTTTAAGCTGGTGATTTGTATTCTTTGAACTCTATAATGGAAATAATACCAACCACTGATTTGGGTAAAACTAAATCCTGGAATGGCTTTCATCCCATTGGATCATTCCTCTGCTAAAGAAAAAACTTATTGCATCTGAAAGAAATAATATTGTAAAATCAATAGGGGAGAACAAGTAAATCTTTTTAAAATCAAAGTCAAAATTTCCTGAAAGCCATGAAACACTAGAACATCAGTTTGGGTGTTTCTACTTCTTTGCCTACTTCTGTTGCTATTATAAATGCAACACTTAGCTACAGATCATGTTATAAAGTGTCATGGGTAGTTCCTATGGTAGGAATATAGACAGACTTGAAGTTAGAAATTACTCATGTATTTATCTGTGTCAGTAATTTATTAACTTGCACATCACCTAAGGAAGGATCATTCAGACCCCACCAGAGCACTGCACACATTGCAAACAGGTAGGTGCAATGCCAGAGCATCCCTGGCCCGTGTCAGAATGGAAATATATACCTGCTGGTGAAGCCCACCCAATCTCTTGTGAATTATGCCATAATCTTTTGTCACCTTTTCAGTGCATCCAGAATGCCATTTCTAAGGCTACATGCCATGGAAGAACTTTCTAGCTGTGCTCCACCAATAGTTGCGTGACAGAAAGGCAAAATATGTGCTCATTATCAGAGGCAGCAAAGTACTTGGGGAAAGATGCACATGGGAAGACCTTTTGGAAAGGTCATTTTAATCTGTGTTGCAATAGAGTGCTTGGAAGAGCCACAACATTTCTACTGTATTCTTTAAATGTGGCATTTCTAAGAGGCCTGGCCCTCAGTTATACGATTCCAATCTCTGGCCTCATAAAAATTTAGAAAAAGTAGGGTGAATCATGATGAAATATTTTCTGGACTGGTCTGAAATAGCCCATGAGTGCCAATTTATTTGGAATTGATCCAACAGTTTTTTTTTTTTTTCCTCAAAGTAAGCATATGTGCTCAGTTCTGTACACAGCACAGAGAGAGCAAACAGGGCACAGGCACATGGGCAAGAATACTGAGATGTCTGTACAGAGAGAAAGGACTCATTGAATTATCTGGCTTTCTCTAGATGTAAATACACCCTGCTAAGCAACGTAAAATAACTAATGAGCCATAGTCCACTGAGAATCACTGGCAGTATGACCTTACCTCTGGCTTAATTTTTTGTTATATTTTATTGAATAAATGAATTTATGAACTTTTGTTTCAGTACCTTTGCTCCTGCTCCAGCCAGAAATTAACTCTGCCTCTTCTGTATGGAAATTTGCTCACTTTTGATGTACATTGCTCCCTCATACTTTATCCTGTCTAAAACAAACATTACCAAGCACAGTATTCCTGTACAGCTTTCTCATAAGATTGAAAGGAAAGCAAAACTCCCAAGTAGGCAGGGACAACAGAGTTCAGCAGTGTCCCAGAACATGTCAAAGGGTGCATTCCTTGCTTGTCACTGCTCATTGAGAGGGAAGTACAGAGCTCTTTTCAAATGGCTTTTTTCTTCAGGAACAGCCATCTCACTTACAGGTACAGCATCCT
Source organism: Tragopan temminckii (assembly GCA_028571105.1). Classification (NCBI taxonomy): domain Eukaryota; kingdom Metazoa; phylum Chordata; class Aves; order Galliformes; family Phasianidae; genus Tragopan; species Tragopan temminckii. Next base: position 34,325,396 of record JAOWBP010001760.1, on the reverse strand, counting down.
CCATTACAACAGTGCGTGTGTGCTCACTGACAGTAAAATGATCCACATTTGAAAAATGCATATTTTTTTGCATAGAAAACCACACAATGTGCAGCTCTCCTTGGCTAAAGCCCATGGACTCAGGCAGACCACCCACACGCTCTCCGCTGTATGTCACTCTATAGGACAGAAGTAAGGTCCTGATGAGGCCTGAAGTCATTGATCGACTTCTCAGACAGCAATCGTTTAGTGGAAATAGTGAGATTCTCAGCCAGAAGAGAGGCAAATATTAAGTAACAGAACAAATTCCTCTAGGTTAAGTTCCATTTTTCACAGAAAAATGAAAAAAACATAAAGCATACTATTATAACAATTCTTTAAAATAACCTCATCATTGGGAGGTGGTAAATACAGTCTGTTTTTCAGTGTTTATTCCCATTTCTGACCAAAACGTCCTTTGGGGCATGCTGTACAGAGAACAAAACCTAGAAAGTGCCTGTAAAATTGTTACAACAGGAAGAAAAGTGTCAGCTAACAGTAAGTAAAGCTTTTATAATAACAGTACTTCATGAAAATTTCATAAGAGTCTTTAAAAATGTGTTTTTTTCCTCCTGTTCTCAAAAAAGCTGTAAAAATGCAATTTACTTATCAGTAAATTGTAAAACAGATGGTGTGTCTCACCAGTACTAGAAAGAAACAGCAGACACTGAGTCTAAAGTACCACAATCATCCAATTAAAATCTATTACAAGGACTATTAATAACTTGCTATCCTCCAATGATGAACACTGCGCAAAAGAAGACTCTAAAGTACATATATCAACATACGTTGTATCCATGACATTATGAATTGCAGTACTCAATTTCAAAATTTTAACACAAGAGTAACATGATTTTCAGCAACTCCACTTGAATAATCGGTATAAAGCATGCCTAAGACCAAACCCAGTACCAACGCTTCATAACAAGGATGCAGCCTCTCAGTTTGCTCATCTTTAAATTTATACACCACCATCTCTGAAGGACTTGAAAATCTAGTCTTGCCAAATAGGTACACTACTAAACTTCCCTGAAGTTTTGCATCTCCTTCTGACTTCATCCATCCACATAATCACCACCACAATGACGAGAACAGATTCTTCTAGTATTGTACCTTTCAGTACCACCTCCCAAATCCAATTAAAATTTTTTGTCTGATGGAAGCTCCATACCCACAATTTCCCCATGATTCTAACAAGCTGTCAGGGACAGTTTTGACATCTGATTGTCTATTCAAAAGGAAGCGTGTATAATTGATTCAGGAGTTATCAACATTCAAATCGCATATTGCTTGATTTTACCTTCAAGAATAAACAGGGTCTAATCATCATTTAAAAGGCTGTTGTCTGCCAACTACAAAACACCCAACCCAAGGGCATCTCCCGGGTTTGAAACACTAGCTGGCTTTCTAGACATCCAAACTTTTTGTACGCCTCAGCATTTCTAACCAACTCCCGCAGTTCTAAAACTATCATCTATAAATCTAAAATCAACCTTTAGGACTCACCAGATGAGGACTTCTGGGTTTTTTTTGACCTTCTGCAGAGTATGAACAATGCCAGTGGTCTTCTTTTGAATAACAAAAATGCTAAAATGAATGCAGGTGATTCATAATTCCATTGTCTTACTTATCTGCTGTGGTTACTTTGCCAGATGTGGAGTTCAGTGTTGGTTACAAAAAGTCATCAGCATTCAGATCCTCGTCTTCTCAAATACAATCTCATCTCACTAATGCAAACTAAAAGCAAGAGAGCCAAGGATGTGAGAGCAGACATAAGGCTTCTTGCTTGAAACCTTGCTTATAACCTACCTCTTTTACTATGTTCACAGAAGAAAGAGGAATAAGTAAGAGGTCATTATTTTAAGGTTTTTCCACCATTCACTGCCTCCTAGAAGGGATCCAAGTGAAGCAATATGCCCAAGCAGTGTACCAGAGCAACATGAATAGGTAGAATTTATAGGCCACGTGAGAAATAGCTCATTTGCAGAGGAGGTCCTTTTCTTCAGCTTTTGCCACTTGATTCCAGTTTTAACAAAAGTCACTCAATTTGGTTATTTCACGAGATGAAGAACCTACTACTTCACTTAGCAGTTTTCCCTCACAGTGTTAAAAAAAAAATGTGTGGTCATAGATTCTTTTGATGTTTTTTGTGCATGCATAAGAGAAACATTCAGTACTTTTTTTTCCTCCAGACATGAAGGTATCCAAATAGAGCATCCACATCCAAGCTCCATCTTTTATTTTTTTTTTTTTTTTTAAATGGAAGTTGTTGAAGCAGTTTAAATACCTCAATGTGAACAATTTCTAGTACTCTTTTTGACATTGTCTCTAATTTTTCATGTTTCTTGATGACTAATTGACATCAGCACTGACTCTTTAATGTCTGACATGTTCAAATTGAAATCTTTTACCACTCTTCGAGGTCTCTCCAGCTGTGTCCTGGTACCACATTGCAAGTTCATCATCAACTATGACCCTTTTCTCCAGCTGCAAAGTTTGCTCCCTAGTAGATTTTAACTATTGCACTTGTTTTCCTGCTTCATGTTATGGATATTTTGGAGAT
>JAOWBP010001760.1:34295065-34309736 GCA_028571105.1 Tragopan temminckii | reverse complement strand
GAGCCAGGTGCCTTGTGTGTGTTTACATCTGGCTCAAGTTACTGCTAAGCTTTTTTACTCATTAGCAAGATAATGACTTCCTTTATCCCACATCTCCCCCTTCACTTCTTCTTAGTAGAAAAAGAACAATGATGGGTTCTTTAGAGTACAAACAATAGTCCATATTAACCTATCCCAACAATTCCAATTTTTATGATTTCTTGGTGAGGCAGCTGACAAAGTGTGTTTAGTGTGTTTTGTCGGTGAGAGTCCAAACCACTGATGAAAGTGCTGTGATCATGTTACAGCAGATGATGAGATAGATGGCCAGATCCATCGTGCTGGTATTCATCTCGGACCTATCCCTATTAAGACACAAGCCTTAGCCCCACCTTATCATTGTCCAACAATTTTAAAAAATTAAGAATATAGCATGCTTTAGCTACTCTTTCCTGAGGGGATCATACCTGCACTCCCCCTTCCTTGGTTTTTTTTTTTTTTTTTTAAGTTTTGTTTTTAAATAGGGAAATCTATTATTATTATTATTTAAATCACTGAAATCACATATTCAGAACCAGAATTACGAAAGCCAGGCAGGTACAGGTAAGACTTCAGCCAGTCAAGTTGGATTACACAATCAAATATGAGAAAGCTTCCTACATTGACAATCTGCTGCACATGAACACACGTCATTTTACAGCAAATACTGTTTTCCAATTTAGAGTTCAGACATAGCACAACTTTCAAACATACTTTCAACGTTGTTAGGCCTCTCTTAGAATTTCCTAGAGCACTGAACAATTGCTACAACAGCTAGAAGGTTCAGAAAAATACACTGCAACAATGCCAACAGCTGGAACGAGTGCAACTCCAAACACCAGCATACATCTCAACAGCAGCTTGGGCAGCTCCAGCTCCCACTGCTGACAATCACCAAGCCTGGAGGTTTGGATCCTCCTCCTCTTGCTGTGGTGAATGAGCCATAAGCCCAGGGTCTGCAAACCTTGCTTCCAGTTGCTGACCTCTGATAGCTTCCACTCCAGCACCTTTTGTTGCGCCAATTCCTTAGCAGCGGGATTCTTTGGAGCAAGCAGCACCTTTTCGAAGTCAGCGTTTGCATTTTCAATTGCTAGCTGTTGAAACACAAGAGCTCTCTCTTGCTCATTATCAACCTGTTTTTCCAACGAGCTCTTAAGCCTATCCAGAAATGACATATATGGTTCTTGGGACTGATGCTTAATACTAACAAGACTGGCTTTGCTTTCCAGCCTTACGTACAGCTCGGAGAGTATGCATAGCCAAATGTTTAATTTGCTGTAATCCCTCTGCAGCAATTAGCACCTTTAGAACTGGGGTGGAGGAATCTCCTTCCCCCATCAAAGCATTCACATCTACAGCCAAAGCAGGTTTCTCTGTGGTTGCAACAAGTTTTCAGTTGCCTGAATCTGTGTCAACCCCCTCCATTTGGATTCCCACACAATGTCTCACAGCATACTATATAACAAAGGCGCCCACCACGGCTCTTGTCCCGGGGCTATAATGAAAAGAAAATCCTTCAACATATCCCTGTCTCCAACTTTCCTGGTCTCCCTCTGAATAGACACCCACGTATCATACAGATCGAGGAGAAGCAGATTCAGCTCTTCTTGAAGATCTATTATGCCAGGAACAAAAAAGCCATCAGGACCTCTGGAAGAAGAGGTGGCAAAGACCCCACGCTGTGGTGGTAATGAAGGAGCTGATGGTACAGCAGGTGAGCCCAGTGAGAAGTCAGTGGCTCCTTCATCCTCAGATGAATGAGGGGCAGCCAATGATGAGCTTGTATAACTTATTAAGGCTTTGAAAATTTTCCTCAATGTTTTCAGGAGCACGGACACCATCTCATCACCTCTAGTGGAAGCATCCCACAACTTTACTATGACATTTCTCGGTTCTGAGGTAATTTTGTTCCCCATGGTATTCAATTGCTTACCTTTGACCCATGAAAGTCAATCAACAGGGGACGGTCAGCCCTCTCCCTTTGGCCTGGCTCTTTTCTCAGCCACCTCCTGGCCAATTTACCTTTTTTGTCCCTGTTCAGGCACCATTTTTGGCAGGTAGGCTCCGAGTACAGCGAGAGAGGCACAGTCTCCCTTGCTGGTGCTGAACAAAGTATCTGTATTGTATGTGCTTACAGCCTTTTACATGCGTGCAACAACAGCTGGTTACATGTAGGAGCCAAGCACCTTGTGTGTGTTTACGTCTGGCTCAAATTACTGCTATGATTTTTTTACTCATTAGCAAGAGAATGACTTCCTTTATCCCACAAAGTTGGTGTCATCTGTCACCCTTACCAAGGGTACACTCAACTCCCTCATTCGGGCCATAAATACCATAAAACAAATCTTATCTCTTAATTGCTTAGAAGGGTAAAATCAACAAAATTTTAAAAAGATAACTGGATATGAGTAAACGAAGGAATGATAGAAGGAAGGCAAGTATAATTCCCACTACCTTCAAGTATTCCATGAGTATTTAACTATACTGAAATGCAAACATCACGTATAATGTAAGCAATATTGTTTTGGAGAATACATCCAAGATGGCTTACTTTATGATATACTGAAGAAATGGAAGACATCATAGAAAGCACAATTTTTTCTTGGTCTTCCTCTTCCCCTTCTCCTGACAGTGCAACTCAAGTTTTCCCATCTCTCCTAGGGCCACTGTAGGGATATAAATGCTAGAAATCTACATCTCATCTCATGCCCCTCATTCTAAAACAAAACCAGTCATGTTGGCAGTAGGCAGTAACTTGCTTTCTCTATTCCTGTAAACTCATCTTCTAGCCACTTCTTGATTTCCCCACACCCTTGTTCTCTATCATAGCTTTCTATGATGACTGCTCCGAAAGCACTGGCTTCAACTTCTTCTGTTGGCTCACAACATCAGAGGCTGACGTTGGTAGTATGGCAGTAGGGGTTGAACCTTCCCACCAATATCCTGTCATACAGCAACATAATATAAGTGGTTGGCAGCAGAGGGGCAGTCTGACAAAATGACGTTTGATATGGAAGTACATAGAAAGCACAGGTGTCACCGAATTCTTCCATGTGGGGGGAAAAAAAAAAAAAAAAAAGCACCCACTGACATTTATTGATGTTTGCCACTGATGGGTGGTGCTTTTCAGCAATGGCAACAGCAGGTCACTTCCACTGCTGCAGGTTGTTACAAGAACAGTATGCAGGCTCTTGCTCATTGCTGGTGACTTGACCTTAGACCTGCCTCGTCAGTACAGGCTTCATCTGCAACCTGCCCCTTACTGCCTGACTTTCCCTATTATTATTGCATGAAGAAGGAAACAATCAAAGCTACAGGAGCAGGAATACACATTTGCATGTATCCCCTACCCATGAAGAACCAACATGAGACCCAGGGCATGCTCTTTTCCTTAAGGCATTATTTAACGGCATCACTATTACTCAGCATTACCCACAAATAAACAACCCACATACAGCCAGAGGGTAAAACCACATTATTTTACCTCACACACAGTTTCTTAATTTCTTCTTGTTTCTGCAAGCTATTTTCCATGTCACCCCACTCCCTCTTCTGACTTTTTCTAAGCTCTATAGTCTACTAGAAGCCAAAGTAGCGTATCTATTCAGAAAATATTCCATCTTCATTCCACACAGGAAAACAGATAGTCCCTGATGTTTTGCAAACCATTTAACCCTAAACAGATTTTAATAGGATTCACTTCAGAATACCGCTGGCTGTCCCCATATCTTCTGACTTTAAATTTAAAAGCAAGACCACACTACTGTTGAGTTCTATTTTAAATAAAAAATTCAAAGACACCCAGCTAGGAGTGAGACACACTTCCTCCCACCCACCCCACCACCATCACCACCAAGCACCAACGAGATAGGAAAACTCTGTTCCTCTACCCAAAATACTGAAAATCAAGTGTAGGTGCTACATTGTAACTGCAACAATAGGAGGTAGTACATACAGTTATTTTTAACCAGTTTTGGATCTCTCACAAAGGCTCACAACTCAGTAAAAAAGAAAGAATAGCTTACCCCTTTCCAAGGACCAGGACTCACTGGAAACTCCCAAAGAAGACAATTTCCAAACAAAAATATTTCTCTTTCAGCTCCAGCCCTTAAATGAGGTTAGGGAGGGGGTGGATCCGGAAACCACCCCTTTGGTTGCACAGGTAAATTACTCACACCTGTGCTCCCAAGGCTGGCTACGCCCCTTCACCAGGTGCTCAATCACTGGTTCAGGCTGTGAACTAATGGTTCCCATGCAGTGGCACAGCAAATAATTTAGGAAACTAATCCATGTTCCTTCGAAGCTAGTTTTCTATTTTTCTGATGGCAGAAATTTTTTGTCTTTATGCTGAAAAACACAAAATATCATGGTTGCCTGTTTAAAACCAAAGGTGTAGTGTCTCTACAGGCATATTGTGCTGAAAAGTAGCCTTTTACGATTGCAACTCTTTAGTAACTAGATATTCTCTCCTGTGTCCTTCTATCACACTGATCTCAGAAGGATAGCATATTGATTGTGAAATTTTTAAATATAATATTATAAGACAGCAACACTATCCACAACTATTTTTTTCCCCTCATGTTTGCCATTAGAAAACCTGATTTCAAGCACTCAACTTTGCCAAATTTGAACTGTGTCAGCTAAACTTTTCCATTCTCAAAACCACAAGCATTCAAGCATTTCTGAGGAGTCCAGGGGGGGAAAATGTCTTTTTTTTTTTTTCTTTGTAACATGACAAAATTGTCGTAAATTTCCACTTGAAAATATTTAGTGCCTGTGTGGTACAGCAGATTCTCTCACCCCTGAAGGAAAAAGGTGTTAATAAATTCTTGGTTTACCATGGAGCTGCACGTCTGCAAGTAATGGATGGATGAAAAACTCTATTCGGAATGGACTGATGATGCTGTGGCCACTGCCAAAATACTCTGAGGCACTTTGCTGTCCAGCATCAGTCCTTCATGAAGGTAACCAGAAAGCCTCAGAAAGCCAAGCTGCACGTTAACCAAAGAAAGATAATCCCACAGACTTAGAAAAGAGATCCTTATGCAGAGATCAAGCTAGCCCAAGACTAGGAGGTATTACTGGGATACGCAGTGGCTGACTGGGGACTAACAACAGTTAGGCCTAAAAAGTAGGATATCTACAAAACAGAAACCTTTTCCTTTTACTTCAGTCCCACAAAAACAGACAATCTCCATGATTGCAGCAAGGATTCAGACTTTTTTGCGTGTCTTCAGTCTTCTGCCTTAATAATGCTATATTTCTGCTTCAGAAATTTGGAATTTAAAAAAAAAAATGTAATAATTATCACTCACACATCCTCAGCAGAGGTTTGAAATTATCTCTGCTAAGCAGCCTGCAAGCCAGAGTTCAAGAACACTTTCCTCACAAATGTATTTGAATAATGACTCTTGATGTGGAGGGGTTCAGAGCATGTGGATGAGAAAGTTAGCTAAATGAAGTCTGAGAAAGACTATCCTGAGAATCCACCTGTGGTGAAGAGAATTTGTAAGTGTAGTGTGTTAATATGGAGCCACAGGGTACAATGTGCTCTCTTGATTAATCTGGTTTTGAACTGGAAAAAGTATTCAGGTGTATTTTTCCTTTGCTTCAATTGTACCAGACTATATTCTGCTACAGACTCCTATTGAGTATTATCTAGCTGTGTAACACTTCTATAGTTATTGATAGATGAGATGTTAGGAGGAAGTTCTTCACTCAGAGGGCTGTGAGGCCCTGGCACAGGCTACACGGAGAAGCTGTGGATGCCCCATCTCTTGAGGCACTCAAGGCCAAGCTGGATGGGATCCTTGGCAGTCTGAGCCGGTGGATGGCAACTCTGCCCATTGCAGGGAGTTGGAACTAGATGATTGTTGAGGTCCCTTCCAACCCAAGCCATTCTGATTCTATGATGAAATATTTGTGCTATGGAAAGTATCAGACTATGATACATAGCAACAGCAAATCATTTTGCTTTGCAATAAACAGCTAAAGCCTTTTCAAAAGAGCATTTTCTAGGGAATTTAAACAACTCATGGATATATCTTGATTTATATATACTAACTATGACATATAAAATAAGGATGCTTGTTGAATAGAACATTCTTTACAGTACTGAAAAAGATCCAGCCTAACTGATTGATGTTGATGTAGCAGTGAGTAACCCAATATTTCCTTCTTTTTTTTTTTTTTATCTGACTAATGAAATTTAATGATCCTGTCTTAGAAAATTTAACTGTTTCAAACAATATCTATGTTTTGTCCAGTAACTCAAAGGTACATAACAAAATATTGTGGTATTTCAGAAAGCCATTTTTTCTCCCTCTCAGATTAATTTAAATATTTGGGCACAGGTAGACATGGTTTTAAAACAGGAACAGTTGCTATTTTAACTGCATTTGCAATCTGGAGTGAAGTAGTCTCAGATAAGCAAAGCTCTACAGTATACTCTTAACTATAAATTATCAAGCAATCCTCTAAAAGCCGCTTCTCTGGTGATTTGCTGGCATGAAGTCAGAATGAGAAGTTTTTGCAATAAAGACAACAGATTGTACAACAGAAAAACTGAGAAAAGTTTTAGGAACTTGCATAAATAAGATCAGAAGAAATCTACACTTCTGAAGGGAATACTAAGCTGCTTCCATACACCAGTCACCAGTCGCCTTCCTCTCAGCAAAACGCTTTTCTCAGAGCAAGAGGGCCAACGCTCCACAGGCTGGCAAATCTCAGGGCAGAAACAACCGGAGTTTACCATCCAAGGTGGCAGTGACGAGCTGCAGTTCAAAAGAAAAGAACCATGGCTTTAGTCAAGATCTTTCCAGTGAGTTAAGTTTGCATTAGTGTAAACAGAAGTGAATTTAAATAACTTCTACATTAAAAGACAACTAAAAGAATTCACCTTTAAAATGCTCCAGCTTTACCTGTAAATTCTTCTAACACAAACTAGCCTGAAATTTCCATTTTTCCTTTTTTTTTCCTTTTCTAGCTCTTCAAATTTGTGTCAAGACCAGCTAGCATGTCAACAGTTTGTCAAAACAAAGCATATGTTTAAACCACATAGAATTTTAAACAGACTTCACTGTGTATGACTCAAGAAGGGAAAATAAAATAAACATGAAAGAGCTGGAATAAGTGAAGATGGAAAACGTTATGAATTAAGTAAGTCATACCACCAAGTGACGTTTTCAGGCTTTGATTGGTGTTAAAATGTAGTATAATTTCCTTTCTAGAATGTATACTGAAAAAGGACGCAAACCTTTATAATGAAGCAAGCTTCAAAGACATTCACTAAGAGCCTTAGTTGCATTAGCTTTCTTTTATCAATCTCACAAAATCTTGATTATGAAATAAAAGTGAGTTCTATTTTCTGCAGTTTCTTCTGTAAACAAGCACTAAGAAAGTTATGTCTTCAAGCAGTACCTTTTATTCGAGGTGTTTTCATTGTGTGTATCAGGACTCAAGGTCACTTATGTCAGTGACAAAAATCCAAACTACACTCAGTATAATTTGGTTGAAAGCAAACAGATATCTTGTGCTCTAATCAGTTCATCAAAATTAATCTCATCATATCACTTACAGTTCTATTTAACTTTTTCTCATCTTTATTTTTCTTGACCTGTTATTGGACATGCTTAGTCATTCTCTTACTTTCTTTGGCTTAGTGAATTATACTTTTTGCTTTGGTGGTTTGTACACTCTCCTTCAATATCTCCAACAACAAATTTTTAATATTCCACAACAGCTATCCCCAAAGACTGTGACTTTAGTTCTCTTATTTTCATCTTTTTCTCTCTCATTTAAGTAATCTTGATACTATGGTCTATTCAGAACTGTCCAGTCTGCTTCTTCTAACTGTATTTTTATTGCCATTCAAGACTATTCCACCTTTCATAAATACTTTTATTGGCTCCCTATCTACCTCTGTAACTTATTATTGGAAAGAGGATATGTTGGTAAAATATGTAAGTAATCTATCCTAAGTTACTGTATTCATTTTTGGGGGGAAAAAAAAAAAAAGCTTTTAATATTTAATATTATTTCAAATTATAAATAAAGAGCTGATCTAACCTAACAAATCAGAGATTCTATTCTGAGTATTCATTATTAAGCCAATTTAATTTCTACAAGACCCAAGAAGGTCACCTGCTCCACCTTTCTGTTCTCAGTGGTGACTGGAAACAGTAGAATGAGGTAAGCTATGCCATTGTCAAATTTAGGAGATCGGTGAGAATACAAGTTTTCGCAACCAGTTCTAGTGCTGCACTGGCCCCTAGTGACTTTCTTTTTTTTCCAGTGCCCAGACTGAACCTCAAAAACTGCAGCATGTGGTCACTGCCTCATGCCATATCATCTGACACTAGTAAAACACTGCTTGGTTTCATCTTGCTAAATGCAAATGTATTCCCTAAATGACTATTAAATGACATTGGCCTTCCAGAGTCCCATTGCTCATCCATTAAAAATGACCTTTTACTCAATCTAACCACCTTTCACACATCTGACAACACCAAAACACAGAACCATGGAAATGTTGGCCAAGCTAAAATGCGCTCGCTGTCTAGTTTTCACATCACTTCTTCTTGGTCATGTGCTGATTATCTTACAAGTCCTCCACTTTCCCTTTCTACTGCTTTTCCACCCTGCTTTCATCAGCAGCAGATAAAAGAGGCTGCCTCTAGGCTGTGTTGCTCTCCAGAGAAGTATACCCTATACAGACACAGGATTATTTTTTTAATCCAACTAATGTTTTAAAAGTCTAATGAAAGTAACAACAACAACAAAGAAACAAAACAAAACAAAACAAAAAAACCAAGCAACAATTAGACAGTTACAATGAACTATCATCATAATTCAAATTACCTACTTATTACAGAGAAGTTTCACCAAAGAATTTTTGATATGGTCACTGAATTCATTAGCATCCTGAGGTATTCCCTGCGAATTTAGCAGTTACTTCTTTAGGTAATGAGTTGTATCTCATGGTTTGAAACTAAGTTTATTGTAATATCACTCTACCTTGTAAACCTACTCTGTTATGTCAGTCGACTTTAAATCATTTATATATCTATCTCCTGGAATAGGACTGAAAGATATTACAATTATAGGAGAACATGTCAGACAACCAAATCAACAGATTTCTCATTTAAGTTCCTGTGAAAGAAGGAAATGTTGCATGTTGCACCTATGGCCTATGACCATCACCAAGCAGTACAGAGAAAAAGCAGTGGAAATGTCTAAATGGTTGAAATTAAGAGGTATCAAAATTAATAAAGAATTTATTCTATTTTTAGAATCTATTGAAATTTAAATAATTTTTTTTTTCTGTTAAAAAACTGTTTAATTTAAGCCTGTATTAGATTTCCAAACATAGCATACAGTGGTATAGTGACCAGCAGGATCAGAAGGTCTTTCTGTTGTATCAGAAGACATGGAGCTACTGCAAAAACATAATTCCAACAGACAAGACACTAAAAAAAAAAAAAAAAAAAAAAAAAAAAACCCACAATATTTCAAACATTGCCAAGAGGGCAAGAGAAAGGGAAACAATAGTACTTTTTTTCTATTAAAAATGTAGAAAGCTGTACAATTCATTGGCTCAAATAATTGCAATATTTCAGTCAATTACTTCAAGTGACATCAAAGTTGTACAGGATTTAAGTCTCTGGGAAATTAAAATAAGTGACATTTTAGGAAGCCAGACAAAATAAAAAGGTTATAATGAAATTATTATAACTGCATAAAATTCTTCATTTCTCTTTTTTCTTCTGCTGAATTAGTAAAATATTTGCTTTGGGCTTTAGACTTAGGAAGTCTTGGTTTCAACATATATTATTCTTTCTTCTTATATATACACAGATGAAGTCATAAATCTGAAACTGTCCTTCTCAATCACTTCAAAGAAAGCAAACAAAATAGTTTAAAAAGTTTCTGAAGTCCAATCTTGCAGATGAAAATATCCAACAATGCAACTCCTATTGGCCATTACTGTTCTAGTCTCAGTTACCTCAGTAATTCTGCTATGTATTATGCTATCTAAATAAAACATATGCTCAGAAGTGGAGTACAGGCAACCGACAGAAGTTACATGCTTGCACCAAGCATTGAGAAATAAGCAAATATCAAGCTCCTTCTGTCAGTTTGCTCATAGCATCAACTGTGAGATGAAGTCAGTGCACAGGAGCTTCTCTGAAGACATTTAAATTACTTCTTATGCCCTGAGACCTAGGCAGGGACTGTAAAATCAGTTCAGTTGTTGCTATTTGTATAATAGACAAATAAAAGTAATAAATATGAGATGTGAAAAACAGGCTGATCATTAGTCCACAGTCTAAAACAACATGAGATGAAAGCCTTCCTTCTAAACTTCTTGGTAGCAGAAATCTCTATAGTAATTTCTATTACAGCACATAGGCATTTACTATAGATCTTAACTTGGATGCTGAAGATTATTCAGATCACAAGCAATGCTTTAAAAAAAAAGTTGCAACAAGGTTCTTTAAAGTCAAGGTACAGCAATCAGTAGAAAATTATGAAAATTTGCTGATGGGATTAACCTCAGAAAAAAAAATAGCTAGCAATACAGAATTTCAAACTTGAAATGGTTCAAATTTCTATGTCAACAATTCAAAACACATTATTTTCTTCAGCTCACAATCAGTACAATTTTTACCAATATAAGACTTACTCATCCTAGTACAAGATTTACCAAGTATGTCAGATTTTCTGAAACTGAGTTCATTCAAATCCCTCAGCTCCCAACCATGCTATTCCAAGTCTGTTTTAAATTATATTATAAATGTCAAGAGTAGTTAAGTTAATATACCACTCAAAATTTAGAATTTTTTTAAAAGTTGTCAAACTAATACATACTTAAGTTTTGGCATCACCTCTGCAACTAATTTGAACTCTATATCAAGGTTTTGTATGGGACAAACACCAAATCATTTGGAAATATTGGAAGGCAATATGCAAACAGAGATAAGAATCTTTAAAAAGCCCAGTAGCTGTGCAGCAAAAAGTATCATCTTGCCCAAACTCCCATATTTTAGCAAACCAGATGGTAATGTAGTTTTTAGAGGTTTACTATTTTTAGTTTCATTATTCAAACTGTTTGAAAATAAGAGGGCACATACAAAACCACAACTGCAAATTTTAATTCAAGGATGGTAACACTGAGCATCTAAGTTCATATCTCCATGGCTATTTTTAAATTAAGAAAGAAATAATGATAATTTGTAGATTTTGGCAATTTTGAATATCAGGGTTTTTTTTTCTACATTTTCTTCATTTCTACCTATTTGTTATTCTGCTTCTAAAACCTTTCTTCATTCAAGCCATCTTCCTTTTCACAAGGTATGTATGGTGTTATTGATAGAAGGCATTACTCAACGGGTTTGAAGTTCAGTACACAAGAACACCATCTTTTGTGGCATATATTACCATATGCTCACATTACTCACCGATATGATAAATATCAATTTCAGGCAACTGGAACTAAGCCACATTGCAGATTAGTGCTGGAAACAGTATTTTGATCACTGTTTTTACTTTTAAAACACTATAATTTAAACATCAGTGGAAATCTCAGCTTACCAAGAATGTTTAAAGATATATGACTATGAAACAATTCAGAATTAAATTTACATTAGACATCTTTTTAATAACTGTAATGATTTTAATTTCAAATTAAGTATATGCATTTTTATGACATACCTGAAAATCCTTACACCATATTATAAAATGCCACATTTTTAATCAACAGTGGTCACAGACTGGTAAATATTTTAGGAAGTAATTTTGATCTCTTTTCAGTGAATACAGATATGTCTACAACAACTGATTTTTGTTTTTATCATCTTTGAATGGGTAAATGTGACCTCTGAATTTACAACTGGCACACTTATAGCTGCTATATACAATTGTCAGAAGAGGAATGGTGTGGCTGAAGTGAAACTGACAGGAATACCACTGAAAACTAGTGTTTATCAGTGAAAACAGTTGCTCTTTAATTTTGCATTGGTTTGACAGCAGTAATCACGAGCAACAGGAGACAGTATGGAACTGAATTTTATTATATTTTTTACTTTTCTGAAAATGATGTCTATAGCAATGAAGCCTTCTACCTTTGTCCCTGAAGATCTGTACTACATGAAGGATTTACCAACTCTGGCTTTGTGGTTTAACACAAGAAGAGAAGATATGTATATACAATTATGAAGAGATTCGTTTTCTTGAAAGATGACTGTTTAATCTGTCAGCTATACTCTAAGAATTCAATCAGTTAGATCAAAGCCACATGGTGTTTTGGTTTGTTTTGTTTTGTTTTCACAGAAAGATTGTACAGAATTTTTTATTGTTAAAACAGATGTCCTATTGCAGAAACAAGAACTCAAAAGAAAATATAAAAACAGGTTAGCAGTTTTTAACCATAATTCCTTGAGGTATAAACTCCACACACACAAAACCAGAGAGAGTACAGATAATATCATTCAAGACCTGGAGACTTCTTTGTGTTCACAGTACCCATAGATGATACGCTCACGTTTTTCCACTTTCTGAGGTGTGAAATTTATTTGACTTAAATACAACTTGTGAATCAATTTTATATTTATCTTCTTGCTTCTATACTAACATTCACAAACCTTTTTCATTTAAGTCTAGTATGATGAAGAAAGTCTGAAAGAATAAGCTATCCTAAATAACTGCAAACTCCTGTAACGGATTGCATTTGCTTAACTTTGCCTTCTCATGCGTAGGTAAGAATCTGTATAAGCGCATAAAAATCCCCAGGAAGACAATAAAGAAAAATAAGCTACCACCAAAAATCCTCACCTAAAAGAATGAAATTCACTTCATACTTTTCTGCCTCCAGAGCTAAATGAAGAAATAAACATGACAGAAGGTAGTTATAAAGCTTGTACCACTGCAGGAAGAGCATTCAACGCCACAACAATGCAAATGCTATGAAGATGGGTGTGATACAGAGTAGGATTGTATGGAAAGCCCTGCACACCTTCCAGATTTGAGATGTAAGACAATATTTGTTAAGTCCAGTGAAGGAATTTCCTCTAACTTCAAGGGGCCTTGGATCAGAACTTCGTATAAAAAAGCCAATAAGTGAAACAACACACTGATTTAGAATTATCCTTTACAACTAGCAGCAATCAAATAAACTAGTTTCTTTCTTGCTACCACATTATTAATGACAACTTACATAGGCCCCCAAATGCCGTTTTTCTTTTAATAGGCCATATTAAATATTTCCATTCCAGAAAACATGCCATTTTGGCAGTAAACCCTAATGTGTGCAGAGCGCTAGGACAAAGTGGTGGTAAATGTTCCTTATGTAAGTACACATCAATACATCAAATCCCAGCTGCTAGAACACAAATGAAAGGACACGACTGAATAAATAACAGAAAATTTTTAAAAGACCAGGCTGAATGAAAGCAAGATCAAGCTGGAAAATTCTTTATAACATGTTTTAAGCACTCTCATATACAGTGTTGTTTGACTGAACTGGCAGGCGAATGTACTGTGTAAAACTTATGTCACAAACTTAAATAAATTGTCTTTCTTTTTTCCTTCCTTTAGTGTGACTTCCGTAGTGTTCTCTTTCTTCAGAGTTTATATTTTTGAATTAAATCCTTGTATTCACTTGGGCTTTGTGACATCATACTTTTCTATTGAAACAGTAGTACTAGTAACTGATTTCATACAAGATAAAGAAAGCTGAAGTGTGAAAGAACAGACACATTAAAACTCCCAAACAACTTAGCAATAAAAAGTGAACTTAGAAAAGAACTTATACAGTACTTTATTTTTTTTCACACAATCTTTATTACATTTGGTTCCATTATAAAATTCCGCCTCAACAGACACTCCATTCTGGTGGTCTAACACCTTGGGGTCTGCTTGAAGATCCGCATAGCCTGATACTTAAAGCAACTAACTCAAATTCAGTCTGGGACTTATCAAATACAAAGTTCTACTCATTTCTACATAGGCTTTCTCTGCTAGTGGAAATGTGTCCATACCGTGTAAAGAAGCTGGCAATAATGAGGAAATAGATGTGAGATTACAGAGGCTGAACTACGCTTTTCTTTGCCAGAAATGATACACCCTGGTCAGTGTCAAGGTATTGAAACACAGCAATGAAGGAAAGAGCAATTTATTACTGTGTATGTTTTGTGAATAAAAAGTAAACTTCTCTACAGACCACAGCTACAGTTCACGTCTCACATAAACATACATTATTGTTTCACAAATCCAGCTGTGTCCTTTGCTTTCAGATTTAGATAGAATCAAAGATCTCTATGTTAAATAATTTTCAATATAAAACATGGATTTTTGAATTGCCATTGGTATGACTGCAAGGCAACAATGACATAAATAGGCAAATACACTGTATATACATTCTTAAAGTAGTCCTCCATCAAAATTATTCAGTCCTTTGAACTAAATTCAGCTTTTCCAATTTTAATTACAACTAAATGTTGATGGATCACTCAGTCGATCTACAAGAGTGTAAAAATATTTTCCTGGTAAATTTGCTTTAACATGTTTAGATCAGAAGAAAGCAGGAGTGAGGAAATTTTTAGTGGATAGGAAATGAAAGAAAAAGCAAAAACAAAAACAAACAAAAACAAACAAA
>JAOWBP010001760.1:34276753-34294965 GCA_028571105.1 Tragopan temminckii | reverse complement strand
AAGCAGGAGTGAGGAAATTTTTAGTGGATAGGAAATGAAAGAAAAAGCAAAAACAAAAACAAACAAAAACAAACAAAAACAAAACCAAAAACAAACAAACAGTATTTTCAATGTTGTAAACACCATTTGAAATTGATTTTACATAAACACGAGTCTGAGAAAAAAACAATGGTTTTAGCTGTCTGCTGAACATTTGGTCATAAAAAAAGTCAAATCTCTCACTTCATGTCTCAAGTTCATACAACCAAATAAAACATTTCAGAGTATTTCCTACTGAACCCACAAAGGAATCTGCATTTAAACAAAAGTGCTATGTCAATATTGCTATATCTTTATGAATAAGTATCAATTAACATAAAAACACACAGCATAGAGTAAAATCCAGCTGTTTTCCTTCAGGATATTATGCTCAGGGAATTAATAATGTCTCGCTTCTCTAGTTCACCCACACAACAGCAGCACTGAACTTGTTGCAACCTTTTGTTGCTAGAATAACACATCCCCTTCTAATACTATTTATTCAAAATTTACAGTCTCTAAACAGCCTGTGAACTTATATATCTGATATTTCCTTTTTGAGATGTAATACCCAGAGTGAATGCTTCTTTGCTAAAATTTCCTTCCGGTAAAAAAGCAGAGAAATGTCAGCATTCCTGAGTGAAATCCTGTTGCAACTGGAATTAAAAGGACAGTCACCAGCAATCACAAAAGGCTAGAAATAATCTCTAGAGGTTCATGATTTATCTCACGAAGTATTATCACCAGCTTTAGGTATTCCTAGATCTGCTTGGTAGACACTAACATACACTTACAAAGCATTATCTCTGCTGGAAAATCTTCAGCGTGTTGAAATGTGGAATATGAACGTCACAAAAATATTTCACTTGTAAAAATAATGAGATACTCTGGAACATATTATGTAATTAGAGATATAGAAATATAACATATAGAGATATAGAAATGTATAATAAACCATTTTTAACGCAGAAAAGGGTTTTACTATATTCCTATGATAGTAATTTTGTAAAGTCTGCAAAATATACTTAGAACTCACATGGCTGGACAAATGATCATTTATTTAATGATAGGTTTGAAACAACTTAAATGTAATCTCAGACATTCTTCGAAAAGACTGCCTTAATCTCTGAGGCTGCTAATGTTTGCATGACATCATTGTCATTACAGTCCTGTCTCTTCACTCAGTAATGAGAAAAACTGAGGGAAACATGAAAAAGAGTTTTACTAGCATCCCACTGGGGTGTATAATTTCAGTTGCACAAACTCCACTTCAAAACCTGGACGTTAGCTCACAGCAAAATATGTTAAGAACAAAACAAAACAAATTCCTTCATGCAATGCCAGCCAAACAACAGCAATCAGGCACTTTCCTTTGGAGTAGCTGTTAGATATCTCTAATTATCCTTGATACACCAAAAGGATAGATTTTTATTCCTCAAAATAAGGCATGTATCAGAATCTAATAGGATTACATTTCTACTTTCGTTATTCACATTCAAGTGACTGAACATGTTTACTTACAGTATATTGTTGTTTTTTTTTTCCAAAACCTGTCATTGTCATACTACTTTTGCATTCAAATTAGTTACTTTATCATGAAATAATGCATCAAAAGAGAGAGACAAGTACCAAAAAGAAAATTTTCTGTATAAAGACATTTCTCTGACTTATTGTATTCAAAATTTTCAAAGCAAAACACAAGAGTAAATGAAAAATTTTGGTATGATTCAACTTGGGCAGTGTTATGTCTACCTGCATATGTTAATTACAAAAATTTGTCCTATTGGCAAAAATTGTATGTGTTCTAAAAGCATAAGCTGCAAGAAAGAGGACATTTTTTTAAAGTAGTTGTTAATTACTGATCATATAGGCACAAAATAACGTAATGAAGTCATTTATACCGGAAAAAAATTTACCCAACAGATCTAGACATGATTGAAAGCAATTGCAAGTGCGGTGACTTCTTCAGAGTGATTACACATAACGTTCAAGTTGTCATCATAGTTTAAAAGACTTTTATTATTCTATGAAGATGGTTATTCATTAAAATAGTAATGTTCTCTCAGGTTACTGTCCAAGAGAAATGACTGCAAAAGCAAGGATGCCACTACATCACGTGGCAGTTACCATAGTCACAAGAGGCATTCTAAATATAACTGAATTTTAAATTATTTCTGGGTGAACAATTATAAAGAAAATAAACAGAGATTAGATAGTAACCCTTTTATATGACCCTAAAAACTTGTTGGCTGGATTGTGGTAAGTCCATGTAAATATAAAATCCATGTTAAAAATAGCACCAATGTAATTTTAAAAGCAGATTAAATTCATGGAAATGTTAATCAACTTGAACTCTGCCCTGCCTCTACTAAATATGATGTTAGTTCTTTAGGTAAGTTAAATTATTAAAGCACTTTATTTATTAATGTCTTTTAGACATGGTAAGTAATAAGCCTGTTTTCCAAAATTTAGTAAAGTGAAAGTACACGGTGATGAAAAAATTCAGGATGTCTCTATCTCTGATATAAACTGTCTGAAAAAAACTAAAAGTATATATAAAACTTAGTGATGTGACAAAGTTTAACCTGAGACATAGTGTAACTTTATAACATGAACTACAAAATTGAACCTTCCTGACTGAAGTCATGGAAATGTAATTTCATGAAAAATCACTCCAGTGATATTATATTATCACTTCCCTGAAGAAGCAGAAGGCACAGGGAGATTCCACTGAGTCAAAAATACTTTTGGAAGCAATTGTTGAGTGTAATTTTTAAGAAGAACCTTGAAGTAAAGAAGCAGCCAAATGTGTTTTCCATGTATAATGAAGTATAGTTGTTGGCAGTCAAAAAACATAAAATAAAATGAGATCTCAAAGCTTCACTGCATGAAAAAATGTCTTCCTTCTACTTAACGACACAGCACAAGAATTTGTACATGAAAGAGTCCAGGTAGCTCATTAACAGCAGTGAGACTGTGACTCTGCAAACTCCATAAACCCACGCTCTCAGAGACCTGGGCTACTGTCACTTGGAATCTAACACATTAAATATCACTAATAAGCACTAAATCTCAGTGTTTTCTTGTCATTAAAACAGGCAAACCCACTGGTCAAAGAATGAAAGATGAATTTCTGCATTGCAGGAAACTACAAGTCAGCTACAATAGTCTATGGCAAGATCCATGAATTTTTCCATTCATGATCTCCAGTAAGTGTACCTTGAGGAGAAGGATTTTTCATCACACTTTTGCCATTCCACAGATGATTATTTTAACATTTTCCAAAGACATCTGTATTTTCTGATGATCATCATTGACTTCAGTAATTACAAAAAATGTTCTGAAACGCAAAGTTTTAAAGGCAAAATAGGGCATCATATATCAAATGAAATCAAAACCTGTGGACACATAAATGTAAACCACTTAACAAGCACAGTTTGCCAGTGTCCAAATGCCATTTATCCAAAGTCAACAAAGGCTGCCTCTTGTATTTGCTAATAGAATGCAAAGTATTCATTTAGCTGGAAAATTTAAGGTTTTCAGAAGGAAGTGAAGTTACTGATTCATAAGTAACTTGAAAATTATGCACACCCAGCTGTGCTGATTCATCTTGCTTACAGGCATTTTCTACATGTAGAAACACGTAAAAGCATAGATCACGATCCCTCCCCAGCACACCACACAAGGCTATTGTCAACACAGGCAGAGTTTTTAAAAAGGCATCCTTGGCAAGAAAGAGGAAGAATTTACCTGTGCTATGTATTATATATATATAACTGTATATAAGTATTTTTTTCCTTAACATGTTAATATACATACACAGTGCAATAAATAAATAAATAAAATAAAATAAAATAAAATAAAATAAAATAAAATAAAATAAAATAAAATCTGCTTTTTCATGAAATTTAGATTCTAAAAAGAAACTCTTAGGATGAGTAAAATATTGTGCAGATTTACCTTTAAATCTATGAATTCCATACTGCAAGTCTTAGTAAGACTCCTGTTCCGGTGCAAAATGAGAGGTGAGAGTGTACATGTTTTTACTTTGTAACCCTGTGCTGATTCTAAGAGTCAGTCATCACACTGGAACAGACTTCACTTATTCTTCCACAAAAGAAAGCAGGAATAGAAGGGCAGCATAAAGTGATTTTGTTTTTCATTTTATATTCTTACTTTGGTAAATCAGGAAGTTTAATGTTTCTGGTGGCTAAAATGAACCTACTGAATGTGTAATTTGCAGATACCTCACCACTGCAATTGACTACAAAACAGTATGATCTGTTGTGGAATGTGGAATTACTTATTTAAAAATCTGAATATTATTCACAAATTATTTAACTTTGCTGCCATTTCACAGCTAAGGACTACATTGAGGTACCTTTCTACAAATGATAGGCTTTAACAACATCTGATACCTTTTGGACAGTATATATAATATAAATATTTCACACTGAAAAACTGCAGTGAATGTATCTGAAGTCTTTGAAAAGAGACTGTTTATGGGCAATAGGGAAGAAGAGCGTGACAAGAAAGAATACTATATGCTGAGTTTAGAAACTGTCTGGAAATAAAATGATCAGAACAAAAGACTGCTACTTAAGTGATACATTCCTCAGGTATGACTTTAGAGCACTCAGTTCTGGAGACTCCAGCACTCAGCACATGAAGAACTGAGTGACTTGCCAGACTATTAGGAACAAATAGTTTTCTCTAGCCACGTACAAGATCCATAAACATAAAGCATAATCGGAACCACTTTCCATGGCCAAAGCCCAAGGACTTTGAATACAAGCATTTATAGAAGTATTGTTGATACAAAGGCTCATATGTCACATTTGTTATTTTACAAGAGATAGTCAAATACTTCTTTCAGGGCATATTTCAGTCCTAAAAGAAAACCTTGCTATATACAACACATGGTAAAATCAGTTATTTAATACAAGAGGCTGAATTCTTACGATATATAGGTATATAAAAAATCAATTTTGTTCACTGCAAACATTTTTAAATTATTTGTGATTTTCTACTATTTTCTGTTTTTTACAAATGAAGATGTTACAGACAGATATATATTTTTTTAATATGATTGTTACACGTGCTTTTGAAAAAAGTCCTACAAGTTAATAAATACTCCAAGTTTGCACCATTATAAACCTTTTCTATAGCTAGCTAGTGTCATGATGTATATACAAAATTAATAATATCTTAATTTTCAGATCACTGCATATTTACCAATTTCTATAAACTTTTCAAATTATTCTGCAGGAAAAACTGCAACACCACATTGCAATTTGGAACAAAAAATTACAAAAATAATATACACTCAAAAAAATACTCAGAATATTAACAGAAGACTGACCAGAGTTAGTTTCCTGGAATTTCTTAGCTCACGAAAGAAAAACATAAGAGAAATTAGATTAATAGCTTTCTTAAAATGTGTTTTTCCTAAGTGCACGATTTGTACAGCCAAATGAGAAGTTTAAATGTAGCATGTCAAGTAACAAGCTCATTCAGTGTGCTGTACCTCAAATATATATATATAAAAACAGAGGCATGAAACGTGGAGCGTACCTACACTGTTAAATGGCCCATGGTGCAGTTATGCTTGAGACAACAGAGAATCAAGGCAGTATGTTGGTATGGCTTAGTACAGCATTATGCAGTTACTTGCAGGAGTTCACAGGCAGGCAATGAGTCAGTTCATCTTGGTATCACCTTTCCATTGAGTAAATAAGGCTGACAAGTTACTAGCTCACCTCCAGTGCTGGACTAGATCATGAAACTGTCCAAGTCATAAACTGGCTCGCTAGTCATCCACTGAACTCTGGTAAGATTAATGCAAGTTTGGAGTCCTCAAGCACACCTACATAATAAATATGTCCTTAATGTTTTCAATTCTCACAGTTACTAGAAGGACATATTTCCTTTAGGGTAGCATAAATCATGACAAAAGAAAGAATGGATCATTCTTCAGTCTGCAACTATACAAATGAGTAGTTTTGAAAAATTGGTTTGAGTTGATATCTTTCAACTGGTATTTCTCCAGGCAGTTCATAGCAGGTACCCTCAAAGCTGGGAAAAGGTATCAGTCCCTAAAAAAAGTTAAGGCTGTCAGCGTATGAAAAATTAAACACCCTTACAACAAAAGAAGTACAAAAGAGACTGATAGTAAGTGAATCTTCAGATTCACAGAATCTGTGGAGAAACACGCCAGTGTTTGGGACAGGGTCTTCCCATTGGAAAAGATTTGATTTCGTTCAACATTAGAATGGCAGTTCACATCATTATATATTTGCAAGTTCCTCCCTGTTAATCAAGTGTCAAAGTAAAATTGCTTTAACCCTCAGAGCCACATAATATTTCTGTAGTCTGTGGTTGAGAGTTATCAATATCATGCATGTGAAGTAATTCTCTTGGAAATATGCTGTCTTGCACTCCTGTGTATTTACAGTACTAGAATAAAACAGCCCGGAAGAGCAGAAACAAAAGGACATGTACTACTCAAAGACTCAAAGACGAAAGGATAGGTCTAACAGGAATTCCTAGTCAGGAGCAGAAAATCTGGCATTTTCATAATGGTGGTACTATTGACAGAAGAGCTAGCAAGAAAGGGAAACAGGGAAAATGTCAATTACAGCAACAACAGCTTCCGGCTTGAAGTCAGCAGCTCAGCCTCAGGCCATTGCAGACATCATCTGTTCAACCACACCTGAGTGGTTTGTATTAGTGTCCAGAAGCACCCATTTGGATCCAACTAGCACAGCAACCACACAGAAGGTGGTAATGCCCTTGACAAAGCTTGGACCAACAATACTCCATGAAATCTAAAATCAAATCTTCAACCGAAAAAGACCCCCACAAAAACACTTTTTTCTTATTAACTAAATAGGAATTCAAAAGTGAATCTGTGAGTTGCTAATAGGACAAAAATTAGTAGAAAGAATTTAATAGAGTTTTTACTGACACTTCTGCCCGTTTTCAGGTTTGGACATTTAGCTGCATGTGTTCTTCCTTTAAAGCATGCACATGAGATCAGGACCCTAAAACCAAGGCACAGGTGAATCTCAGTCTGTTCATCTACAAGATAACAGAGAGGTCACCAGTGAAAGAAAATGAAAAAATTATCACTAAAATGTCAACACAGGGAATGTAACCCAAAAAGCAGTAAACAACAGAAGATTAGGAACATGTTCTACATTACTTCAGAGACTATAAATGTCAGTGGCCTTGTATGCTGCAAAGGTTTGCTGGTCAGGTTTTAATTTTATCCTTAAACTTCCAAACCTGTTAAGTGAATCAGCATATGCATAGAAATAAATGATTTTTTTTTTTAAATTCAGTTCCACTGTACTTGTGTGGAATAGCTACACGGAAAGTAATTACAGGAATCTTTCTTTAGACTTTCAAGATGCTAACATTTTCTTGGAAAATTTCGGGGGGGAAAAAAAAAAAAGCCTACTCTTTAAGCAAGTTCCAGAAAGAACTGTGTTATTTTGTGTATACAGATTCTCGATTTATTATGTTGCGTAAAATCATAACTGTGTCTACAGGTACTACTTCACTTTTTGTTTTTGTAATTTATGATAGCCTCTGGATACAGTACTGCTTCAAATGAAACAAACGACTATTTCCATTTATGTCAATCAGAGCAAAATGTATAATTTTGATCCTGTTCTTTGAGCACACAGAGCACAGAAGCAAGACTTGCATCATCTAGTCACTGTGAAATTATGCCTCCACATCAAGATTTTTTTCATCATCATATGGTATTGTATAATGCCATATTTAGGCCAATGAAATCCCAAGCTCTTGCACTGAAAAGCAGACTCCACAGCCAAGTAAAATAGCACTGTTGATCTGTTATAAACATTTGACGGAAATTTCTCAAACCCAGAGTTTTCAATTCTGTGATATTTAATATTCCAAAGACATAACATTCCTTGTGTAAGCAATTAAGCTCTTTTCCAGTTTTTATCTAAATTTTAACATGTTTTAGAATATGACTCTGGTGTAAATCAATAAGATACTACTTTCTTTTAAATTAGAATGCTAAATAAAATTATTTTCTTCCCAGCAGTCTGGGATTTAGAACTATATTTTTCAAATTTTAAACTGGAAAAATCAGACTTACTTGCAAATTTCTGTTTGACACTGTCATTACTATTAGTTCACACTTCCAGATGTTCAGTATTCCAGGTTATACTTTGCTTTTTACATGTAAATAATAAACGAGAATCTATTGATCCAGAACACAAACTTTCTTCCACATGGCTTATAGAGCAAAATATAATTTGCTATTTTGTTGAAGTGCATCTAATTACTAATGTCATTGTCTTGCAAGGTTAAGATAAATATACCTATATATCTTTTTGTCCACTCCCATGTTTGGTTTTTGTTCTTATTTTAGTGTTTTTTCATTATTCTTGTTCATTTTAAGAATTTTCCAACTTCTAAAAATAATTATCAGTACTATCCTTTCTTGCACTTTAAATCTTTGTACTTAGTATAATGTGAAGACATGGTTCTTCCATTTTTTTTCTTTCTTTCAGATTCTCTTCTACTTACGTTTCTATTTTGTTACATTTCTTAAGTTTAACTCTATACACCTATTTTTGTACTCTGCTGTTTTAAGTAGCTAATACTTATTTTGAAAATCACCGTCAACTATATTCCAATAGACTCCAAGGAGCAAAACTGTGATCCAAATACATGTATTCTTTGTAATTTGCCTGTCTAAGGTTTTTCCTTTTGGTCACACAGATCAGAAACAGGGAGAAAGTGTATTTCTAGTGGATGTATTTTTTCAGGAACAAAACATTTTGCAAATGAAAATGAGAAAACAATCTTTTTCTCTCTTTTTTTTTTTTTTTACCCAGTGGAGGTACAAATACGCAAACATTACGCTGTCAAGGTGTGAGGTATGTGCTACATTAATGCTTCACCATCCAAAGGTACCTTTTCAATAAACAGAAGCAAACACACTAATAATACATTCCATATAGAAGTTTAGAGTAGGATGGTGCAAATAGCTTTCTGGGAATCTAGTAATTTATATGGGAGAACATAAAATGCAATTATTTTGGCAAGTAATTATCCAACCATGTATTAATGGCATAAGGTAATAAGAATTTTACATGTAAAATAAATCCTTTCCTTTGGTTCTTATTTCATTTGAAGAAGTCAAAACTGGAAGAAATTGTATGACTGCTGAATCACTTTGGAACAGCATACTCTGAAGTTGCCATCATACTTACGAATTTTAATGCATAAGAAATACTATATTGCTCTGCATAGCTAAAAAAAAGAACTTTTTTTAAGATGCTCAAACTGGTTCATGGTAGTGTTGAGAAGGAAGACTTACATGGATTTTTAAGGAGGAAGCCTCTACTTTATCCTCTTCCTCTAAAAACACTAAGTTTCATGGCACTATATGTAATGATATGCAGTACCAACAGAGAACATTTATAAGGATGCCATAAAGGGTTATCTCTTCTACTTGTGTGAGGACAGATCTTACAACACAAATTCTACTGAAGTTCAAATATGGACTAGCTGGAATTGAAATGCCCAGTAAAACTCTGTCCATGTACAAGAAAATTTTGTTTAATATATGTATGGATTCAGGAGCCTCAACCAGCTAACTGCACTGCTGCAGTAGACCAGATGAACAGAACAGCTTTAACTGTATGCATTTCAATCAGAAGTTTTAATTAAGATTCTGAGAATTGTCTTTTTCTGCTTTTGGTGTTGTTACTACCTTGACTAAATAATGCTACTTTCCTAATAACAAATTTCATGTCAGTAGTTCCTACTCTTTCATAACTCTCTTTCTTCCTCCACAGTATTTTTACACTCTTGTCTTTCTTTTCCCCTACTGCGATACTTGATTCCTTGCCAGCAGAAAAATTTCTCTTCTGTTCTCCTTCTCTTGCCCCAGAGACATAGCATTATACATTATTTCCTCCATTTCTTATTAACATATCACTTTCATCTGGCTCTTCCTCCTTCCAGTGTAAACATTCCTTAGTTTCTGTGTCCTTAAAAGGCCTGCTGTTGTCCAAATTTGTTTCTCTAGCTACAGATCATTTCTCACTTGCTTAATAACAAAGAACATGCCGTTTGCAGTCAGTTTATTTGTTGTTGGTTGGTTTTTTTTTTGTTTTGTTTTGTTCTGTTTTGTTTTGCAGCCAACTTCTCTAAAATACCCTCTGCCCTTGAATTTCACTGAAATTATTTCTGATGGTCCTTCTATTCCTAGCCATATCCGGAAAGTCGTGGCAGTCAGTGAAGGCCCTGGTGACTGGAAAAAAGGCAATGTCGCACCCATTTTTAAGAAGGGTAGAAAGGACAACCCAAGGGACTATCAACGTGCCAGCCTCAACTCTGTGACAGGGAAGACCATGGAACAGACTCTCCTGGAAGCTGTGCTAAAGCACACGGAAGACAGGGCAGTGAAACAAGACAACCAGCATGGCTTCACTACAGGCAAGACCTGCCTGACCAACTTAGTGGCCTCCTATGATAGCATAACTGCCTCGGTGGTCAAGGGAAGAGCATAGTAAATTCTCATACACAAATGGAAGAAAATGACTGTGATTTCGGAAAACAAACAAGTATTATTTTTTAGTTATCATAATTCTTTAAATTAAAAAGGCTTACTAGTTTTAAAACAATGGAGGTATAGATATATTATTATTCTTTATGTAACATTTCAGTTAGAAACCATTTTGACCACATTACATCAGCTATAATAATATATACTGCATGTCTCCAATAAATAACCCAAAATGGGTGTTCAGCAAAAATTGCTAATGTCAAACATAGATTAAGTTTCTTTGGAACAAGGAGTATTTTGGATATGCTGAATGTCAGTCTGATGCGAAATTCCAAAACTCACAGTTACCACATTGTCCATAGAATTCTTCTACAGCACAAAAACAATTTGCAACAAGGCAGGGTAAGCAATGCAAGCAATCTAGAAAGTGCAAAGATAATCTATTGCAAGGGTAAGCAATCTCTCAATTTTGTTTAACTACATTCAATGGTAAGAAACTTTCTGAATGAAGCAGACACACAGAGGATGCACAGAAATGATTTCTCCCAAAGTATACATGTTCCTGCTTTCTTGCAAACTCTCTGGCTCATCTGCCAGAGGTTTAAATCATCCCTAGTGCTGGTCCCAAATAAATACTTATTTAAGTAACTGTTTGTGATTAAGTCAAAATGTGTAATTCTGTCTGCGCTTACTCCTGTGGCTCCCTTTGTTTTCTTTCCCTTGCTATCCTTTCCTTACCTATACTTAATTCACAATTATATAGTTCCTTCTCACTTCTCTCCAGCTGCAGTGCTGACTCAACATCTATGCAGTCTCCACAGAGCACAGATTCCTTGCAGATCAAATACCATGCAGAAGCCTATAATGGTAAATAAATTTTTGACAGTCTCACAGCCCTGTCAAGTCTCTTGACAGGCATGCAGCTGTTGACATGTAATCATTTATTGAGAACATGGTAATTAATCAGTTTTCCTTTGCTATAATTTTTAAATAGAAAATCACTAAAAACAAAATAGCATAGACGGAGGCAGCAGTTTTCTTACAAATACTTATGTGATTGATGTTTTACTGCCACTTATATAAGACAAAGAAATAAAGTTTGTCATAGATTGTCATACAGATTATCAAAAACATCAAGCTACCATTCATCATTCATCTTCAGCATCTACAGCCCATTGACATAAGACAAATGGGTCATTCTGCAGATACTTCAGCTTCTGAAATACTTCATAGTTTGGTATCTTGTTAAAATCCAATAGAGAACTGGGAAGAGATTTTTTTAAACAGTCTGAAATATTTTGAATGTTGCACCTCAGTATCATAGACAAGAAGATCAACACTAAAATGATTTTTAATATAGACAGTTATGGTCAGGAGCTATATTGGTAACTAAGCCAATATACACTTTCATTTCAACTTGTATTTGATGGCAATTGCAATGACTCACAGAATTAAACCAAAAATGACACATCATCAATGCTGAATTTCCAAAGCAAAATAGTGTTCAATTCAAGGCTATGCACTGTCCAGCAGAGCCACCAACCAATCGGAGAGTATTTGAAATGACAGTGGAGCAGCTTGGATAAGGTCGCATGGAAATCAGAAGGTGCTGCCAAGAGCCCTGCAAGATTTAATTATTCTCAACCTGTCTTCCTCAGCATGGTATCAGATCATAGCTGTGTAAAAATATTTTTTCAGCTGTCTGACAGGAACGGATTGCTGCCTAAGTTAGCTTCTCATCTAGAAATGTTCAAATACACATAAAAGCACAAATAGAACTTTAATTTGCTGTCACTTTCTGCACATCCATGAAAGATCTATCTGTCTTTGCTCATCAGAAAAAAAAATAATATTTTGCCCAAAACATTAGTATTTTTTAAATGCCTGCATTTCTTAAACAGTATGAATAAAAAAATGTCTTCAATGATAACTCTGTCTCAATGACTATGACAGCATTATAGCATCACAATTATAATTTCAAGCTGCTGAAGAATTTGTATTTTCAAGACAGAAAAAAAAAGCAAATACAAAAAAATGTGTGAATAACTTGTTTTGTTCGATTTTTACTCAAAAATATCTGAACAGCTTTTTCCGAACAGCTAAGTAAAAAACATACTTTAATAATTTGTCCAAAGAGCAAAAATTTTAGAAATTAGTAAACAACTGACATGGTAAAATGAAAACATTCACAAAAACTACAGAATTATTCAACCCTAATAAATATTTATAACAACATGGTTTTTTTTTCAGTTTTTTTTCTTCGTTTTGTTTCATTTAACTTCTTTTTTTTTCTATTGTAGGATTGGCATTTTTTAAAAAGACATGAGACTGCATTTAATGTGGGCTAAAGATACATTACTCAGACTACTGGAAAGAAAAAAAGTGTACTTGTCTACTGATTTGTCATAGCAAAATTCCACAGTTTACTATCTCCAACATAAATATAATAATATAAACCACTGTGAATGCACAAATATACTGACATTGAGGAGTACACGGAAGGTATTGAAACCATTAGCAATATCACGACTGATATTTTTCATAAATAGAAGTGTACTATGAATGGAAGCAGTATCATTCTTAAACAACCAGCATCAAAAAGAAACTCTGCTGTAATAACAAGGTAATCCAAGTGATTCACTCTCATAGTAAGCAAATATAACTCAAATCACAGTCTCCCTACAGCAGTTTGGCACACAAATTTCCTTCAACCTCAAGGTCTGGAAAAATTCTGAGGCTTGGCAAGAGAGCAGCACAGGAGTACAACTGTATACAGTATTGTGAATAAAAATTGTGTTAGTTCTTAAAAAAAAAAAAAAAAAAGACTATATTAATTAATACAAAGATTTATCTTTTTTTAAAGACATTGCAAAAAGTGTAATCAAATATTCTACTCTTTCACTACCTCCCCACAATCCAGTAACAGTACCTGCTTCTGTAGTTACAAATTTAGAATTTCAAACTCTAATTTTTTTCACTTATATAACATAAAAAGCCAGCTAACAAAGTACATTTCAAAATGAGACTGTGAGCTATATGACCATCTTCCGTGGAAGCATTACGTATAGAATCCTCTTTTTCTACAACATCTCTTTCCTTCTCAGTGGAGCAGCTGTCTCAATGTCAGTCATGCTTAGTAGACTTTGAGAATACATCTTTAAACAGAGAGGACCACTCCCATTCTGGCCACAGCATCTTCCTGAAATAGTCCCTCCCAGGAAACTCTTGGACCACCCATGCTATACACTACTTAAGAGCTATTTGTCATTGATGGATCCTCCCTCACTGCCAACTTACTATGACCACCCACTGTGGTTTGCATGAGACATGCAACCCATTCAACAAAACAGCTCCATGAGTCAAGCTAAAGAACTAAAAACTCAAACAATGAATAAATAATGTAAATGAATAAGCAATAGCTGAATACATGCCTTGAGTAGGCTACAATCCCATCTTCAAGCTGGATTTGTAAGTTCTTTTAAGCCTAAATCACTTGCGTGTTTTAAGACAGCCAATGTCTATAGCAGATACTTAACACACTCTTGTGCGTAAAGTCCTGGAAAAGTACAAAAGCCTCGGATACATTCATATGGGTTATATGCTCTTGCCATCTATTTAGATTTCCAGATTAATTCCAATTTTATTAATTCCGATATTAATAAAATACCACCATTGTCTTGTGAACATCTGTCATTAATACTGTACAACCTTCTCTCTACAATCCAAAATTCCATTTGCTGTCAAATGCTGTCCTTACCATCTACTGTATAAATTCCAATCACTTTGGTGTTCTCTTAGTTTTAAGTGTTGCAGTATTAATTTTGACTTTTAAGTCATTCCAACTTTTAAAGCATAAAATCTGTAAGTTAGAGACATACTGGAAATTAAAATGAAAGAAGAGATTGCACAGAGGATATGGTTTGAATAGTGTCCACTAATGATCTGTAACATAATTCTGATTAAGCTTAGCTCTTAGGAAGCCCCTCATTCTAGGCCTTGAATAGAATTCTGATGGACCACCTTCTTTGTTTTCATTGTGAATGGTGAGGCCTTATTTTGTGCCCAATCAGCACAAAAGAAACAAAATTCAATAAGTGAAATAATGTCAGAAAATAAGTACATAGATACACTGAAAGGCACTTTACCATCTAATTTTCTAGTAACCTAAAGTGATTTTCAATACTACTTTTTACACTCTACTTTTTGGCACCACTTCTTTGGAATCAGTACACATTAAAGCTACACATTAAAACTCTAGAAATAACTCAGTGGAACAGGAAATGCTTACAGAAGTGGGAGCTTAAAAACTACAAAAGTTTTGTGCGTCAGCTGAAAGCACTATGTGAATGGCTGTCTGGCTGTAATGGCGTCATTCAATTGAATTTCAGACCTGATGTCACGTAGTTTATTTACAAAAGTGCTTAATGGAAAAAAGAAAATATCTCTTGCTTCTTCACAATTTTCCATTATGTAATTAAACAATTGGATTAAGAGTTGTTCTCTTTTATTCAGTACTGAAGAAGCAGAGACCAACCTCTTTTCCAGGCTCTCTCATAGTCTGTTCAATTTGCATTTTCTTTTTGAAGCAAAAAGGAAGGTTAATCCTAGTCCACGCAGTTATATGAACTCTCTTTGCATGCAAACAAATGCTAATATAGCTCATTTTGCTGAATTGTATTGGTCAGTCTTCATTAGTTATGTAATCATCAGAATTTGTCACGAAAGATTAATAAAGATTTGCCTTTTAAAATAAACTATCCTAAAGCATTCCTGTCGCTAACATACACATCCTGAAGTTCTTTAATGCACATTCTCATTATTCCATATGACATAAAAATCTATGAGTTTTGTGAATTAGTATTGGGGTTTTTTTTTTTTCCTTCTTTTTTTTTTAAGGTTTAATTTTCCTCTGGATAGTACTCATCTTCTATGGCTGACAGATTTATAATGCTTATATGTGCCTGGACAATATGGTCTGGGACTGAGAA
Source organism: Tragopan temminckii (assembly GCA_028571105.1). Lineage (NCBI taxonomy): Eukaryota > Metazoa > Chordata > Aves > Galliformes > Phasianidae > Tragopan > Tragopan temminckii. Next base: position 34,279,401 of record JAOWBP010001760.1, on the reverse strand, counting down.
TATATTTTGTTTCTCCCCATCTCTATTTACCAAGAGAATTAAAGTTCATTTTATCACTGGGTAATCCACCTTTTCCTCAGGAAAATATTTTGCAGATCATAGCAAATTCAAAAGCCAAACCATGGTTTTAAATGGCATTCTGCAAACTCAAAGATTTTCAGCAGAAAAGGATATTCTGTTTAAAAGCAATAAAGGCGTATAACTCATGCTTAAAGAAAGTGGAATTATATTTGTTTCATACAGACATTCGTATCACTTACAGGAGTGTTGAAATAATGCACCTAACTTTCCTGAAGGACCTCATTATTTGCAAGAAGCTTTCAAAAATTGTTTCAATATCTAAAGTAAAAAGAACAAGAGCTGCTCAAGTCATGGGATTGCAATGCTTGCATAACACTGGGTAAGACAGTGGGAAAATCAGCTAACCCTGCCAGACTAGCAACTTCCCAGTGGAGAGTGTATCATATTCTGCAGTGCAAACAAAACATTTTGAAGTTGAGTCATTCGTAGACAGAATTTGTTCCAAACTCCAAACATAAATTAAATTTGAAATTTGGGAAAAGATTGCACTTAGAAGCAAAAAACTACTCCACTCAGTAAGCAGCATAATACAACCGTTTAGATAAGTTACTGATGGTAGAACTTCAAATGTTGTATGATATAGCAGAAGTCAACATTTCAAATGCCAGCTGGAATCTATTCAAAACACTTAGATCATGTATGGTTTACAAGAAAAACAAAACAGTAATCTGTGCCCACATCTTATACTCAAAATACAGTATTCTGCAAGTGAGAGAAGGAATTCTGGAAATCCTTAAAAATTTTGTAAGGAAACACAGCTAAAGAGTCCCTCCTTTAATAGTTTTTTACTGTTACGATGAGTCCTAATGGATATTTAACTAAAACAGCACAATGGAAAAGGGATTTTTCCCAAACAACATTATTTTGCTATTATTATTACTTGACAGTAATAAATAGCATGCATTTATAAGCATCTATCGTCATCGCTAACATATTCCTCTAGGCATTCAGACTGCTTCTTAAGCAAAAACGAAAAATGTATGTCTTTATTTTGTATCAAATACAGCATTCATGTTTCATAGCAAATCAGCCCTAAAAATAAAATGGAAGAAGTCCACCCAGACAGAATCTGAGAAGAAAATGTTATGCTCTGCAGATACAACAAAATTTTGTCAGACACAGTGTGACATTTGGTTTACAAATACAACCTCTTGGATGTTCTCAAGATTCATCTGCTGGTTCTATATCCGTTACTCTTATGAAATTCTAAATCAAGTATAAATACATGTAAAATTAACATTTATGCCATATTCTCCATAAAATGTAATCTCACTTTAGGACTTTTCTTAGAATTATATAGCTGCAATTTCTATTTTCATTTTTATTATTATATGTTTTCCTATATTTGACATTATACATTAAAAAAAAAAAAATTAGGAAAATTAGCTCAAATATGGTAATTCAAATGAGATTATGCTTTTCACTGCTGTGGTCTTCTCACCCCCAGTATTCCATCCACATTCAAACTGAGCAACTTACCTCTGATTATTCACTTTTACAAAAGCTCCTGTATGACATTCATCATCATCATATTTCAACTCTAAAACTTTAAGTATAACAAACAGAATTTCATTCTGCATGGGTGTGTTTTACATTTCAGTCAGCTGTTCTACACCAGTGAAGATCAACTGGTGATTTTGGGATGGAAACAGGCAAAGTAGAAACCTTTAACAGGCACCTGGAAAGCTTTAGAATAGACTGCACAAAATGCAGTAGGATAAGTATTTTGTTTGGCAAGTAGGTAGTCAAGGAGAGTTCATGAAACGGTTAAGGAGAGAATGTAAATGCACAAGGCTTGCATGAATAATCTCCCACAGACAAGAGCTAGCCCTACACGTACAGGGCCAGTCAGATGTCTTTGCACTGCACTTTGCTGAGACCAGGTTTTGGAGAGCTAATTAATTTTAGTGAAATACAAGATTTGAGTTATCTTTACACAAACAATAAGTTTGCTAATAAGCTAACAAGAGCAATATGGAGTTTTACACAGACATTGCAGAGTGAATACAGAGACATAGCTCGTAAAGGCTAATGGGCTCAAGCTGTCTACATATGATCAGTATCTGCACTGTAATAAAAATATCCTTTGCCCGTAATAAAAATATCCGTTCTATACATAATTTTTCATTGCCTGAAGTATGCCATAGCTTGCAGAGCCAGGCAAATATAGTAATGTGGAAAACTTTTGGCTTTATGGCTCATTGTGAAAACACCTATAAGGCTCCAGGGTAACACCAAACAATTAACGAAAGACTTGTTTTTTCAGCAAATGACAGAGGTATTTATGTGAAGTGCACTGAAACAGCAGAAATATTTTCCTGGGTTTTTTTAGTAACTACCATAAGCATCATGAACCCACCATCCTCTGTGTATAGCTCTAGGATTTTTTCTAAGCAAAGAAGCTTTTTTATACATATCTTTTGAATATAAATGCTAGTAGATTCTAAAGATAAATTGTGTGGATTATCTAGTTGTGGTGATGACAGCCTACTTTAAAATGATGAAATCTAGTGTTTTTTCTCCAAAAATATTGCATGAAACATTCATTGAGTTATTTTGCGTCAGCG
>JAOWBP010001760.1:34225673-34266233 GCA_028571105.1 Tragopan temminckii | reverse complement strand
TTTGTGCGGAACTTCCTATGCTGCAGTTTCCGGCCGTTACCCCTTGTCCTGTCTCCACACACCACTGAAAAGAGTCCTGCCTCGCCACTCTGCCCCTCACATCTTAGATACTTATAGACCTGGATCAGGTCTCAGAAATACAAACTCTGAAACTAGCCTTAATCTGGATGCAAATTTTCATAAACTCTACTCCTTTATTGAATGTACTGAATGTTATTGAATGTATTGAATGAGCCAACAGTGTGCCTGTGTGGCCAAGAAGGCCAATGGCATCTTGGCTTGCATCAGGAACAGTGTTGCCAGCACGAACAGGGAAGTGCTTGTCTCCCTGTTCTCAGCTCTGGTGGGGCCGCACCCCGAGTACTGTGTCCAGTTTTGGGCCCCTCACTGCAAGAAAGACATTGAGGCCCTGGAGTGGGTTCAAAGAAGGGTGACAAAGCTGGTGAGGGGTCTGGAGCACAGGCATTATGAGGAGTGGCTGAAGGAGCTGAGATTGTTCAGCCTGGAGAAGAGGAGGCTCAGGGGAGACCTTATTGCCCTCTATAACTACCTGAAGGGAGCTTGTAGTGAGCTGGGGGTCGGCCTCTCCTCTCATGTAACTGGTGATAGGACTAGAGGGAAAGGCTTCAAGCTGCACCAGAAGAGATTTAGGCTGGACGTTAGGAAATACTACTTTTCTGAAAGAGAGGTCAAGCACTGGAATGGACTGCCCAGGAAGGTGATGGAGTCACCAACCCTGGAGGTGTTCAAGGAACGGTTGGATTTTGTGTTGAAGGACATGGTTTAGTGAGAACTATTGGTGATAGGTGGATGATTGGACTGGACGATCTTGAAGGTCTTTTCCAACCTTGGTGATTCTGTATTGCAGTGCTGAATCCAAAGAGCAAAAATACATAGTGCCCGTCGCAGGATAGTAATTATACATTTTCTCAAACAGCATGTACTCAAGGAATAAGACTTCTAGAAAATTTTAAAAATCACAGAAATGTTAGCACATTCTTTTATATATGGAAGTATGAGAAATGTAAATAAAACAATAGTCTTTGATGTAAAATAATTGTACTTATTCCTTAATTATTTTTGAATAGTAGCAGCTCTTGTTGAGGAGGTAGTAAAGGACTGTGTATTTTAGGGTAACACATATATAGATATATCAATTCATATATCTGGTTATCATTGTTTAAAGTATTGTCTTTAAAGTAAGGAGAAATATTGAAATATTTTATGTACTGAAATATGAGAATATTGACAAACAAAATTATAAAGCTTCCCAGTATAAACCTGTAACTCGATAGAAATTCAGTGTGTTTTTGAGAGGGGTGTGTAGGATTGTGTAGTCCAGGTATAGGTATATACATATATGTACATCAGCTTCTATGTTACAAATAGACAAAAAGTAGATGTATGTGCATATAAGTAAAACCTTTGGTTATTTCTTAAGCTTCACATTTCACATAATTATGACATTAAATGGATGACATCATACAATATACTTTAATGAGCTTATCCTCAAAGTAGCATCAGAAAAGGAAGCATGATTATTTCTTTTTCAAATCTGAAGCGGGGGAGATCAAAGAGGAAGAAGTAAACTGCTGAAAGTCTGTAAGAATCTAGGAGCAGAAATAACCAGCACTTCTGAGTACTCCAGTACAAAAAGTTTGGAAAATTATACTTAAACTTTGACGTGAAAGGACCATAGGCCATGTGAGTATGATTATCCCTCAGGAGTGGTAAGATCTGAGGTTTTTTTTTTAAGGTGATTCTAGACACTAAAACCTTCAATAAATTATATGTAATTCTTTTTGTAGTGACTTGAGTGAACATTTTACATGTTTTAATTACAAAGAAAAAAAAAAAAGACTTACCTGTGGCAAAAAGGGACTAAAAGCCACATTAGTGACAGATTCTCTGTGTCCTCCCAGTTTATACGAAAAGGTACTCGAATGCATCTCGTATATATAAGCCTAAAAAATAATGAAATAATTTTCACCTCAAAGAAGTAAAACACAATGGATACACCAAATTATAGTACAGGAGGACTAAAGATTCAGCCTGCAGTGAAGTTAGGAATGTTTCATAATAGCTAGACATATTTCTGTGTCTTCCACGACTTTATAGAGATTTCTATAAATGAGGATAATTTTTCAAATGTCTAAGTAAAGTCGATTAAAATGAAATATGTATGTATGCTTATGCATATATTTACAGGGAATACTGCAATTTTTTAATCTTGAATAAGCCCCAGAGTAACTCAGTTTGACCTTGCAGACAGCAAACTGCTACAAGATATACATCCTAAAAACTTTTGCATTCAATTAACAGTCTTTCCAATTTATGAAAAGATTCATGGACCAAAGCAGCTCCTCAAAAACACTTAATGTCTCACTCAGAAAACAAATCTCAACAGTCAACACCAAAGATTCTCTAATCCAAGTCAACACCAATGAAATCTGACAGTCCTCAGTGTCAAACATTCTATTCAAGATCATATTCACTGAGAGGCTCACTGTAAATATACTTAATTGCATGCTGTTTATATACCTCACAAAATCTGTATTCAGTCCAGGATACAGAATTAAAACTATCTAATGGCTTCAGGCAGCTATCTAAAAATGGACAGAAAAATAAGTATCCATTTTTAACTTCTGGATCCTCTGTAGCATTCCACATAGATATTGCCATACTACTCCAAAATAGTAGGATCTCAATTAATGTGTTGAGATCCATTACGCCTTTCCTAAAAGGATAGAGCAAGGAAACTTGTTAATTGGAAACTCTGCCTCAAACAGTAAGATTCTCCCCTCTGTTTTTTATATCTTTCAGGAAACTAGTCAGAAGAAGTACTGAATTGCTAATAATATGTAAGAAGCAGCTTTAGTTTTAAAACATATAGCCACACCACAGCCACAATGACTTACACTGCTTGGAATATGATCAGTTCACATGGGATGAAAGAGGCAAGAGGAACCCAAACAAGATAAAATTGCTATAATGACACAAAATAAAGCATTATGCTGTGTCTGTAGACATGAAAACATTTTCTCTGATGGAAAGTAAAAGACCACATGTTAGTAAATAGTCTGTACACAGAACTGCTCAGGTTCTTGCCTGTGAAGTTTTCCATACAGAAACAACACAACTGATTCTACTTCATTGATTTAAAAATACTAAGAGTCTTGGTTATTTGCTTCATACCACAAGCAGATTACAACATTGCCAAATCATTAGATTTAAAAAGAGAAGTTTTCAAAGAAGTTCTAGTCACAGTACTCTCCCAAATTCCCTTTATGTTATAGGCTGCAAGACTACCCATCCATTCTCCTCCTTCCAAACTGGCTCTCCATTCTTTGCTCTGATAATACTGGTAATGCACCATGACTCAATGGGTATTGCATTTATTAGATGCTGACATCTGTGTTATCTCAGTAGCATTGTAATCTTTTCTTCATAACAAGCTGTGTCACTCTATATTTCACGTGGCCCTGCAGCACGGGCTTTATACAGGACTTTCTTTCAAGAACAAAAGAAGTATTAGCAATGGTCTTTTAACTCCAGCAAAGATGAGATGCAAAGATTGTAGTCAGGCTGTACTTCACCACAGTGCCACTGAAGACCGCAGCTGTCATGCCCATACAATTAATGAGAAACCTCAAGAAAATGAGACAAAAATTACGCTGAAGTAAGAAGTGCAAATTCCAGGATGAATCCAGGAAGGAAAGCAGTACACTGCAGGAGAGGAGAGCGAGATGCATTACAAGCTGTACTTCTGCCTCCAGAACAACATGCTCCTCTGTGTCTAAACAGCTGAAGAAAGAAGGTACTCATGAGAACAGGGACACATCATCCTTCCCAAATGCCCCTACATCCTCTGGAACAATTTGTTAAAACTTCAGTAGTATTGCAATACCTAATAACGCTATGACACTTTTTAGTTGTTTGTGTCATTAAAGATTCAAATCTTATTCCTCATCTTTGTTGTACACTTTTACATGTTCTTTGGAACTGCGGGGATGGCAAGAACAGGACAAATGTCATTTTACTTAATACAGCTCAGTGTATTAAGTTTTCTAACTTTGTTAGGAAAACTTAAACAGAATAGAAATTAAGAAAACATTGTGAAGAACAGAATTCAAGAATTCAGGTGCTTGACGTGAAGCGTATGTTCTCTAGACTATATACACTTGATGCATGTGTGAGGAGATAGAAAAATGGATTTATGAAATTTTTTAAGCTCATATTGCAAGTTAATTATTCCTCAGATGAAATTTGCTGTAAAGGCTGCATTAGTACTGCTAACAGTAAGGACAGTCTTGAGCAGAGAACAGGCAGCAAACAGGACTATGCTCATCATTACACTCCATAATCTTTATCCCTTCTGACTCTAAATTGCCTAAATGACAGTTTTCTTTTCCTCTTTAAACCTAATGTCGTCTGTCTCTTTCATGGAAGTAAGCTCAAGGAGAAGATAGGCAAGACCAGCAAGAGTCAGGAGAATAAACACTCTGAATCATAGACAGCGTCGTCCAACAGGTTCTGAGCCAAGAAGAAACATTACTTCATGTTTTAATGAAGGCAGCGTATCACAGAGAGAGATAGTAAGTGAAGCTGAAATTTTTCCATCCTAATTCAGCGGCTTGCAAAACTTTGCCAAAGTTACGCAATAAAAATTAACTTTCAATTCCATATTCTCAGTTTTATTTTAATTGAGGAGGAGCACATTCATTTTCGGCTAAGTCTCTAAGTCACAATTCCTCCTAAAATAGTTGTCAAAACATTTCATTGTTTTTTGGTTGTTGTTTTAAGATAAATTCTGTGAAACACAGGAATTGTATTAAATTATGCTTTTCCACCAACACTTTAGCTCATATATTTCCCTTAAAAAATGTTATGAAGTTCTACAGCTTCAGTAACATCTACCAAGTGTGTGTATTCAAACTGCTGTCTAAAAAGAGAGGTTAGCCAATCACGCTTCTTAGCCTACAAAGTGTTTAAGCTCTTACCTCCCACCTTTCAAGATGTGCTCCCCAATGCTGGATGCAGCACTCTTCAGAATCAATCACATTATGTAATAAGATTCACTGGGTCAGAGAAAAGTAAAGACAAGCAGATGCAGATGGAAGCACACATGTAGCTAACCACTGACGCACTGTCAGGATAGAGAAGACCTCAGTCTAGTCTTTACTAGAGACTACTTTCATACTGAACAGCTGCTACACGAAACATACACAAAAGGGTTAGGAACACAACCCTGTATTTTGGACAATTCTCTCCCAACAGAAATACTGTCCTTCTAATTATTATTAAATTCAATAGTTTAAAAAAAAAATCTGCTTTAACAGAAATGGTATTCAGGTATTCATAAAAAATGGAATAAATCCAAAATAAATATTCTCCTTCTGTAGGCTGCCATCATGCTAATTCTGCTACATTTGTGATGCCATTCAAATTACTTTTCTGTTCTATAATGACTGGATTTTTCTCGCACTTTCTTCTCTACAGAAAAAAAGAACAGTAAGTGATGTATAAACAACACCATAACATGAGCAACCACAACAAAAATGTTGAAAATATGAATTTCAGTGATAGAGGAAGAACATGTTCTTCAGTAAATGAAATGTAATAAAGACAGAAAGCAAAACAGTCTAGGAAGTGCTCAGTAATTCCCCAAATGCATATGTACATATAATCTGCTACAGACTTCAGCCAAAGTCAATTTCTTTTTTTTATATTAAGAACAATTTTTTTTGTAATAAAAATACTGATTCAGTAGATACTGGTATTTTCTTTCCATTCCTGTCCAAGGGTCAGCCAAAAGTAAAAATAATTTACCTGTACCAATAGCTTCCAAACAGGTTTCCTGCAACCATAACCACATACTTACTTGTGTTTCCATTCACTTGAAGTTTGGAGAACATTTGGAGTAGTCAGTTTTGATTAACCCACAGTATAAGAGTGTATTTAACACCTTATACAAGACTCTGCTTTCTTTAAATTTGTAGCAAGAGACAGGGAAGGAAGGTGAAGGCCCTTTCTCGAAAAGAATTTATATCCAAATGCAAAACTACTTTATTTTACAGCGCTAGTAGAGAGGGTGTGCTAAATAAAGCGACTCTGCCTTCAAAGTAACCTTATCCCCATCTGTTCCAACTGCCCCCTTGTCTAATCCATGGTTATGTGTATTTGAACCAAACAATTTACAGGCTTACACTCCTTCAGGAAAAGGGAAGGGGGGAAGCAAGTCAATAATAGTAACACTGAACACACAACAGAATAATTCTTTTTATCGGTTCTTGCATGGAGACTGAAAAGCAACAACAGTTGAAATATCCACCTTTTCTAGACACTGTGGTTTTAAATTGGAGTGCCTTCTTAACGTATTAATCATTTAAATAAATGAATAAATATGGAAATAAGGAAATAAAGGACTAGCATCTAACATACTTAATTTGACCTTACACAAATAGAGATTTCTTCTTCAGAAATTTTGCATGGAATGGCCAAATTTTTCCTAGGACTACTTAATGTAATATTTCAAACGAGCTCCAGCAGATGGAAGCATTAGAGTATCTGGTGGGAAGATAAATAAATAGCTTACACTTTCATGAAAGACATCTGGATTTGTTAGTAAGACATTAGCCTCCCTTTGCCTCCATTAGTGTCATTACATCTGGTGCACAGTCCCTTGCTACATGATACAACTGTTTGGCTTGCATTTCATCAATCTGTTTACACTGGGCCCACATCTCCTGCTGAACTGTGTATTTTTCCTTAATCTCAAGCTTAAGAAGCACCTGAAATACTTGTTCTAAAATATAAAATAACAATCAGCCTGGAGCAGACACCCAGCATGGAAAGTTTCAGCACAAAACATTCCTAGCTACAAACAACTAAAAACAGAATTATAGTGGAAAGTGTTAGACTACCGTAATTACATGCATCAGTGCCAACTCCACACATAATAAAACAGATTTTGCAAGTATTCTAAGCACTGATTAACACTCTTCAGTCCTGAGACACGTTATACAATAGTAGCACGGAAAATCTATTCAAGCCCATCCCCAAAATACTGAATACAATATGCCCTTTGAGAAACTCTGCTCTTCTAATGCAACTTGTTGTGGAAGCTGCTTTGGTAGTCACAAGAAATTACCTATTACAGTAGGATCCCACTTTCCACTTGAGTTCCTTCCATGTAACCACAAAAGGAATAATGGTGAAAATTAATAAGGTTCTTCAATATTAAAGCTTAATATCATCAAGATCAGGTCTTTCAAAACACAGAGCATACTTTTCAAATATATCAGTATACTGACAGTTACAGCTAACACAGTTCAAATTTTCCTCATTAAAGAAGATTACATAAGAAGATCCAAACCATAAGTGAGTTTTACTTCTCCTTCTTAGAAACTTCCAATTTATATTTTTTTCTGATTTTAGTTTCTATTTAATTAGTCAATTTCAAAGCTTTATACATATGCTTGTTTTTATTTCTATGCCTAGTATTTATGGTATTTATGCAGCACCAAATATTGTTGTTTTTAGGCTAGTTTTATAACACACTTGGGTATGGAAGAGTGCAGAATTATTATTGGAGATTTTGCTTTAGGAAAATTTACCTCCCCTCTGCTTACAACAAGAAGCATAACAGTTGGAGCATATCCACCCTGCAAATGGCTCTTCGACTGTTGCTAAAACTGTCTTCTGTATCAACTTTAATTGCATTCCTTGTTTGTGTACTGCTATTGATTGACAAAAATAGTACAGAAAGATGCAAAGGATCCTCCTTCAGCTGCTCAAGCATAAGAGAGAATTTCATTAGCTTTACAATGGATTGCCACATATTAATAAATTGCAAGCTCAGTGCAATCAACTACAAGAACAATAGGACTCACGTACCAATGCCACAGAATTCTTCAGAGATGTACTAAGCTATACATATAGAAAGCCCAAGACCTGTGATTGTAAACCTATATCCATGCTCTTTTAGCATCCCACTGGTTTTGTTGGACACAGGTAACTATTAAACATGAATGAAATTTGGGTATTTACATCTACTTTGACTTCCTATTTCACCTACATTTAAATATAGGGTATTTCCTTTAAAACTAATATTCTTCAGCAAAAAGCTAACATCTAGTATTTCCACTCTGCTGGCAGAATTACCCACAGCAGTGGCCCCTTGCTGACTTGGGGAGGCATGATGTAGGAGATAGAGTCCCACTGGGTGGGATGAGACATCAGTCTTAAAGGTTTACACAGTAACATGCTGTAGCCTCACAAGGTTCAGTTTTGACAGGCTACTAGAAAAGAGATGTTTTGTAGTAGTTAAGTAAACACACTTAGAATCATACAATCACTTGAGTTGGAAGGGACTCTCAAAGGTCATCAAGTCCAACCCCCCTGCAATGAACAGGGACATCTACAACTAGATCAGGTTGCTTGGAGCCCCCTGCAGCCTGACCTTGAAGGTCTCCAAGGATAGGGCATCCACCATCCTTCTGGGAAACCCGTCCCCGTGCCTCACTACCCTTACTGTAAAACATTCTTCCGTATATCCAGTCTAAATCTCCCTTCTTTTAGTTTGAAGCCATTTCCCCTTGCCCTATCACAGTAGACCCTGCTAAAGAATCTGTAACCCTTCCTTCTTACAGCCCTGCTTTACATACTGAAGGCTGCTCTCATGTCTCCCTGGAGCCTCCTCTTCTCCAAGCTGCCCAGCCTGGAGAAGAGAACAATCCCAGCTCTTTCAGCTTGTCCTTGTAGGATTGGTGTTCTATCCTTTGGATTTTTTTTTTTTGTGGCCATTTATAAATAAATTTGTCAATCCTCTCAACTGCTAACCTGGATTTATGTTGGTCAGTTCTGAGATGTAGAGACACCATAGATAAAGCAGCAGTCTGAGCTGACCAAGAGGCAAACAAGAGCAGCTAACGTGCTCATGCTCAATTCCATGGCTCATAACACAATCTACCACAGCTAAGATTTTCAATCACCTTCAAAAATATACCCAGAGACAGCCAAGTAGCAGCCCACTGCAAAGTCATTCTTGTGTTACTAGGAAAGCAATACTTACCTCTTCTCTCCTAAGACATTAGTAATAAAAGCCAATCACACTCCCAAAGAGTCCAAGAAATTGAGGTTCAAGAGTAATACAAAGATGTATTCTTCTTTGGAAAGGGATAGATTTTGTCTAACAATAGCTGGCAGTGAGGTGGCTGCAATCCCCGTCATTCATCCTCTGCCATTTATATTCCTCTGCCAAGCAACGTCAGTTCTGCTTTTTCCACAGTAATCATTGCTAATGCTATTTTCTCCAGATGTTTTCCTTTAAAGCTCGAGTTAAACAATATGGACATATAAAATACAATTTGAACAAAAAATAATTGAGATGCTTATGACACTGAAACTCAAAATATCTCAGATAGTCCATACCACTGCTTCATATAATACATTCTGTTCTGCAAGCCCTCTGGTACAAAGCATAGACTGAGACAATAAATACTAACCTTGCTATCAGAAATTTTGAAAAGCAAGTTTCCAGAAGGCATCCCACTTGTTTCCAAACCCAATATTAAAATCAATGAGCATATTCTGCTGATCAAAGATAACTGACAAAAACATCACTGACAGCATAAATTTATAACTCCCAAGAGATAATGAAGTACACGTACGTACAACTTCTGAACTACTAGCACGTCCTATCTCCTCCATATACATACATCTGTAGCAGAATACCTTTATCAAAACTCTGTGCCTTCCTTCATCTGTAATCCTTTATCTTCCACTCATTACTATCTAAAAAGTTTTAGTGAAATCATGGTCTCAAGAAAGGCAAACCACCACACAGTTTTATCATTTACATTTTGAGGACCTGAAGATGTTTTTCTCTTTTCTATTGAGATAATTTAATGTTATTTTGGACCTACTCAGATGCAGTTTGTAAGCATATTACACCAGACACAACGTGAAAGATTTTCATGTAAATAAGATCAGAATAACTGACTGCAGTAGTAACAAGCTGAGGTAGACTTGTCTTAATCTTTCACTCAAAGAAAAAAACAGAGGAAATATGTCATTGCTCAACTCAGTTTTATAAATCAGAACTGAACCACAGAAAGACTAATATGATTAATAATACATTAATCAGCAGCACAAGAAGAGAAGATATATATAGAAGAAAATAGTGCTGGCAACACAACCTCCAAATGAGTTTCGGTGAATTCCTTTGGTCTATCTTATCTGGTTCTGTGGATTGAACACCATTAACACATAGACAGCATTCAGTTTGCTCAAGCTGCTGCTCTTCCAGTTCAGACTCATTCAAAAGTAACTAAGCTGCATGATCCAAGACCAATGTGAAATACAAATCAAAACACAGAAAATGAGGAGAGAGATGTCCTTCAGAGAGGGTTGTGCAAATCCCTTATGAAACTAAAGAACACATCCTCACTGAGTTAGTGCACTTCCTCATCCCAGATCAACAACCCCCACACCCACACCTCTGTATTTTTTAATTACTTTCAGTGATGGAAGTGTTAAATATGTCAATAACTAATTTAAATTTATGTAGACTGTTCAAAATTATTTAAGTATACAGACTGTCATCCAATATTTACATACCACACATTTGTATAATATCATCACAAAGCAGTTGAGTTGATGATCAAACTGGTTTACTTTCTGCATCAAAATTCTTAAGTACTAAGACAGGCTTTTAGAGTCAGGAAAGCATCATTTAAAAAAGATTATCATCTCAAGCACTGCTTAAACAATAATAGCAACTGAATTATAAAAAGTAATACATCTAAATATTCTTAAAAGATTAGGGAAGTAAAACTTCATGAAATCATATACATTTCACTAGAGAAAAGTATTTTGGAATCCATTTCCACTTTCCCAATGCCACTTCTCTTTTCCACCCTATCCCTCAAAATTTTATTTCACAGATAACGAATAACACCTTCTGAGGGACAGATACATGAGCTGAATGTTCTGGCATCACAGCATGAACTTTATACAACTGATCTTCAAAGAGCAGAGATGCGTATGGTAAGAAAGTTTCAAGCTATGTGAAATGACTGGCATGCATTTCTGAACAAGCAGAAGCGAGATATATTGTACTAGTCATCGTATAGACATGATATAGGAATGGTGGTTAAAAAAAACAGAAATACTTTAAATACAATGTTGCTTAAATATTTTGATAAAGTCATTTAAAATACTATGAAAATTCAAAATTTGAATTCCAGACCTCAGTGTAATACTTTTGGAAATTTTCTTAAAATGCTTACTTGAGATTTCTGAAGAACAGAGAAAGAATTGAGATACCACCAGAAGCAGCTGTATACTAACCAGGCTTAGTTTTTTTTTTTTGTTTTGTTTGTTTGTTTTGGTTTTTTTAAGTTTTTGAGAATCTGTTTTTCAGATGCAAAATATATGTATTTTTCTTAAATTCCTGAATGATAGTTCTTCTATCATTCAAGTAGGGATTTGAATGCTTAAAATATATATATATATAATAACCCTCTTTCAGTCTGTAGAAGACACTAGGTGCAAAAGATACTGATGAATTTAGTAAAGAAAAAAAGTTTCAAGCTAGGCAATACTTTGCCTCAGTATAATAAAGCAGAGGTCCAAAGTCAAAATATAAAATATAGTAGCTAGAGAAGTCTGACTTAAAAGAACATTTCAGCTTTGTTAGCATTGTAGCTAGCAAATTTGTATCCTAGTAATCCAAAAGGAGGACTTCCCTTCCTGCACTGGAATATATGAAGCCCTGTAGTAAGCATGCACAAAGTGACTTGCTAAAGTTCAGATGAAGTCCCGAAGACCAAAACACCTTTCTTCTCATAAAGAACTTAAGAAATCAGCAAGGAACAGGACTTGGAACTTTGCTAAAGCAAAAATGTGTTTCCCTACAGTGAACAAAATATTGTCAAAACATCAGTATACTGTGAGATGTTCAATCAAACGAACACTGGGGAAAATAAGGAAAAAAACTTAAAATATTTAAGCTACTTCAAATAGTAAAGCTCCTTCCATTGCCATTTCTCAAAGCCAAAATATATGCGAGCAAGTAGATGATGACTTTAACAGATAGCAGCACTGTTTTTTTAATACATTTCTGAGGGTCAAAAGCCAAAGAAATATTTTTAAAGTAACATATCATGATATAATTATGGATAAAAATAAAACTAAGAATTCTGTTACATAATTCCCTTTTTCATTCTCATAAAATAATTTATTAATACAATCCAATATGAAAAGTCATAAAAGATCATCTGATTTCAGATGCTGAATTTTATGAGTAAGTAAATATCAGAAAATAAAACATTAAACATATTGCTCAGTACATCTGAAATTCCATGTGGAATATCAACCTTTGTAACTATTTAGAACTGTCAACTACAAACAAATTGTACAGTGTGCATTATGCCAGATGCAGAATCTTGTTCCTGAAAATAACTGAGTCAAAAGTACAACCATGTCCACCATTCACAGGCTTACAGATCACTTTGGATATGACCCCTAACTAGTATGCAATCAGCACCATTTGTAAAGTCAGAATTAACTATAAAACCAATATTGCACAAATGTTAACATTCAGGAATTCTGCAAGTGGTTAGGATTGATGCATAAGTATCAAATCAACACACCGTGTATCCTGTTCCTCCTTTCACTGCCAATGTCTTTCTGAAGATGAAAAACTCTACTACCTCTGAATTTGGTGCCTTCACATTTTTTGGAGGTCTACATTTAATCTCAGATTTAGAACATGCTTCAAAGATATCACTATGGGTGAAATCCTGCACTTCAGTAAAAAGCTTAAATACTTCATACAACTTCATACAATACCCTTGTGTTTTTGTTATTGATGTAGCAACTTCTTATGCTGAAAAAATACTCTGGGTTTTCAGAACGGGTCAGTCAAACCCAGCCTGTGAGACTCGACATGGAAACAGACTTTTAAATTAGCAAATTGCATTTCATCAATGGGGCCAAAATGTGCCACTAAAGTCTAAATTTTGAAAAGAAAGATAATAATCTGAAAACAATTTAAGACCCAAATCTTTATTACTGCATTCCCTATTTCATTTCTGGGAACTTGGAATTTATTCAGAGAGCCTCAAGGTATTAAAAAAAAAACACAACGAAAAAGAAAAAAGAACCTAATTAGACATGAAGTAAAACAGTAACGAGGACTACACTGAGTACAGGAACGTTTCTATTTTTAAAAGAAGCATTTCAAACTTGTCAAATACTTTTATCCTTTTAGAATAAGATTTCATTGATCAGATAATATTTATGTAAACATCTTTCTATAGTAACGAGGAAAATGGAAACCTAAACCCAGCAGCAATATTTGTCTAACATCCTTGGCACTATTCCTCGATAGTAAGAAACTTCAAACGGTCCATTTGCTAAATAGCCAGAAATTATATAAAAAAAGAGTCAACCCACTTCATTTGCAGCCTTAGGCTTCTTAAGATGAAGACCGGAACCGATATTAGAAATGCTAACTTTCTAGATTTTTTAATCACTATGAATTATGGAAAGGCTTATCACAGTTCAAAACCAGGATACTGTGGGTGCCTGCTTTGATCAAACTGTCAAGTCCTACACAATTCTTGGCAAAGGTTCTTTCCAAGTGGGAGTAGCCACGTATGGGAACGCTTGTAACACATGACTTACAATATGTACGCACACAAAAGCAGTTCACATCAAAGTAAGAGGTTACTTTAGCCAAACAGAAGCTATACCAATCAGTTTTTGTATCAAACAGGCAGTATACTTCATAATAGAGTAAAAGGCAGACAGAAGTTGTAAGAAGTTTTCTTACTCTTTGCCTTGTAGGAATATGGTTTTGATTTTGCCGTTAGACAATGCAGCCAGCACATATTTCTCTCTGGCAAACATTGTAAAATACAAAAGGCATTTTGTGATTAGTATTTCTCAGTTATATCCCAGTTCCTCCCTACTAACTTAAAAATCAATCGTATTTGTTAACTTTAGGGTGCAAGCATTGTATGTGATAAATTAAACTCCAAGATGATTGAGTTGTAGTTACTTGTCAGTGGAAAAATACATTTCATTATTTAGGAATAACCAAATAAACTTTTACCAGCACTAACATGTTTTTACAGCTTTTATAATTCCAGTGGACATGAACTCATTGAACATTATCTGCAAAAATATCTGAATTCTTGGTACTCTTAAACTTGTTCCAGTTGCACATCGGTCAATTTGTTAGAAAGTTACTTGTTTAATAATATGAATGAACTATTCCTTGTCATGTTCAATTTTTTTTTTTTTTTCCAAAAGGAAAGACAAAAGTATAATCAGTCAAAATGTTTCAAAGAGAAGTCTACAAATGTCCCTGAGCTGTATTTTGTCCTAACAGTAGAGCTGTAGCAAGTTTCTCAGAATCAGAAACTTGACTCAGATTTCCAGTGGGGACAGCAAGAACAATGAAAGATCTCTATGGACATTGATGTAAATTATGCAAAATTCCAACCCATGAGACACACTAAATAGTATTGACTGGCACTGTGCCCACCAGGGATTACGTGCCAACTGGAGCAGGATGCAATCTAGCTATTCAGCTTCCTATAATGAGCTACCAATTGCCAAGAATTTGGAGTAAGGGTAAAATCATACTCTATAAATTTATTTTCTATCAGCAGCCAGCCTTTCTTAACAAAAGCTTTATGGCAAAAGAGAAAAGGTTTTACAACTACACCTCTTTTTATACCATTCATCCTCAACCTTAATTAGAATCTCAACTAATTATATAATATGTGTCATGCATTGGGATCAATATTAGATATGTTTCATTTTAGAAATAAAAGCTTCTGTTCTGTATTGAAAACTACGTTCTCAAATGCAAATTACCAGTAACTTGAAAAATATATCTTGTCATGGAAACCATGAGAATATACTAGCCATTGCCAAATCTTCAGCAATCTGCCAATAAAACCTTTATCCTTTACACGTGATTGGAGTTTGTATTTCAAACTGGCTACAAAAGGAAGTTCCATTTGCTCTGAATTTGAAGCTGACCAGAAACCTTGTGTCAAATTCTTAATGAGTCACCTAGAAAGACCTAGAAGTTAGACAGCTTTCCTAAACAAGTATTTTGGAAGAATGTATTCATAAGGCCAGTTTCAAAGAGCAATTATCTATCTCTTAATAAACACCAGGGAAAACATTGCGCCAACAACACAGGACACTAAGTTAAAATTATGTGCAAACTCAGAGAGGTAGCAATACACTTTTACTCAAGACTCTTTGCTAGGAGTAGCTAATATAAATATAGTAGTCACTGAATGAGAAAAGACCTAGTCTGCAAGGGATACACAAAAAATTCTAAACACAGGTGAGGGTCTTTTCATTTTGTATTCAATGTTCCTAAGAAACCAGCAACAAAAGCTTCACCACCCTGTGTTTGATTGCCTAGATAAATTGATGTGTAGTTGCTACACAGTTCCAGTGGTCAAATACACAAACACTATACATACTGCATAAACAGAGTGTTACAGACGATAACGTTCTCTTCAACTTTGATGGCATATGACAACTGAGAGTCAAGTGAAAATTTTGAGAGATTAGCTCTTAACAATCACTACGAGTGACAAAAATTGTTCATTTCCCAAAGTAAAAAAAAAGAAAAAAAAAAAAGAAATTGATCAGGAATCAAATGCTAGTGCTACATAGCAATTAAGCATATAAAAGTGCAGTTGACCTCAGTTTTGCATGTTAAGCTGAATCTTAGGAATATGCATGAAAGAACTACATTGCATACAATACAAGTACCTCCTGTAGTTTCAGAGGAAAATAAACAAAAACATTACTTACACACTTGTCATCTGAACCACTGGCTATAAACTTCCCACAAGGAGATACTGCAATTCCACAGGGGTAGGAGCGGCTACCATGCCCTTCAAATCGACGCTCACACCTTCAGAGAAGTTTCAGAAAGTCTCATTAATAAAAAATAAACACTAGCTCTTTTACCATCATTTTCATGAAATTCTGCTTAAGTCTCATCATTTTTCTTAGTTTACAAATTTAACTAAGGCAAATACACTAAGTTATAAATATCTGTCATAGGATTTGTGAAATCTTAAAGGCATTAAAGAGTATCACTGAATAAAAATAAAATGAGCGCACAATACTACAGGACAACGGCCAAGCTTTAGCCTTGTTTAGTTTAGAAAGGTAGAAACATCATTAGCATTTAGAAATGATGCCTGCCATTAAACTACCATAGTTAGCTACCACAGAACCACATTATAGAATGGCTTAGGTTGGAATCAACACTAGACATCAACCAGTTCCAACCTCCCTGCTGTGGGAAGGGCTGGCACCCACCAGACCAGGCTGCCCATGGCCCCATCCAAGCTGGCCACGAATGCCTTCAGAGATGAGGCATCCACAGCTTCTCTGGATAACCTATTCTGTGCCTCACCACCCTATCTCCTGGAGGAAAGCCAAACCAACACTGCTGGAAGCATTAGAGTGTTTATGTAAAAGCCAGTCTACAATCTGAAGCTTCAGAAATTCCCCTCTAGCAACTTCCATTGAATCAAGATGCAGAATGTTGAATCATAATGTAAATAATTACTGCTTGCTTTTTTTTATACTCAAACCTGGATATTTAATTTAATTTGTGTTGCTGTATTTACATTCTTACTCCATGCCTTAGTTTATTGCATCTTGTAAAATCAATACACAAATGACATTCAAAAATCATAAATATTTGAATATAAATATATGTACAGTACAACTGTAATTAATCTCTTATCTGTATTAGTATAGTGTAAAGGAAGGATTGTATTTAAATTTAACAGAAGGAATTAATTCCCTATTTTAAATGTTAATATTGCAAGATAGCATTACTAGCATTGTGGAGTAAGTTTTTGATGGCTGGGCACACCAGGGCAATTTAAGAAAAATTTTAAGTGAAGATCACTATCCATCTTAGAAAGTCCACTGTAAAAACTGCGATAGTTTTGTAGTCACAGCAAAACTAAGGCAAAAAAAAAAAAAAAAGTACAATTTATAGTTGTTTCAGTGTTAAAAGCCATTTTAACACATGTAAAAATTAGAGCTCCAATTGCATTCAGAATGATTGTTTACAAATGTGTGCCTCATTTAAAAGTTTAATTAAATAAATGACTTTCCACACTGTCTGATAGTGATAGGATAAGGGGGAATGATTTTAAGCCAAAAGAGGAGAGATTTAGAATTGCTATTAAGAGGTTTTTTTTTTACTCAGAGGGTGGTGAGGCACTGGCACAGGCTGCCCAGAGAAGCTGTGAATGCCCAATCCCTAGGGAGATGGGGCCCTGAGCAGCCTGATTTGGTGGGTGGCAACACGGTTCACAGCAGGGGTTGGGATGGGTGGGCTTTAAGGTCTGTTCCAACCCAAGTCATTCTATGATTCTATACCCACAAGAAGTTACAATTTCAAAACTGACATAATAATTTGCATTCCTCTTCTGCCTTCATTGTGAATGCTATCACACAATCTTTTGCCTTACAAAACAAATATTTTGCCATCACTCAGCTGTCACGCACTCCTCATGTATGCTAAGTCAAGGAACAAAATTGAAAGAGTAAAAATCTGCCAACACCTGTGATACACAATTTTCCCTAGCCAGTAACATCATTAACATTGCATTAATTCAATTGACTGAACTTGCTTGCAGAAACGTTTGTTTTTAAACCATTTTGTTCTTTTTCAGATGTATATATGTCTGAATGCCAAGTTGATCTTGATTACCGATGTAAAACAGGCAAACAAAAACATTACTGTGTAACTGATTCAACGTATACTGAACAAAGCACAAAAGAACACTTTCGAGTGCATGAAAATGTATCCTTTTACAGAGCTTAACTCTCAAAGATTATATATTTGGTTGAATCTCAGTACAAAAAAGCTACTGATTTCAGTGGACTTTTTTAGTATAGAGTAACCAGATCTTTCACCTCAGGCTAGTTCTAATATAATACTACTGTAAATAGCACAATTTTAAAAAAAATCATGCAGTTCAAAAAGAAGTAAATCATAAAGACACTCAATTACTGTGAGTACTACCTAAAAACATTCTTCCACTTCAGTTTCCATATAGCTCTTGAGTTTGTGATCAGAGACTTTCAAAAATAATGGATGCCATTGTATAACCAGCCTCTATTCAAGCTTTCCATTGTCTTAAAAGGAAAACATCAGCTACCTCAGACTTCTCTCAAAAGCAGCACTCTATCACATAAGACTCCAAAGGTTAGGTAACGTAGAACAAGTAGCAGAATACATATTTAAATTACATTTTCAGAAAGAAAAATGAACGATATTCATAATTTCTGTCACTCATGAATATGCCTCCAGAATCACCTTACTTCTTTAGGTAGACAACTAGCCAAAAGAATTAGCTCACAGAGTTTAAGCCCTCATTTCATAAATGCTAATTTCCTTGATGAACTTTTTCTTCTTCATAGAAACGTCTACAAATAAATCACTGATGACTTTGCAAAAGAATTTGACTTTGCAGCTACATCCAGTAACTTAGTTCTCTACCTATGAATGGATTAATAAATAACAATTTATTAATTATTAATAACAATTCCAAGGCTTCCACTGATCTTTTTTCTGCTACACTACAGCAGTGTAAAACAAAGGCTGAGTCATAGGACAGTACAACTTTTCCTGTTGCTAGTACAGCCACAGTAATAACTAACAACCTGGATTCCATTTTCTTAGTTGTTCCCTGTCACAGACACGTTGTATTTTCCATTACAAGTATAGTTACTTTCTCAATCCCTCAAAATTCTGCTCTAAGATGACACTTCAAAAAAGTGATTCCAGTTCAACTTTCCACACAATCTGGCAGAAATTTTGCTACGCTATCTATTATCTCCAGATATCTCCAGGTACTACAGTGATGAAAAGAAGTGAAAAAAATAAGCTTTTAAAAAATAGCTGCTATTACACACACAATTTTAGCTTATTCTAGGAGTTCACTTATTTCAGCCATTATTTTTCTCCTGTTGTGTTAAGTAGCAACAGGTGGTGATCAAACTTATTTTGGACACTGCAAACCTTCCTCAGCCAACTGGCATGCCGTCCCAGCCTCCTGAGAATAAATCTCTGGTCAGAACTTTTCAGGGGTTACCATGGCAAACATCTGGTAATTGCATGGGACAGCAATTAGCCAAATTTTCCCTATGTTTTCCAATGTTTTTAGACTTTCCAAAAAAATTTATCTTATGTCACAAACAACTAGTAGAATACTGGGGAAAAAAATGTAAGTTTTTTTCTGTCTTTGAAAGAGAAAGATACCAAAATAGTACATCTTGATATATCAGGGAATGCATAAATGAGTCTATTTCATTCTTCTTGCTACATTCAGAATAAACTTGATAGTAGCCCAAAGCTTTCTTCTTTTTAAACCACCTCATCTTTTACTCTATTACTTCGTCCCTGTGCTCCACTATTTGCTCAGAGAACCTACAATACCAGTAGACCCATTGAGATGCTATGAATATCTAAGTATAACCTGACAGGAGTAGTAGCTACCTCAGATGTACTGTACACGTGGGTTTCATTTAAAACACATGCTGAACTCTTCATATAGGAGCTCAGCATGCTTTCAGCAACAGTGTGAAGCAGAGACCACACATTTCCTATCCTGTATGCCTTGATGCAACCCCAATCCCAAACCTGGAGGAACTCCAGCCACTGCTTATCCCTTTCTCCTTTGTTATCCTCAGATAACACTCAAATCTTTAGAGGGAATAAAAAATTAAAATAAAAAAAAAAAAGAGATAGAGAGGAATCATGGGATTCTCATGTTCAGAAGAGACCAAGAAGAAAAAGAAGTAATTTTGTTCTTAATGTGTGTTTTTGTGTATCTTGCTCAGGATATCATGCAGCTAGTGGAGACAGAAACTGAAATTTTTCTGAAAATTGAAAGTAATTCATTTAAATTGCATGTCTGACCCTAATGCTCTCAAATTGTAATTGTTAGAAAATGTATGAGATGAGTTCCATGTGCCTGCAAGAATTCTACTGAAGCATGCTGCCAAGGGAGCTTATGATCTAGTTGCACAAGATCATAATACAAGTTGGAGATATTACTTTCATGTCAAAAGCTGTCTTGTGTAAAGACCTGGCAAATCTTCTCAGAGGCTGAAAGAGGGTGAAATTAATTATCTCTCGTGTCTTCCACCAAAGCATTGTCATGACCACGAGCAATATGCAGAAGTTCAGTACATTCAAATAAACTAATATTCTTCAAAAATCTTCACCGGTCCCACGAGTGCACACTGCCTTCTTCCAGGAGATAAGTAACAACTGCTCCAGCATCAGACATAGTTGGAGCAGCTGAACTTCTATTCCTTAACACTTCAGAGTCAGAGGCAGACTGCCACTGCCACCAAAGGCATTAATAGTGGTGGTGCCTGGAGGCTCCTCACATGTTACTTCTGACAGTTTCAGTGGTGACAAGAGCAACCTAGTAGCTGTCACATCTACTTTCCCAAATGCAGCATAGTAGCAGCTCAGTCCTCTAAATAGGGCAATAGCTTTTCTGTTCTCTTCCCACTTCTGTGTAGAAAATGAGCATATCTGATAGAACAGCACTACTGTCTCAGTCTCTGGACTAATTCCCAATTTCATCTATCCTTTTCCATCCTGCTTTCTAATTACACGTCACAGCAGTTGTCCCAGCAAGTTCTCCATACTATATATCTCTTTGGCAAGTAGAGAAGAGAAAGTGCTGGTTTCATAGAATCATAGAATGGCTGATATTAGAACCTCCAGAAGTCGTCTGATCCAACTTGACTGCTTAAGCAGGGGCATGGGACCATGTCCAGAAGGCTTTTAAGTATCTCCAAGAAGGGAGACCCCACAGATTATCAAGGCAATCTGCCACAGTGCTGTCACCCCCGCAGTAAAAGAGTTTTTAGAGGGAACACCCTGTGCCCATTACATCTCGTCCTGTCATGAGACACCACTGACAAGAGCCTGGATCCCCCTTCCTTAAACCCTCCCTTCAAGTACTTATGCACATTGATGAGAACACCCTCAATTCTTGCCTCCTCCAGGTTGAATAGTCCCAACTCCCTCAGTCTTTCTGCACAGGAGAAAAACTCCAGCCCCTTTAAAACTTTTCTAGCACTACACTGGATTCTCCCTAATAGCTGCATCTCTCTCTTGTAATAGAGAGACCGGACTGTACATGGTTCTCCAAGTGCAAACTCACCGAGCCTGAGAAGAGGTGAAGGATCACCTCCTTTGACCTGCTGACAATACTCCTCTTGATGCAGCCCACAACAACATCAGCCATTGCCATTTTTGCTCCAAGATCACATTGCTGGCTTACATTCATCTTGGGGTCTTCCAGCATCCCCAGGTCCTTTTCTGTCGAACTGCTTTCCAGCTGCATGGTTGTTCCCTGCCACATGCAGGGCTCTGCACTCCCCACTCTTAAACTTAATGATCTTGCCAGCCCACTTCTCCAGCCTGTCAGGATCTGTCCGGTTGGCTGCACAACCCTCTGGTGTATCATTCACTTCTCCCAGTTTTGTGGTGTCTTCTGCTCATCTGTTGATGACAACATGCTCGATTCCACCATCCAGATTACTAACGCATATTGAGCAGGATTGGTCTCAGGACTGATCCTCAGAGCATTCCATTAGTTACTGGCCTCCAGGCTAGACTTTGTGTCACCTATCACCATCCTCTGGGCCTAGCTGTTCAGGCAGTTTTCAATCCCCTTGTTGTGTGCTCCTCCAGCCCATGCTCCATCAGCCTTTCTATGAGGAACTTACAGGAGACAGAGGCAAAGCCTTCAAATGAAGTCCAGGTAGACTATATGCACCACTTTTCTCTTGTCCACCAGGCCAGTCATTCCAACACAGAGGTTCACAATGGTGAAGCACCACTTCCCTCCCCACACACTGTGAAACCATGGTGATTACTCCTGATGACTCTGGACCTTTGCAGTCCATAAAATGGTTTTCAGAGTTAGTTGTTCTGCCACATTCCCAAGGACTGAAGTGAGGCTAACTAGCTTTTAGTTCTCTGGACCTTGCACCTTCCAAAGGGCCCACTCCTTAGAAATTAATAAAAATGATTATATATGGAAATTACAGAAACGATGTCTATGACCAGATAGATATAAGAACAACTTCTGAATAGATATTCTAAGGCTACACCTCAAGAGCAGCCAATTTGCCTCCACAAACAGGATTTTTGCCCTGATAAACTCATATTCTTCCGAATACTAAGTGTCTTGAATTAAGACATCTGCTCTGTTGTTGCAGGTGTTCTTCCTGCAAAGGGAAGGAAATAACTGATGAGGACAGAGACAGAATATTTATTCATGTCTTAGATCATGAAAAGACTCTTTGCTGTTTATATAATACTTTACAGATTTCTACATATACTACCAATGTTACTATTCAAAAACTGAATAAATAACATTCTCTTGGAATGTTAACCAGTCTGATTTCCCAACTGCATGGAACACAGTCTTCATATTATGAGAAGAGCACTTAATTTTAATTATCAGTATACTTTCTGGAGTAGAAACTTTAAAAAAAAAAAAAGAAAGAAACATTGCAAGGCATTTCTTAGCATGCATTTCCAGACCTAAGCTCATTATGTGAAAAATAAATAAAATGGTGAATGCTCGTCAGAATGCAGAAAGAGCAGGGCTGATAAATGGGGAATTTGCCAAGAAGTCAAGGACAAATAAAGCATAGACCTATAACATAGTGCTGTCTAAGACTGGAAGCCCAGGACTAAGCTTAAAATGAGAATCAGGAGCAAAGGACAGAGTGCGTCAGTAATGAGTCAAGGCTGGTCTGAGCATTTAAGGCCCACTGAGGCTCTCAGGGCCCTCACAATACAGTCTGTAGCTTGAGTTAAGCTACATCTGAAAAAACCAAGGTAATTCTAGGACATGCAATTAGTGTTATAAAGAAGGATGAATCTACATGCCAATATGACTTCAGTCACATTTTACTGATGAGCAAGAAAGCAGAAGAGTTGAAATCCACCTGGAAGAAAGGCTTTCACCACTTCACATTCTGGAACGCCTCTTATGCTTGTGACTGCTTGGAATGAAACATGCAAGGAAAACTCAACTCAAACTGCTGCAGAAATTTGGACAGCTGATTTTTTCCCCCCCAGTATCAGCCAGTCATGAAGAGTACTCATGAAATTTTGCTGCTGAATGTGAGCTTATGCTACAAGTTCATTGTCAATAAATCAGGCATTTACAAAAGTGCAGAGAGCAGCACCTTGAATTGGTGGTTTCCTCCTAACATCATGAATGGAAGAAGATTTCTTTATTGTTGATATTATATCACACAATTATCTAATCTATAAGTGGGAAGAAAAATAATGAAGGGTAAGAGAAGTAAAAACTGTCACATGAAGTTTCAATGACAAACATAAGGAATCAGCTGGCATTTAGTCTAGTCTGCCATTTGTGGTCGTTATGGTTTTATTGTGTAAGGGAATGGGATTTTCCTTAGTTTTTAAGTTACTATGTTCTAAATGTCAATTTTACAGCAATGAGATGCAGAAATTTGTCTCTCACCACTCTGTTTTAATGAAACACAGTAGTTACTAAAAATACATAGGGCTCATGGATAAGAAGGCTTAATCTATATTTGGACCTGCCAACTGCTGTCATTCCAATACAGACTTAAAGATGAATATTAAATAGTAAAGTCAACAGGTACAGACACATGAATCAGTGCTAGACTCCTGACTTCAAGAGAAGTTGTAATGCTTCCAAAATACATTCAACAGAAGGAGATAAATGGGTAAAGACGACAAAATGGTAAAGTTTGTGTGTCTTATGGGCAATTAAGAATCTACAACGTTTCATCACAAAGAAGACTTAAACTCTTAAAAGTTAAGCAGGCAAATTCCTTGTCATCAAACATTCGTCTGACTCTTGGCAATCCTTTAGCTGATAACTATAAAATTCTTCTCAGTTAAACTGAGATATAACAGGAATCTAACTTCTGTGTTCACTGAATCTAGCCCAGACTACAGATAAGTAATTTCACTTTTTCCTCCATCCAGCCATTGTTTGGACAAAAGACAGACTTAATATGCTTTCTACAGCTGATCAAAAGTCATTATCTTACCCCATCACATGCATTTATAATGCCTGATACTTTGTTGTAGTAACCTGAAAGAACGGCAGCCAAAGTTTGCGGTTCTTCCAAAAGATATAACCTGACCTCCTTAGTGCTTTCTGTTGCATTCTAGATTGTCTGGAGCTTTTCATAGCTGTGGTTCTAAATGAGGAGCAGAATGCAGAAGTATAAAAATGTTGACTATCTTCAGATGTAACTTTAAAAATCCACACATTTAAAAGCAAATGAAGCAGGAGTCTGAGCAAGTCCAAACATCAGGAGTAGTGTCCAAGATTCTCTCATTTATTGGCAAGATGACCTGGCTGTGTGAGGTTGGCTGGCAACATCAGAAAGTTAAAATGCCTTTTCTTGTACCACCTTCAGAGGAACTCATAAGACTTTCTGGCACTCTCTGAAGCAGTGCTGGAATGCTTCCAAACCACCAGTACCGAAAGAGACAGATGGATTCACAGCTTTATCCAGTAAGGATGATGAAGTTGAAGGTGCAAAAACACTCTCACCAACTTCAAGACCAGAGAAAAGATCAAATAAATTAATTTCCACAGTGACAAAAAAAAGAAGTTTGATGATACAGACTGACTGGGGAAGAAAAAAAATCTTGTGAAACTAAAAAAAAATAGAAAAGGAAAAAACCTTAATGTAAGTCTATAAAGCTGTAGGTCAGGTTCAAATGTCTGAAGATACACTCTATGCAAGAGTTAAAAAAAAAAACAAAACAAAACCTGAGCATTCTATGATTCCTCAGTCAATTATGATTAAAGCAATACATACCAGCAGACCACGTCAGAAGAATGAGAAGTGGAGAATAAGAAAAAGGATCCAAAGAAAAAGGCAATAAGAAGACAAAACAAAATTAAAATAGTTTTCACCATGGTTGCCTGAACATTTAGAACAAAAGTCAAAAAAAGTTGAGATCTTGAAGATAGTGTTACTACTCACAGTGCTGCAAACAGTACAAATGAGAAGGTGGAATTATCTTTTCTATATATCAGAAACACTGGAAAAAGATTTCAGTGAACAAACCTTACTCTGGCAAACACAAAGCAGAAAAAAAAGAGGTCATTCCAAAGGGACCATTCAAAGCACAATAATGGCAGATGCACTAACTTCACAAATCAACAACTGTAAGAGATAAAAGGAATTGGCCCACCATAAGATTGTTTAGGAATTAATCTCTTCTGTATGTGTAAGGGATGGACTGGATTTGATTGGACAAGACATATAAACAGAAAAGCAAGAAGTTTTCAGTACATGTAACTGTATAGTAGACCTAACACTTCAGTGGAGACTTTTTCCAAGTTCAGATAGAGCTTTCCAAACTCAGCCATTTCAAAATTATTTATGTGTAAAACACCTGGTGAACACATTAGGAAAAAGTGAACAGCTTTCTTCCTTATGAGAACTCAAGAATAGATTTTAAAATACAGAAGATTTAACCTGTAGCCAGAGGAATGAGAGAAAATTTCATTTTTAAAAATTGTTGAGTTACTTTCCCCCAGAAAGTTACAAGCAAAAGAAGTGATTTATTTTCTCTATTTTTTCTCTACAGTGGTTACCATCATTGACCACTGTATAACGTGAAACAAACACGCATATGCACACAATACTCAATGCACACACTGAAAATATGGGTCATTAAGAACTTGAATAATCTTTCTTTTTTAAAGTTTGACTAACAGAACTCAGCAGACACTAGAATATACTGACTTTGCCAAATTAAATACGAAGCAAGAACATACATAAATTATTCCTTTCTTCCCAGGACCTATTTATTTAATTGATTGCCCAGATTTTACACTTTAACTATTTTACCATTCACCTGCTTTACTCATAAGTATTTTGAAATGAAGAGACAGATAAGTGACCTGTGAAAACCTATTTACTTTTTCATTACTCTTCTAGCAACAGAGTTAAGGCAGCTTATTAGAAAAACATAAGAAGGTAACAGATTCCAACCTCTGCATTCTCTAGTTTCATTATTTTCTGACACTCAGTACAGGTAATACAGTAATGCTTTTGGCAAGAGCACACATGCCCCCTATAGGTTTAATGCCTTCTTACCACAGAAACATGAAAATAATTGAAACAATCATTAAGCATTTCCTAAATACAAAATTCACTAGCAGAAAAGAATATTTTTAATTCCTTTGATGTTTACATACTCAGAATGAATATGAATTATTCTTACATATTTGAATATCTTCCCCATCCAAATCACTTTCCTTTTAAATACAGTTCTTATAACCAGCATAAAAAGAGTTTGTCCTAAGTATTTCCTTTACTGTGTAATGTGCTTATCTACCACTCTCCCTCTATCCCATAGCTTTCCCAAGTACATTATAAGCTTTTTTTGAAAAAGTGCAGCATCTTATTCTAAGTTTATCATAATATAGTATGCATATTTACTCAACTACGTAGATGATTTATTATAATGTTGTTACAATTATATTTGCATTTTAAAAGCTGGATCATAAATGTTGCCTTCCTTAGCAGTAATGATATGCTGTTTTGGAAATAACATTAGCATCCAGTTCAATATACTATTCTATAAATACAATTAGATATCAAGGTAAGGTGTAGGTGACAAATCTTGATTGTTTAATGATTTACACATAAGTAACTACAACTGAGGAACCAAGGAGTAAAAATCTATAGATCCAGTTCCAAAGCAAGTATGACAATAAAAGAACGCCCTTTTATTCTAAGATACCTAATTCAGCCTTACTTGAGAGTTCTTAAATCCCAGAGTTTGATGCCATCAGATACAGCTGTGGTCATGAAAAGGTTGTAGGCTTCAGGCTTCTGAGTGCTGAATGCTGATCCCTGTAAATATTAAAATTAATTTCAAGTAACAGTTGTAGTGCTAAAGATTAGATCATTCAAGAATAAATGTTAAGTATTTTATTAGATTATGGGATATAAATCTTTTCTGCACAAACACAAAGGAGTACAGAGGAACACTAGCATGTGGAGAAACCCCTAAAACACCATCAGCAAAGTGTAGCATTGTCTTAACTTCTTTCCAGGACAGCCATAAGCCCTTTGATCCAGGGGTGACACCTACCAAAAATGAGTCAAAGGGAATCTCTGGGTCACCACACAGTGACAGCAATAATTGTCAATAAGTATGGGGTCAATTATGGAAGTAGGGGAAAAACATTTTGTGATTGAACAAGACTTTATGGGCCTGTGTGTCCTGGAGTAAGAGAGGGTCTGGGAACCAGCAACTGGAGTGAGAGCACAGATCAGGTGGCCTGTTGATCTAGGTGCCAGCAACTGGAGAGATCAGAATGAGTGAAATTAAATGACAGCAGCTGACATTGGACCATGGTAATAGGGGCCAAAGGTCTGAAGTATAAGCAACTGGGACAACTGAGGGTGCATAAGCAAGTATATTATCACTTGCAAACTTCAAGTAGGACTAGCCAGCAAGCAGGTGAAGTAGCTTAGGAGCCAGGTGTGTGTGCATGTCAGGGTGTGAAGAGCCCAGTAGAGCTGACTTCCAGAAGGTTAAAACCATGTGACACAGAAATTTTCAAGATTTTCTTTTTTTTTTTTTGGGGGGGGGGGGGGGAAGCATTCCAGGCATTAGTATTGGTCAACAGCACTTCAAATAATTTTCATGCCATCAAAAACTAAATATTCTACACCTTTTTCTAGACATGGCTAAAATATTGATCAATTACCAAAATCTGAATTGACCCATGGCCACTCACTAGCAAATAATAAATTTCAACAGTTAATTAGAGGACTGTAACAGTCATAAAATAACTAATCAATTTTGTTTTCGCAGTAAAGTAAACAGATATGAAATGCACGCAGGGAGTATTTTAACAACTTCTGGTTTGAAGTTACTTTTTCAGACTGCAAATATTATTACGATCTAGGTGAGGAACAAGAGTAAAAACAGAAGACTTCAAGGAATTAACTACCTTGTCAAAGTCAAACTATACAGTACAGATAACCAGAGTAGTCAAGTGTTCAACTAAAAGCCAAGTTTAGCCCTGGCATAAGTAGGCTTTCTGCACTTTCTGTTTCAGTAATTGTGCTCATTCATAACAGGACTGATTTGAGATTCATACCTTTGAATAATTAAATCCAGGATATCTTTAGACCTCTGATTTAGTTGTTGTTTTTTTAAATCCACATTGGCAAACCTTGACCTTTTTACTGGCTAAAACCTTCTTTCTCCAGGGAACTAAATATAAACAGTTGGAACTTCTCCTTTCCTTTCCCTGCCATTCACATTCTTGATTTGGCTGAATACATCACAGAAACCTCAAGGCCATTTCCCGCAATCAGTGCTCAACTGCCAGGAATCTTCTATTTCTTACAGAAACTGGCATATGGGTGGAAAGTTCTCCAGTCAACAGAATTGGCCAAATTGCAAGACAAAGTTGGGCACTCAGCACTTAGACTACAGGAGTTTTCATTTCCTAACCTAAGGATTACCACAGCCTGCTCTAACAAAAGAGCAGAAATGCACTTGCCACTGATTTCCCAACAAAGTTGGGGCCTACACATTTTCACATAAGTTCTGTGTATCTTTTATGTATAAAAAAATAATTAAAAAAAAAGCTAACAACTTGTAAAATAGAAAGACAGTATTTCTCCTAAAGATGGTGTTCATTAAGTTACAGAGTTGTTTTGTTTTTCTATTTGTTTGTTTGTTTTAATGTGTTTTGGAAATATATTCCTTATCTGTTTCTAAAGTCAGCAGTGATCACGGAGTGTAACACAAAGACTTCTCCAGAAATGTACGTATTTTCCTTGCACACTACAGCTTTAATATATGAAACAGTAGCAGTACAACATGTAAGAAAATACTAGTGTAAAATATTTGTTCCTTTCCCGCTCTGAAGTTTTGACAGTAAGATACTTTATCAGTCTAAGCCATACCTTCCAGGTTCAAACTACGATTACTATTGAACATTGCTGTAGAAAATAACCACCACCACCACAAAACCTAACATACATTAGTTGGAATAATAAGCAAGCTGAATGTTATTTACCCCTTTGTGGTTTTACAGTTCATTAATTTATGAATTACTCTAAAATGCATATTAGTAGCATATTCTGCAAACTATATTAACTTCTTCTGTCAAATAAATCACTTATGTCCCATCATCTTCCTCATTCCCCACTGCCATCTTTTCTCAGCTTCTCTCTAGTGTAACTACATTGCAACTTCCAAATAAAATTTGTCCCCAAATTGAACGAAGTTCAATAAAATCTCTAGCTAATTCAGTGATTACATATCAACACCATCAGAATAATCCAGTATTGCTGGCTTACACTAAAGACACCAAGACAGTCATCTCAGAAACCACTCCATACCCTTCAGGCAAATGCAAAACATCAAATACGTTTATCAGAGAAAAAAGATCCGCTCACTGTTCAAATACTGTATAACTTCTCATTTACCTATTACATTTTCCAACTTTTACATCATATGATTACCCTTGTGAGTGGATGGATGAAGTTTGAAACACAAAGGTTCTGGGCAGAAGACAAGAAACTTTTCTCTATGAAAAATAATGTAATTTATGATTGTGCTTGCTACTAGAATGTAATACCCTCAAAATACTTGAGACTGATGATGCTGGCCTGTTCAGAATGTGTTCTGCAGGAATACAAATGTGTCATTAACACTAAAGCTTCAAATCTGTGTAGTCTGATGACAAATCACCATCTATTTCTGCATCTCAGAAGTTTATAAACTCAAAAACAGAAACAAAATTTTGATATTTCAAACAATTTTACTACAATACTTACAAGTTACTATGAAAGCAACTACAAATATATAAACAAACACCAGCTAGTAATTACGCTACATAGAATAACTTCTCCATGTGAATTCTTATCTGTTACAATTTTGCCCAGCTTCCTCTTCTACTGTTTTTCTTCAAACAATAACTGAAACTTGGCACAGATCTATAAGTATAGCACTACAAAGACCTCTTCATAAGTCACAGAAAAATCTATGTTTCATCCAAGATACGTTTGATACATACTTGTCCTGATTTCCCGTCCCCAAAGTTGACAAAGTAACACAAATTCACAAGAAAAGTGTTCTCTAGGATATAAAGATTTGACAAAAAAGCATCTAGTCAGTGAAGTATTACAGATGAACAGGTATAGTGAGAATATATTTATGGATGGGTGGGCATTTATATATTTTTGTATGCACAATATGTGTGTATATATATATATAGACATACGTGTTACTTTCAATCACTGTTGCAATTTAAGGTTTTCAAATTAAACAGGGTAGTATTATGACATTTAGCTATACCTACTGTTAAAAAAAATAAAGTACAACAATATATGTTTTTATATCATGATGCAATTCTAGTGTGCTAACATTCTTTTCACTGTCCTCAATATTCTTCATGTCACTATAAGCATGTGGCATCACAGGGCAATTTCTTACTACCACAGTTGTCTCCAAAGATTTACTAGCCAGAATTTCCTTCTCTGACACTCAATAATGATGATTTCTTGCTTAGCACCTATGTAATTCTTATAATTTCTTTCAGCATTGTGCTTTTGAGTTTTTCCACTTCTGAGATAACTCTCTGCATTAAAACCAGAGTTTAAGATCATCTTGCCATTTAACTGCTACTGCCTTTAAATTAAAGATGGTTAGAATTATTTTTCAGAATTATTTTTCTGGAAGTGAGTTCCAGTGATGCTGCTCTCTTCATCTCCCTTCTTCCTCCTTCTTTCTCACGGTCATTAACCAGTTCTAAACTTTTCTCTTATAGTCCTTGCATCTGGCACCTCCAGACCCTTGTAAGACACTGAGGTTGAAGGATGTGAAAGAAGAATACACAATTAAGGCAGAGGGAGCTCTGGAATTAACAGTAAGCTACATCCACATGGTTGTGAATGACCAGAAAAGTAACAAGAAAAAAACACAGAATTATATTGAAAGAGGGAAGTACGTAAGAAGAAGGAAAAAGAGATTGTAGAAACTGGAAATAGAGTTGCACAAATGGATCATCTGGAATTATAGGATGAAATAGGCTTGATCAGTTCACTTCTGCAAGTGACACTGGACCAGAGAAGCAGACTTCAGCTACAGGTTATCCTGAAACTGTGGCAAACCAGACACAAGCTTAAGGCAGCACAGACATGACAGTGGTTGGCAGAGAGAAAGGGAAATAAGTGACGAGATAGAAGACAATCTGAAAGCTCCACCTGACTGTCACTACTGCTTTTTTTCTCCAAGGAAGGAAAAGCTAGTAGAAATGGGCAGAACCACCACCAGGATTCACTATTTACCTAAAAAAAGAGATGAAGGAATTTGCTAGACTACAAGAGCAAAAACTCCATGTATTTACAGCCATGAGAGAATTTGAGGAGGATGAGGTGCTGTGAACTTAATGGTTTTACCCAGAGTATTTGGGGCAGATTTTAAGAGGAATAACTGTAAGTAATTATTCTCTTGCTTCATTGCCATTACTGCAGACTTTGAGAACTGAAACAAGATAAGGATTTCCTGATTCTTAAAGAAAACTTTCACATTAATTTGGTCTAACAGACCAAAGATGGTGATTTTCAAAGTTAGACAAGAGAGATGGGCAACACATTCATAGATTTAGTTGACATTTTAATGTTCGAGTGTTCCTTTGAACAGTTGCCCATAGCGCATTCTAAATTTGTTCCATCGCATATAATTCGGGAGTATCTTTACAGAAACACTGATTCAACAGCACGTTGCAGCACGTACAAGTAACATGACAAGTTTAGTTAATTTTTACTCCCACTCATTATCTTCTAAAGATATTTATATTTAGAGTAATAAAATTCTAAAAGGAAACAGGATTCACATGCATCTGTTAAAATGAGTTCCAAGAAAAAATTAGCACAGCATCATCCTTTAAGAGATAATTTATAACCATTGGTGCAGTCTTATATGTGAACATACATATTTGCAATATTTCCTGCTACACCGTTCTGGAAGACAACTCAGGATACTATTTACAGCAAATGTAGCCCGATGACTAAGAACATATTCCAAGTGATAAAGTAAGCTTAATCAAGTACCCTGAAGGCTGAGACAAATCTCATGCATTGACAGTTCTTGTGAGTAATCTCCAGAATTGACAAAAAACTATTTCAACAAGTAATAACACCACAAGGTAGATGTACTTGTGTACTACTGCTGTCCAAAACCAGCAAGAACTGAATGTCACGCTGGTTCTACACGTTACTAGAATGTTCTATACATGGAACAGATAAGCAAATCATAATCAAACCATACCTTCACTAGTGTTTTATAAAAACCTTCTGAATAGATTTCTTCAATTATTATTTGTTTTAAAAGAAAATCTGATATCGCCATTTGCTCCTGTTCAGGTTGCACACAACAGCAACCTTGGAACATGGAAACTGATATACTCTAGCATGAAGCTAAACCAAAAACACACTTCAAGAATACACCTAATACATTGTAAGCATTAGTGAGCATTCAGTTCACAAAGTTAGAGTTAGTCTAGCCCAAACGAAAGTCTCCATAAGTATTATAGCCTTAAAACTACTTCACTCCACAGATCTGCTTCTCCAGCATCATCCCTCTCCAACAGCTAGGGTAGTCATAGACTTAGATTCCAGTATGTTTTACACTTTAAAAAGGATATAGTTCACATACCGCATTTTGCATTATTATGAAAGTCTATAAGATATTTCAACATGCTAAAGCAAATGCACCAATTTATATACACTCTAACCATTTATATTAATGTAACAAGATAGCTGATGGTGTAATTTTCCAATGGACTTAGCTAAAGTATTAATTTTATGTAACTGAAAAAAAATAACTGAGAACCTCAATCTATAGTTTTCCTCCAAAATAAAGAATTTTCTTTGCTATACGACATGCCTCTAGTTTTTCTCCCAACTGAATACTTGTCCACAGCTTTAAAGTTTTTCTTGATTAAATAACCTGAAGCCACTCAGCTGACCAAGCAAAAAGAAAAGCCAGAACTTTATATGTGTTACAAATAGCACTGAAATAGTTAGCAGAATTTTAAGTGCTTTACCAGATCACATCTCACAGGAAAACCCACAAAGTGTTATACAAAAGTACTAATAAGGAACTGTTTTAAACCCACAGAAACAAGGGCTTTCCAAATGGAAAAGAATCAACAAAACCTAACACGGTAGGCATTCTAATATGTATAGGAACATAAAATTTCCAAATGTTCAAATCAATCTTCAAGTTTTGCTGTTTTGTTTTGTTTTTTTTCTTTAAAGAGGAGTTTTAAAGTTATCCACTCCACTGCAATACTGAGCAATTTTTTTTCATTTCCAAAATCCCTGAATAAACCAGATGACTTCATATTCAACTTTATAGAACACTTGCATAAGACATAAGACAACAAACCTGAAGAATCACATAATACAGAATTAGTAAGACGAACCCATCATTCATTTAATATAGACTAAGTTATTCTGTAATTTAGTTTTAAGTAATAAAAGAGCAAACAATATATTTATCAGCTTAAGGTTATTTTGCGGCTACTTTACAGAAGAAAATTTAAAATGGAAGAAAAAGCAAGGTTGACAGTTTCCTCAGAAGAACAATGAACACCTAGTCAGATAATATAGTGATTAAAATACTTATTTGTCTTATTTCCAAACTGCTTTTTCCCCCTCTGTATAATCTTTTGGTCAAGAAACACACAAGGCTTTTTTTCCCCCCTCACCTCTCTCACAGCCAAAGATCTTATAGTTACCTTAATTTCTAAGAAGCACTTTTGCTGATTTATGCAGAGTACAATTTAAACCCTGCATGAGAACAACTTTAGGCAATGACAATTTGCTCTGAAAATAGCCATTTGCTGTTATGTAAAAGATGTATTATTCCCTTTGGATTTTTTTGGTTGTGTTTTGTTTGTTTCATATTATTGTTGGTTTTTTTTTAATTTAAATACAAAATGATTATTTAACTTGACATATAAATTATTAACTTCTCTTAGAAGACTATTGGGAGTATACGTAGCCCCCTCAGAACAACATATGTAACAACTTTCGTTCCAGGTAAAATAACACAGAGATCATGCTAGAATAAGTTATAAGAATAATTAGAATTTTTACATCTCTATTTCCCCAAGCATGAACTAAATGTTAAACTTTTTTCCTCTTAGTCATGAAATATTTTGAGGGATCAAAATTCAGTGTGAAAGCCAAATGCATCTACATAAACACTGCAACAAATCAGGTAGAAAAAGCATTCAATTTTCTAAACAGCACATTAAAAGTACAAGTAAAAAATGTGACAAGTGTTAGCGGCTATAAAAATAACAAGAAGTCTACAAACATTTCAAATGTTTACAGTTAATAAATTCTACTAATAACAGTATTGCAGTCTGGCCCAAGTACTGCTAAGTTTAAGACACACTGCTTTGCTAGCAGGCTTGTTCAGTGATTATTACCACTCCCTGCTTTCCACTAGAGAATGAATGAGATCTTGTCTGTGGATATGCCTTTATCACATAAAATTATGTCCCTGTCCATCCCCAACTCAAATTCTACTGATGATGGTTAATTACATATTTAGACTGAATTTTTTTTTTTGCTGATGCATGTCTGCTATTGTAGATATTCAGTAACATGTATACCTTGTTTTGACAGATCTGATGGACTGCTCTAGTATGAACTTCTGGTATCACCGCTGTGCTGCGGCCTGCGTTGAGATCAAAAACTTCCAATGATCGGTTGCTGCCAGCTGTAAGTACAATATCTGAAAAATTCTGTGTTAAAGTTAAATTGATCTAAAGGAACAAAAACAGATAAAGGTTTTGTTGTATTTAGTGTCTTACAAAACAAACAAAAAAAGAAGTTCTAAGGCTTAAATTGAGTACCCCAAAAATATATCAACACTGATAGAAAAGAGTTGTTAAAAAAAAAAAATCAAATGCTAATTACTATAACTGAAGTCCTTCCTATGTCATTAGATACAACATTCCAAGAAGAAAATAAGAATTTGCTGAAGGATACAAGAGTAGAAATCATTTACTGCTGAAAGGCTGGTGATTTCCACTGTTGAAGCCATGGGAAATTTCTGTACCAATTTGCAAACGCTCTTCTGTTTGTATCTACAAAATATATAAAATAAATGCTGGTGTTAATGAAAAAAAGTTGATATACAGCCACCAGTAACCTCTCATTGGAATCAAAGAAAACTTCAGTGCATTCCAGTGCATTTTTAAAGATGAAGCCACAGATCTTTTCATTTGTTGATGAGCTCTATTAAGAAGGAAACAAGCAAAACAAAGCAGTGTGGTAACAGACTTTTAAAAGAAAATAAATATGATATATATACATGTAAAACAGAACTTCAGTCAACATGAAATGCTCGAATAATCCCATCTGTATAGGAAAAACAGTGGAGAGAAAAAAAATACTCTTTTAAGTGCCTACGACCAAAAAGCAGAAACACCACTAGTTCTTTATAGTATTTCATGTGCTAATTACTGGAACAATAAGAAGGAAATGAGCAAAAAAAAATTAAGGAACATTTCCCTGTAGATGGCAACAGAACACTAGGCTGAACACATATCACCAAAAGAACTGGGCCTTCCAGTATGAACCACACTCCTCAAGGTCCTAAGGGACACCTGCAGGCTCCACACAGACCAGTGACACTTCAAGCCCTCTAAAACAGTTTCAGGATCAACACTGTGTTGCAATTCAGTCTGATTAGAGATTGCTCTTTAATGAAAAATACTGGCATAAGCAACACAGATCTAATCTTAAAATCCACCAAAGTCAGGAGAAAACCTTCCTCCAACTTCAGTACATTCAGGCCTAAGTTAAGTCTGACTACTGAGTAAGTTTTCATTCTATTTCGGACCAAGTTGAAATGGCTTATAAGATTACATGGAGTGTATGCATATGTTGAGCAAGAAGAACATGGTTTCCATAGAGGAAGGGATCTAGGGAACATAAACAGAATGGCACAGTCCATACCGTACCATGTAGATTTGTGACTAAATGTTGATAACATAGATAACTGTGAAGTGTTGATAACACAGAAGTGTTTTAGGTAATCCTGAGGAGCATCACAGCATCAAGACCTCCTCCTTCTCACACTGTTCCCATAGCAAGCAAGTTGGAGGATGGTTAGAGGCTAGAAGGGGACACAGCCAGAACAACTTATCTGAGTTGTCCAAAGCAATTGTTAGAAGTTGTCACTGTTCAGAGACTGGCTGGACATCAGTCTGCTGGTGATGACTTCTTCCACTACTTGCCTCCTTTTTTTCCCATAACTTATTAGGCTGTATTTCTTTAGACCCCTGAGGTTTTCTTACTTTTGCTTCTCATTCACTCCCCACTCCACTGCAGGAGAGCAAGTGGTGAAGAGGGTGGGGATCTAGCTACCAAGTATGGTCAACACATCACAATAAATCAAAATTTCTATATTTAACTCTAAATTGCAGACACTTTACACATTAAAATAATTCCAATGAAACTAAATACTATATTTCTATCTCAGCGCATCTAATTACAATACAGAAGTCCATGTGTGACACATAGGAATAATTACTGTTTATTTCCACCAGTGCAGAGTTTGGAAAACTGCAATCATTTGGCAGAAGCAGTATATTTATCAGCAGGACATATTATAAATAAAAATGTTTTTAAATACTTTTTGTCATTATCACATAACAATCTGCTGAGCTCTCTGAGGTAGATATCAAAGCTACTTCAGCAGCAATGGTAAGGCATTGTCAAACCCCTGTGGTCTGCAATATAATCCAAGATTTTATTTTACTGGTTTATAGTGGCATTTTATTCAAACAAACGATAAAAAATAAACTTCTAGTCATAAGGATAACTGATTTACCACCTGTACAATCAATAGGTGTACAGAGGTTAGGCTAAGTAGGATTATCACGGTGGAAAGATAATAAATGAAAAATGCTCACCAATGCTGTAGGCTCACAATAAACTCCACAGGGAGCAATCTCCAAAAAAAACCTTTCTTCAGTAGCAGTCAGCACTTAAATGGGATCTAGGAGAGATGGAGCCAGGCTCCACCCCTTTTGGTAACACTGGTGAATTGCCTTCACCTGTGCTTCTGCAGCTGACTCATTGCTTGCCTCAGGTGGTCAATCAGAGGTTCAGGCCATGATCAACAGTTCCCATACACCACCATATTAGATAAAAGATATCTAAGCTAACTTTAAACAAGCTGAGGTAACAGGAACAATCTAACAAAGGCAGAATGAAACTTCCTCTGGATTAATTTACTCTACTGGAAGAGATTTACTGAAACAGTTAAGTATTCCCAAATGCAAGATCAATTGTTTTGAGTTAGCTGAATTTGCTACATGTACTTACACACACACAATTCAAAGTGCAAGTCAATTGAAATTAAGCCAGGCATTGTGGACACACTGAGCTGCACACTCTATGCTAGTTCTTGACTCTTACAGGTTATATTTTAAAGCAATGAAACAAAATTGTTACAACAGTCATAAGCTAAGAATTAAATCCAACACAGAAGGTAGGTAATCAGCTACTGAAAAAGGTATTACATAATTCAGAAAATATAAAACCTTAAATGACACCCACTTGTAATTTGTAAGAACAGAATTCAATAATAAAAACATAGGTGGAACTTCTCCTTAAACTTCAACAATCTACATTCCCATTTAATATAATTTCCAGTTTATTATACAAAAAAATTGCTATAAATCTTACAAAGGGTTTGTGGAATAATTAAAGAGAAATTAATCCAGTAAGTGTCAGAAGGAATTGTAATGCTTATCAAAATAAAGTTTTGAAGAGTATACAAAGGAAACGCTTTTCATTAAAAAAAAAAAAAATATCAAGAATTCTTCAAAGGAATGTAATTTTTTTTTTACCCACGGGAAATGAATAATGAAAGTAAAGTTATATGCAGTAAGATTAAGAATTCCAGTCTGGACAGTTTCCATAGATAAATTTGATGGCTTGCCATTAGCAAAAACAGTTCCTTTGTAGGATTTCCAATTGGCTGCCAAAGCCAATTCATAGAATCACCAAGGTTGGAAAAGACCTCCAAGATCATCTAGCTCAGTCATAGAATGACCACCAATATTTGCCCACTAAACCACGTCCCTCAGTACTGCATCTAAACATTTCTTGAACACCTTCAAGGACAGTGACTCAACCACCTCCCTCAGCAGCCTGTGTCAACATCTGATCACTTCTAGAGAATAATTTTTCTGAGCCTCTCCAGCACAACTTGAGATGACTCCCTCTAGTCCTATTGCTAAGTTGTGAAGCTGTTTTCAGATAGTAGAATACACTAAGACAAGTCCTAGAAAACACAGCACAGATGAAAGCTAGAACAGGAAGCATGTACAGGCAAAATTCCAGATCACATGAAAACTGAAGTGACTACTGTAACATAAACAGGCCTAAATTATACCACCATCCCAAGCCAACAAAAAGCTTATGAGGATAAACAAAAAGAGCTGCCAAGTATCTTCTCACTTCATTTCTGTTTTTGTTTTTTTTTTCCCTCCAGGTCTCCGGTTCTATGCACAGTACATAATCTCAGCTGACAATCCTAAAATCACAGTTTTTATATAATCCAAATTACAATTCTATCCTCCTTTAATGCCTTCAATCACTAGAAACTGATAACAGTCTTAAGTGTCTTATTTGTAATGTCTTATATCCTCCATATTTTGGAGATATAGTAATTCTGGGGGGAAATACATTTACAGAATTCTTTTCAGGAGAAGAGCATAGCTTGTCTATTTAAAAAAAAAAAACACATTAGGAATACTTCACATTTCATCATTGTAGGCATTATATCACATAATGGCTTTAAAAAGCAACGCTTCTGTTACTTGAATGCAATTTTATTCACTTTGAACTCCTTTCAAATGGCTCCTTCTGGTCTTTAAAACAACACATGGAACTAAATATAAAACAAGATTAGATTTTGTTTCGCTTAAATTCATATACAAAGTAAAGATAATTAAAAACTTTCAAAAAATTAAACACAAAACAGCTACATTTCACATCAGCAGGCACAACTGCTGACAACAGTGGAAATTCACTGGTTAGAAATTTTGAAGAACGCAAAGAAATTTGTTTAGGTTGTGAAACATTTTGAGATTAATTGGATGTAGAAATCAAGAAATGTGTATTCTATTCCTAGCACTCCAATAAGTATCCTCTGTGACATTTATAAAGAACACTTTATTTCTACTTCTCAATTACAATTTTGAAACTCAACCAGCATTTAACCATTTAAATAAGTTGTTGTAATGCTTAGCTAATTAATACTAACAAACAGTTCTTAAAATTCTGCAGAGAAACATCGATAAGATTTGTCATTGTATTGTCTCCCATCTAAAATGGGGTAACAATCCATTGGTTAACCTGATGGTATAATCATGCTCTTCTAATTAAGGATATAAAGCATGCTCTGGGGGGTTAGATCCAGCTTCTCCTTGAATCAGCTCCATTCAAGCATTCTTCCAAACTTGACTCAGAAGGCAAAATTAAAAGTTGTGAGAAACAAAAGAAATGACACAATCTTTCATAAAAGAAATGCTGGGAAATGAACTGGAGGGAAGCCACAAGAAAATGTCAAAGCAAATTTTAAAAAAAATGGTACTGGAGGTTAATCGACACATATAATCAAGCCTCAGACTGGTTTGTGGATTTGTTGTAATGTCTACAATTATATGTTCAGTCTTCTGGCATTACACTAATATCCTGGAGAGCCTAATTGCATATTTTTGAGTTTGTGTTAATCCATCAAGGAATACTGAAGGCATGGCAATAACAAAAATGCTGGTATAAGCACAACTCCCCACACATTAACAGCTTTAAACCAGGATATTACATGCTTCTAACAAAGCAAACGTAGAAACACTGTGCACGATGAAAGGTCAGTGTTCGAGTCCTTCCAAAATTGCTTAGGTGGGTTCTACAACTACAACACATTCCATAATACCGCTAGCACCTGAACTAGCTAGATTAAAGATAACTCACATCCATCTGAGACTATGGAATTTCTTACTGTAACTGGATACGTTCTTCTAGGAGGCATAAGCCCAGAAAACAAAAGTAAAAAACATTTTAAACTAAATCTTAAAAACTAAAAATAGTCGTAAGAGGGAAGGGTACAAAAGAACAGTGTATTGTTTTCCGTCTTCTTTTTCTAAGTTCCTCCAATATTGTCTGTATAGATGTTAAAAGCTGGAACGGCACAGGTGATTTGCCTGTTTTCTGGATTTACTAGCTTGCTCTGTATAGATTGATGCAGCAAAACTGGGAGCAGGAATCATCTTTTCTGACTTCCACCTTCAATTTATTTCATTATTTGCCTTTCAAATTCTCTCCCCCCTCATCTCCTCCCCC
>JAOWBP010001760.1:34201077-34219052 GCA_028571105.1 Tragopan temminckii | reverse complement strand
AAAAACAACAAACCAAAAAAAAAAAAAAAAAAAAAAAGGAAAAGCAGAATTGCATAACTCAAATCAATGGACACCACTGGGTTCACTCTGAAATGCATTTTTTAAAAGTAGTATCTTCTTTCGAACTTTTTCCTGTGTCTCCTGGGCACATGTGGAAAGGGTGACAAAACGCATCATGCTTGACCGTTGATTCACCAATCTGCTGCTCTCCACTAAGTAAGAACCATTCACCTTGCTGTTTCAGAATTCCACATTACTTTTTTTTCCAAACAAATAATGAAAATAGAAATGGATAAGAGATCCATATTTATAATCTCTGAGAACCAGTTAATAAGTTAATTTTAAAAAATCAGATGCAAAATGGAGGAGACAAATATGCTAAAAAAAAAAAA
This sequence comes from Tragopan temminckii, assembly GCA_028571105.1. Lineage (NCBI taxonomy): Eukaryota > Metazoa > Chordata > Aves > Galliformes > Phasianidae > Tragopan > Tragopan temminckii. Next base: position 34,218,660 of record JAOWBP010001760.1, on the reverse strand, counting down.
AAAAAAAAAAAAAAAAAAAAAAAGCATTCCAGAATCTTCTTCTATCTTACTAATTATTAAATACACCAGCACACTAAACTGTCAAAGTGATACATTTTGATTTTGCCTCATCAGCAATATTTCAGCTGGCTTTTTCTCCAGATGTCAGTAATTATACACAATAAATAATGATCTAAAATATTTTCCTCTCAAAAATAAGATATCTAGTTCTGAACAAAATATTCAAAGAAATGCATGCCCTGTACTTCCCATAGTCTTTAAGCTGCAGGGTAGTGCCCTTCTGCAGAAGTCTCCCTGTTTTTTCTAAGGTTTTGACAGTATGTATCTTCAGCATGAGAGCTGACTGGTTAAGTTTGATGCTCACATACCATTGCAAGAACCAAGCTCTCCACAACTGATCTCCCTTACGGGCCATAAAAATAATTTCTTACTGGTCTCTAGGGAGCACTTAGGGTTGAAGTATGCTTTAGGAAGTTACAGACTGCATTTAGCTTATTTTTATTTCTTGAAGATGAAAGTTGTTCTGGTACCCAAAATACTTGTAAAGATACATATTTTTAAATACATTGTATATCCTGTGGTTTGCAGCATGTGCATTGACATAATTATATACTCAGCGATACATTTGATTGCTGACCTAGTTCCTGTATAATATCTACCTGGATTGGAAATGACAAAAGCTATGACAAGACTTGCTTCCCCAAAGCCTTTTAAAAATACGTCCTTCTTTGGATTATGTTCAAGAAATCTTTTTTATAGTTTTTAATAGCTATATAAATACTGAATGATCTTCAAATTAAAAAAAAATAATAAAATAAAATAAAATAAAATAAAAAAAAAGGAGTATTCTGATTCTTTTGGAACAGAACTTTGGGTTCTAACATGCCTTAATGATACCAAGTAAATGACTCAGAAGATAACCTTCTGAAGTGTTAGACCACTAACATTTCAGTGAAAAAGTGAATAAGAAAAAGTGAAGAAGTGATAGAATGGGGCCAAAAGCAAACAAGATAGAAAATCAAAGGAGAACTAGAATCCTTTGACACATATTAGCAGCTTGCATGGTTTTGCAAGTTAAAAAATGATGACCAGGCAGCAGATGCTGGATTTTTCTAGGAATTTACCTAGGAAAACCACAGCTTTTAGAAACAACACCACACAAATTTTGTTGTTCTGTCTCCACAAGGTCACAATAGTACATTTAATGAAACTGTACATACCAGAATACTGAACGCAACAAATTCTAGTTGGTTGAAAACTAATGGATATTTCTGCTTCATGGTTGATGGGAGGAGAACTTTCCAGTGGATATTCTTTATTTTTACTTCAGAAAAATAAAAAAAAAAAAAAAAAAGGAAAAGCAGAAAGAGGAAAAATATTGAGATGTCTAATCCTAGTTTATTGCCATTTCAATAATGAAATAAATATCGCTTGCAAAGTTATTCTAAATATTTTTATGCGTATATTTCCTGGAGAATTTATGCTAAATCCAGAATAAGCATCAGAATAAATTAAAAATTATCATACTTAAATTACTCACATCAGCAACTATTATGAATTTATGAAATAAAGAATTAACATAGCATTTTACAAAAATAATTTTAAAAATCAAATTTCTTATATTACACAATTATCTAGTGAAATTAATTAAAAATGCAAACTACCTTGCTGTGAGAGTAAGCAATATGAAAAATACTTCTGTATATAAACAGAAGTAGCACACTGATCATCTACTTAACAGCATACTGAACAAAACAGTAATTGTTAACTAGGTTAAGCTACCACAATAATGTAAATCAATCATGAAATCATCTGAAGTACTCATATAAGGGTTTGCCTATGTGCACAGCTATTAAAATTTTAAGAAACAGTTTAAGAAAAAAAGAAAAATAGCATTTGTCCTTTATTTTTATGTTTGCAACACATAGAATAATGACTTTATATAGTAGAAAGAGAAAAAAATGTGTGTAATATCCCCATGTAACATACCACATCAATTAACAAAAAAAATGCCAGCTTAATAAAAACATTAGTTCTTGTGTCCACAATGATTGTGAATCCACTGATCAAATTGTACCACCAGAGAACTGCAGGGGTTGGAAGAGATCTCAAAAGATAGAGTCCAACCCCCCTGCTAAAGCAGGTGTCCTACAATAGATTGCACAGGTAGGCATCCAGACGGATCTTGAATATCTCAATATCTCCAGAACCTCTCTGGGCAACCTTTTCATGTATATTCTATTTAACTCCATTACACTAAGCTTGATTAGGCTCAAGACAACACAACTTTAGAAGTAAATGAGGCACGTGATATGAAATCATGAAAACTCACTTTGTCACATTCAGCTATTTTTCTTATTAGAATTGCAGGTGAAGATCTGAATCACTTGCTACAGTCATTTTACAGCAAATTTACAATGTGTCTTAGTTCCATAGATACTCCTAACTAAAGTTATGAGAGAAGCAGTTACAGAACATATTTATGATCGAATTCATTTAAATTTGTTCCTCCTCTAAAGCAGTTGCTGTGTTACCTACCCTTTAAAACTGGTCTTGCACTTTGATACATTACTTTTCTTCAGTTTAGTATTTGGAGAAAACATGGTCATTCTACAGGAAAGAACACAGACTCTATTATACGAAAACATTCATTGTTTCATGAGAGAAAACACCACAACAAGGGTTTTCTTGTTGTGGTGGTTTTTTTAACAAACAAAAAACAATCCTAGTTACTTCTTACTGTTTATGTATACTCCTAACATCTGTAAGACAATGTACACGCTGAATAATAAAAAGATAGCTTTGTAGTGATCTATAATATTCCAGTTTACAGCTAAAGTTTTGCTTTCCATGCTTTACTTATTGGACAGTGCATTCTGAAGGTCAAAATCCATTAATGTGAAGTATTCAGGTATTTCTTCCTGCAGATTGAATAAACAACAGGAGCTTCAAGAAAGAGACAGAATGCCCATTAAAGATTTTGAAAGAAAATTGGAACAACCAAAATGGGAGAGTAAGTTTTGAGTCAGCAAAACATAAAGCCTACACATGCAGCACAATTCCTTCATACAGCAGTACCAATTTACGGGAAAAAATCATTACCATAAACACAAAGCAAATGGAACAAAGACAATCTTTGCTATATCTGAGCAGAATTATTACAGGTTTCTCAGCTACATTCCCTGAAAAAAATGGAGTCTAGACTCTCTGGAAACTATGCCTAGCAAATGCAGTTCTAAATCTTATAGTAGCAGCGGCACAACATATATCAATAATTGAGACATTTCTTAGCAAAACCTGCAAGAGCTTGAGCTGTATTCAGATCATTCTGAAGTGTGAAAGACACTCCATCTTGCAGTACATTTTAACACTCTGTTTCAACAGTTTATCTTCACATGTCTGAAACTTCAGGAAAACACAGGGGAGATTTTTTTTTTTTGGTTAAGGGAGAAGTCTGACGCCACATTCAAAAGTAAGTTAGGATATTCCACAGTGAACACTGTGTGGTGGGATAAATGAAAGGTTTTCCTCTATCCCACACATCACAGTGATTGCACATATCATCACAACCAAAAGCTCCTTCAACTGACAAGCAAAGCAACAAACGAGATACAAGAGATGCAGGAGAAAATTCATAGATGTCCTTAAGCCAGATATAGTTTCCTCTGAAACTTTTATCTATTGCTGGGGACCATTTCAGTCACGTTCTCAAGGGATGCTTCAATAGTGGCTTTGATTAAACAAAGAAATTCTAGGTCATGGAATTAGGAATGGGATGAATAGAACTTTTTCAAACTAGTAGTCCAGTGATTGTATTCATCCTATCTTATCCAAGGCTTTTAGGTTGAGAGAAACTGGAGAGAAAAGACAACACAATCTGTATATTCACAGAATTAGGAACACAAACAGAACATTCAGAAATCAGCAAAAACAGGTTCATCATTTCAAAATGATTGAATCTATTTTGAGGTCCCAGTCTCTAACAGTTGTTCTCAGAACATAAAAACCACAGCTCTCAGTTGCAGTCTGAAGATGTAATCATAAGCAGACTTTCACTCAGATCACTTAAAAGAAATCTATTGCTGACAAGCAAAAGCTGGTCCTTGACTTCTCGGTTCCAATACTCACTTGCATTCAAAGTAAGGGTTATTTCTCATGTAATACATTGCACCATTCTTCTTATGTTCTAACAGTTATACTACAAAAGGATGGTGCTGTCCAGAATAATCTAAATCAAAAATGAAGTGCCATCTCTATGATCTACCTGGGGCTCTGAGACACTGACAAATTCTCCATTCATGTGGGGAACACTAACACAACACTACTCACTCCATCTGAGTGTGAATTCTCCATCCAAAGATAAACCTTTAAAAGCAAGCAAAAAACAGGCAAAGCTACAGCAAATTTTTGGAGAACTGTTCCTCAAGTAATTTTAGAAGCTCCTAATAAAAAAATAAAAATAAAAAACAACAGTCCTGAAAGTTCTTCAAAAATAACACCATACCAATAAAGAAAGGTTGTACAGCTCATAAAATTGTAGCATGGCCCATCTCATAAAATGGTTGAGAGGAAATAAATGGCATACTTCTCCCTAGGTTGATCTGAGAACGCTCTATGTGAGTAGAACAGGGGAAAGAACTAACTGGGTTTAAGTAACATAGTATTTAGAAACAAACACTACGTAAATGTACACAGAAGTTTTCATTTCAAGACAGAAGCAACGGATCAGAAGCTTTGAAAATTTACAGTTTTTAAAGGACTGTGTTTGTTAAAATCATATCTATTTTTCATGGGTCACCAATTTCACAGTGGTGAGACTACACATCTCTATTACATGACAAAATATCAGATCCCAGAAAAACAGATAAAATACAAGTGTATCTACTCACTGTGGTGCAGCTGTATAACCTGATGACTTAATTTTATTATGAAAAACCAGTGGTTGATCTTTCACGGTGCTTTTCACTCCTATAGCAAAATAATTTAATATTCACTGAAGGGCTTCCTAGTGTGACATTACATTTTTACAAGTTTATGGATATATAGTTAAGCTAGAACAGTGGCAATTTTTAATGCCTCCTTGAAATACAAAACACAACTATGATCAGCTACCATAGAAGACTAAAAGGAAAGAAATGAACTATCTCTTTGCATAATATCCCTCCTCAAATAATACCAAGTAGGAGCTTCTCTAAACTCTGAACTAACAAAAATACTGTTCTAAGGAACTTTATTCATCATTTACTCGTGAACGTATTCTGCAGTTGCCTATTTTATGCTTAGATTTTATATTTACTAGCTATAAAATACACACAACTTACATTTGGAATATATCTAAAGATCTGAAACAAACTGGCTAGCAGGTGCACATAAATAACTGTTCTTTTATGTGGCTTGAGAAGTCATTAATAATGGCTGCATTCACCCTCTTGTAATAACATTCCTGAAAGGCAGCTTCCAGCTCAAAACTAAATACAAGCATTTCAAATCAGCAGAAATGACCTAATTAAATTTAAAAGGTGGGGATGGGAGGGGGTGGAAATCTTGTTCATATTCCAAGGGAAAACCTTCCGGTGCACTGTAAGTGATCTCGTGGGCACATTTACCAGTGTGAGGATAGACACATCTTTAGCTCCCATCAGCTATCACTTCTCTATATGTAATGACAAGGGAGAAAACGGTCCTTCCTAAAGAATGCCTGACACCACTTGCTCTGAGATATCATAGGATTTCCTTAGAGCAAATAAGATATCTGAATGTGACATGTCAATAATAACACAGTACTGGGTTTCAGAAGAAGCTTCAAATTCTAGCAAAAACACTGTAGATGCTTTCTCAGATTTCCACATAAAACCAAAACTATAACCTTTAACATTCTAACATGTCCATCAAGTACAATCAATATAATCAAAATAGATTATTCTGTGTCTACAGCTACCAGTTATTTTCTATCTTTTCAAAAGAAAAGGTGATTATGAAAAAAAATATTTTCTAGGTATTTTCTGAACCTAGTTTTACTACTACTAAGCAAAGAAGTTATGCGTTCTCCAACAGCAACTGAAAGTCAGACATTTCTCTTTTTTTTTTTTTTTCAAATAGTAGAAACCTAAGTCAAAAGTAAATTTCCTAAACTTACAGGTATTAACAAAAGAGTATTCAGGATAACAAAACCAATCAGATATTTAACTAAAAATAAGAAAGAAAAGTCAAATTATATAGAAATTAGAATTATATAGAAAATAGAAAAATTCCACACTATGAAAATATATGAAAAATATAAGTTTTCTACATAATTTAACTCTTTCAAAATTGACATTTCTCAGAAGACTGTATTTTAAAAAAGAAAAATATCACATTATCATCATTTTCACTACAAATATTAGCGTACAATATGAAATACTACTAGAAAAATAAAATTCTGTCTAATAAAATAAAAATAAAATACATTTAACTTAAAAAAGAAATATATTGCTTAGAATAAGCACCAGACACTCAAATCTTTTACTGTTTTTAAAAATACGACTTTATTAATTCATATCAAGATTGTTTTACACTTACCATGTGTTTTACTCGGACACTTTTTATTTTTATTTAAATTTTTACACAATGGAGATTTTGGCAACAGAGGACACCTAAGTTAAAAAAAAAAAAAAATTGATAAATGCAATGGACAAAATCAGATTAGGAAAAGGTGTCAAAACTTATTTTTACTAATTTGTGAGAATGTACAAATGACATTTTCATATCATTTCACTATAGACAGCAGGTTATTCTGTGACATAAAATTTCAGTGTTTTCACAGAAGCTATTTCAAGGACCATGAAGGACCAGACACTCATTGAGAACTGTCACCATGGATTTGTCAGGGAAGTGGTGTTTTACTGACTTTATAAACTTCTGTGATGAAACAATTACCTTGTAGGCAAGAGGAAAGTAGTGCATATGGTTTACCTGGACTTGAAGGCTTTTGCCATTGTCTCCCATGAGATCCTCATAAAGAGGCTGATAAAGTATGGGCTGGAGGAGCACACAGCAAGAACAGCCAGGCCCAGAGGATGGTGATTGGTGGCACAAAGTCTAGCTGGAGTCCAGTAACTAGAGGAATACTTCAGGGATCAGTCCTGAGACCAATCCTGTTCAATATCTGCATTAATAATCTGGATGGTGAAGTTTGTCCTCACCAAGGCTGCAGAAGACACCACAAAACTGGGAGAAGTGAATGATACACCAAAGGGTTGTGCAGCCATCCAGAGACCCTGACAGGCTGGAGAAGTGTGCTGGCAAAAGCATCAAGTTCAACAGGGAAGAGTGCAGTGTCCTGCTTATAGGGAAGAAAAACTCCAGGTCCCAGTACATGCAGGGGACCAGCAAGTCCAGAAAAGGACCTGAGGATGCTAGCAAACCCCATACAGGAAGTGAACCAGCAGTGTGCTCTTTCAGCAAAGATGGTCATGTGGTGCACCAAGAAGTGCTGCCAGCAAGTCAAAGCAGGTGATCCTTCCTCTCTGCTCTGTTTTAGTGTTCAGGTCTACGTTCCCCAGTCCAAGAGAGACATTGTGCTACCGGAGGGAGAGTCTGGCAAACAGCCATAAAGACAATAAAGGGACAGTAGTGTCTCTCTTGCGAGGAAAGACTGAGAAAGTTTGGACTGTTCAGCCTAGAGAAGAGGAGGCTCAGGATCTTTCCAATGCATACCTGAAGGGACAGTGTGAAAGATATTGTGTCCAGTGGTACCCAATGACAAGAAAAGAAGTAATGTTCACAAACCAGAACACGGAGTTTCAGCTAACTACCAAAAAGCATTTCTTCACTGTTCAGTTGACCAAACACTGATAAAGGTTTCTCAGAGAGGTTGCAGAGTCTCCTCTTGGAAGGTACTCAAAAGTGAACTGGACTTGGGCCCTGCTCTGAGTGTCCCTGCTTTAGAAGGGACCTTCCAGATGACCTCCAGATGTCCCTTCTAGTCTCAACCATTCTGCAATTTAGTAATTTCTCCCACTCAGTACAATAAACCACGACAGGAGAGTAAAATTAATCCAAGTCAGAAAATAAAATTGTACAAAACCATGTGACACACATAAGTGTCAGAAAAACAAATGCATTATCCAATTTTGAAGACAAATAAGAAAATTTGAAGTTATTCTGTACCTGGCAATGACTGATAGGCTCCCTTCATTTCCACTTTTAAGAATACCACTCTGCTGAGATGTCACCAACAAAGCAGGGTTAACTTCCAACACAGCAATGATGTCTTCAAACATTGAGGTGATCAAGCATAAAACCTGCAGTAATTACACTATAAAATAGCACTCTATGTACTTCAGAATTTAAGCTCTAACACAAGGGTATTTATAATGGAGAATGAAACTATTTTTTTAATGAAAATTACTCAGATATCCATAGATTTGGTCTCACAGCATTAAGCAGTAAAAAGTGCTTAATGCTGTCCTTCAAAATATGCTTATGGTGCTTATATGTAATATTATATGTATATATTTCATTTCCTAAAAAGCTCTTTCGTTGATTTTCCACAAAAATTTTCTCACAACTCAGTTTTTGCAGATTTCTTGGAAAGATTCAGAAGTTTTTCAGTGTTTGAGGAAAAGGTGTAACAATGTTTTTACCTTCTTTTTCCTCTAAGGCAGTGCCTCTGCTCCCTCAGTGGTCATTCTTGACATACAAGGTACACACCAAACACCATAAAAAACAATTTACCTTTTTCTTTCTTGTCACTTCAGATAGTATTCAAATTTTGAGGGCTATTAAAACTAGAAAACTCCCTAAAGAATCATCTCCAGAGAAATAACTCTGTAATTCACATTTTGAATAAATAAAAAAGTGTACACATACATAATTTGTACACAAAATGCAGAAATAATGTTTATAAAAAATAACAGGAAATGTAAACATTCATTAAATAAATGCTAAAGATATACTCACCTTTCCATTAACTGCTTTCTTCATTAACGAACACGATCTAGCAAATCGAATGCTGAGGCCACTGTAATCTTTACCAAAAAGAACACAGTGGTAAAAGATGAATTTACATTTACTAGGGAAAAAATTTACTCACGCTGTTTTGACACCATCCCACTGTTTTCAATATATATCCTTCTAGCTTACGGCCACATCATGAAGTATGAGTAGAATAACATGCCTTGTAATTAAGTTTCTAAATTGGATAAGAATTCATTACTAACCACTACGAAAATCTAGTACTGACACATGTTCTGAAACAAGTCATCAGTGACAGAAAAACATAGTAAAATTAATTGCCAAATTAAAAAATTAAAAAACAATTTTTGTTTATAATATTCATACCAGACAACAAAGAAAAGCAATCACGTTAGACTGTAGCCAGACATTTTCTAATCATACCTTTGTAACATAAAAACGCTTCCAGTTCCAAGTTTGCTAAATTTATTAATAATAAGCCAGTAGAGGTTCCTATCCAAAAATAGCTTCTATTCTGGGCACAGGATCTATTAGGAAAAAAAAAAAAAAAAGAAAAGAAAAGAAAACATACTTGAGTATGATAAAAAAAACTTTTTTTTTTTACTATATAAGACACAGTAATACTAGCTAACTTGATTCCAATATGACAAAAATAATAAGCCATCCCATAGAAGATTTTAAATGCATTTTTAAAATCTGTAGTTCAAGGGAAAAGTTTCAATTAAAATTGATGCAGTGAAAATAACCTAAGAACCTGGTGATATTTTAAAGGACTTACATATTTTCTTCATTATGGAAACATACTGAATAGTCACAGTGTTCAATTAGGAGGACAGGCAATGATGCTTCCACTGGCCTCTCTGGTTTCATGCTGTTTGTTTTGCAGAGCTCAGAAGCATTTTGCCTTTCACCTAAAGAAAACCAATCAACAATATCATCAGTCAATGAAACAATGAAATAAGGCAAACAGAAAGGATTTAAGAGAATTAAAAGTAATGCAGTAAAATAGCACGAAATAAAACCACACTATCTTTCAATTTCAAAGGATGGAGATGTCTTGAGCCAGAGAATCACCTTGCTGAGGTGCAAACATTATTGATTTATAAATCCTCAGTGTTATGCCAATAAAAATACCACTGTCAGTTAAATAATATATAATGGGGGCTCTGGTATGAATGTAAAATAACATAGCATAGCAAAACATATAACATAACATAACACAGTGTAACATAGAAGATTCTTACAAGCTTCAAAGGTAACTGAGAAATGGTACTCCTCTTAGACAATGGATTAATTTTTTAGGAATTGATTTTATTCTCACACGTATCATGCAATGTTTTACAAGCAGATACATTGTCCAAGATGTTATTGGAGACATATATGCATAATTCCTCCCTGTATGCCAATCCTCAGCTTCATATCAGCTTCAGTAAAAGATTCCATGTGACTGAGATTCAAAACTCTAGCACTTACACTAGTCTTTCATGGCATAAAAGGCACACACTCAGTAATCAATAACAATTGAAATATAGCAAAACCAGCATTCTAGAAGCACTGCGCTACCTAATTCTTCTTCAGATTTCCAGATTTTATTATAGAATTTCTCTTGCTCTTTCTTTAAGTCAATATGTGCCACACAACGGTAATTATGATCACTGCTTAAACTGAAGATCCAAAGCTGAAAGAAAACAAAAGAAAAGCAACTGCAATGAAATTATACAAATAAGAGCTAGAGGTTCAATACTGAGCTCTGTTTATGTAAGTAATTAATTTTTATTCATCTTACCTTGGACCTGAGATCAAGTTACATCCATCTATATCCCAAAATTGACAAAGATATTTTCATTATTAGTGGAAGCAGCCATTAACAATTTGAACAGCATGACTAATTCCCACATGTTTATGTCTTTAAAAAAAACTCCCCACAGACTGTCACCTACAATTAAAAATTCTGGGCTATCTGTATGCAATTGCTTAATTAGCCACATAAGTTAATTTCATTAATACCTTTGTCTTTTTAGGCATCACTATATTTACGTGTTTAACTTTCTTCATGACCCATTGAAAACTTACACTGAAGGAAGACAGCTTCAATGCACCATAGAAAAAGATTAATATATTCCTAGCATTAAATTAAAGAAGAAATGAAGTGCTTGAAGTATATTTATTACATTTTTCTTAGAATTCCACCACACTAAAATCATGGTCTCTCCAATTTATGGCTACGTATTTTATTCCTTGGCCAAAAAATGAGAATCCTGCTTTTCATCTTTTTACTTTTAAAACAAATACTTACAGTATCTCATTGTACATATACTTACTGATTGCAGTTCTAAAAACTTTTATGGTTTTGAGGAAAAGGTTTGCATTTTGTAATAAAGGTGTTATATTGTTATGTTTGCTAAAATAATTGTTGTAGCATTTTAAAACTTGCATGCAAATTGTGAAGCTTCTTGATAAATTAATGATAGTTGACTACTTTGTCACATAGAGATTATTTTTTATGTCTACTACCTGTCCTTCAGCACATCCAGTGATGATCTGTCTCTTTTCTTCATCAATTAGTAGACTTAGCAAAGGAAATGCTGTTCCAAAAAAGTTGCAATCAGTTCCAGAGTACACATGAATAAGAAATTTTATTCAAAATTGATAGCTCCTATTTATAAAGAAAGGTAAAAACAAAACAAAACAACACCAACAAAACCCTAAGGCAAAGGGTCTTCACTTTTTTTTATTGCAATGAGTTTTCCATTTCTAGATCTGTAGCCTGCCTTCCTAAACTGGTATGGCTTTCGGTATGGTGAGTGGTTTCCAGTAACCTTCTATCCACACTGCAGAGGCCGTGGTTTGCTGCACCTTTTCACCTAGGCTTAAATAACAATGTTTTTCAGAGCCCCATTGTCTGTTCACCTGTTATTCTTATGGCCTTGCTACTACAAACCAGTTCAATCAAAGCAACTGCGAGAGGCTCAGGGAGGAGTCATCCCTTCTTCCTCTCCTTTCCTACCATATGGTTTGAGCTCTCCTTTTGCTTTGGGGCATCTAATAATCGAGAAGCACAAAATTTAACAACCGTTTCCCGTGTAGTTCCTTCCCCCAGTCAAAGTGCGCTCCAACTTGCTCTAATTGCTCCATAAGCAAGAACAACCAACACAGAATTGGAGCATGTTCTGGTGAAAACCATATGGTTACTCTCAGGAAAAGTTCTATTGGAGAGGAGTGTCCTTGCTGCACAGATGCTTGTCCTCCTCTCCTTTTGTTCGCATCTTTCTATAAAATGTAGCGTTTGACTTTAAAGTCAGCGTATGACTTCAACAACAGATCCTGCTAATAAACCTATATATAGTACACGTACAATATTTTTTTTCATTTCCTATACAAAACTTTTTTAAAAAAAAAGCACATAGACAATAGAACTATTTGCACATCTCAGTAAATGCCAAAAGTTAAATGCACATTCTGTACAAAGAACTGTTTATGAAAATACACTGAAACTATCTACCCACTTTAAAGGAAAATACATATGCTAGCATGTAGTTCACTAGAAATATTTTTACCAGATCAACTAAACACCTACATACTGATTTTATTTTATTGTTCAGATCAATACATTTTGCTATGCAAAAGTATATAAAAAAGGAAAATTTACCTGTCAATACTCCTGACTGATACATTACCAGTCCAGTAGAATAGTCCCATACCTTTAGGGAAAAACAAAAAAAGATAGGCACCTACTTAGATCTTCAAGGAAAAAACAAACTTTTAAAGGCCATCAAGTGGTGAAAACGAGGAAATGCAGCCACTGAAAGTGATGCAATACAGTAAGGTTGTTTTCCACAGGGTTTGTTTGTTTGTTTGCTTCTTTATCGTGTTGGGCTCTGTTTAATCGATAAGTGCCAGAATTTATTTGCCAGATAATAAAAATCACCAAAGTTAACACTTCGCTACACTGTTCTGACTATGAAAAACCTTCAATGTCATTTAAATAAAAAAGAAGAAGAAGAAGAAGAATTACTTTTTACAATAACTTTGCAAGCAATTCTTAAAAACAATATCTTGGTCTCTATAATGGCAAAGATGACTTTTGCTTAGCTTTCAGCAAATATTTTTAGGAAAAAAAAGACAATGTTAATTCAAAAATTCACTAAATTCTATTATTTTTTTTTAATGCAGCTCAAGAATTTCCTTGCCTTAAAGCTTCTGTCTTCAGACACTGATATAAGCATATTTTTCTCCCATGTGCAAAACTCAGCAGCAGTCACTGGAGCCAGGTGACCATTCAGTTTAACTAGTATAGCTTCATTCTATGATTAGGAAAGTCAAAATAAAAGCAAAATAGATTTCAAAACAAAACTGGCAATTAATTCAAGGTCTTAATAACTAAGAATTATTGCTAAAAATAATATCAGACTTAGGTTAAAATTATAAATTCAACAAGATTTTTGTTAAGCCAAATATAGCCCTGTATATCATTCTGCTGGCAGAAAACACTACATGTTGCATTTGCTTTTTCAAAGTGACTGATAAAGGAGTAATTTTTCAGATGTTTTCAGAACGTTGAGATATTGTTTAACTTCAGTACTTTACTCTGTCATCATTTTTATGACATATCACTGATAATGTTATCAAGCAGTCATTTATATTTGTTTTCTTCTAGATGAGAATATGAATGCATACACTACCACATCATGATTTTATTGAAAGTGATGAACTTTAAGAAACAACTGCACTACAGCTACGAAGAATGGTATCTCACCTTTGCACTTAACATGTAGATTTGATTTCCAGCACATGCCGCCACTTGTTGATCATCTGGACTAAATCTCACATGAAGAACCAATCTCAGAAGAGTTCCAATAATAATTCCTTGAGGTGTTAATCCTGCAGCAATTTTATTATTATTGAGATTTAGCAAAATCTAAAACTCTGATGCAGCAAGATTCTCAGAAACATTGCATAGCAGCTATCTAACAACATAGTTATACCAGTATCTGCCAGGAAAATATACAGAGTAACCCACCATTTAATAATATATAATAGTACGGGTTGGAAGATCATCTAATCCAATCAGACTAGGTTATTGGAAAGCAAAGCACAGAACTATATACCAGTAAGATTTCTCCATCTACCCTCTTGCCTAGACCGTGTCTGGTACTCTTTGCAACACTAACAAGTGTGCATATCAAATCTCACTAATGTCAAGGATATAATTTTTGTAGCAGAATGGCATGTCCAGAGAACCTAGTAGTGCCTTGTTCATTTTGGAGACAGGAAATCCTGATTCAAACCCAGCAGAACAGAGGTTTGAAAAATACTTCTTCCAGATGAATATTTCAGCCACTCAGCCACTAAGCAAGGGGAACTTTCCTTCTCCTGGTTTTAATTCTTCTCTGGGAAAAGGCTGAACAGGGAAGTACACCACTGCAAATCATTGCATAGTAGGATGATAAGACTGGCTTTGAGAACAGGCATTTTTCATCCCTCTTATCACCACATCATTATGTTCATCTCAGTGGTTCTGCAGATCCACATTTTATGATGCTGCCTTCAACAGTATGTAGAGATTTTGGACATCTTATCAAGTCTTAGGATTCCATGGGGTACAAACTAACCAGAACACAGCCACAACAGCTACAGATGTCTTTTTCTAGGTTTTACCCTAGACACTGAGGAGTCTTTCTATAACAGACTAATGCGTCAACGTTTATCAGCATGGAGAGTTGAATCACACAAAGAACTCAAGTTCCTGACACATTTGATAAAAATAAGGTGAAAAAATTTGTCCAAGACTGTGCAGAGAGCAGTCTGTGCAGAGACAATCTACACAGCATCTGCTGAAGAGCCTGTGGACAGAGACAGAAAGATGAAGAAGAAAATCTAGCAGCAGTGAATCTGGCTTTCAAATGTCTTTGTATTAAATGTACACAGACTGTCTATTGATCTTCCACTAAGCGACTCTAATTAATTTCCATGTTTGTTTCTCCTGAATTTTTAGTCCAATTTCATGCCCACTCCCTGAATCATTCCCTGAAACTCTATGTTACACTTACATGGATTAAAGTGTAATGATAACATTCATTATAGAAGTATTTAAAACATTCTCATTTCTTTATGACTGTTTTTTGTTTTTTTTAATAATATGTAGCTTTGCACATTCACTGTGGCAGAGTACGAAACACAATTCCTACACATCAAATGATAGGCAAATCAATATCGTTTTTAACAAGGATGGGCCACCTGACTCTTCCACAGTATTGACACAAAAAGTGGGCCATAAAGCCTCTAAATCATAATGCTATAACAATATTTTTAGGACAGAGCGTCAAAGGGGCACTAGTGAGCCATGACTTGCTCTCTTTCATACTTCCTATTCATTTCAGTCCATTTAAACTCCCAACGGCCTCCATTGAGCGCAGCCCAACCCCAGCTGCGGACCAGCACCATGGCCAGCTCCCTGCCCTGCCAGCCCGGCAGAGCGCCGGTTATTCGGCTGCGGTAAGGAGGTCGGGCTGCGCTCCGGCTTGGCATCACCGGGGGAAGGCAATCAGGAAATAAAGCGCTGTCACTTTTAGTATCGTTGAATCCGAGAGGTTAATGCGTTCTACTCAGAAATAACAGCTTATTATAAAAGTAGTAGGGGAGAAAGAAGGTGTTGGAGGATCTTTTGCTAAGGTGGTCATTGTTGAGAGATGTGTTCGGCACTGCTGGGCTTGTAGGTGGTGGTGAGTGATTGCCTTCTACTGCATATATATCTAATATATATGTTATGTAAATAATGCTCTACCTTCTCGCAGTTTCGTTGTGCATTCATCAAGATTCCACACTATCACACGCTCACAGGAAGCTGAGCAGACTAAAAGTGGATTGATATTACTCCCAAATGACAGTGCAGAAATTGCATGCTGATGTCCTGACAAACGTAATGGCTGACAAGAGAATGTGGAAAAATAAGTCACTTCAAATTAAAATTACAAACAATGTAAAATTACATGGATAATGTTTGAAAAATTAACAAAACAGTAACTGTTTCAAACTCATTTTCTTTCATTGTTCCAAAATCACTTAATAATTTACAATATAGCTGTACTGGAATGAAGTAAACTTTCCTTGTAGCAGCTTATATGGTGTTGTTCTGGGTTTTGTGTCTAATCTGGCCACATGTAGATAATGCAAAATATTCAACCACTGCTGAACAGTGTCAGCGGTGTCAAGGCTTTCTTATTTTGCCATTCTGATGTGTCAACTTCCAGCAAGTAGGCTGGGGGCAAGCAGGAAGCAGGGAGCTGATACAGTTTGGCAGCTGCCTCCAGCCGGCCAAAGGAGTTTCCCATACCACCTGATATAGAATCATACAATCATAGAATGTTTTGGATTGGTATGGACCTTTAAGATCATCTAGTTCCAACCCCCCATAGTCAGGGAAACCTCCCACTAGACCAGGTTGCTCAAAGCCCCATCCAGCCTGGCCTTGAATGCTTCCAGGGAGGGGGTATCCACAACCTCACTGGGCAACCTGTTCCAGTAAAGAATTTCTTCCTAAAATCTAGTCTAAATCTACCCTCTTCCAGTTTAAAACCATTTCCCCTTGTCCCGTCGCTACATGCGCTTCTAAAAAGTCCCTCCCCAGCTTTCCTGTAGGCCTCCTTCAGGTACTTGAAGGCTGCTATAAGTGCTATAAGGTCCTCCGGAATCTTCTCTTCTCTAGGCTGAAGAGCCCCAGCTCTCTCAACCTGTCCTCGTAACACATGGTGCTCAGCAATGAAAGGTGTTGAGGAGTTGATCAGAAGGTGACCGGGCACCACTGTGCTTGCAAGAAGCGCTTACCTTTGCATCACTTCTTTCTTCCTCTGTCCTTCTCTCATTATGCTGTCTCTATCTCAGCACCTTTCCCACTCTTGCCCTATGGATCCCCTCGCTCATCCTGGAAGGCAGCTGGCGAGTGGCTGCGTGCGGCTCAGCAGCCGCCAGGCTCAGGCCACCACAACCCCTTGAGTTATTCTCATCACAGCAACAAAGCTCACAATAAATGCACATAAAAGTGAAACCTAACGCTTCGTTACCGCATTTTTCCTCCGCGCCTTCCCTTTTGATGTTTTTCTACAGCGCACAGCGGGAGGTGTCGTTACCTGTGCAGCGGGACTGCCAGCTGTATTCCAGACGCACAGCTCGTTCCGATTCAGCGGGAAGGCGCAGTGCTGGTGTCCGCACGCCACCTGGACGAGGCACTCCGGCAACCTGGACTTAAACAGACGCTTCTCGCAGACGACATCAGGGTCCTCGCTCCCTCCCCACGGACAACCGTCTCCCTCGCTTTCCATCCTACAACGGGGCACCGCCGGCGGCTCGGGGTGCGTCCCGACCTCCTGACTGCGCGGGGGATCGGGACGAAACCGTCCCGCCGCCGAGCCCCGCGCGGGAGGGAGGGGGGAGAGGGGGATGCTCGTGGGGGGTCACTATGGCAACAGCGTCGCTGCCGACGGGTCGCCGAGAGGGACAAGCGCCGCTGCGGCCGCGTTGCGCAGCGACGCGCTGACGGTGCGGCTCGACGGATCGGGGACGATCACCGCGGCCGCGCGCTACACCGCCGATGCGACGAGTACCGGGCTGGGCGCGGTGACGATCTACGGC